>JANAVB010033017.1:17406743-17638366 GCA_029216955.1 Iris pallida | reverse complement strand
TCACAACCCAGTGCACTTCATGCATCGTTTTATTTCTCATTCGCATGTTATATTACAACAACAATATCTCAAATCGCATTTCACAATTTGTTGCACTTACAGCAACTAACATTCACGGCTCGTTGCATTTAAGTAATAAAATGTTTCTGACTTTCTCCGCAACATCATGTAAATTCAAAATATTTGTGGCAACGTTACCCGACTTTGTATTAGACTATTGTATGGAACATCCAGTGCGGCATCGAATAGGGTCAAGAGTGATTCGATTGGTGGTGGGCAACTCTTTGGAATTGAAACAAAGCAAACGTCCTGAGGAAATTGAGCTAGTGCTATAATACCATTTGTCACGCTCCGACCCGGAATCACCCGAATCATCCTTCTCGTAGGGGGGCATGATGCCGCACGAGCCTGGAGTTGCGCTGGAAGAAAAGATGACAAGTTCTCAAAATGGTTATCTTGATTTGATATTAGCAAACGGAAGAAAATAGAGTATACGAAATAATTTCTTTATTGATAATGAACTGAGATTACAAAGGCTTTTAATAGCCCAACTGAATTTGCATTGGCTACAACAATCAAGTTTCTCTTGCCTATAAAGGATTTCACCAATTCCATGCATCATGCCTTCTATATCCGGCCACATCAATCCTGTTGGAAGTCAGAGCGTCAATGTGATCGCACGCTTCAAATGCCATGCTATCCATGCCTCTACGCTATTAAGCGAAGCTTCGCCAGGAGCAATCTATTCCCTGCACCCTGCATAGAAGCAGATAGGGATCAGTTCGTCATATTGCATGTACTGATGAAAAGACTAACTTTCTAAACCGACATTTTAGTATTTATGGTCAATCATGCACACTTAGCTTATGATCTTGCTATATTCTCCTTAGATCGATTTATGGCATAATCGAAAGTGGTAAAGCATATTATCATGGCAAGCATGTTATTCAAATTGAGTAGGCAAGTAGGCAAGCAATGTCGTGTTTGTTTTCGTGGTGCGAATTCTTACCAGCATAGACGTACTTGCCCTTGTACCAACGCAAGGTGAATATGTCCCATTCCTTTCCTGTCATGTTATAAGTGCTCTCTATGCAGGATCTATGTGTGCAAGATATATGTGACCGTGTACTTTCGACCCAGGATCTATCTGTACAGATATATGTTTACCTTGCACTTTCGACCCATCGTTCTTTAACTATATGAAGGTCATGGCGTATCCGCGCCAGAATGGACTAAAGTTTCTCTTTCTTTTCTTTATTGTCTTTCTCTCTTTCTTTTTTTTTTCTCAATTGGGTAGCCGGCACCTCTCATAGTGGGTTGCTATCCCAATATGGAGGCCTTCCGTTGCATACCCTCATTTGCAGCTTTTCATATCTCGCTAATGGTCGTTAATCGTCTTACGGATGTGCGCTCCTCAAGATTATACCTCCTAGGCCGAGCGTCTTCGTGTTCGACACACCCGTTCCGAGGGAACATTCCCGTGCATGGAAGATTATCTCAATTTTTCTCAAGTACATTCGACCATGCAACATACCCTTATTCAACAACCAACATAGTCTTGAGTCCGAAACTTAGACTTTATCATCTCGTATTTCTTTCATAACTTTCTATGTTCTCACATTTTATACTTCGTTTAATGTTCAATAGCATCATGCCTCAACTCAATATTCGTCAACCGAACGACCCAAGGTCCGAACATTTTTGAGGCATTATGTCATATCTGACAGTTCCGTCACATTCATGCCACAACTGTACTCTTTCGCAACGAAGCCATCTTTTTATGATCTCGTGTACGTACCCACGTTTGACACATTGATCAGCTTTTCCTTAGCGTCGTGCACTTGATGCACGCATCGAAGTCGTATTTCTATGTTCTATGCCTTAGTGTTTAATGTACGTGGCTCTAGCACTAGGGCAGTCCCCTATGTCTTTTAATGTGCTAGGCTTCTAACTCGTGCGCGAAGACACGGAATGGCTCGTGCATGAAGGCACTCACCGAATACAGTTATCCCATGTTCTTGTGGCTTGCGCACCGAGGCGCTCGCCTTTGCGATATCTAATGTTCCATAGCGACTCGTGCATTTGATGCACATTTTATTTCATTGTTCTAACTATATTCGACACACACTATGATTTATCTTCCGAACGGACCACGCCCATGGCATCGATAGGTTACTTAGCATACAATGATCCATTCTTACTTAGGCATGAAGGAGTAAAAAGAAGAATCGTCCTCCCACCTTAAACCGATATGCCTTGTTGTTGCCGAGCCAATGCGGTTCGATTTCATATCTTTGTTACCGGCCAAATCTTTTGACTTAGCCGTTCCGACACTTCTTGTTTTATTGAACTACTCGATTGATTCTGGCCTACCGTACCCAAGTCCCAGCCCGCTGCGAGACGGTGATTTATGTTTTACTTCGTTGCGAATGAGGCAAAATGTCGACCTCTAATATTAGCGTAAATAGATAGCCTACACATGAACCAACTAAACTCAATACTTGCATCGATTCGGACTTGCACCTTGGGCCAATTCGATTCTTAGAATCTTCGAGCCAACTCAACACACTTATCCTTCAGGGCAATGCAGCATTTCGCATCGATTCAACTCGATGCATTCTTTGGAACAATACAACTCTTCGCATCGACTTAGTTTAATTGTTCGGGACAATGTAACTCTCTTATCGATTCGCATCGATATATTTCATTCGGTCAATGCGACTCTTTGATTCAACGTCTCAGCGTAATGTGCCCTGCAGAGCAGGGTATGACACGCGTAGCCGAACTTGCAGCAAGGGAAAGGGTGACACGGGACGGGACTTAAGTTCAACTAATCCAAATTTAAAATTAAATTATAGTAGATTTTAACTAATGACAATTTATTTGTAATGATTAACAGAAAATGGTGGAAGGAGACCTAGTTATTGTTATTGGTTTTGAAAATAAAATGGTTAAAGCCGTCTTGGCAATACCGTTAATGCAACTTCCTCCATCAATCATCAGTTTACAAAATTTATTGTTATTTTGATGAAGGTGTGGAAAATATGATTGCGTTTTTAGTCTACTCCGCCTACAAGTGTAGCGAGCATGCGTCTAACCACATGTAAGGGTGCAATTATGGAGGTTAAATCAAGTTCACAGTCACTAGCTCCTTCCTCAATTCTAGAGGGTCTTCTCCAAGTTTAGACTATGAGTCATCCCTCGAGTCATTTGACTCCTGTCCAAGTGCAAGTTCCTAGAGGGACACTGATGAGCAAAGTGTCCAATACCTTGAGCACTTGGGTCCCTTACCCTCAACCATAGAGGTTTTCTCCTTTTTCTTATCGACAGTCGTACGTGGCTTAGTGGGCTGTTCATACTACCGTTTAGGTTGGTCCTTTTGTTGGTAAGACGTAATGTAGTTTTGATGTTGCTCAAATTTGAGCGCTATTTGGTAGGCATCTTCTACAGTAGTCGTCTTCAAAGGTCCAATTTTACGTCTAAATTCAGATCTCAAGCCAGATCAAAATCGTAAGAGCGTGACTCGGTGGTACTCAATAATCTCACAATGAGACAATTCATCGACCTAGTCATATACTGACATGTTACCCTGACGAAATGTGGCTTTTTGGTCTATTAGATGGTCTCTATAGGATAGTAGGAGGTATTTTCGTGAAGGATCTCTTTTATCTCGATCTACGTGCCTATAGGACTCTACCTAAGCGTCTTTGTCCTTCTCATTGAAGACCAATATATCCTAGCACATTAGTCAGTCTTATTTTGGCAAGTCGAATGCATGTTGAAGTTACGTGTAGGCAACTCTAGAGGGGGTGAATAGAGTTTGTGTCGATAATAACCAATTAAAAATGCAACTCTATATCAAGTCCAGAAACAACTGTAACTCCTTTTCCGAAATTTTGAAAATATTTTTTGTTTTATTTATTTGAATTAAATGGTGATTTTGAAAGTTTATAAATATTTAGTTATTACGATAGAAAGTGTTTAGCCATGGTAGAGAAGACCAAGCCATATATGTATTCTAACTAGAAAACCAGGTCGTTGTGACCTAATCCTAAATATTTTAATTAGGTTAAAACTGCTGTGTCTGCGAATGCTCTTCTGATCTATGTGGATTTCAATCCTGAGCTAGAGTTCTCAGGCCTGGACTAGTCCTCCACGAAGAAACCAGGTTAAAACTGCTGTACCTGCGAATGCTCTTCTGATCTTTATTTACTTTCGCATTTCTCTATAATTTATTTACTATCTTGATAGTTGTTTTGTGGAGGTGATATAGAGTTATTTTTATTTGGTGATTATCGACACAAACTCTATTCACCCATCTAGAGTTGCCTACACGTTATTTCAATTATTATCAGAGCAAATCATATATATATATATGTGTGTATATATAATATATGTGTTATATATATATATATATATAGTTTTATCTATGGATTCCAACTGTTGATATTTATTTATTCAATACCTTTAAGTTGGATTGTTGAGAGAAAATGTTTATTAGTGTCTTGTTCATGACTATTATAGAAGTTCTTTTAAGAATTGCTTGGTTTTGTGCTTTACCTTACTTGTTAAAATCATCGTACTTATTAGTGCACATTTTGAGTATGTATCTTCTATATATTTATCTTCATAAGTGCATTATGAAAATATTTGTTTGAAAATATTCTTAGCAAATTTTAATGATCATTCTTTCATTGTTATTTGGGTATTTACCTTTCTTATACTTAGGGATTTTGGATTTTGATGATACTGCATATATCCTTTAAATCTAAGTTCTTAAAAGTAAAGAACATTTTAGGAACAAATCGAAAGGGTCCTTCTGTCATACAGGTATAAATAGCCTGAAGCGACACGGTGTACTAGTCTTCGGACTACCGCTAGCTGGGAACCGGCCCCTACAGCTAACCCAAAGTGATCAATACTTTATAGACTTAAGATTTATTAAGGTCTACTTGCAACCATTATCTAGTTCTGGATCCACCCCTAAGTTCCAGAATACATCATCATATCTAGCCCTATATTTTGAGCTATAAATATTTTATTATTATTGCCCAATGATATTTTTATAGCACATGAGAATACATGTAATTGATATATCATACTTCTCTTGTCTTTACCTACTATGGTTTCAGATTTTACGTTGAGATTTTCCATTTCTACTAATACACTTTCATAATGGCTATAATTTTGTATTCTCTAGACCTATCTATTATTAATCTCAATACTTGGCAAAGAGATTTATTCTATTGTGTTTTCATAAACATCTCTTTTGTCCTTTACTTGATGAGAGTCTAATTCATTTACTTGCTATCTTATCTTATCCTTGCTTAATAAAGAGTATATAAATTATTTTGATCATTCAAATATATTACCCGTATTGTGAACTCTATGCTTAAGCATGTATCTTTAGTGTTAGTGACTTAAGATTTAATAAGCACATTTATCTTGTTAATGGCATACCTCATTAATCTTAATTAGTTATGTAGCTTGCTTATTTGCGATGTATTGTCAAGCTACATAATTTTTGTTCACTTTCATTCACTGGCTATCTTCTTGAATTTCAATCTATATATGATATGCTAGTTTACAAAAACATGATTTATGAATTTTTTTATGAGATTTGTATTCCATTTTAGATACATATGATTGGTCTCTAATATTAGTTTGACAATTTTTTTATTTAATCCTGTTTCCATTGAGGTTTGTGATTCATCGCTTTAACTTCCTTTCATACTAGTCATTGGTAAGCATCTCTTAAATTTCTCTCATCTTTTGAATCATAATTTTATCATATTATCATTTCTTTGGAATAAATTTGCAATCATTTAAATAAGATTGACTCTTTTCTATATTTTCTATTGGTTTGTTTATATGGTTTTTAGATGAGATTTATGACGGATCATAATTATTTATTGGTTTACTTTATGAATGATCCTAATGATTGAGTAGTCATATACTATAATTATGATGTTATCAAGTTTATTTATTACTCTACTTTGACTACTCATGGATTATCACATATGCTCTTTGCTATTTGAACTTCATTGGTTTCTCATTTAGTATTAGCAAGGTTGGATTATTACCGTTGATGGATACATATGTGGTAAACACACAGTCCATGCAAAGCAATAAATTGGTTGATCATTTCTTAATTAAATAATTATGGACATGATATTTGAGTTTTATTTTTTGAGCTATATTTGACTTTCACCATGATTGATTTAATTGACTTTATTTCTTTTCATGATGACATTTTTTTCAAAAGGTAACATACATTTATCTATCATATTTAAATATGAGATTCTTCTATATTGGCTAATGTATGTCATCTTTTGATTAAATGTGATTAATTAAAATATTTTTTTGATCGTTCATCTTTAGTGACTATTAATTGGATATCTCTTCTAAAGATGATATTATTCGTTCTATGACGTTTTTATAGCCTTATATGCATTGAGTAAGGGAGAGAAATCAATAGTTGATTTACCCTAGATCTTGAAGTTATTATTCTTTTATGCTATTAGTGCTTTGGAACTAGATACACATATTTTAAGGGAGAGCAAATAAATTGGTTCAACTCATTTATACCCTTTAATATGTCATATACCTAGTTCATCATTGACCAATATTTTTATCATTATTTATATATTAGTGATTGAGGTTATGATACTGTTATTTTGTGAATGGTTTATGAGAGTATATGCAATTGTTTTCATCATATTATCTTTCTTTTATATGAGTCATCTCGTTAATATTAACTTTCGTATATTATCTTGATGACTATTGTGCTTTATTTGATTTGGCTTTCCTTGTATGCTTAATTGATTTGGCTTTCCTTGTTGAGGACTTATCCAAAATTCATGATTTTATCTTTATTGGTAATAATTTGAGGGAGAGCATTCAAGTCGACTGAATTTCTTTTTATCAAACATTTTTCTTCTTTACTTCATGCTTATCTAAAGGATATTCATATAGCATGATAAGGTAATTGAATTCAAATGCATAAATTTTGGATAAGCAAATAGATTTGCAGATAATGGGATCATTTTATATCAATTGCTCTATTGTACATTGATTATTCCTTTATTTGTTCCATAATTTATCTGTGGACAATTGTGACTATCATAGTTTCATTGATCAATGTTTCAAGTTTATTTATTTTAATTGATATAATTTCAATATCTCAAGTGGTATATTTCTTCTTTGATATCTATTATTTATAATTATCTAATCCCCATGGTTTTTGACAAACCTTTATTTCATATTCTCTTCCAAAACTAGAGCAATATTTCATATCATACTATATTTTTGGATGTCTTTCTTGGATTTCATGTTGGTAAATTATATATTGATTATTATCAAATTCTCTTAGTTTTACCAACTATTTATGTTTTGACAAGTTTTTTCCTTTCTATTTGGTACTCTACATATGGCATGTAGTTTATATACTTGTCTTTACACACTTCTCCCATTGTTCTTCATTTATATGTAGTTAATATACTTGTCTTTACTCTACACATAGTATGTAGTTTATATACTTGTCTTTACATACTTCTTTCTATTTGGTACTCTACATATGGTATGTAGTTTATATACATGTCTTTACACACTTAGCCCAATGATTACATCGTATTTTTGAATATGCTAATCAATTAAGTTTAACATAATAATGTCACTAATATTCATATACTCACTATCATGTTGCTACTTAAACTTAGCATTGTCCTAATTGTCCTATATCATATTGCCATGCTTGTATCGTACTGCCACGTATTTTGCTCGCCTAACATGTATTTGTAGACATGCAGTAAGCATGATCAAACATAATCAAACCAGGACATAGACAATAAAGAATTAATGATGGACCAAAGACGGCGTCATACAAAAGATTTCTCTGAACTGCCTAGTGACCTATCCGGGCCTCGCATCAGGGGTTCCGCTGCCCGGTCAGCGGACAGGGTCGGGGGGCAGCACCCCCGTCGGGGGTTCGGGGAGAAGCCACCAAAAGGTATTTAGATTTCCAGATCTGCTTATCTTTGGACGACCGCTGTCAAGGAAAAAGGCATATTCAGGTCTGCTCAAATATCAGAAGAAAAGGCGTCATCAAAGGGCTCTTGATTTTCCTTTTTGTTCCAATTCTGTAATTTTTAATTTATTGAGTCTAAGAGAATGTGTACGTTGAGTCGCACTATGTCATCTCAATCCTTAGACATATCTCTCCAAGCTCTACTATACAAACAGACTAATTCCTGAACCAAGCCCATGCTCCACCAAGCCAAACAAAGCCCAAAGGCCATTATGCCACCTAGGAGGCAGAGTTCGGGCCAAACTCTGCCTCCACACAGAATTTGGGCTGAACACTGTCCCCAGATTTCCAGGAACTGATTTTTAGGGTTACTAATTGCTAGCTAGTACAACGGCCGTATTTTTGAATTTTGAGGACAAAATTCTGGCCGAATTCTGACTTCCAGACTAGTATAATATGGCATGATTTCAACCATTTTATTTATCTCTTCATCTCATCTTCTCTTCTCTTATAGCCTCATACAACCCAAAACCTTCCCATCTACTAGCCAAGCTTCCTAAGCCTAAAAGTGCTCAGTGCTATTCAGTTAGAAGTTTGTGCAAGAGTCAGATAAAGTTGCTTGAAAAATTTTAAGTGTCGTCCCAGCGATCTTTGTAAGAAGTTGGCGTGCTATTGTGAGTAAAGGCATGTGGTTGTACACTATTTCATAAATAGTGGATTACAATCCTGAGCTAGAGTTCTCAGGCCTGGACTAGTCTTCTACGAGGGAAACCAGGTTAAAACTGCTTTGTCTGCGAATGCTCTTCTGATCTTTATTTACTTCCGCATTTCTCTCTAATTTATTTACTATCTTGATAGTTATTTTGTGGAGGTGATATAGAGTTATTTTTTATTTGGTGATTATCGGCACAAACTCTATTCACCCCCTCTAGAGTTGCCTACATGTTATTTCAGTTAGTATTGGTTTTAATATACAACCTACAAGTGTTAATGGTATTAAAGTAATAATTATTCTGGAGAGAGAATAGTAGTTGTTATAAACTATAGTTTGTATTCGAATTAATAGGTTAAATACATGCAATATAGAAGTGTATATATATAGGTTAAATACATGGAATATAGAAGTGTATATATATATATATATATATATATATATATAATATATATCTATATATATATATATATATATATATATATATATATATAATGTATCACTCTAGGTATGTAAATATAAAAAAATATGATGTATATATATATTTTTTATTTTTTTATATATTATATAATATATATTATATATATATAAATATATATATATATATATAATATATAAAAATATATATATATATATATAATATATATAATATATATATATATATATATATATTATATATATATATATATATATATATATATAATAGTATAACAATTGCATGCATGCACGGAAACCCATTATTGCCATTGTACAAATGAACAGGTTCTCGCTACCACATCAACAATCTATGTTGAGTTAAAACACTTCTCTACTTCCCATTTGATACCATCTGAACCACGATAACAAATTCTTTCATTTTACCTCTCATTTTATCCAGCCACCCCACGGCAATAGGAACCAATTCATTTTCATCCCATGAATTTCCAAGATTTCTTCTTTTGTGGAACATTGTCATCATCATAGTGTAATATTTTTTAGCCAACATGAGAATTGGTTTGTCCCTTAACTTGATGATCCAATTATTGAATGACTCACTCAAATTGTTATTGATATGTTCAGATTTTGTGGTATGGTCAAAGTGAGCCCTTGCCCAGGTGAAAACGTCCTCATTCATCAAATAATCATAGGCATCCTTGTTTTGTAGCTGCAACTCCTCCATGTGGTTTCTAAAATCATTGATCTTGTAAGCTTTTGCTGCCTTCCACACAATGCTCTCAACCATCTTTCCAGAATATATTTTTTAAATTTTTTAAACATGTGCCTGGAGCAAAATCGATGATTGTTTTCTGGAAACACATTTGACACAGCTTGGATAAGACATCTTTGTCTATCAGATATGAATATCAACCTAAGTTGGTGTCTAATCAAGTGTCCACTGATCTTTTCTAAAAAATTGGTCCAATTATTTGTGTCCTCGGACCTACATATGTAGATAGCCAACAGAAACAATCCATTCCTGGCATCTAAACTAGTTGTTGCAAGTAGACAACCGCCATATTTTCCTTTAAGGAAACATCCATCTAAATCTATAATTGGCCTATATCCACTAATAAACCCATCCATGGATGCTTTGTATGCAATACATAAATTGTTAAATGTATAGAGAGCAACATCCCTAGAACAAGTAGCAATGTTTTGTCTGTAGAGAGAAGTATTTGATTGCACAATTATGGGAGCTTACCATAACTTTCTGCATAACTCCCATTAACTTTCTCAAAAACCTTAAATCTTCCTGCCCATGCAATATGGTAAGAAATTTTTACCTAAAAATTGTGCCAAATCTTATCTATGATAGCAGTTGGTGTCCATGTATTCTCATTCTGTCTGATCTTTAAATCCATCACATCAGTAACCCAATTTGCATCAACCAGATGATTCTTGAACTCATGATCTGCTTGGCACCTGTGTTTATTCTTCAAGGTTTTGATTCTAAATGTAGGTTCATCTTGGAGTTTGCTCGCAAAAACAAGCCAAGGACAACCTTCCTTATGGTTCTTGCACTTGGCCCTGTATCTTTTTCTCAGCCTTCTCAGTTGTATATTCAAACTTATTTTTGATTGCATAAGTCTTCAAGTATCTCTTAAAATGAATACTTGCAAGATAAATGAAATTAGAAAAACTTGCTTTCAAAAAATATAATGAGAAAAACTACTAATAACAATGAAACTTAATTGCCATACTTGATTCGAACTCCATGCCAACTTGAAGTGTCCATGGTTCCTCCTGGATATCTTCTAGGTTATTATACAATTCCTCTGTCTCGTTTACAAAATTAGCAAACTTAGTTGATGGAGATTTCTCAGTATTGGTATTTGATGGTGGTATCAAAATGTCACTTACCACATCATTATCAACATCACCTTCAGAAACTTCAGCATGCACACTTTCGAATTCATCAAGATTCTTCCACACTAGTTCTCTATCACTACTTCCTACGCTATGATAATCTTCTTCAGGACTAACTTGCCCAGGTTCAGGTTCATCCTCAACATCAACATCATCAAGACCAATATTCCTATGAAACTACTTATCAAGATTTTCATATGTACTGACATTAGCTTGACTAGTATGGACCATTTCATTCTCAACCAAATTGGCATGTGTTGTTGTAGCTATCCAGAAGTCATCATCAGTATAAACATTTTCATCATTGCTGTAAAAAAATGAATTATTAAAGCCATTAACTAAATCGATTATACAAATCGATGAAGAGTTCTAGAAGATGTTAATTCATATTCATGACCATGTGTATATAAAAATGAATTAATTAAGAAGGTAAAAAAATAAAAATGTATGTCGTCAACAAGAAAAAAATAGGACACAATAGTCTGCACTACTTCCAAACTATATGTGTCTTACAATAGTCTACACTACTATTTGTTTTTTTTCTTCTCCTTCTATGATAAATAACTAACTAGGGATGATCACAAAGGGAACAAAAATGCATGTCAACAAGAAAAATGAATAGGCTTCCATCACATGTATTGACAACTTTAAAAACTCCTAAGAGAATCAATATGCAGTCACAAAATTTATAGCATCATTTCGTCAGAAGAGAATATCATTGAATTTTTTGTACTTCTTTTCTAGCCAATGTCGGCCTCTTCGTCGACCGTTCCATGGGATCCCCTTCCTAAACCCTAAAGAAAGCCCTAATTTTCACAAGAGCAATCTATAGATCGATGACGAGGCCGGTGATTCGAAGCCACAGCCTTTTGCGGTGGGACTTCCGACCACCCCCATTGGCACCATAGTGCCTTCCACGATGTCCAGGACATCGTCCATGTCGACGTCCGCCATGATAAAGTTTGCCACCATGATAAAGTTTTACCATGTTTAATATAAGAAAACCCTAAAAAAACCCTAACATGTACAATATAAGAAAATAAAGAATATATACTTACTGATTTTTTGCTACCATGATAAAGCTTCACCGCTCTCCTCTCTCTCAGTTGCGAAAGAAGACCAAGAGATAGTGGCTTCTCCCTCTCAATTGAGAAAGAAGAATAAAAGATGGTGGTTAGGTTGGATTAAATGAAGAGGTAGTTAACTAATTTAACTGGTCACAGATTTTCTTAAAAAATTATGTATCTAGATTAACCGATAGATGACGGTCCATCCCAAATATGGTTCTGTTAAATTATAAACAAAGTGGGGTTATCACTTAAATACAAGTTATTAATAGGGATATTGGCCCCAAAAGCCCTATTATTATTGTTAATATAGTCATTAGTTTTGTTATTAATATTATTAATATGGTTATCAAATTTATATAGTTAATATTTCAAAATTATATTGTACTAAAATATAGTTGGGCTTAACCTACATCTATTCTGAAAATTTGAATTAAAAATCCTACAAATATATTATAGTAAATTTTCTATCTATTTAAAAGATAAGCTTTGCTCTAAAATTATATTTTTACAAATTGAGACTTTTAGTTTTAAATTGATCCTCTAGATTTAAAAGTATTTCCTTTTCAAACTATTTTGACAAATAAAAATACATTTTTTAAAAACATGATAAATATTTTCAAAAATAGATATATAGTATTTATTTATGATTTTCCTACAATTATCATCTTGATAATGACTAATCATATTCCTATTTTCCTTGCGAACCCAAACTTCATCACATCAACGCTAGCCAAATGAACTATTCTGGACCCAACGGGATTATCGATTTCACCAGCAAAGGACCCCAGGCGAGTATAATTCTTATTTGTTTTCAATATTATTAATTACTATATTTGCATGATTAGTGATGCATATTTGATTCCTGACACGTTCGTTACATGGAATAGTGGCATATGGATTTAGTCATGATACCATATTTTATTATGTTTGTTTACCTCATTTTCGTGACTTATTGTCGAGACTTTATCTATGTTTAGTAGTCGGGCAGGAAAGTACCAAGTAAATATGTGATCAGACCTTAGACCTTGTCATATTGCATTGCATATCGCGTGCTAGACCTTTTAGACCGTGCAGTGTAACTATCCCAGACCAATCACATATTGAAAGGTGTACTTCAAATCACGTAGATGGTTATGTTTTCTTCTTCCATGCTTTAGTTGTCCTTATAGTTCATGACTAACTGTTTCACCATATTTTTTGTGCCGTGTTTTATAGTTATTTCTTTCATTATATATGCCCTGATTTTAGTTTAGTTATTTCATCATGTATGCCATTCCTATTCACTATTTTTATAGTCATTATCATATATTTAGAACTGCATGCTTTAATTGTACTCGTTTCATTCCTGACTGAAAACTATTTTTTCAGATCAGTCGCAGCTACTCTATGCATTGGATCCTTGGGGGTGATACGAGTATATTGGAAGGCCAAACATAAAGACTAGTTAGATAGTTGAGTAATCATAATGTTTCATTTAGTTGTTTTTCTATTTTGGTGAGGCATTTTATTCTTATAATCAAATGTAATATTTAAATATTATGATTGATTTAGTGTTATGAATGAGCAAATAAAAATATTATTTTATGAGAAAATATTGTGACTTTGTTTATTGTGGGCTAGACAGCATTCTACTGTCGATACTGCGGCATAGGCTTGACTTACGCACACACTCGCATCCCGATGAGTGGGTGCGGGTCGTGACAAAAATAGTCCAAATCATAACAAGGCCCAATATCCCATCAACGAAACTGTAAACCACCTAAATTTTTAGAACTTTTTATTAATTTAATTTAAGTATATCTTTTTAAAGATTTTGGTATATGATATATTGATTTTAAGATTTTTAAAAAACACAAATATTTTTACACATGATATGTTTACACAAAAATGATTTTTAGTTTATTTTAGAATTAATTTATTTTTATTTTTATCCTTGTCTTTGTTATAGAATTTTAAGAATTATTTTTAGAACTTTAAGGACTCTGTTTATTAAATAATTATAAATAGAAAATGTTGCTTATATTATATAAATGGGTAATTGTTACAAATATATATACATATAGATTATTATAAAATTATGTAAGACTTTTAATATATATATATATATATATATATATATATATATATATATACACATATATTATTAAGATTTTTAAGGTATTATTATATATATATATTGATGAAAGAGAGAAGAAAAAAAAATCCTTTTTCCAAAACCATGAACAGTGTTCACTGTTCACTCATCTTCCCCCCACCCTCGAACTGGATGTTATAGAACCAACGTTCTGTTGGAAAAAACAAAAAAAAAATGATGGAGATAAATTCGGATTAAATTCAAATCTCGATCATATATTATTAAAATCTCCTCCGGCCTAACCTAATCCCATTCAAATTCTCCTCCTCCTCCAGGATTATCCTTATTTAGTTTTCGATCACATATTATTCAAACTCGATTGGGAAGTAGAATTTAAACCCATACCAGGACCTTGTTTTCAAAATTCTCCAATCCTCCAATATAGCCGATAACTCGAAATCCTTCCAGAGCCTCGCCATCCATCTGCATCCAACCCTGCACTGTCGCACCATGCGCCAAAGCACCGCTGGCCAACGTCCCAATCTGCACAGCAGCAGAAACTGGGCGGAAAACAGAGCATGCTCTGTTTTGGAAGAACAACGAGGTAACCACCTTCTTGACGTCTTTATATGCCTGATCGATTCTGAATCTATAAATTGCTAGGTGCAGCCTTTATAACCAGGATCAGATTCTAACAAGTAGTTTGATTTACTAACCTACAAATCCTTAGGAAAATTTTCATGAAAATTATGAAAAACTATCACAAACAGGGCAGAAATTCAGTTCCTTGAACCCTATTTCGAATACTGATTCATGACGGCTTATTTAGAATTTTTCTAAATCCAAATTGCCATGATCATAGACAATCTAAATAGCATCACAATGATGCTGTTATTTCTCGAAATCCCTAGGTATTCAACCTTGTAATTAATTTCTCAAAATAGGAAAAATCGGTTTTCAAAAATAATAAAATTTAGAAATTTCCACCGATACGTCATGTGCCTCGACAAACCGGGCGACATGGTCACAAATTGAAGACATCGAAAGATGCGTATCGACTTCACGGTTGTTTAGGATTTGACGGAACTCGATTTCTTTGTGTGTGTGCAAGGAAATCGAAGCATATCCGACGAGACATTCCGTATCGGCCCATTTGCAAACTAGCCCATAGCTTTGTGAACGTTCGTTATCTCGAGACAAAACTTATACCAATAGGACCGTATTATTTTTCTGGTCATGTATGCCAAGTTTGGTCTGATTCTGAGAAGGTCGATCGAAACGCTATTTTGGTGGGCCGTGACCTGATCCAATAGGCAAATTTGTGCACAGCCCACCAGAATCCAAATTTGGACATACGATTGGGTTCGTATCGTCAAACTGGACCTGTAGATATATATTTTGACAACTTTAGAGACCGTAGGTACCGACACACTTTTCGGTACAAAGCGGGTCGAACGGTGGACATAGTTTTGACCCGAAATTACGATTTTGCCCCTGTGTCTAGAATTGGACTTTTGGGTAGACTTTTTTAGACATGTCTTTTATACAAAATACGTTTGTGATGTTTATTTCAGTATCCGAGGATGTTTGTGGCAGTTGGCTTTCTTTGCTGTACCAGACCTTTATCAACAACTCAGGACACCAGGCGAGTACAGTTCATGTTTTGTTTCTAGTATTGTTAATTACCATAATTGCATGATTAGTGATACATATTTGATTCTTGATATGCTCGGTACACGAGTTAGTGTCATATGGATTTTAGTCATGATATCATATTTTATTTTACCGTGTTTCAGGATTTTTTGTCGTGACTAATCTATGTATAGTAGTCGGGTGGGGAAGTACGTACTAAGTAGATATGTGATCAACCTCGTAGACCGTGCTTTATTTCATGCAATGTAGACAGTGTATCCCATGCGGTAAAGTGGACCAGCCTGATCACATATTGAAAGGTGTACTTCAAATCACGTAGATGGTTATGTTTTTTTTCATGTTTTACTTGTCCCTGTAGTCTCACCATATTTTCCGTGCTATATTTTATAGTTATTTTTTTCATCATATATGTCATTTTTAATTCACTGTTTTTATAGTCGTTATCATATATTGGAACTTCATGCTTGGATTGTACTCATTACATTCCTGACTGGAAATGGTCTTCCCACGATCCTCCGAACTCCAAGACACACGATCTCAGCCAAGTGCAAATGGTCTTCCCACGATCCTCCGAACTCCAAGACACATGATCTCAGCATATCCTCCAGTGTCTGAATCGTCCTCTCTGATTGACCATCTGTCTGGGGGTGATAGGTAGTGCTGAACTTCAACTGTGTCCCCAGGCTGTCATGCAAACTTTTCCAAAAGTGAGAGGTAAAACGAGTGTCTCGATCAGATACAATGCTTACCGGACTCCATGAATCCGGTAGATGTGTCGCATGTATAATACAGCCAACTTCTCGGTGGATAAACCAACCTTGAAGGGAATAAAGTGAGCTGACTTGGTTAGTCGGTCCACTATAACCCAGATGGCATCCTTCCCTCCTTGGGAACGAGACAAACCTGACACGAAGTCCATTGTGATGTGCTCCCACTTCCACTCCGGAATGTCCAGCGGTTGTAGAAGTCCTGCGGGTCTCTGTCTACTGGCCTTCACTTGCTGACAGATCAAACATCTCGCCACGAATCTAGACACATCTTTCTTCATTCCATACCACCAAACAATAGTGCGCATATCCCGATACATCTTATTAGCTCCAGGATGTATAAAATACTGCGACTGGTGCGCTTCCTTCATCAGTTCATTCTTCAGTTCGCCAGATGGTACACAAAGCCTCGTACCATTCTTCAAAGCTCCATCGCTGGCGATTGAGAAACCCTCAAGTGTTCCTGTCAACACTTGGTCTCTCAGTTTGCAAAGTGCCTCGTCTTGAAACTGAGTCTCCTTGATCTTGTCCATCAGATACGAGCTTACTTACAACTTCATCAGTACTGAATCAGCATCCAGCTCCATCCTTCTATCTCCAGGCAATATGATCTCTAATCCAAGCTTTTCGATGTCCTCTAGCAGATGCCGCTCCTTGGTCAAGAACATCGCCACTGGGTATCGACTAAGTGCATCAGCGACCACATTAGCCTTACCCGGGTGGTATTGCAGGTCGATGTCAAAGTCCTTCATTAGCTCCAGCCATCTTCTTTGTCTCATGTTCAACTCTTTCTGAGTGAAAACATACTTCAGACTTTTGTGATCTGTGTATATCTCCACTCTCTCTCCATACAGATAGTGCTTCCATAGCTTCAACGCAAAGATAACGGCCGCCAGCTCCAGATCATGTGTGGGGTAATTCTTCTCATGAGTCCGCAATTGCCTAGATGCATAAGCAATCACTTTCCCATTTTGCTGAAGAACACATCCCAGTCCTTTTCAAGAGGTATCACTATAGATTGTGAAACCACCGGATCCTGCGGGTAGCGCAAGGATTGGTGCAGTGGTAAACCTCTTCTTCAGCTCCTCGAATGCAGCTGGCAATCTTCCGTCCAGATGAACTCTTCATTCTTCCGAGTCAGCTTCGTCATCGGCTCGGCAATTCTAGCAAAGTCCTTCACGAACTTCCGGTAGTATCCCGCCAAACCCAAGAAACTCCTCATTTCAGCAACTGAGCTTGGGGTAGACCACTTCTCCACAGCAGCTATCTTCTTAGGATCCACCAAAATTCCTTCTCCTGTGACAACATGGCCAAAAAAATCTACTTTGTCTAGAAAGAATTCACATTTGGATAGCTTACCATACAACTTCTCTTTCCTCAAAGTTCCCAGAACTTTCCTGAGGTGCTCCTCATGCTCCTCTTCAGTCTTCGAATAGATCAAAATGTCATCAATGAAGACAACAACAAATTGATCTAAGTATTCATGGAAAACCTTGTTCATAAGGTTCATGAACACTGCAGGAGCATTTGTCAGTCCAAACGGCATGACCAAGAATTCAAACTGCCCATACTTGGTGTTGAACCCCGTCTTGGGAATGTCCTCCTTCCTGACCTTGATCTGATGGTAGCCAGATCTGAGATCAATCTTCGAGAACACCTTGGCTCCACTGAGTTGGTCAAACAGGTCATCGATCCGGGGCAAAGGGTACTTGTTCTTGATGGTGATATTGTTCAACGCCCGGTAATCGATGCACATCCTCACAGTTCTGTCCTTCTTGGGAGCAAACAAGACTGGTGCTCCCCAAGGTGAAGCTCCGTCTCGAATAAATCCCAAAGCCTTCAGTTCATTGATCTGATCTTTCATCTCCTTAGCCTCCTTCGGGTTGACTCTGTAGCATCCCTTAGAAATAGGGAAAGAGCCGGGGACTAGGTCAATGGTGAACTCTATGTCTCGGTCTGGGGGTAACCCGGGAAGACTATCAGGGAAAACATCCATAAATTCCGCTATGATAGGGTACGGAGGTCCGGACTCTTCAGTGATAGAGGTATAGGTAACACATTCCATCTCCTCCGGAGTTCGAGAGATATCAAACTCCGGTTCTCCAGGTGGGCTGAAGACTACACATCCTCGATGACAGTCTATCAGCGCATGTTGCTTACTTAACCAGTCCATCCCTAGGACTACATTATAGTTAGGTAAGGGCATGACAAGCAAAGGTGCTGAAAAGTTATGGCCAGCTATGGTGATAGGGCATTCACAGATTTCAGTAATAGGTAGGGGTCCTCCTCCAGTCATAACTCTACATATCTTCTTACTAAAGCCAGTAATTATATGGTGTGCAGATATGAATTTGGTGGCTATGAAACTATGTGATGCTCCCGAATCAAATAAAGCTAAGGCAGGGTAGGAATGCACATAGATAGAACCTGATATGACATCCGCTACAGGTTCCTGAGCTGGCTCTGGTTCCTCTGCTGTCAGGGTAAAAGCTCGTCCCATCTTCTGTTGATGTTGCCCAAACTGCTGTTGCTGAGTGGACAGAGGTCCTTTCTGCAGAGTTGCTCCAGTCCGGTTAGTCGACAAAGGGCAGTCCCTTACTTGATGGATGGAAGACCCACAGCCTAGGCAGTGCCCTAGTCTTTTCCTGCAGATGTTTGCAAGATGTCCCGGCCTCTTGCAAAAGTCGCAGACGGGGATCTGCCTCTGAGGCGCCTTGTCATTGTTCCTCGCCTGCTGGTAGGGAGGACGATTGTTGTTGTTGCTGTTGTTATTGTTGTTGTTAGGCTTCTTCTGATTACCCTGGAAGTTGTTAGTTCCAGGATAATCTCTCTTCGAGCGGGCAGGTTGGCTCTTCTCTATGTCTTAAGCTCGTTCCAGGATCTTTTCATAAGTCTTAGCACCGCCTGAGATCACATAGGTGCGGATCTCTTCTCTTAGTCCATATCTGAACCTTTCAGCACGATCGTCAGGATCAGCCACCAGGTTCTTGGCAAATCGGCTGAGCTGGCCGAATTCAGCAGCATACTCTTCCACAGTCATGTTGTCCTGCTTCAGGTTCTGGAATTATCGCTCCATCTTTCGCAACTCTGAAGTTGGGAAGAACTTCCTCTGGAATAACCTCTTGAAGGTGTCCCAGTCAATCTGCCTATCCTGGAGTCGGGGTTCATTCCGATACCAGGTGCTTGCTACATTTTGCAGTTGGAGTCCCACTGCTTCAGCCTTGAGGTCTTCTGGAAGTCGAGCGACGCTTAGAAGACGCTCCATACTATCGAGCCATTCATCAGCATAGACGATTCCCTCGGTTCCCTTGAAGGGTCGAGGGTTCTGCTTCTTAAAGCTCTCAATATCGCCCACCTTGGCAATATGATTTCCATTAATTAAATGGTCTTATTATTACATAAATTAATCCTTAAATTTATGTTTACCTTGGCAGGCCTTGGTTCCTGTTGAGCTGCTTCTCCTCTTTCTAGTGCAGCCATTGCCACGCTATGGGCATTCTCCATACCTTCTCTCATAATGGCCGTCTGCTCGCGATGAGCTTCAGCTTGAGTTCTCTGGGCTTCTAGCAATCCTCTTAGCAGACCTATGAGGTCAGTGGGGTCCACAGATACCGGTGGGGTAGCTGGAGTGGGCGAAACCATAGGGGGTTGCATCTCCGTCTGGAAAGATGATGGGTCCACCGTTGAAGCCGCAAACAACCCACGAGGCGCATTCAACGGATGGGGTGTAAAACCCGGACTTGGTTGAGGCGGTGGGGTTTGATCAGGTGTTGACATCCCATCGCCAGCAGGGTTGGTTTTGTCAGTGGCCATTCTCTGGAAGGTTTAGGATAAAAACATAAACAAGGTAGCCTACCCGTCTATAATCAAAAAAATATTTAACATATATATATATCGGTCCTATGTTGTGGCAATTTGATGTTCTAGTATTTCTAACTGTTTCCTAGGTTTTCCTAAGTTGTTGATTGATCGGACCTGTATGGGCCACCACTAAAAGCTTGTCACGACCCGGTCCCCAAATACATGGGCCGAATCGGATCATGCCCAGCCTGCACCGTTGATGAGACGGCGGCAGTAAGCTGTAATCCATATGCAGGTGATCAACAACATTTGAAACTAAATTTTGCCACAACATTTATTTAAACGATAATTTAAAACTTGTTCTGTTACAAGGATTCATAAACTCGAAATAACAGAGAAACAACTAAACTCTCAAACTAAAGTAGCATCTATGGAGATGCTACAACATCCTCCTCAGGTGGAAGTACCGCCGGGTACAAATCAGGATCATAGTAGCTATTGATCAGCATCTCCAGGTCATCAGTAGTACCTACGGTTATCCAGTCAGGAAAGGAGTAAAGTACGATTCATGCAAATTTTAACAATTAAAATGACAATTAATATCATGCACTTTTAAACAGTTTGAAGATGAAACAGTTTTAAAATACAGTACAGTGATATGAATAGGTAATGAAAATGACCGGATTGGGTTACAGTAGTATCCTAGCGATACGGTATGGCTTGTCCCCGTGTGAAAAGGGGAAAGCTAATACAGTCAGTTATTCTAATTTTGGATTTGGTCATATCCACTACTCTACTCCCCCAGTCCCCAACAGTACGGTCAGTACTCTCGAAAGGGTTCGTGTATAACAGTGGTTTAAACTTGCAATGAAATGATTGTTAAAATAATCGTAAATCCACATAAATGTACTTGCCTTAAACTTCTCTGGTTGGACAAGATTGGTACTTCGGGATTTGAACAGTCACACTCTTCCTTGAAATCCTACATTCCGGGAATTTGTCTCAGAAATCACAACTCTAGAATTATCTAGTTACAATCTCTAAATTTTGTCTCCTAGTCAATTTTAGTCTTGTATTAACCAACACAATAAAAAAACACGTTTTTCTAGTACGTTACAATTAAGGAAATCCAAATTTATATTTTATTTCGGAAAACTTGTTTTTATCAATTTATTGGAAAAATTTAGTATTTTATAATTATATATATAAATATTTTTCTTTTCTTTAAATGAGAAAATCGTGAATTTCTAACTAATAATTAATATTAATATTTAATTAATCCTACGCGTTCACAATCCTAGAAAATCCACAGCTGATTCCTACTTATTACAAATTTACAAAAATAGATAAACGGGTTTATGCCTTTACATTTCCATGAATTAAAATAAGAGAAAGAAAATGTTAGTCTTGTAAATTTACCTACAAAATTACATAATAATAATGACTAATAATTTCTAATTTAAAATATAATATGAGTCTCAGAACTGGCCCAATCTTACAGCTACTCTGCCTCAACGTCCGGACAGACCGGTGCGTTTGCATTTCACTGGGGCCCATTGACCAATGCGGTCGTCGCCCAAATAAATCCAAAATAGTATTTATTTCCGAAATTCATTTTAAAATTATATAATCAAATTTTATAGAAATTTCGGCAGCATTCCCTCTATTTTCGGGATAACCCAAAACTGGGAAACGCGTCGATTTTTCCTGCAAAATAAATCCCAAACCAGGGATACTCTAATATAACCACAAAACTATTATATCAAACCCAAATCAGAAATTCGTTTCCGAAAATTTCGGAAACCCAACTAAACTCAGAAATTCCGAAAATCATCAGAACTCTTTCCAAAGTGTTCTCGTAAAATCCGAAAATCATCAATCCATCCACAGAACACAAAAGTCAGAGAACAACTATCCGAAATTTTCCGAAACCAGAAACGTAGCAGAAACCGAATTTTCCAAAGAAAATCTATGGACCAAAACTCATCATCGACCAAGACAGGGGACGAACTACTGTGTTTACCAGAGATTACCCAATTATGACGGAATCTGAAGTATAGGCTCAGACTCGGAACACGCCTTGCCGGAATACGGCTGCGTAAACTCCTCGAATCCACAGAAACGGAACCGGAACTCGGAAACGATACGTCACTGCTCGGAAACGGAACACTGACAGAGTGCACGGGCCACGCCTAGGAACAGATCCGACGGAAACAGCACCAGAGAACGGGGAAGCGTTCCGAAGAGGATCCAGCGACTCGCGGTTGGCGCCGGAGCTCGGGGGTTCGGCAGAAAGCCGTTGGTCAGCCAGGCGCGGCGGCTGGAGAAGATCGGGTCGCCAGGGACCTAGGGCACGGGCGAAAGAGGTCGGCGGGCGGTCGACCGGACACCGGGGACAGCGGCGAACGGCTGGAAGAGCCGGCGGGGAGCTCGGCCGCACGGGGAGGGTGCCGCGCTGGGAGGCCGGGGGTCGCACGGGTAGGGACTGCCGGGATCGGCGACGGACGTCACCGAAATAGCTCCGGCTAGGGTTGATGGCTAGGGCACAGAGGGTTTGGGAGTTGGGAAAGGAAATGGTGGTGTAGGAAAGGAGGAAGAAGGAGAGGGTTTATATAGAGTGGGTGGAGAGCTGTTACCGGAAGAGGAAGGTTCGTCGGAGTGATGGCGGCGACGGCGGCGGTTTGGAACCCAAGGGTCGCACGTTGGAAAGATGAAAGGAAAGAGTTATTCCTTTCTGTTGAGTGAGTAAAGAGAGTAATATTTTGTTTGGCTGAAGTAAATTGGAAAGCACAAAAAATCAAATTTTTGTTTTTAAGAAAATCAAACTCATTTATAATGAGTGTAAACCAAAATGAACCAATAATCCATGGGTTTGGGTTTTGGGTCAATAATTTGGGCTTCTAAAAAAATGACAATTATCATAATTTAACATTTTACACTTAGAAAATATTTTATGGTTCCAATTGGGTTCGGGTCTGGCTGACAAATAAAAATCCAAAATTTTATATTCTTTAAAAATAATAATTTTAACCTAATATTAATTAATTAGAAAAATTACATGTTTTGATAAAATTTCCAGTTTTAATATTTTTTTTTAAAATGCAATTTCCTAAATTAACAACTAATAATTAATTAGCTAAAAAAATTATATAAATAATTATCTGAAATTACGGGTTTCACACCACCTGTCAATCCTTCTCAAGTCAAGCATGCTATGACACGATTCATCACTAAACCATAATTCACATTTCATACTCCCTAGGTTATTTATCCGAATTCACGTAATCGATCACAAGGTCGTCTGACTTAACAATATGCCATGCCCCGATCTCATGCGAGTCCGATTATCTACGGTGGACATGAAATCACCATGCAACGCTCCCACGGGATAATCATCATCATCGGGACATAACTCTTATTTTATGTCTAGACTAATTCATTCTCGATGCATGGATTGTACCTACTCAATCCTCAGGTTTCATTCAATCATCAATCTCAAGTCTGACTAATCCTCGAATCCACCTTCGTATCAAACCGCAAGTCGAGACAATCCAAATTGCCACGTCCTGACTTTTTGAGTTCGATCATTCCCGTAACATGAATCTCCATGTCAGCGCTCACGCGGAACGATCACCCCAAATACAACATGACGCATGTGCGAGGCTAGAGTTGCGCTCGCGCAAGACAAGATCATCGGCGTTGTGGTTATCAATGCAACCATCAAGACAATTATGTTTTTATCCCAACATCCATTTCAATCAAAATCCTAAGTATAGCATCCATTAGAACGATAACACTTGTACGATCGTCATTCATCGAGTCAGAGTATCCCCGAGTTATTTCATATCGATCTTTGATACGCCTCAATACCATTGATGACATGCGTAACCTGACGATCTTCCTTTGCAATAAATTCTGAGTCGTACGACTGATGCTATCGTCCAGCTGGATAATCTCCTCGACATTCAAAATCAATTTCGATCATTATCCCTCGAATCATTTATATCATCAATTTGTTCAAACCCAAAATTACGTATTTTCATCCGTCTATCTTAAGTCATCAACCAAAGTATTCCCTCAATTCGCATCATTCTTTTGCTAACTTAAATTATCGAGCAATATTCAATCTAATCCTTAGAGTTATTTGCGTAACTTCAGAATTCAACTATTTCATGCACGCTATCTTTCCATCGTGCTAACTTTTTCTATATGATCCACCTATCGATTTCCTTTATCAAGTCATCCGTTCGCTACACCTTAATTTTTCCTCAATTTGATTTGCCTACTCTATATTTTCCACATTTCATACTTGTGCAATCTCAATCCCGTGCTCATCATTTCTAACTTTTGTTCGAATCAACTTATCAAATCTCAAGACTACAACAACTTAATCAATGATACTCAATCTAAGGCTTTACGTACGTGCGACGCTCGCTGATAGACTCATTGGCACCCCGCAACCTCAATCGATTGACATCCCTGAAGCTATCGCATACACCACTCAGGGATGAAGTCATTCGACAAATCCTCAAACTATCATTCAAATCAAATTTGACTTCTTTAAATTTTTCGTTCGAACCATTCCTCGAATTCCAAGCACGATCATCTATATCGCACCGACGTTATCGTCGCTCGATAGCACCCCTATCGATAGTCATCATACTTTACTCAATCGAGTTCAACTCATTCTTGCTTGATACATTTTCAATCCCACATATGACTTTTCTCTGGTCGACACAACTTTTGGTGTATATGCCCAGCCCGACTTAGCCAATCGTGATTACGCGAACCATCTTTTCGTTTCTTGTCAAAAACTGTTCTCCTACGTTTGACAAATTATATAGACTTATTGTATGGACATCCCGTGGGACATTTGAATGAGAGCTCACCAACGATATCAACTTGCGGAAGCAACAGAGTTAAAGAATTCAATCGATATTCCAAGGACGTACAGCCGTGCTCTGATACCATTATGTCAAGCCCCACTTCCGTAGAGCGGTCGCCCTCGCTAAGGCGTGTTGCTGTCACTCCCCGCTCCCGTAGGAGTGATCGTCCTCGCTAAGGTGCGATGCTACACGAGCCTTGATTGTGCTCGTGTAAGACGGGTTCCATAACGACCGATTACAGCGGCTGCGACGGGGTCATCGCACAGAAGTCCCAAGTAGAGACATTGAACATGTAGCGGAAGTTTAGAACAAAATACAAATTATTCAAAAGAAGCTCTCTATTGATATTAAAACAATGGTTACAATGGGGGCGCAAGGCCAAGATTACAATCGCTCAAGTTCGCTCTTCTCACATTACAAGTCACTCAGTTCTCTCTCATCTCTTGATACAAGTCTTAAACCAGCGGATGCTTCGGAGGGGCAATGTCCATACATTATGTCCCGTATAAGTCCAGTCTTCACGTAGAATGCACGCTTTGAATCGCCAAGAAACTTCGTGCCTCGACGCATCCAAGCGAGCTCCGTGCCACGAGCTTCTACCTGGGCCTGAACATGAAAACTATGTAGGTGTCAGTACTCAACTGTACCAGTGGAGTGAGCTCCTCGTCCACCCATACAAAACTGAGACGTTTATTTACATTATACAGCTTAAATCCCTTTACGATTGGCTTTCTATTCTTGCCTTAGGATCAATTTTAAGATAGACGTCTTGGCCTATACTTGGTGACGCGATGACAGGATCGTGCCTTACTCTATTCGTGATTTCATATCTTCGAGACAGTGCCTCACCGAGGAGCAACTTATGCAACTCGACCTTGCCAAAACTTTCACTTGCTTTACGTACCTCAAGACCATTACCGTGCCAATGACGTCAAGGGACGACTCGTGCTGGTGTGCTAATATACTTGAACGTGCCTTACGATCGAGGCCGTGCCTCCTAAAATCAACCAGACTTAACCAACTTGCCTTACGGCCCTTCCAAACTTGATTCGAAACGTCTAACCCAACTTGTGGAACCGGAGTTGAGAACTCAAGTACGACGCCATATCTCGTGCCGAAATACGTGTCTTTACGTATAGCCAAATCTTAGGCTCCTGAATCATGGTGCAGACCGTACACACATACCTTCTTAACACAACTCGTGCCATGCTTATATTTCCTTAGAATCAGCCGACACCGTGCATGCGGATTCGCCGCTTAGCACGCCAATTATCTATATAAAAGGCCACTGGCATTACAAGCCATCGTGGACATAGCTCGAGTATGCGATGGATCCTTCGATGCAAGGTAGCTAGCCCCCTGGAAAGCCCCCGACTACCCACGTAGTAAAATCATGCGCTGCTATAACGTCTTCCCCCAGGTCGACTGGCCCTGGTGCCCCGGCGTAATACTAGTCGAGGAAGAAATCCTTGTCAACAAGTTGTCCAATGACCATGCACCTACGAGACATCTAGACTCACGTAAATGCATGGCCTAATTTGTCGTATAACTGGAACTATACTTAGCATCACGTGTTCTAAACCATACTTTGCATAACACGCATCAGAACCGTGAGACTCCCAAACGAGGGACCGCCTCATACTTTGGAAAACGTGCATAGGAATCATGAGACTCCCAAACGAGGGACCGCCTCAGCGACAAACGGTCGCGTGAACTTACTTTTTTGAAATCGAGGGAACGACTGCTGCATAGCCTTCCAACGTAACTTGTACCAAACGTGCCTAATACTTGCCATAGCCCGTGGCATTTCTATTACCGAAACAACCGTGTTTCGTGCCTTAAACCCAATGTATTCTGTGCGACACTATCGTCCAAGTCATTCTCTATGTGAGGAACCTTAAGACCGTGGGAACAAATGGCTATATATAGCCGTATAATCGTGAGACCGTACATGCGCTTAACTCGAACAACCAAGTTCTTTGGGTACCTAAACTTATGCCATAAGCCGTGCGTTACAACTTAGCTCGTGGGACGATCAAGGCTATGCCAAGCCATGGACGATGGGACCGTGTATGCTTTATCAAGCATTTATATGTGCGACGCCTATAACTTAGGCCAAGTTCGAAAGTTTATGGCAAACTTAAACAAACATCCTTTTTCCAAGCCACGGGACGAAGGGACGAGTGACATTTTCAAAGCACGTCGTGCACCAACTCTAAGCCGACCGTTGGACCTTTCCATATTCTAACTCAATTCGACCCTTCGGGATTATTCCCTTAGCTATGTGGATTCGTCTCTTTTATTATCAAGCCTACTTGTGCAAGTTGAAAACATGCAATTTATTATGTGAGGGCTAAGATGAGGCAAGTTCACCGAAACTACCCCACCTGAGCGAGGAATCGCCTCGACCGAGCGAGTCTTCGAGCAGCCGTTGCTAGGCTAAGGCCGAACGCCGTCGGCGTTTTAGTTCTTCCGATTGACTGAGCGGGACGGGGCACTACATCATACACCACTCAGAAAAAGTTTCATCCTCGAAACTAACTGAGTATTTACTTATCGAGTTATCACTTTATTCGACATTCAAGGACTCTCACACACACTACTTCTATGCGTTCCCTCAATCTGAGCCACGCTCGTGCTTATCGCTAACTTAGTCGTAAGGCACACCAACCGATCAACCAACATTCAAACTCGTCTCACTCAATGATCGCATTACCATCAACATTTTTTCGAAACTCACGATCTTAAAGTCCTCGACACTTTTTCGTTCCTCAAGTCTCACTTGATTCAACGTATCACTTAGTTGGATCGTGCACATATTTTAGGCGTCCCCAAAATATATGCATTTCAGCCAAGCCTCGTGATAGAGAATCCGCCATCATCACTCGAGTCGGATCGTGCACATATTTGGACGTCCCTGATATACGTGCATGTCAACTGAGCCTCGCGAGTGGTGCCTCCACAAATCCTACCACTTCGCACTCGGACGTCTGCCTAACCGCTAGGCTATGTCTTTCCGTCAATATTGGAATCATAGTTCCCACACAACAATATCAACACTGACCCCATCCTAAGGTCAAACAAATTGATAGTACGGGGTTTTCTACCCAAGCTCGCATTACACTGACTTCTAACATCGAGCATCGATTCCCTACACACATCACAACATTCGTCGCACGGGATTTGAGTCATTTAGCAAAGCCATCCTACGTTAAGTCACGTTTCAACCAATCTTCCACACATCAACATCGCTCGACCAACAAGCAATTTCGTATAGTCTATCCCTTCGAACACGTTCGACATAATCCATCTATCAATCTTTTTCAAGTCAAGCACGCTATGACACAACTTATTGCTAAACCCTAATTCACATTTCATATTCCCTAAGTCATTTATCCCAATTCACGTAATCGATAACAAGGTCGTCTGACTTAAGAATATACCACGCTCCGATCTCATGCGAGTCCGATTATCCACGGTGGGCATGAAATCACCATGCAACGCTCTCGCAGAATAATCGTCCTCATCGGGATGTAACTTTTGTTTTGTGTCTAGACTAATTCATTCTCGATACGTAGATTGGATCTATTCAATCCTTAAGTTTACTCAATCAATCGCAAGTCCAAACATCCTCGAATTTTTCTTCGCATCAAACCAACAAGTCGAGACAATCAAAGTTGCCGCGTCCTGATTTTTCGAGTTCGATCATTCCCGCAACATGAATCACCATATCAGTGCTCGTACGGAACGATCACCCCAAATTCGACGTAACGCATGTGCGAGGCTGGAGTTGTGCTCGCGCAAGACAAGAATATCGATGTTGTGGTTATCCGCGTAACCATCAAGACACTTCTGTTTTCATCGTCATTCATCTCAATCAAAATCCTAAGTATAGCATCCAATCGAACAATAACACTTGTACGATGGTCATTCGCCGAGTTAGAGTATCCCCGAGTTATCACATATCATCTTTGATATGTCTCAATACCATCGACGATATACGTAACCTAACGATCTTTATTTGCAACGAATTTCCAGTCGTACGAATGATGCTAGCGTCCGATAGGATAATCTTCTCGACATTCAAATTCAAATTCGATCATTACCCCTCGAATCGTTCACAACATCAATTACCTCAAACCCAAATTCATGTATCGTTCATCCGTCTATCTTAAGTCATCGACCCACATATTTTCTTCAAATCACATCATTTCTTGCTAACTCAAATCATCTAGCAACATCAATTCCAATCCTCAAAGTCATTTCATAACTTCAAAATCAAACCTTTCATGCACGCTATCTTTCTATCGTGCTAACTTTTCGTATAAGATCCGTATCAATTTATTCGATCAAGTCATCCATTTATTTTATCGTTTAGAATCTCCATTCAACCATTTCGTAACTCGCATTACCATTCACAAATTGTCCGAACGATATCTCGTTTGCGGCTCTCAAATCATGACCAACTAAGCGCTACTCGTTCTAAGGCTTGGTGATATCATCGCTTGTCGACATACTCGTATTATCCGTAAATCCTTTAGTTTCGCTCGAACAATTTTTATAACGTCCATACACCACTTAGGGTTCGAGCCACTCGACAAGTCGTCGACACTCACTCTTATTTTTCTTCGGAGCTATCACATACACCACTCGGGGTCAAGTCACTCTATAATTCCTCGAAAAGGTCATTCGATTCACAATCGACATGTTCAATTGTGCGTTCGCCCATCCCTCAAGGTCTAAGAACCATTTCTCGTGTTCGCATTAGCGTTGGTCAAGTAGCGTCTCTATCAACATACGTTCTAAGTCTCACTTATCCTCGTCCGAGTGATAGTCAATCTCGCTCGTAAACTCGTTCGCACCAAAAGGTCTACGTGTGCGATACTCGGCACAACTTAGCCAAAAGGCTGTGTGCATAACCATCCCGTTCGAACTATACTATGGTCTCGTGTACTCGTTCACTATTTTCAGCGTAAGGTTATTCAAGCACACACCGCGTTTGCTAACTTTTAGCACCGATTTTCTTTTAACTCGAGTCTGTTGTAGTTTGGCACAAAGGCCTTCGCCTATCGATCCCGTTCAACCGAGTACTCGTACGAGCTTTTGAAAATATTAGACTTATTGTATGGATATCCTGTGGGACAAATGAGAGAGAGCGCACCAACGATATCAACTTGCGGAAGTAATACTTCAGAGTTTGTGTGTCACGCCCCAGTACCGAAATACGGAGACGGACGAGGCCAGCTACACCATATGAGGTACGTGACGTCATACGACGATCGTGGCTATCAAGAGACTAGGGGGTACATACTACAATCAAGTCTCCTGTGGTCCCACAGAGTTCTATGTCTCAATCAATCAACACAACATCAGCAATTAAATGAACATTAAAGATAAAGCAGTAAGGCGTCCCCGACGCTTCATCAAAATGGTCATGAGAGACTAGCTTTATAACATAGCTGTCTCAGAGAGTCATGAGCACAAAATTATACACAGCTGCAGTCTGTTTAGTTACAATTATGTACTGACACAAAATATCAAGTAATCCGGCTAACAGGTGCCGGTGGCTGAACGCCGCACAAAAGTATAAGCAAGAGTGGTGGAGAAGAAACCCACTCGAGTCCCCGACCCGCCATGCTCCTAGTATGCACCATGGATGTCAGGAAGAAGGATCGCGTCCTCTGGCTCAACTACGAGATCTGGCCAAACAAAACCAGCAGGATCAGTCCCGAATAGCAAGTACCGCCAAAGGGGCACAAGAGTTAAGATAAAACCCAGTTATAATGATAAGAATAAAGCTTATGCTGCGGCTATAGGGTAGCGCTACATCGTCGGACCCATCTGGCACCCTTACAACCAAACAAGGACAAAAGGTGCCACATGGAGCCGGGACGCGTCGCTCTCTATGACCTTCACATAAGTTTACAGATATAAGTAAGAAGATCTCCTGGTCGTGACTTCGGTCGACAGACTATCGCAGCACGATAACCAACCCAACAATCAAACAAGAACATGGGTTGGATCACGTACCGCGGTGGGCCATGTTCCTTAGTCATTCTCAGGAGTAACACATCACAATCAAATTAAGGCTTCCGTTTGTAACTTCGGTCCGCAGCCTGTCATAGTACGATAACCAACCCAACAATCAAACAAGAACATGGGTTGGATCACGCACCATAACAGTCCGCTTTCCTCAGTTACTCGCGGAAAGTAAAAGAAAAATACAAGCAAGTCATTTTTACGGCCAGTCAAGTCTACGAGTTTCTAGTATGACGAGGTTATCCTCGCATTAAATTATCAGAGTCCTCAGATCGTATCTTTCCAGCAAGGCTAGCCAACCCAGGGGTCCGCGTAGTCAAGAATTATTAAGCACAGGTCCCTCATAAGGCTACCTTGCAGGCACAAGTCCCCGTAGGGCTACCTTGCCAAAACTTATAACATATCAGGAAATAATCGGATACCGGCATCCACTCATTACAGATGGCACAGTATCCGTGGTGACCAGCTGGCGCGTCGAGGCAATACCTCAAGGCGGCTGGTGTAACACGATCTCGGGATTCTGCCCTCTCCATGCATCTAATAGATTTAGTTGCCTAATTTAAACCCTATGTGAAATCTTGGATCCCCATGCTTGTGGCCTGCATGATCATCCTCCTAGAATGTCGTACCGTAGTACGAGTACCCCAAGTGAGGATCCATGTCGATCAGTAGGTCGACACGTTCTACCCTCCTTAGTGTAATGCAACATTACAAATGCGCCACGTGGGATTACGAGTCATTTGTCAAGCATGAACGAGAACCGGGACATTCAGGCACTTGTAGCGAGTAGGAACACTTTGTTCTCCAGGGTCAGATTCATGCTCAGGATAAAAGGCGTAAGGATATATCGCATACACAAACCAATACCTGTACACGTATATAAGCCAAGGTAGCATGAAAAATGGAAAACCAGGGACAGGCTGACTAGGTACTAAGGCAAGGTCGGCCAACCAACACGGGCGCGTCACATCCATGGCGCGGGCGCATGGCGGGCGAGGGCGCGGTCACGAGCGCGGACGGCCACACGGGCGCGGGAAGCGCCGGGCGCGGGTGGCCACGCAGGCGCGGGGAAAACGGCCGGGCGTGTGACGTCCACACTGGGGCTCGAACACGCGGGGGCGCGGACTACGCAAGGCGCGGACACGCGAGGGCGCGGGAAGGCCGGGCGCGTGACGTCCACACAGGGGCGCGAACACGCGGGGGCGCGGACCACGCAAGGCACGGACACGCGAGGGTGCGGGCCACGCAAGGCGCGGACACGCGAGGGCGCGGGCCACGCAAGGCACGGACACGCGAGGGCGTGGGCCACGCAAGGCGCGGACGGCCACACGGGCGCAGGAACGTGTCCTTTCATCAGCGCGGCGCGGGACGCGCGCGCGCGGAGGGCGCGGGACACAGGGGCGCGGACCTCCCATAAGCGCGGCGCGAGACGCGCGCGCGCGGAGGGCACGAGACACAGGGGCGCGGACCTCCCATAAGCGTGGCGCGAGACGCGCGCGCGCGGAGGGCGCGGGACACAGGGGCGCGGACCTCCCATCAGCGCGGGACACAGGACACTGTTCATCTTCTTCCCCTCAACCGAGAGGGAAGAACCATGAACCCTAAAAACTCCAAAAATCATAACTAAGTCAAATCTTAACCAAATTTCAATTTTCAAAGTTCAATCTTGAGTAAAATTCAATTCTCTACAACATGGAACCATTAAAACTTGAAAATGATGGAGTTTAGTAGATCAAAACCAAGGAAAACCAAAAATGTTTAAAACTTAGATCTACAAAAATTAAAGCTTCCAATCAAACATTCCAAGTTCTAATCTAGTAGAGAATGAGGAGAAGAACAAGTTTTGGTAAAAATTTTGAAGGAAAAACGAAAATGATGGATCTCTCCCTTGTGCAAGTTGATACTTGCCTTTGGTTGGGTGAAGGAAGTAAATGAGAGGAGTTATGAGGAATGAATGTGGGGAGAGAAAAGGAATGGGGTTTTATATAAAAGCCTAAACCAAGTTGGTTCATGATGACCCAACGGGTTCAAGTGAACCGAGAGCATGTCACCCAATTAGAGCCAAAACTGTAAACTAAAATCACAGAAAATAAATTACGAAATATTATTTTGTCAAAATAATTTGGGATATACATGAAGAAATACAACAAAATAAATATCGTATAAATATACGTAAATACAAATAAGCAGTATACGTACTAAAAATACGTATACCGGAATCAGGGAGTGACATCTCTACCCTTCTTAGAAAAATTCCGTCCTCGGAATTTCCAGCCAAGACAGGATTGAAAGATCAGGACAAGCAAGGCACAATCACATGCAAGTTAACTAACAAGCAGTTATTATCTACATCACAAAAGTACAATACAAGCAGGTGCAGTGAATGTGGAATCGTGTCATTATGGCATAAAGATATACCTCACAAACCAAACAAATGCGGATACCGAGATCGGATCTCGTCCTCGCGCTCCCAAGTTGATTCTTCCGGAGAGTGATGGTTCCAAGCAACATGGACAAGACTAATAGTCCGGTTCTTGAGCACCTTCTCTCGCCAGTCCAAAATAGACACGGGTTGTTCCTCGTAAGTTAGGTCGGTACCAACGACCAACTCAGAATGATCGAGGACATGACTCGTATCCGGGACATACCCACGCAATTGGGACACATGAAATACATCATGTATGCCAGTTAACGAAGGCGGAAGGGCAAGTCGATAAGCCACATCGCCTACCCGAGCGAGAATCTTAAAAGGACCAACGTATCTTGGACTAAGCTTTCCTCGGGCTCCAAATCTGATGATACCCCGAGTAGGCGAAATCCGCAGAAACACTTGGTCGCCAACTCCGAACTCTAGAGGTCTACGATGCTGATCTGCCCAATGACGATGTCGATCCTGTGCAACTCGAAGGCGCTCTCTGACCAACTTAACTATCTCCACTGTCTGCGTGATCATCTATGGCCCCAATAACTTCCGTTCTCCGACGTCGTCCCATGCCAAAGGGGACCGGCACTTTCTTCCGTACACTGCTTCGAACGGGGCCATCTGAATGCTAGCCTGATAGCTGTTGTTATAGGAGAACTCCACTAGATGGAGGTGGTCCTCCCAAGATCCACCAAAATCCAAAGTACACGCCCGTAGCATATCTTCTAATGTCTGAATGGTTCTTTCTGACTGTCCGTCGGTTTGCGGATGATATGCAGTACTGAATCTTAACTTGGTCCCCAAACTCTGGTGCAAGCTCCGCCAGAAATGGGAAGTGAACCGAGTATCCCGATCTGATACTATACTAACTGGAACACCATGCTGCTTCACTATCTGCTTCATGTACATTTCTGCCAACTGCTCAGTAGTCTGCCCAACTCTGAAAGGAAGGAAATGAGCGACCTTCGTGAGTCGATCTACTATCACCCAAACTGCATTTTTACCAGTCGAGGATCTAGGTAAACCGGTCACAAAATCCATCGTGATGTATTCCCATTTCCATTCGGGGATAGGAAGTGGCTGTAGCAATCCTGCTGGACTCTGCTGCTCGGCTTTCACCTGCTGGCATACCAGACACTTGGATACAAATCTCGCTATCTCCCTTTTCATGCCATTCTACCAAAAGTACTGCCTGATATCTCGATACATCTTCGTTCCTCCTGGATGAATGGAATAAATGGAACTATGAGCTTCGGACATAACTTCCTGCCGAAGGTCTCCACTCGGTACACAGAGTCTATTTCCAAACCTGAGCGTACCATCCTCATGAATTACTAATTCCTTCCTACGGCCTGATTCACACTCTGACCGCAACTTCTGAATCTGTGGATCTCCTGCTTGTGCTGCCCTGATCCTCTCTACCAAGGTAGACTGAATCTAAATACTGGTCATTCTTTCCATATCCCTTGGCAAAATTACCTCAATCCCCATACTCTGAAGATCTGCTAGAATGTGCTTCTACGAAGTCAAGATAAAAGCACTGTCTCTCCTACTCAGTGCATCTGCAACTACATTCGCCTTGCCTGGATGATACTGAAGATCCACATCAAAATCCTTCAACATTTCTAACCATCTTCTCTGCCTCATGTTCAAATCTCGCTGCGTGAACACATACTTCAAACTCTTATGATCAGTATAAATCTCTACTCGATCTCCATATAAATATGCCTCCACAACTTGAGTGAAAACACCACAGCTGCTAACTCTAAATCGTGAGTCGGGTAACTCTTCTCATGATCTCGAAGCTGTCGAGACGCATAGGCTATCACCTTTCCATGCTGCATCAGCACACATCCAAGACCCTTCCCGGATGCGTCACAATACACTGTAAAGCCTCCCGATCCTACTGGAAGCGTCAAGATCGGGGCCGAGATTAATCGCTTCTTCAATTCTTCAAATGATGCCTGACAACTAGCTGACCAAACAAACTCCACGTCCTTGTGCGTCAAACGCGTTAAGGGCACAGAGATCCTGGCAAAGTCCTCCACGAACCTTCTGTAGTAACCGGCTAATCCTAAGAAACTTCGCACTTCTGCAACTGTTCTCGGGACTGGCCAATGCTCTACGGCTTCAATCTTCCTCGGATCCACTGACACTCCTGCCCCAGAAATTACATGTCCCAGGAACGATATATGGTCTAACCAGAATTCACACTTGTCAAGCTTCGCATAAAGTTGATGCTTCCTCAATGTCTGCAAGACAGTCCTAAGGTGTTCCTCATGCTCCTCTTCACTGCTGGAATAGACAAGAATGTCATCTATGAACACTACCACAAATTTATCCAAATATGGAAGAAAGATGCGGTTCATCAAATCCATAAATACTGCAGGGGCATTGGTTAGTCCAAATGGCATGACTAAAAGCTCATAATGCCCATATCTTGATCTGAATGCCGTCTTCTGAATATCTTGCTCTCGGACTCTCACCTGATAGTATCCCGAACGAAGATCGATCTTGGAAAAGATGCGGGCCTTGCTCAATTGATCAAACAGGTCGTCAATCCTGGGAAGCGGGTACTTATTCTTCACTGTTACTGTATTCAGCTTGCGGTAGTCGACACACATCCGCGTCGACCCATCCTTCTTGGGAACTAGAATCACCGGCGCTGCCCAAGGTGATTCACTGTCTCTGATGAATCCTTTTGACTTCAGCTCTTTCTCATGTTGATACAATTTATCCTGCTCTGATGGCGACATTCTGTAAACTCTATCTGCAATAGGCCTCGTTCCAGGGTTTAACTCAATGCCGAATTCTACCTCTCTGATTGGGGGCATCCCGGGAAGCTCATCAGGGAATACATCAAGAAAATCTTCGACCACTCTCGGAATCTGTCTTGACTCTGACACTGCTGCTGAGATGACACCTTCAGTCTGATTCTTCAAGGTTCGAGTAAAGATGAACTGCTCCATCCCAGGAATGCTGAATATAACCCTACCTCCTCTACAATCAATGGTCGCATGACTGTCTCTCAACCAGTCCATGCCAAGAACAACATCAAAATTCCCCATAGGGAATTCAATCAAAGATGCGGGCAGTAAATGCCCACACACCTCTACCGGACATGAAAAATGCACTCTGCTAACTTCTACGAGCCCATTGCCAGTGAGTATATCCATCCTCTCCGGTAATACCTCAAACTCTAATCCAATCCGTGTAGCATATCGTGCAGAGATGAATGAATGAGTAGCACCTGAATCAAATAATGCTGCAGTAGGAAATGAGGTCACGAGAATTTTACCTGCCACCACATCACTAGACGCTAGAGCCTCTCCCAAAGATAATGTGAGAGCCTGGCCCCGCTGAGCTCCTTGTTGCTGCCTTCCTTGACCATGGTGTTGCTGCCTCTGAGGGCCTTCGGCTTCCTGTGCCTAGCGAAACATCTGAGCCTGCGTTGGTAGACGCTGGGCTAGAGGCCTCACGTCTAGTACTGGTCCTCCACTCGGGGTTGCCCCTGGAGCTGGCAACGCTGAAAACTGCTGAGCTGGCCCTCCTGGCCTCTGCATCATAGGACAAGTCGAAATACGGTGGTCTGGACTACCACACCTCAAGCACAAGCCATTCGCTGACCGACACACATCCCTAGTGTGTCCTCCCTTACCACAAAAGGTACAACCCTGGGGCGCCCTCTGACGCTGCTGCTGATTCCTCGGCTGCTGCTGCCGAACTGGCGCTGTGATAGTTGACACGGCCGTCCTCTGCGGCGCTCCTGTATCATGAATATGAACACCGGGTGCTGGTGCCGATGTTTGCTGCATGGCTCCCCCTCCAACCTGGGAATGAGATCTCTTCTGACCTCCTATCCTCGATGCCAACCTCTGCTGGGTGAGCTCGTGCCTCCGAGCTGCTGTCAAAACAGCATCAAACGTCTGGTAGTTGTGGCCTTCCACAAGCTGTAAAAGTTCCAAATGGAGCCCCTGCTGGAAGCTCATAGCCTTCTCTGGCTCCGTTGCCACCATTGCTGGTGCGAATCGGCATAATCTGCAGAACTCCGCTGCATACTGATCTACGATCTTGCCTGCTTGCTTGAGACTAATGAACTTCTGCTGGAGCTCATATCGAGCTACTACGCCAAAGTACTTGGCCTTGAATCTTTCACTGAAGGTGGTCCAAAGAACAGGACGTCTGATACTAACTTCTTCTGATGCCCACCAGTCGCGGGCAAGATCCTGAAGCACTAATTTAACCTGATCAACCTTCTCATTATCTGAAACCTTGGCTGCCACCAGAATGGCTTCGATGTCTTGAATCCATGCATTCGCGGTAATAGCATCCTCCGTGCCATCAAAATACCTCGGGTTCAATCGACGGAACCTTCTTGATGCTCCTGAGTCAGCCCCGACACTCCTTTCAAGAGCTAACTGTAACCCTTGATTCAACAACACATTCTGCTCCTGCTGCTGGGTCTGTTGCTGTTGGTGAGTGACAAAAAACCCCAGGATGATCTCCAGGAGTGCTACGGTATCTGGTACTGCTGGCGCTGCTGGTGCTGCAGGAGTTCCAATCACCTGCGGCTCCACTGGCTCTGGTCCCACTTCTGCTCGTATCTGCTCTGGGGAAGGTTCTCTCCCCTGTTGCTGCCCAGTCGAGCCATGCTCTTGCTGCTCTTCCTCACGTGCCTTACCAGCTACTGAGAATGAAGCACCCCTATAGGGAAAGATATAAAATTATCAAGCCCGGACGAGGAAGATTTCGAGGATGCAAGTCAAGTTAGAGATCAAGGCAAGGACAGAGAATTCGAAACAGAATTTCAAGGGGGACAAGTTTTGATTGAGACTCCTAATAAATCGCAATACCCCACAAGTCTGAAAAACAGACCTGCATGGGCCACCACTAAAACCTTGTCACGCTCCAGTACCGAAATACGGAGACGGACGAGGCCAGCTACACCATATGAGGTACGTGACGTCATACGGCGATCGTGGCTGTCAAGAGACTAGGGGGTACATGCTACAATCAAGTCTCCTATGGTCCCACAGAGTTCTATGTCTCAATCAATCAACACAACATCAGCAATTAAATGAACATTAAAGATAAAGCAGTAAGGCATCCCCGACGCTTCATCAAAATGGTCATGAGAGACTAGCTTTATAACATAGCTGTCTCAGAGAGTCATGAGCACAAAATTATACACAGCTGCAGTCTGTTTAGTTACAATTATGTACTGACACAAAATATCAAGTAATCCGGCTAACAGGTGCCGGTGGCTGAACGCCGCACAAAAGTATAAAAAAGAGTGGTGGAGAAGAAACCCACTCGAGTCCCCGACCCGCCATGCTCCTAGTATGCACCATGGATGTCAGGAAGAAGGATCGCGTCCTCTGGCTCTACTACGAGATCTGGCCAAACAAAACCAGCAGGGTCAGCCCAGAATAGCAAGTACCGCCAAAGGGGCACAAGAGTTAAGATAAAACCCAGTTATAATGATAAGAATAAAGCTTATGCTGCGGCTATAGGGTAGCGCTACATCGTCGGACCCATCTGGCACCCTTACAACCAAACAAAGACAAAAGGTGCCACATGGAGCCGGGACGCGTCGCTCTCTATGACCTTCACATAAGTTTACAGATATAAGTAAGAAGATCTCCTGGTCGTGACTTCGGTCGACAGACCATCGCAGCACGATAACTAACCCAACAATCAAACAAGAACATGGGTTGGATCACGTACCGCGGTGGGCCATGTTCCTTAGTCATTCTCAGGAGTAACACATCACAATCAAATTAAGGCTTCCGTTCGTAACTTCGGTCTGCAGCCTGTCATAGTACGATAACCAACCCAACAATCAAATAAGAACATGGGTTGGATCACGCACCATAACAGTCCGCTTTCCTCAGTTACTCGCGGAAAGTAAAAGAAAAATACAAGCAAGTCATTTTCACGGCCAGTCAAGTCTACGAGTTTCTAGTATGACGAGGTTATCCTCACATTAAATTATCAGAGTCCTCAGATCGTATCTTTCCAGCAAGGCTAGCCAACCCAGGGGTCCGCGTAGTCAAGAATTATTAAGCACAGGTCCCTCATAAGGCTACCTTGCAGGCACAAGTCCCCGTAGGGCTACCTTGCCAAAACTTATAACATATCAGGAAATAATCGGATACCGGCATCCACTCATTGCAGATGGCACAGTATCCGTGGTGACCAGCTGGCGCGTCGAGGCAATACCTCAAGGCGGCTGGTGTAACACGATCTCGAGATTCTGCCCTCTCCATGCATCTAATAGATTTAGTTGCCTAATTTAAACCCTATGTGAAATCTTGGATCCCCATGCTTGTGGCCTGCATGATCATCCTCCTAGAATGTCGTACCGTAGTACGAGTACCCCAAGTGAGGATCCATGTCGATCAGTAGGTCGACACGTTCTACCCTCCTTAGTGTAATGCAACATTGCAAATATGCCACGTGGGATTACGAGTCATTTGTCAAGCATGAACGAGAACCGGGACATTCAGACACTTGTAGCGAGTAGGAACACTTTGTTCTCCAGGGTCAGATTCATGCTCAGGACAAAAGGCGTAAGGATATATCGCATACACAAACCAATACCTGTACACGTATATAAGCCAAGGTAGCATGAAAAATAGAAAACCAGGGACAGGCTGACTAGGTACTAAGGCAAGGTCGGCCAACCAACGCGGGCGCGTCACATCCATGGCGCGGGCGCATGGCGGGCGAGGGCGCGGTCACGAGCGCGGACGGCCACACGGGCGCGGGAAGCGCCGGGCGCGGGTGGCCACGTAGGCGCGGGGAAAACGGCCGGGCGCGTGACGTCCACACTGGGGCGCGAACACGCGGGGGCGCGAACCACGCAAGGCTCGGACACGCGAGGGCGCGGGAAGGCCGGGCGCGTGACGTCCACACAGGGGCGCGAACACGCGGGGGCGCGGACCACGCAAGGCGCGGACACGCGAGGGCGCAGGCCACGCAAGGCACGGACACGCGAGGGCGCAGGCCATGCAAGGCACGGACACGCGAGGGCGCGGGCCACGCAAGGCGCGGACGGCCACACGGGTGCGGGAACGCGTCCTCCCATCAGCGCGGCACGGGACGCGCGCGCGCGGAGGGCGCGGGACACAGGGGCGCGGACCTCCCATAAGCGCGGCGCGAGACGCGCACGCGCGGAGGACGCGGGACACAGGGGCGCGGACCTCCCATAAGCGTGGCGCGAGACGCGCGCGCGCGGAGGGCGCGGGACACAGGGGCGCGGACCTCCCATAAGCGCGGCGCGAGACGCGCGCGCGCGGAGGGCGCGGGACACAGGGGCGCGGACCTCCCATCAGTGCGGGACACAGGACACTGTTCATCTTCTTCCCCTCAACCGAGAGGGAAGAACCATGAACCCTAAAAACTCCAAAAATCATCACTAAGTCAAATCTTAACCAAATTTCAATTTTCAAAGTTCAATCTTGAGTAAAATTCAATTCTCTACAACGTGGAACCATTAAAACTTGAAAATGATGGAGTTTAGTAGATCAAAACCAAAGAAAACCGAAAATGTTTAAAACTTAGATCTACAAAAATTAAAGCTTCCAATCAAACATTCCAAGTTCTAATCTAGTAGAGAATGAGGAGAAGAACAAGTTTTGGTAAAAATTTTGAAGGAAAAACGAAAATGATGGATCTCTCCCTTGTGTAAGTTGATACTTGCCTTTGGTTGGGTGAAGGAAGTAAATGAGAGGAGTTATGAGGAATGAATGAGGGGAGAGAAAAGGAATGGGATTTTATATAAAAGTCTAAACCAAGTTGGTTCATGATGACCCAACGGGTTCAAGTGAACCGAGAGCATGTCACCCAATTAGAGCCAAAACTGTAAACTAAAATCACAGAAAATAAATTACGAAATATTATTTTGTCAAAATAATTTAGGATATACATGAAGAAATACAACAAAATAAATATCGTATAAATATACGTAAATACAAATAAGCAGTATACGTACTAAAAATACGTATACCGGAATCAGGGAGTGACATTGTGGTAACAACAGAGTTAAAGAATTCAATCGATAGTCAAAGGACGTAAAGCCGTGCTCTGATACCATTATGTCATGCCCCACTCCCGTAGGAGCGATCATCCTCGCTAAGGCGTGATACCGCACGAGCCTAGATTGCGCTCGTGCAAGGCGGGTTCCATAACGGCCGATTACAGCGGCTGTGACGGGGTCGTCACACAAAAGTCCCAAGTAGAGACATTGAACATGCAGCGAAAGTTTAAAACAAAATACAAGTTATTCAAAAGAAGCTCTTTATTGATATTAAAACAAAGGTTACATGGGAGCGCAAGGCCAAGATTACAATCATTCTGGTCCACTCTTCTCACATTACAAATCACTCAGCTCTCTCTCATCTCTCGATACAAGTCTTGAACCAGCAGATGCTTCGGAGGGGCAATGTCCATACATTATGTCCCGTATAAGTCCATTCTTCATGCAGAACGTACGCTTCGAATCGCCAAGGAACTCCGTGTCTCGACGCATCCAAGCGAGATCCGCGCCACGAGCTTCTACCTGGGCCTGCACATAAAAACTATATGGGTGTCAGTACTCAACTGTACTAGTGGAGTGAGCTCCTCACCCACCCATACAAAATCGACACGTTTATTTACTTTGTGCAGCTTAAATCCCTTTACGATTGTCTTTCTAGTCTTGACTTAGGATCAACTTTAAGACGGACGTCTTGGCCTATACTTGGAGACGCGATGACAGGATCGTGCCATACTCTATTCGTGATTTCATATCTTCGAGACAGTGCCTCGTCGAGGAGCAACTTATGCAACTCGACCGTGCCAAGACTTTCACTTGCTTCACGTGGCTCAAGACCATTCCCGTGCCAATGACGTGAAGGGATGACTCGTCCTTGTCGTGCCAATATACTTGAACGTGCCTTACGATCGAGGCCGTGCCTCCCAAGATCAACCAAACTTAACCAACTTGCCTTACGGCCCTTCCAAACTTGACTCGAAACGTCTAACCAAACTTGTGGAACCAGTGTTGAGAACTCAAGCACGACGCCATATCTCGTGCCGAAACACGTTTCTTTACGTATAGCCAAATCTTAGGCTCCTGAATCATGGTGCATGCCGTACACACATACCTTCTTAACACAACTCGGGCCATGCTTACATTTCCTTAGAATCGGCCGACACCGTGCATGCGGATTCGCCGCTTAGAACGCCAATTATCTATATGAAAGGCCACTGGCATGACAAGAAATCGTGGACATAGCTCGGGTAGGCGGCGGGTCCTTCGATGCAAGGTAGCTAGCCCCATGGAAAGCCCCCCCGACTACCGACGCAGTAAAATCATGCGCTGCTATAACGTCTTTCCCCTAGGTCGACTGGCCCCGGTGCCCCGACGTAATACCAGTCGAGGAAGAAATCCTTGTCGACAAGTTGTCCATTGACCATGCACCTACGGGACATCTAGACTCACGTAAATGCGTGGCCTAATTTGTCATATAACTGGAACTATACATAGCATCATGTGCTCTAAACCATACTTTGCATAACGCACATCAGAACCGTGAGACTCCCAACTGAGGGGCCGCCTCATACTTTGGAAACGTGCTTAGGAACCGTGAGACTCCCAAACGAGGGACCGCCTCAACGACAAACGGTCGCGTGAACTTACTTCTTTGAAATCGAAGGAACGACTACTATATAGCCTTCCAACTTAACTTACACCTAACGTGCCTAATACTTGCCATAGCCCATGGCATTTCTATCATAAAAAAAACTGTGTTTCGTGCCTTAAACCCAGTGTATTCCGTGCGACACTATTGTCCAAGTCATACTCTATGTGACGAGTCTTAAGACCGAAGGAACAAATAGCTATATGCAGCCGTAGAACCGTGGGACCGTACATGTGCTAAACTCGAACAACCAAGTTCTTTGGGTACCTAAACTTATACCATAAGCCATGCGTTACAACTTAGCTTGTGGGACCATCAAGGCTATGCCAAGTATTGGACGATGGGACCGTGTATGCTTTATCAAGCATTTATATGTACGACGCCTATGACTTAGGCCAAGTTCGTAGCTTTGTGGCAAACTTAAACCAACATCCTTCTCCCATGCTATGGGACGAAGGGATGAGTGATATTTTCAAAGCACGTCGTGCACCAACTCTAAGCCGACCGTTGGACCTTCCCATATTCTAACTCAATTCGACCCGTCGGAATTATTTTCTTAGTTATGTGGATTCGTCTCTTTATTATCAAGCCTACTTATGCAAGTTGAAAACACACGATTTATTATGCGAGGTGTCGCCTGACCGAGCGTGTCTTCGAGCAGCCATTGCTAGGCTAAGGCCGAACGCTGTCGGCATTTCAGTTCTTCCGATTGACTGAGCGGGACAGGGCACTACAGATGCCACATGAGCCTAGATTGTGCTCATGCAAGGCGGATTCCATAACGGCCGATTACAGCGGTTGCGATGGGGTCGTCGCACAAATGTCCCATGCAGAGACATTGAATAATAGGAGCGAAATTTAAAGCAAAACACAAGTCATTCAAATTACTCTTTATTGATATTGAAACAAATATTACAAAGGGGGCACGAGGCCAATATTGGAATCACTCAAGCTCACTCTTCTCACATTATAAGTCACACAGCTCTCTCTCTCATCTCTCAATACATGTCTTGAGTAGGCCGATGGAAGCTTTAGATAGAAGATGTCCATACATTATATCCCTTATAAGTCCAGACTGTATGCGGCTGCACGCCTCGAATCACCAAGGAACTTCGTGCCTCGACGCATATCCGTGCCATGAGCTTCTACCTGTTCCAGCATATAAACATTGTGTGGGTGTAAGTATACAAATGTACTTGTGGAGTGAGCTCCTCGTCCACCCATACAAAACCGACACGTTCATTTACTTTTGTGTATCATAGTCCCTTTATGATTGTCTTTATACTCTTGCCTTAAGATCAGTTTTAGGACAAACGCCTTGGCCTATTTTGTGTCTCTAGACCATCCCGTACTTGCAACAACAACGCCAACACATAATTTGCCTTTAGACCCTTCTCATACAAAAAATGTTAACCTATCATGTCATGCTTGCCTTTCGACACATAATCAGAGACACGACTACACGATAGTACCTAATTTCCATGTGACCGTGCTACAAGTCCATTGTGCCGTGCCTCACAAACTCAGTATGACTTAACCATATTGTCACCTCACGACCCTTGCTATTTAATCAGCAACTGTCCTAATTAAGACTTGTGGACTAAGTGTTGCTCAACCGACTTTGCCTTGCGACATTTCCAGACTGAAACTCAAGATGACTCAAATCCAACATATGCAACTTATATACCGACAACTTAAGACTTGATGCTACATCCTGTGCCGAAGCATGATGTCTACGTTACAACCAAATCATAGGCCCAAATATTGTCTTCCGATCGTGCATGCATTCGACTCGACTCATTGATATAGTGCACACAATACTCGACTCAATCCAAAGGCATACACGCTGATCGTTGCCTATGCCGACTCATCTATATGAACTAGTCACTAGCGTCCAGTACTATCCTGGACACCATAGCTTTGTTAGACGAACGCCCCTTGCCAGCGCGAGTAGCTAGCTCCGCTGCAAGTCCCCGCCTAACCCGTGCGGTCATCCATCATTGCTAATCATGTCTCCATCGAAATGGTCCCGTTGATCGCCTGGGTCACCGTTCGAGAAACATTATCTCACCTTTTACAAGTTGTCCAATGACCATGCAAGATTCAACTCGAACTGTCATCTCACACAGCCATTCTACTTCTAGTGTTACCATCTCTTTCAGGGCCAAGTTCAATACTTCTCACATCTGAGACTGCCTTGACGACCCATAGTCGCGAGCCTTCTTCTTTCTTGTCCTATCATTTCATTCAACTCAGGAACGACTATTCGAAAGCCCTTTTTTCGAAACTCCAAATGAATCAACCATAACACGTGCCTTAGAAACAGTAAGTCCGCGACATCCTGCCTTACACAAATTGATGTTCTGGATGTTACTACCGCCCAAGACATACCTATACAACGAGCCTTACGGTCGTGCAACCAAGTAATTTTGACAACCGCCGAAAACATGGGACAGTGCTTAGAAAAGACTTCGATAGCCTATCATAACTCAACCTAACTTAATCGTGCAACAACTTGACGAGCAAGGACTGCGTCAAGCCTTGGATGATGGGACCGTGAATGCTTTATGAAGCATTTATACGGGCGATGCCTATGACTTAGGCTAACTCTTAGCTTGTGGCGAATACCAACTTTTCCTTCTCCCAAGCCATGGGACGAAGGACCGAGTGTCATTTTCAAATCACGCCATGCACCAACTCTAAGCCGACCGTTGAACCTTTCCATATTCTAACTCAATTCGACCCGTCGGGATTATTCCCTTATCTATGTGGATATGTCTATTTTATTATCAAGCCTACTTGTGCAAGTTAAAAAGATGCGATTTATTATGTGAATGCTAAGATGAGGCGAGTTCACCGAAACAACCCCACTTGAGCGAGGAGTCGACTCGACCGAGCGGGCCTTCGAGTCACCGTTGTAAGGCTAAGTCCGAACGCCGTCGGCGTTCCGATTCCTCCGATTGACTGAACGGGACGGGCACTGCACTTATGGTCAAGAACAAGCCTAATGTCTCAATCTCAAGCAAGCAAATAATTGTTACAAGATGTTAGATCATCAGACATTCAAGGTAAGGCATCCTAAACACTACATATTTAGATGATCATGAAGCTAGTCATACAAAATACGAAGACTAGCAAGAGTTAAGTCATACATGATCAACCCTAGGATTTGTCAATCATGTTACAGCCCTTAGACAGACAGAAATAAAGTTTAAACACGAGCTAACACGTGCTCGGAGGCTAAATGCCTCAAAAGAATAAGTTATAATAGAGTGGTAGAGCAAAATAAGAAAACCCACTCGTTGCAACGGTTATGCCTGGTGTTCACCATCTGGCTGAAAGGCAAGTAGATCCTCGGGTATCACTCCAAAATCTGGCCATACAAAACCAGCTGGGTCAGAACCCAGAAAGAGCAAGTGCCACAAGGAAGGCTCCACTTAGGAACTAAAACCAGCATATAGAAAAACTAATAAAAGAGCATAATTAAATAACACAAAAGACATGCTTTAAAGAACATACTAGCTTGTATTGAGAAAACAAGAGGTGGAATATAATTCCCATGTTAATCATGAGACAATCATTCAGGCACGACCAATCAAATCCTACGACTTGCTATCATTAGCTAACTAGGGTTATTACAGGCCTAGTTACTAACAAGATGTAGTGAGATATTCCCGCAGTCACAAGTCCTGCAGACTATCCAGGTTATCCACGCGAGGTTACATGAGTTTATCAAGAATTATAAGAGTTACAAGATTACTGGTGTACATTAGTACTTATGATTCAAGAAGTGCAATACATGACAGTGTGCTGAAAATATGCCCTACTCGTCGGCAGGCTACATGTCCACAGGTGTGGCCGGGATAACGGGATCGCCTGTAATTGGGATATCTCTCTAGATGAACTACTTGATCAATCTAATCATTAGCCTAGTCAGATTCATTATGAATCCCTGACCGTGGTAACCAGGAATCCATGTCCTAGACATGATACAAGATGAGATAGGTTGCTTTGTACAGGCACAATTATCCACAGAGTCAAGACAAGAGTTACACTAGCAAGACAGGAATAACTGTCGCAACAGCAATCTAGATTATACATGTCATGTCAGGTTTACTTGTCCTATCAAGAGTACTTGTCAGGAGTGTTCCTCGATGGGCCACTATCAAGATTATCAAGAAGGGATTATATTATCATGTTCAAGTTCAGTTACTAGTTCAAGATTACAAAGTTGTTAAGTCGGGTCATCGTAATTTAGGTCAAGTATAGAAAACATACAAAGAAGATCGAGAACTATGATTGAAACTGTCAGTCGTGTATGAACTCCAGTTATGGTGAAACAAAAAGATTATTGAAGCCAAGACAAAGATCTACAACTTTCATGTTTCGAGTTTTACAAGATTCTAGCTACAAAACATCTCAAACGGACAAAAACAGCTATTCGTGCGGACAAAACTGCCTACGGTGCACGGATCGTACAAGCACGACACCGGGTATACAGCCAACGAATCGTGCGGGTGCACGACAAGCGAAACATACAGCGCGTGGGTGCATGGCGCGGTGGCACGGCACGCTGGCAAATGGCAAAAAATCGTACAAGCGTGCGGCGCACGAAATGCGCAGCGTACATGGCACGAAGGCACGGCACGCGGGCGAGCAGCAGAAAATCATACGGGCATACAACGCACAAAATGCTGAGTGCGCGGGTGCACGACACGCGGGCGCACGTTGCACAAAATACGCAACACGCGGGTTCACGGCGTACATGGCATAAAGGCACGGCGTACGGGCGCGTGTGGCACGCGAAGTGCGCACGTCACTGTTCATCGTCCCGACAGCACCGAAGATGTGCCGGAACCCATGAACACAAGAATGCCATAACTTCTTCATACGAAGTCAAAATCAAGCAGTTTAAAAGCCAAAATTAGGTAGAATTGAATTACCCACAACATGGAACCATTAGTTTTCGAAAATAACAAAGTTTAAGAGACCAAAACCAAAAAAATAAAAAAAAGTTAAAACTTAGATCTACAAAAATATAACCATAACAATCAATATCTCCAAGTTCTAAAGCAGCTTAGAATCAAGCAAGGAAGACAATGGAATAATAAAATTTGAGATCCATCATGAAGCAAGTCGCACTTGTCTAGGGCTTGGTAGGTGGGAGGAGTAATGAAGAAGAAGAAAAAGTAAATAGAATTAATAAGAGGAGAGTGAAGGAGTTTGGTATATATACCAAGCCAACTCATCTCAACCCAACCCCAAACCAAACCAAACCAAACCAAGCCAAGTTAACATGCCATGATGAACCTAGGTAAACCAAACCAAGTCAAGATTAAACCAAGACTAGGCTAAGCAAGACAAGTCAAAATACGGGTCACCTGACAAACGTCAAAAATCCTTATACGTATACTGAAAATATGTATAACAGAAAATGGGAGTGACAATTCTACCCACCTTAAAAGAATTCCATCCTCGAAATTTAATTAAGAGGCTAGAGGTGTCGGGGCAACCTACACTAACCATAGACAATCTACGACTAGCAGTTAATCAAGCAATCATTTATGCAAACAAGGAATTAAAAACATAAGACATAAGGTAGACATTATACCTTACGAGCCAAACATATGTGGGTATCGCGATCGGATAACATCCTCACCTTCCCAAGTTGACTAACCCAAAGAGTGATGGCCCCAAACAATACGTACTAAACTAATATTCATGTTCATAAGTACCTTCTCTCTTCGATCCAATATGGATACGGGCCTTTCCTCAAACTAAAGGTTGGTACCAACAACCAATCCGAATGATCCAAGATATCGCTCAGATCTGGGATGTACCATCGCAATTGGGATATATGGAATACGTCATGTACCTCACGTAATAACGGTAAAAGAGCAAGACGATAGGACACATCACCTACTCGCTCGAGAATATCAAACGGACCTATATACCTAGGACTAAGCTTTTCTTGTATATCGAATCGAATGATGCCATGGGTAGGCAAGATCCTAAGGAATATGTAGTCGCCGATAGAAAAATCAAGAGGACACCGATGAGAATCGGCCCATTGGCGCTGGCGATCTTGTGCAACTCAAAGATGATATCTAACTCGTCTGACCACCTCGATAGTCTGAGTAACCATTTCTGGGCCAAGCATCTGCCTTTCGCCTACATCATTCCAAGCTAAAGGTGATCTGTACTTTCTGCCATACAGTACCTCAAATGGTGCCATCTGGATACTAGCTCGAAAACTGTTAATATTGGAGAACTCCACTAGATGCAGGTGATCTTCCCACAAACCATCGAAGTCAAGTGTACAAGATCATAACATATCTTCAAGAGTTTGAATCGTACGCTCCGAATGACCATCAGTTTGTGGATGATATGCTGAACTAAACTTGAGACGAGTTCCCAAACTCTCTTGAAGACTCTGCCAAAAGTGTAATATAAATCTCAAATCTCTATTGGATATGATACTGGCTGGCACTCCATGTAATCTGACTATCTGCCTGAGGTACATCTCTGCTAGCTAATCTATCGACTGACCAATTCTGAAAGGGAGAAAATGAGCCACCTTAGTAAGTCGGTCAACTATAACCTATATAGCATCTCTTCCAGCTAGGGATTAACATCTCTTCCAGTTACAAAATCCATGGTAATATGTTTCCATTTCGATTCTGGGATTAGTAAAGGTTGAAGAAGTCCAGCTGGTCTCTGATGTTCAGCCTTGACTTATTGGCAAACTAAACAACGAGAGATAAATCGGGCTATCTCCCTCTTCATGCCATTCTACTAGAAATGTTGACGAATATCACGATACATCTTTGTGCCACCGGGATAAATTGAATACTGCTACCTGTGAGCCTCTACTATGATCACTTGCCTGATGTCACCACCAGGTACACAAAGATGCCTTTTATGTCGAAGCATGCCATCTTCGTGAATACATAACTTGGATCTCTGTCCTGCTTCACGTTCTGCCCTAAGCTGCTGAAGCTTTAAATCTGTTGACTGAGCTATCTTGATCCTCTCAACTATGCTGGCCTGAACTTGCATACTGGCCATCAATGCCACATTGGTAGGAAGAACTACCTCTATCTCCATCTTATAAAGATCTGATAATAACTCGGGTTGTACGGTTAGAAAATAAGCTCCTGCTCTTCTACTCAACGCATCTGCAACTACGTTTACTTCCCAGGATGGTACTACAGGTTGATATCGTAATCCACCAGTAACTCTAGCCACCTTCTCTGACGCATATTAAGATCCTTCTGGATAAACACATATATACTTAAGACTCTTGTGGTCGGTGAAAATCTCTATCCGATCTCCAAACAAATAATGCCTCCAAAGCTTAAGTGCAAAAACTACCGCTACTAACTCCAAGTCATGGGTTGGATAATTTCTCTAATAATCACGAAACCAACATGACGTATAAGCTACTATCTTGCCATGTTGTATTAAGACGCATCCTAATCCTTGACCTGAAGCATCATAATAAACTGAAAATCCTCTAGACCTATCTGGAAGCGTGAGAATAGGCACCGTCATCAATCTTTGCTTAAACTTCTCGAATGAACTCTGATACTCTACTGTCCAAGCAAACTACACATCCTTGCAGTTCAACTGCGTCAATGATGCTGAAATTCGACCAAAGTCTAATACAAATCGCCAGTAATAGCCCGCCAATCCTAGAAAACTGTAAACCTCTGTGACGTTACTGGGTACTGGCCATGTCTCTATAGCTACTATCTTCTGGGGTCCACTTACACTCCAACTCTAGCAATGGTGTGTCCTAAGTAGGAAATACGATCAAGCCAAAATTTGCACTTGCTGAACTTCGCATACAACTGGTACTCTCTAAGAATCTGAAGGACTACTCGAAGATGCTGCTCATGCTCCGCTTCACTCTTGCTATAGAGTAAGATATCGTCTATAAGCACTATCACAAACTGATCCAAATAAGGCATGAATATGCGATTCATGAGATCCATGAATACTGCCGGTGCATTGGTCGCTCCGAATGGCATAACAAGAAACTCTCAATGCCCATATCTAGATCTGAATGCCGTCTTCGGGATGTCTTGCTCTCTGACCTTGATCTAATGGCTACCCCGACCATAAGTCAATCTTTGAGAATACTGCTGCTCTACTGAGTTGATCGAATAAGTCATCTATCATTTAGAGGGGATATCTGTTCTTGATTGTTACAGAATACAAGGTACGATAATCAACACATAATCTTAACGTACCATATTCCTTCTTCTTCACAAGAAGCATCGGAGCTCCCCAAGGTGATCTACTAGCATGTATACATCCCTTGGTTCTGAGTTCTTCAATCATCTTGTACAGGATCTTCAATTCTGGTGGTGCTATTCTGTAGACTCTCTTTGATACTGGTGCCGTTCCTGGAATCAAGTCAATGGTGAACTCTATTTCTCTCTTTGACGGCATGCCTGGAAGCTCTTCGGGAAATATGTCAGGAAATTCCTCTACTACTCTAGGAAACTGAACTGCTTCTGCTAGTACCATCCGCAAGATCGGTGGAGAAGGTTCTACTTCGCCTCTGGAAAATGAAAACTCTTCTTCGTTGGGAATATCAGAAATAATCTTGCCAACATGGCAGTCAATTCTTGCATATTGAGCCTTCAACCAATCCATTCCTAAGACCACATCATAGTCAGCCATCAAAAATTCTATCAATCTAACGGGAAACTCTCTACTGCTAACTGGGATTCGACACAAGAAAAAGACCCTATCTACACCCACAAGACCGTTACTAGTAAATATATTGAGCATTACTGATAATGACCCAGGCTTCAGTCCTATCTGTGTTGCGAATCGTACAGACATAAATTGTAATGCCTGTGTTCGTATTATATATTTTGGGATACGTATACGTATTTTATTCTGTATTGTCTGATTCCTTGTTTAGCTCTCGGCTTGGTTTAACTCTTGGTTTGGGTTGGCTTGGTTCGGCCGGCCCAATGCTTGGTTCATCATGGGCCAAGGGTGGAACACCTTAAGCCTATGATCCTCCCTCATTTCCACCACAACCACCCTTTTTATTATCTCCACCTACCTTTCTCTCTCCTCATAATTCTCTCATTTATTACTTCATCTTCTTCTTCTCCTTCCCCCACCATTACTCTTTCCCACCAACCAAGAACACCATAGGCAAGTGCAACTTGCTTCCACAAAAGAACCCCTTTTGATGGTTTCATTAGCTTCTCCTCATGATTCTAAACCACATTAGAACTTGTCATTTTCTATTTTGAGGCTTTAATTCTTGTAGATCTAGAGTCTTGCTATTTTTGGATTTTTTGTGGTTTTGATCTATCAAACTTCCTTGTTTTCAAGTTTTGATGGTTCTATGTTGTAGAGAATTTCATTCTATCCAATTTTGACCTTTGGAAAGTTGGATTCGGACTTGTTTTGACCAAGATATGGACTGTTGAAGCTTAGATTCAACTTTAGAGTTCTTGCTGTTCTTGCCATTTGGAGAAGACAGTGAACAGTGAGCTAGCTTTTTAGCTTACGCTACTGAGCTGTACGCTGCTCTTTAGCGAGCGTACGCTAGCCTTGGTACGCTGCTCTTTAGCGAGCATACGCTAGCCTTGGTACGCTGCTCTTTAGCGAGCGTATGCTAGCCTTGGTACGCTGCTCTTTAGCGAGCATACGCTAGCCTTGGTACGCTGCTCTTTAGCGAGTGTACGCTAGCCTTGGTACGCTACTCTTTAGCGAGCGTATGCTAGCCTTGATACGCTGCCTGTTGGCAGCGTGTCTTTTGCGTACGCTAGCGTGAGCGTGCCCTAGACCCTTTCGTACGCTAGCTCAAGCGTACGCAGTCTTGAGCGTACGCTAGCTTAAGCGTACGCTGACCTGTAGCTTGAGCGTACGCGTGCCTTGGTACGCTAGCTTAAGCGAGCAAGGTATACACTGGCCTGAGCGTAGCTTGCACTGAGCGTATGGCCTTTGGTTGACTTGGCCTTATGTCAGCGTGTCAGATTTGGTTTTATTTTCCTTAAGCTTGGCTCTTTTATAGCCCTGTATATTGATATTTTATTAGATATTTTGTGCCCATTTTATATCCTTACGCCTTTTATTAGATTTGGTTTTATTTTCCTTAAGCTTGGCTCTTTTAGTGGCCCGTAGTGGTGCACTCCTGCCATGAGTAACCTGACATGACCTGATTGTGGCCCGTCGTGGCGCACTCCTGACTAGTATACTTGACCTGATAACCTGACATGTTATACCTTGATAAGCTGTTGCGACGGCTACCTGACATGACATGACCTGTATAATAACCTGGACACCGTGGGCGATTGTGCTTGTATAAATAATCCAGTCTTGTCTTACATCATGTCTAGGAGGGGACTCCTGTGTACCACGGTCAGGAGTACCTATTGAAATAAACTAAGGGCTAATAACTAGATTAATACATTAGTCATGAAGAGATTTCCCAGCTACAGGCAATCCCGTTACCTGGACGCGCCTTGGGATCTGTAGCCTGCCGTCGAGTAAGGCACATTTTCAGCACACTGTCATGTGTTGCACCTTTCAAGCTACCTAAGGGTACATTCGTTTCCTGGACGATGTACCCACCTGAATTCAACTCTAATCTTTTAACCCGAGAAACCTGGATGGTCTGCAGGGCTTGTGGCTGTGGAACAATCTTACTGCATCTTGTTAGTAATTAGGCTTGTGACAACCCTAGTTAGTTAAAGTATCAAGCCATAATTCTTGCTTGGCCGTGAAATGATTGGATGGAGTCTAACAAGTCTAGTCTTGCCCTGATCCTGTTCCAGATTATTGAATGACCAGAATGCTTGTATTTATTTTACCGATAAATGGTGAGAATTCCAAGTTCTGATCAGACGAAGGGTTACAACCCCGGTCCTTGTTTGGTTTACGGGTTGTAACCTGGTTATCTGAATAGTTCCATGGTTATCTCGTCGTATATCATCCTGGTGTATTTTCTTTATTTCCAGTTCTTACTTTTATTTATATCTTGTGCTGATTGCTGGTTTTAGTTCTTAAGTGAAGCCTACTTTGTGGCACTTGCTCTTTCTGGGGTCTGACCCAGCTGGTTTTGTGTGGCCAGATTTCGGAGCAGCTACCGAGGATCTACCGACATTCATGCCAGATGGTGAACACTAGAAGGAATCCTGGCAACGAGTGGGTTATTTTTGACTCTCCCACTCTATTGTAAAAATATTCTTTTGAGGCGTTTAGCCGACGAGCACCTGTTTAGCTCGATTGCACTTACTTACTGTCTGCCTACGGGCTGTAACATGATTAACAGATCCTAGGGTTGATCATGTATGACTAAACTCTCGCTAGTCCTGACATTTTGTAACGACTAGCTTCATGATCAACTGAATATGTAATATTTGGGACGCCTTACTATTGTATATTTAATGATCATACATCTTGTAACTTTTACTTACTTGCTTGTGATTGAGACACTAGGCTTGTTCATGACCTTAAGAGACTGCTGGCTTGTAGATAAACCCTCATGTATCCTAGACAGCCGTGACCGTATAGCGAGGTGGGTTGCACTTCTATATACGTAGCTGGCTATGTCTGCCCCCGCTCTCCAGTATTCTGGTTCTGGGGCGTGACATGGTTTAAGTTGTGGCCTATGCAGGTCTTGTAAATCAAGATATGTGAGGGTTTACCGAATAGATGTCTCAATCAGTATTCGTCCTTGATCTCTGCTCATATCCTCTGAATCCTTGGATTCTTGTCCTGATCACCTGCTTGCATCGTTGGTCTGTCCTGGTCCTTCCTTATTTGTTTCCTATGTCATCTTCTTCAGCGACATTGTTCGTGGTCCTACCGACCAGCAAGGCGGAGCACCTCCCGCGGACCAGCAGCAACCTGGAGATCAAGCCCAGCATTCCGGAGTAGCCTCCAGAGTCGTGCCCTCTGACGGAGAACCACCAGTCCAGCCAGTTCATCCTGTCGAGCCTGATGATGGTACTTTGGTAGGTCTCGTCAGGACCTTGATAGCTTCTCAAGATCGTCGTGGAGATGCATTGCAACAGGCAGTGGCGGATGCTTTGACCAGAGGCGGTCATCCAGGGAACAGCGCGACCAACAGCTTCAAGCGCTTGAACCCTCCATTCTTTGACGGTAGTGAAGATGCTATCGCAGCAGATGCATGGCTTCAGGACACAGAGGTGGTTCTAGAAGCAGCCAAGACTCCAGAGAATGAGAAGGTGGCCATTGTGCGCCTGTAGTTGTTAGCTCTTGCCCACAGCTGGTGGGCAGTGCAGGCCATTGGATTAGCAGCACCTATTGATTGGGAAGTGTTCAGGGAGAGATTCTAGACCAAGTATTTCGATGCCGTGGCTCGGTATGATCTGCAGACGAGGTTTACCAATCTGAAGCAAGGAGGCATGACGGTCGACGGATATGCGGTCGAATTTTCTAGACTCAGTCGGTTTGCTCCTACCCTGGTGGCAACCGAGTATGATAGAGCCAGCGGTTCCAGCAGGGACTTCATCTGGAGATCTTGTTAGCAGTTGAGCAGTTTGAGCATCAGACTTTTGATGCAGTCTTGAGAGCAGTCCGGAGGCATGAGTATACCTCCCAGAGGATTGTGGGTAGGACCGGAGGTCGGAAGAGATCTCACGGCCAGATGAATCAGTCTTCAGCACTGGCCTCGGCAGCCAGGGCTTTGACTATTGGAGCTTCGAGGCGAGCGGCCTCAGTAACGTCGGTTCAGCATTCCACTCCGATGTACCCTCAGCAGCAGAAGCAGAAGCAGTCTTCCGCAGTGGGATGTTTTCATTATGGGAAGCCAGGCCATGTGGTGGCAGATTGTCGCAGGGCACAGGGATTGTGTCTGGCTTATGGAGCACCAGACCATAGGGTTGGATCCTGCCCGAATAGGGGTGGTTCATCATCGTCCAACCTTTCTAGTTCTTCGGTGAGAGGACCAGCTCCGGTCCAGCAGCAGCAGTACCCATTGCCGAGGCCCTTGCCGCCTCAGACCCAAGTGTTCCAGCAGCAGAACCCCCAGCAGTATGTTGAAGCCCAAGCCCAGAGTCAGAGCAGGCAGCGAGGATTTCAGCAGAGGGGACCAGTACCCCGAGGGCACGGTCAGGCTATGGTGATGACCGTGGAGGAAGGATTGGCACCAGGAGAGGTAGTGGCAGGTACTATTCTCGTCAACTCCTTTCCAGCTTCAGCTTTATTTGATTCTGGTGCATCGTATTCTTTTATGTCTGCACGATTTGCGACACGGGTGGGATTGGAGCCCGAGTCATTATCAGTAAGGCTCAATATTCTTACTGGTAACGGACTTGTGGGAGTAGATAGAGTGTTTTCCTCGTGTCGGATCGTAGTTAGCGGTAGAGAGTTTTCCGCTAGATTGATAGAATTCTCGATGGCCGACTATGATGTGGTCTTAGGGATAGATTGGTTGAGGAACCAGTATGCTAGGATAGACTGCCACCTTGGCAGGGTTGTTTTTAGCATTCCAGACGAGCCGGAGTTTTCTTTCTCTCGAGGTGAGGTTGAGTCATCTCCTCCAGTATTGCGGATGGCAGTAGCAGCAGTTCAGTTGCCCAGGATAGTGGATTAGTTCCCAGATGTTTTTCCAGAAGAGCTTCCAGGTATGCCTCCGGAGCGGGAGATCGAGTTCACTATAGACTTGATTCCCGGGACAGCCCCAGTGTCAGAGAGAGTCTACAGGATGGCGCCATCAGAGTTAGAGATCTTGTATAAGATGATTGAAGAGCTTAGAACCAAGGGATTCATTCGTGCTAGTGGATCGCCTTGGGGAGCCCCGATGCTTCTTGTGAAAAAGAAGGATGGTACGTCCAGGTTATGTGTTGATTATCGTACCTTGAACTCAGTGACAATCAAGAACAGATACCCTCTTCCGAGGATAGATGACTTGTTTGATCAACTCAAAGGGGCATCAGTATTCTCGAAGATTGATTTGCGCTCAGGTTATCATCAGATCAGAGTCAGAGAGCAGGACATCCCGAAGACAGCTTTTAGATCGAGATATGGGCATTGGGAGTTCCTTGTTATGCCTTTTGGAGCAACCAATGCGCCGGCAGTATTCATGGACCTCATGAATCGCATCTTCATGCCTCACTTGGATCAGTTTGTGATTGTATTCTTGGATGACATCCTGGTCTACAGCAAGAGTGAGGCGGAGCATGAGCAGCATCTTCGTATAGTTCTTCAGATCCTCAGAGAGCACCAGTTATATGCCAAGTTCAGTAAATACGAGTTCTGGCTCGATCGTATTTCGTACTTGGGTCATATCATCACTCGAGGAGGAGTAGAAGTGGATCCCCAGAAGATTGTGGCTATTGAGTCGTGGCCAGTGCCCAGCACAGTTGCAGAGGTTCGTAGTTTTCTTAGATTGACCGGCTACTACCGGCGGTTTGTTTCGGATTTTGCTCGAATTTCAGCGCCATTGACCCAGTTGACCCGCAAGGATGCGCAGTTTGCTTGGACAGCAGAGTATCAGAGTTCTTTTGAGCAATTGAAGCGAGGCCTGATAACAGCTCCTATTCTCACGCTTTCAGATGGGACCGGAGGATTCTCAGTGTACTGTGATGCTTCATGCAGAGGTTTAGGATGTGTTCTGATGCAGCATGGAAAGGTAATAGCTTATGCGTCATGACAACTTCGTGATCATGAGAGGAATTATCCAACCCATGACTTGGAGCTGGCAGCAATGGTGTTTGTACTTAAGTTGTGGAGGCACTACTTGTATGGAGACAGGGTGGAGATTTTTACCGACCACAAGAGCCTGAAGTATGTTTTCACCCAGAAGGATCTTAACATGCGTCAGAGAAGGTGGCTGGAGCTTCTTGTGGATTATGATGTCAACCTGTAGTATCATCCTGGGAAGGCCAATGTCGTAGCAGATGCATTGAGCAGGAGAGCCGGAGCTTATTTTCTAACAGCGCAGCCAGAATTGTTAGCAGATCTTCAGAAGATGGGTATAGAAGTTATTCTCCCTTCCAGTGTGGCATTGATGGCCAGTATGCAAGTTCAGTCCACTATAGTCGAGAGGATCCGGAAGGCGCAGTTGGCAGATTCCAAGCTTCAGCGACTCAGAGCCGAGTGTGAGACAGGACGAAGACCAGAGTTATGTATTCATGAGGATGGTACACTTCGATATGGTAAGCGTCTTTGTGTACCCAGCGGAGATATCCGGCAGGAGATCATGTCAGAAGCGCACAGTTCGCAGTATTCCATCCATTCCGGCAGTACAAAGATGTACCGTGATATCCGACAGCATTTCTGGTGGAATGGCAAGAAGCGGGAGATAGCTTGGTTTGTCTCTCGGTGTTTGGTTTGCCAACAAGTTAAAGCCGAACATCAGAGACCGGCTGGACTTCTTCAGCCCTTACCGATTCCAGAATGGAAGTGGGAGCATGTGACCATGGATTTTGTGACTGGACTACCTAGATCCCCAGCTGGTAGAGATGCTATCTGGGTTATAGTTGACAGGCTCACGAAAGTGGCTCACTTTCTTCCATTCAGAGTTGGTCAGTCGACAGCTCAGTTAGCAGAGATGTACCTCAGACAGATTATCAGATTGCACGGTGTGCCAGTCAGTATCACCTCGGACCGAGATTCAAGATTTACGTCGCACTTTTGGCATAGCTTACAAGAGAGTTTGGGGACGCATCTCCAGTTCAGTTCAGCATATCACCCGCAGACAGGTGGCCAGTCAGAGCGCACGATCCAGACTCTTGAAGACATGTTGTGGTCTTGCACACTTAACTTCGGTGGTTCATGGAAAGATCACTTGCACCTGGTGGAATTCTCGTACAACAATAGTTTCCAGGCCAGTATCCAGATGGCACCGTTCGAGGCACTGTATGGTAGAAAGTGCAGATCCCTGCTAGCGTGGGATGATGTTGGAGAGAGACAGATGCTCGGTCCAGAAATGATTGCCCAGACAGTCGAAGTGGTCAGGCTAGTCAGAGATCATCTTCGAGTTGCCCTAGATCGCCAGCGCCATTGGGCCGATTCTCATCGGCGCCCTCTCGGGTTTTCGGTCGGCGATCATGTATTTCTAAGGATTTTGCCTAACCGTGGCATCATTCATTTCGGCGTACGGGGCAAGCTTAGTCCTAGGTATATAGGACCATTTGACATTCTGGAGCGAGTAGGAGATGTATCCTATCGTCTCGCTCTTCCACCGTCGCTAAGCGAGGTGCATGACGTGTTCCATGTATCCCAATTACGACAGTATATCCCGGACCCGAGCCACATCCTGGATCATTCGGAATTGGTTGTTGGTACCAACCTTTCGTATGAGGAGAGGCCCGTGTCTATATTGGACCGGAGAGAGAAGATCCTCAAGAACAAGACTATCAAGTTAGTCCGAGTTGCTTGGGGTCATCACTCTTTGGGGGAGTCAACGTGGGAGAGTGAGGATGATATCCGATCGCGATATTCCGACTTGTTTGACTCGTGAGGTATAATGTCTTTCTTATGCCTCCTGCCTTCGATTCCTTGCTTGCATGATTGATTGATTGCCTAGTATAGCTTGCTTGTTATTAATGTAGCTTGTCATTGCTCCTCTAGCCTCTTGATTAAATTCTGAGGACGAAATTCTTTTAAGGTGGGTAGAGTTGTAATGTCTGTGTTCGTATTATGTATTTTGGGATACGTATACGTATTTTATTCTGTATTGCCTGATTCCTTGTTTAGCTCTCGGCTTGGTTTAACTCTTGGTTTGGGTTGGCTTGGTTCGGCCGGCCCAATGCTTGGTTCATCATGGGCCAAGGGTGGAACACCTTAAACCTATGATCCTCCCTCATTTCCACCACAACCACCCTCTTTATTATCTCCACCTACCTTTCTCTCTCCTCATAATTCTCTTATTTATTACTTCATCTTCTTCTTCTCCTTCCTCCACCATTACTCTTCCCCACCAACCAAGAACATCATAGGCAAGTGCAACTTGCTTCCACAAGAGAACCCCTTTTGATGGTTTCATTAGCTTCTCCTCATGATTCTAAACCACATTAGAACTTGTCATTTTCTATTTTGAGGCTTTAATTCTTGTAGATCTAGAGTCTTGCTATTTTCAGATTTTTAGTGGTTTTGATCTATCAAACTTACTTGTTTTCAATTTTTGATGGTTCCATGTTGTAGAGAATTTCATTCTACCCAATTTTGACCTTTGGAAAGTTGGATTCAGACTTGTTTTGACCAAGATATGGACTGTTGAAGCATAGATTCAACTTTAGAGTTCTTGCTGTTCTTGCCATTTGGAGAAGACAGTGAACAGTTAGCTAGCTTTTTAGTTTACGCCACTGAGCTGTACGCTGCTCTTTAGCGAGCGTACGCTAGCCTTGGTATGCTGCTCTTTAGCGAGCGTACGCTAGCCTTGGTACGCTGCTCTTTAGCGAGCGTACGCTAGCCTTGGTATGCTGCTCTTTAGCGAGCGTACGCTAGCCTTGGTACGCTGCTCTTTAGTGAGCGTACGCTAGCCTTGATACGCTGCCTGTTGGCAGCGTGTCTTTTGCGTACGCTAGCGTGAGCGTGCCCTAGACCCTTTCGTACGCTAGCTCAAGCGTACGCAGTCTTGAGCGTACGCTAGCTTGAGCGTACGCTGACCTGTAGCTTGAGCGTACGCGTGCCTTGGTACGCTAGCTTAAGCGAGCAAGGTATACGCTGGCCTGAGCATAGCTTGCAATGAGCGTATGGCCTTTGGCTGACTTGGCCTTATGTCAGCGTGTCAGATTTGGTTTTATTTTCCTTAAGCTTGGCTCTTTTATATCCCTGTATATTGATATTTTATTAGATATTTTACGTCCATTTTATATCCTTACGCCTTTTGTCATGAACTTGATAATTGCAATTTACTTGCTATGTTTAGAATGGATAACTGAGCCTGACACGATAGTGACCCGTAGTGGTGCACTCCTGCCATGAGTAACCTGACATGACCTGATTGTGGCCCGTCGTGGCGCACTCCTGACTAGTACACTTGACCTGATAACCTGACATGTTATACCTTGATAAGCTGTTACGACGGCTACCTGACATGACATGACCTGTATAATAACCTGGACACCGTGGGCGATTGTGCTTGTATAAATAATCCAGTCTTGTCTTGCATCATGTCTAGGAGGGGACTCCTGAGTACCACGGTCAGGAGTACCTATTGAAATAAACTAAGGGCTAATAACTAGATTAATACATTAGTCATGAAGAGATTTTCCAGCTACAGGCAATCCCGTTACCTGGGCACGCCTTGGGATCTGTAGCCTGCCGTCGAGTATGGCACATTTCCAGCACACTGTCATGTGTTGCACCCTTCAAGCTACCTAAGGGTACATTCGTTTCCTGGACGATGTACCCACCTGAATTCAACTCTAATCTTTTAACCCGGGAAACCTGGATGGTCTGCAGGGCTTGTGGCTGTGGAACAATCTCACTGCATCTTGTTAGTAATTAGGCTTGTGACAACCCTAGTTAGTTAAAGTATCAAGCCGTAATTCTTGCTTGGCCGTGAAATGATTGGATGGAGCCTAACCAGTCTAGTCTTGTCCTGATCCTGTTCCAGATTATTGAATGACCAGAATGCTTGTATTTATTTTACCGATAAATGGTGAGAATGTTGACACAAAGTCACAGTCAACCAAATATTGACTACATTGACTAAATAATATCTGTATAAATTCAATACGACATACGACGTCTGCATTCAGTTCAGGACAGACAACAGCTCAGTTTCCGACTCTCAGTGTATTTTTGAGTCTGTACTTTTACATTTTATTGAGTCTAGAAGTATGTACTCTGAGTTATGCTGAGCTCTTGGAACTTAGTCTATAAGCCTACCCAAAATCCCAAGCTCCACCAAAACAAAAATTGCCCACAAGTCCCACTTAGGACCACTCTGTGCTCTGGAGACAGAGTTCGGGCCGAACTCTGCCTCCACACAGAGTTCGGGCCGAACTCTGTCCCCTAGAAATCAAGAACCCTAATTTTAGGGTTAGCTGGTTGCTAGCTGTCCAACGGCCAAATTTTTGAATTTTCCTACCCGAATTCTGGCCGAATTCTGCCTCTAAAAACACTATAAATAGGGCATGAATTCTCTCATTTCAATTCACTCAATCTTCTCTTCTCTTCTCTCCTACAAGCTCAATAAGCCATACCCTTCCTATCTACTAGCCACAAGCCTCCTAAGTCTCGAGTGCTCAGCATCTCTCAGTTAGGATTCTTGTGCAAGAGTGAAGAAGTCGCTTGGACAATTCCAAGCAATCGCCACTGCGATTCTCTGTAAGAAGTTGACGTGCTCTTCTGAAGAAAAGGCACGGGTTGTAAGCTACTATTTCACAAATAGTAGATTTAATCCTGAGCTAGAGTTCTCAGGCCTGGACTAGTCCTCCACGAGGGAAACCAGGTTAAAATCACTGTGTTTGCGTATGCTCTTCTGCACTTCATTTATTTTCCATACTTTACTCTGATTATTTATTGTTGGTGAAAGAGTTATTTTTAATTGGCTATTTTTCTATATAAACTCTATTCACCCCCCTCTAGAGTTGCCAAACTGTTCTTCAATTGGTATCAGAGCTCTGTTCTCTTTACAAGGACTAACATCCTAAGAGCTGATCCATGGCAACCACACAATCCTTGATTTCCAATCATGGTGAAGGTCAGTCCACTCATAGGCCTCCCCTATTTGATGGGACTAACTATACATATTGGAAAACAAGGATGAGCTTCTATCTTAAGTCTCTAGACTTTGACCTGTGGACTGTCGTCACTGACGGTTACAAAAAACCCGCCAGAATAGTTGTCGATGGTGACCTCATTGAGAAACCACACGACAAATATTCTGTCGAGGAGAAGAAACAGGCAAGTCTAGATGCTAGGGCTATTAATGCTTTATTCTGTGCTATAGACAGGAATGAGTTCAACAGGGTCTCTACATGCACCACTGCTCATGAAGTATGGAGACTTCTAGAAGTGACGCATGAAGGAACCACACAGGTCAAGGAATCTAAAATAAGCCGTCTCACTCAAGAATACGAAGCCTTCAAGATGAAGCCAAGTGAGACGATTACTCAAATGATCACAAGATTCCTCGACATCATCAATCCTCTATCTTCGCTTGGAAAGCAGTACTCAAACCACGAGAAGATTCGTAAGCTGCTCAGAGGGCTACCAAAGATTTGGAACCCTAAGGTGACAGCCATCATAGAAGGAAACGATCTCACAACAATGTCAATGGAGACCTTGATGGGTAAGCTTATGACTCACGAGCTTGACCTCAAGGACTTCGAAGAGCCTGCTCCGAAGACCAGGGAGATCGCACTCAAAGCTCATCAACGAAGAGCTAATCATGATGAGACCGAAGAAGATAATTCGGATGATGAAGACCAAGCTCTCATGGTTCAAAACTTCAGGAAATTCCTTCGCTTCAATCGAAGAAAGAAGGAATCTCAAGAAGACGATGAAGAAGAACCAACTTGTTACGGTTGCAAGAAAACTGGACATGTCCGAAAAGACTGTCCATTCCTGAAGAAGAGCAACCGCTATGAGAAGTCATACAGAAAGAACTCATCAAAGAAATATGCCAACACAGGTATCTGGCATGAAAGTGAAGCGAGTGACTCTGAGGAAGAAAAGGACTCTCCTCAAGATACAGCAAATGTGTGCCTGATGGCAACTTCCAACAAGGTATCTAACGAAACTCTGGATGACTTCTCTTTTGATGAACTTGGCGATGCTTTCACTGATTTACTCGATGATCATAAAAAGGTCATCGGTAAATATAAACATGCCAAGGACAAAATCAAAAGTCTAGAAGATGAGATACAAAGAATTTCTTTACTTCTTGATAATGTTAGAAACACATCACCCACAAATGACACTGATGAAGCATCCAAGCTTAAATTAAGCTTACATGATGCTGAAGCACGTATTGAGCAACAAACTCAAGAAATCACTACTCTCAACACGTTGCTTGCTGAAGAAAAGAGTAGACACAAGATTTCCATGACTAAGATTTATGGCTTAAATATTAAGGTTTATGAACTGCAAGCTGTTTCTAAAAGATTAGAAACCAAATTGGGTAAACAGGTTGTTCAACCTCAAACCCAATCACATGGGCACAACACCACTCATGTTAGTCAACCACGTCATTCTCATACAGCACATAACCATGCATTTATATACACAAACTTTCACAAACCACGTGCACGTAAGAATAATTCTCACTCAGTACACACTCATCATGCACAAAGACACAATCAACATCACTCCACACATAAAAATCATCATGCCATGCCATATAGACAAAATCATCATGCAATGCCATATAGACAAGGTCCTCATATACCATCTAGACAATATCAGCATGTCACACATCATAGACAATACCATCATTCTATGCCTCATAGACACCATCAACATGCCACTTATTCCATGCATAATCATCTTCACCATGCTAACTCTTCACATCATGTCCATCCTCATCCTGTTGCTTATAGATATTATTCTCATGCTCCTAGTATAAATAAGAATGCTATCTGTACTTATTGTGGATTATATGGACACATCTCACCACAGTGCAGAGTTAGAAGACTTGTAGATAAAAGGATATATGCTTGGTTCCCAAAGACTAACTTTTCAGGACCCTCAAGAACTCGGGTACCAAAGGTCACATCTACTCTTGATGTAGGTGGACCTTCCCTCATCAACTGAAAGTAAGTGGATTCTCGATAGTGGATGCTCGCGACATATGACGGGAGACGCAAATCTTTTTGCATCACTATCGATGAAGAGAGAAGGATACGTATCCTTCGGTAACAATCTCAAAGGGCACATTATAGGTAATGGTATCATTGGTCATCCTCCTTCTCCTGTAATAAAGGATGTCTGCCTAGTGACCGAGTTAAAGCATAACCTGCTCAGTATTAGTCATCTTGCTGATCATGGATATGATATTAACTTTGGACAAAACAGTTGCTACATCTATGATAGGTCAACATGAGACATTGCTTTTGAAGGGAAAAGAGAGGACAACATCTACATTTTCTATCTTTCTATAAATACTAACAATGCAGGTAGATGTCTATATGCCCACAAAGACGAACGACTACTTTGGCACCAGCGTCTTGGTCATGCCAACATGGATGCTATATCCAGGCTTTCCACCAAGAAGCTAGTGAGAGGATTGCCTGACATCATAGGACACGGTATGTGCCGAATGTGAACTAAACAAGGCAACTAAATCCTCATTTCATTCTATCAACTCTGTAAGTACTACTAGACCCTCGCAACTACTTCATATGGATTTATTTGGTCCTAGTAGAATAGCTAGCCTTGGAGGCAAACTTTATGCATTTGTTATTGTTGATGATTTTTCGAGATTTACATGGGTTTTCTTTCTCGCTAATAAGAGCGATGCTATTTCTGCTTTCAAAATTTTTGTAAAGAAAGTTCAAAATGAAAAAGGCTACATGATTACTCGAATCCGAAGTGATCATGGAGGCGAATTCGTAAATTATGATTTTGAAAGTTTTTGTAATACAAATGGTTTTGATCATGAATTTTCTTGTCCTAGAACTCCTCAACAAAATGGTGTTGTGGAGCGGAAGAATAGGACTCTTGGCGATATGGCTAGAGTCATGTTGAATAAATTTTCTCTTCCGAAATATTTTTGTGCAGAGGCTGTAAGTACAGCATGCCACATTTTGAATAGGGTACTTATTCGTCCCATTACGAAGAAAACACCCTATGAGCTTTGGTTTGGGAGAACCCCCAATGTTTCTTATTTTAAAGTTTTTGGCTGTAGATGTTTTATCCTTAACACCAAAGACAACTTAGGCAAATTTGATGCCAAAGCTGACGATGGTATCTTTCTTGGTTATGCCGCCAAGAGTAAGGGATATAGAGTTTTCAATAAACGCTCACTTATTGTGGAAGAGTCAACAAATGTGACTTTTGATGAAGACAACAGTGCAGCAAGTACTCTTGATGATGACGTTGAGCCATCAACTTCTACTCCAATGAATACTTCAACCGAAACTAATTCTCTGGAGGGTTTGCCTAAGAAATTCTCTTTCAAACCTTCTCATCCAGAAAATTTAGTTATAGGAGAAGTTTCACGTGGAGTAACTACTAGATCATCACTAAGAGACTCCGTTGCTAGCACTGCCTTCATTTCACAAGTAGAGCCTAAAAACATTTCTGAAGCTTTTAATGATGAATTTTGGATTTCTGCTATGCAAGAAGAACTCAACCAATTCGAGAGAAGCCAAGTATGGGAACTCGTTCCTAGACCGGTTAATCACTCGATAATTGGTACTAAATGGGTTTTTAGAAACAAAGTAAATAAAGATGGTGCAGTCACACGTAACAAAGCTCGTCTAGTAGCTCAATGATACAACCTAGAGGAAGGTATCGACTACGATGAGACGTATGCTCCTGTTGCTAGACTAGAATCCATTCGGATGCTTTGTGCTTTTGCTAATTTTCAAAACTTTAAATTATTTCAAATGGATGTGAAAAGTGCTTTCCTGAATGGTTTTATTAAGGAGGAAGTTTATGTGAAACAACCCCCTGGCTTTGAAAATCACAAATTTCCCGACCACGTGTTCAAGCTGAAGAAAGCGCTTTATGGCCTTAAACAAGCCCCCAGAGCTTGGTATGAAAGGCTAAGTAGCTTCTTACTTGAGAAAGGTTTTTCAAAAGGGAAAATTGACACTACACTGTTTATAAAATCTTTCAAAGACACTATTTTATTAATTCAGATTTATGTTGATGATATTATTTTTGGGTCTACTGATGAAACTCTTTGTCAAGAATTTGCCAAGTATATGCAGACGGAATTTGAGATGAGCATGATGGGAGAGCTCAACTACTTTCTTGGTCTGCAAGTAAAACAACTGGCTAATGGAACTTTCATCTGTCAATCGAAGTATACCAAGGACATGCTGAAGAAGTTCGATCTTGACAATATCAAACCAATCAGCACTCCAATGGCTACTTCAACCAAACTCGAACCAGATGAGAGCGGCAAACCCGTTGATCAACGTAAGTATCGAGGTATGATAGGCAGCTTACTTTATTTAACTGCTAGTCGCCCCGATATCATGTTTAGTGTTTGCCTATGTGCTAGATATCAAGCAAATCCTAAGGAATCTCACATGACCGCGGTTAAGCGTATCTTTCGATACCTTAAGGGTACGGTTACAGTGGGCCTATGGTATCCCAAGTCAACATCATTTGACCTCATCGGTTACTCTGATGCTGACTTTGCTGGATGCAAGGTCGACCGTAAAAGTACGAGCGGCACGTGTCATTTATTAGGAAGGCTTTAGTCTCATGGTTTAGCAAGAAGCAGAAATCTGTCGCACTATCCACAACAGAAGCTGAATACATAGCAGCTGGGCGTTGTTGTGCACAAATTCTGTGGATGAAGCAAACCCTTGAAGACTATAAGTTATCTTTCATGCATATTCCTATATTCTGTGACAATACTAGTGCAATCAATTTGACTAAGAACCCTGTCTGCCACTCACGCACTAAACACATTGAGATCAGACACCATTTTTTGCGTGATCATCAGCAAAATGGCACGATTAACTTAGAATTTATTGACACTGATCATCAGCTGGCAGATTTCTTTACTAAGCCACTATCCGAAGAGCGCTTCAATTTTCTTTGTCGTGAACTTAGAATTTTAGATGAAGCAGTTATAAATTGAAACTCACCTGCGTAAATATCGAGTATATTGTGATTTTTTTACGAAGAATTTGGTATGGGTACAAGCCGAAAGGGTCCTTCTGACAACAAGGCGTAAAAGCCTAAGCGACACGGTGCACTAGTCCTCAGGACTACCGCTAGCTGGGATCCGGCCCCTGCAGCTAACCCATGGCAAATTTGGACTATTGAACCACAGTATATGTCCTTATTTATTATATGGCTCATTTTCGATCCAATATTGCCTAATTGATATTTTCTAAAGTTCATTCTGTTTTCTGAGTACCTCTCTATCTATTTTTTTTAAATTCAACACTCTTTGTTGTCCTCAACGATCTTTTGTTTAACTCTTAAACATTTTCTTCATGTGCTTTGCCTGTTTTCAGTTCTGGACCATTGATCCAGAACTCGGGCCGAACTCTGCCCCTATCAGAGTTCGGGCCGAGTTCGGTTCTTAGGTTCCAGGGTCGGGATCTGGCTCTGCCGTTGGATCAATTCTAATCCAATGGTCAATATTTCACCCGACCAAAGACAAAGCCCTATTTTTTTTGTCGAGATTCCATCTCTCTCCTTCACTATTACCACCTTTCTCACCTATACAAACTCTTTCCTTGAAACCCTAACCCTAGTTTTTGATCTAGAGTGCTCCATTGCTTCTCAAAATCAAGAAAAAGGGGTTTCTCTCCATTCTCTTCCATTGTTTATTACTTGTTTGAGGTACCATTCCTATTATCTATCTTCTAGTTAAATTTTTTAATGGCTCCTTGCTTGTTCAATCGTGGGAAGAGAATTCGAGTTGAGAGTATTTCCTCTTCGGATTCTCCTCCATCAATTGAACAAATCATTGAACAACTTCAACCTCCTCATCCTTTGTTCAATCCACCTCGTCCTCAAAATCCTTCCACCTATGACAACAGACTTTTTGTGTCACAAGATGCATCAAACAACTGGTTTAGTGACTTTCGGAATCATCAGGTATTCACAGGACATCCTATTAATTTTTTCATATTCTCTCAATATGATTCTTTATTCCATGATCTCTATCTTGATGAACTAGTTACCACAACTTCTGCTATCTATCGTCATGCCGTTCAAATGTTCTACTGCAACTTAACCTTTGATGACCTTCATATTTATTCACGAGTTGCAGGTATCAATATATCTTTTGATGACTTTGACTTAGCCGAATATCTTGATCTTCTAGAGCCCTATTCTTGGGAAAAGCTAGTTGACGCTCGCTCTTTCCGTTTTCCCGATGGAATTTCCCTTGAGAGCTTCAAGGACGATTTGTGTACTCCATACACACGTCCTCGCAAGCTCACGGCTAAATATCTCAACCCATATTTTTCTGACCTTCATTGGATTATTTCTAACACTATTCTACCCAAAACAGGTTCCCATGATGACATCACTTATCTTGAAATATCTGCTCTTTATCATCTTCATTTTGGAATTCCTTTCAATCTTCCACGTACCATGATGGACTGGATGATTCACTGTAGGAGGAAACCACGAGCTTTGGTTTATCCTCTGTATCTTCCTTTGATCTTTTGTGCTTTTCATATACCACTTGATGCTTGTCCGTTCATGCCTGCACCTACCTTTCTATCCAAGGCACGACGCCTTCAGCCTGTCGCTGCTTCTGAGTCATCTGAGCATTCTGCTGATGAGGAGCCTGATGCCCCTCCACTCGGTCAGGATGCACCTCCTCCTCCTGCCAACCTGGATTCTCTTCAGACTATGCTTCGCGATCGTTTTGCCGTTGAGGATGATCGCTGGACGCAGCAGGATTACCGTACCACCTTGCAGATCAGTGCCCTTAGGAACTCTCTGCATGATATGCGGTATTCACTTGCTCGTCATCCTGATCTGCATGTGCCTATTGAGCGGGATCCAGATCGCGCGGGTCATCGTATAGACGATCCGTGGGTCATGAGGTATATGGATCCGGATGATGCTTTTGTGGATCTTCAGATGTTCCAGGACCTTTTCGATGTTCCAGGACCTTCTCGTGCTCCATGATGGAGATTGGCTTGATTTGCTGCTGCCACTGCTGATGGTCTTAGTTGCCTTTTGATTTTAGTTATTTCAGTTTGTTATGGATTTATGTACTGGATTTCTGTCTTCACACCCTGATGATGTGCTTGACATTCTGGTTGGTGGATAACATTTTATGCTATTTTTCGTAGTTCTACTTTATGTCAGTGACTTGTTTTATTAGTATTATACTGTTTCTTCTCTGCTTGGTGTGGTTGGATTACTTTTCATTGTCTATACTGCTAATTCCATGCTTTTCCTTATGTAGTCTATATGATCCTTTATATTGTTAACTGCCAAAAGGGGGAGAAATATGTATATCTGTCTGTGCTTGTGTTTGCTTTTGGGAAAATATTTTTATCAGGCCACAGGTTCTATGCATTATTTACGGGGGAGAGCTATTGATTCTAGCTCGGCACCGTTCACTGATTAAGGGGGAGCTATCTTATTCTAGCTCGGCATTGTTTATGGGGGAGCTGTGTTTTAACCAACTGTGTCCAGGTATGAATATTGAAATATACATTTATTATTTTGTCAATTATCAATATGGGGGAGATTGTTGACACAAAGTCACAGTCAACCAAATATTGACTACATTGACTAAATAATATCTGTATAAATTCAATACGACACACGACGTCTGCATTCAGTTCAGGACAGACAACAGCTCAGTTTCCGACTCTCAGTATATTTTCGAGTCTGTACTTTTACATTTTATTGAGTCTAGAAGTATGTACTCTGAGTTATGCTGAGCTCTTGGAACTTAGTTTATAAGCCTACCCAAAATCCCAAGCTCCACCAAAACAAAAACTGCCCACAAGTCCCACTTAGGACCACTCTGTGCTCTGGAGACAGAGTTCGGGCCGAACTCTGCCTCCACACAGAGTTCGGACCGAACTCTGTCCCCTAGAAATCAGGAACCCTAATTTTAGGGTTAGCTGGTTGCTAGCTGTCCAACGGCCAAATTTTTGAATTTTCCTACCCGAATTCTGGCCGAATTCTGCCTCTAAAAACACTATAAATAGGGCATGAATTCTCTCATTTCAATTCACTCAATCTTCTCTTCTCTTCTCTCCTACAAGCTCAATAAGCCATACCCTTCCTATCTACTAGCCACAAGCCTCCTAAGTCTCGAGTGCTCAGCATCTCTCAATTAGGATGCTTGTGCAAGAGTGAAGAAGTCGCTTGGACAATTCCAAGCAATCACCACTGCAATTCTCTGTAAGAAGTTGACGTGCTCTTCTGAAGAAAAGGCACGGGTTGTAAGCTACTATTTCATAAATAGTGGATTTAATCCTGAGCTAGAGTTCTCAGGCCTGGACTAGTCCTCCACGAGGGAAACCAGGTTAAAATCGCTGTGTTTGCGTATGCTCTTCTGCTCTTCATTTATTTTCCGCACTTTACTCTGATTATTTATTGTTGGTGAAAGAGTTATTTTTAATTGGCTATTTTTCTATATAAACTCTATTCACCCCCCTCTAGAGTTGCCAAACTGTTCTTCAGAGAATTCCAAGTTTTGTTCAGACGAAGGGTTACAACCCCGGTCCTTGTTTGGTTTACGGGTTGTAACCTGGTTATCTGAATAGTTCCATGGTTATCTCGTCGTATATCATCCTGGTGTATTTTCTTTATTTCCAGTTCTTACTTTTATTTATATCTTGTGCTGATTGCTGGTTTTAGTTCTTAAGTGAAGCCTCCTTTGTGGCACTTGCTCTTTCTGGGGTCTGACCCAGCTGGTTTTGTGTGGCCAGATTTTGGAGCAGCTACCGAGGATCTACCGACATTCCTGCCAGATGGTGAACACTAGAAGGAATCCTGGCAACGAGTGGGTTATTTTTGACTCTCCCACTCTATTGTAAAAATATTCTTTTGAGGCGTTTAGCCGACGAGCACCTGTTTAGCTCTATTGCACTTACTTACTGTCTGCCTACGGGCTGTAACATGATTAACAGATCCTAGGGTTGATCATGTATGACTAAACTCTCGCTAGTCCTGACATTTTGTAACGACTAGCTTCATGATCAACTGAATATGTAATGTTTGGGATGCCTTACTATTGTATATTTAATGATCATACATCTTGTAACTTTTACTTACTTGCTTGTGATTGAGACACTAGGCTTGTTCATGACCTTAAGAGACTGCTGGCTTGTAGATAAACCCTCATGTATCCTAGACAGCCGTGACCTTATAGCGAGGCGGGTTGCACTTCTATATACGTAGCTGGCTATGTCTGCCCCCGCTCTCCAGTATTCTGGTTCTGGGGTGTGACATAAATAAATGCGATGCACCCGAATCGAATAATACTGATGCTAGAAAAGAGTTGACGAGAATGGTACATGCCACCACCTCATCTGATGCTAATTCTTCTGCCACGGTCAAAGCCATAGCTTGACCCTGTCCTCTTTGTGCTGGTCCCCTCTACTAGTGACCTCTTTGCCTGTTCTGAATCTGAGCTTGGGCATGAGCATACTATTGTGACCTCTACTGCTGGAAGGCTTTAGCCTGAGACGACAATGGCCTCGGAGGCTGGTACTGCTGCTGCTGCACTAGTGTCGGTCACCTAGCCGATGGACTGGTTAGGGTTGACTAGGATGAACTGGCTCTATGCGGGCAGGACCCTATTATGTGGTCCGGTACCCCACAAGCCAAGCACAACCCCTGTGCTCTGTGACACTCTGAAACCACGTGTCCAGGCTTCCCATAATGAGAGCAGCCCATTACGGAAGATTGCTTCTATTTTTGTTGTTGAGGGTACGTCAGAGTTGAGTGCTGAACCGACGAAACTATGGTCGCCCTCCTAGGAGCTCCAATGGTCAAAGCCCTAGTTGTCGGGGCTGGTGTTGATGACTAAGACAACTGTCATGAGGCCTCTTCCGTCTTCCAGTTCGATCTACTATCCTCTGTGAAGTATATTCATGCCCCCTAGCCGCTCGTAAAATGGCATCAAACATTTGGTGCTCAAACTGTCCTACCGCTAGAATAATCTTTAGGCGGAGTCCCTGCTGAAATTGCTGCGTTCGGTCCTATTAGATCTCCACCAAGGTGGAAGCAATCCGACTAAGCCTAGCAAACTCGGCCGCATATCCATCGACCGTCCTTTCCATCTGCTTAAGACTGCTAAACCTTGTCTGCAAATCATATCGAGCTACTGCATCAAAGTACTTCATCTGAAACTTGTCACTGAATACCGCTGTCACTACCATATTTCTAGTATGAGGGTATTTTTGTCATTTTTGGGGTAATTTAAATTTATTAGAATTTATTAGAATTTTTGGGAATTTTTAGGAATTATTTTGGAATTGTTTGGACTAGGTTGACTTTGACTAGTGTTGACCCTTGTAGACCAACCTAGGAGCTAACCCTAGTTAGTATGAGCTTGGTTAGGATATGACCCTAGTCTAACCTAGCCTAATCATTGGTTTAGTCATTCGACTCTAATTAGCAATAAGGATTATAAAGTCATAAGTCATGGCTAATGATTTAGAGCCCTTAATTAATCAAATCAAACCATAGCCTATGTAACTTGGCCTAACGCCCAAATTAACCAAACCCTAATCCCTAGGAGATGTTGGCCGGCCACCTATTGCATTGGGATCACCACCATATAAATACCCTCCTAAAATCTAGGGTTGCCTCCTTCTTAGGAAAGCTCAAGTTAGAAAAACAAGGTTTGTTCCTACTCAATAAATTCCTAGAATTCAATTCCTCTTCCTTTTCCATTCAAATCTTTTCCTTTAGGTCCTAATCTACCTATTCTTGCTGTCATTAATGTTTCATTTCAGTTTGAGGTGATTTTTGTGGATTGGGACATCAAGAGGAGAGCCATTGAAAGAGGGGTTTTCTTGAGAAGTTCAAGCTTGGGTAACTTTCTCTACACTCCATCAAGTTTCAATTGGCCTTCATGATTAGGGAGCCCTAGGAGTCCCCTAAGTATCAGTATAGGTTTTTGTGTCGGGTATTTTGGGTTTCGTGTCCGTTCTGGACACGTATCAGACCCTGGTCTGGATTGTTTGTTGAAATGCCCCAGTGAACCTTTCGACCTAGTTTCCAGTATATTTTTGAATAGGAAAATTTGTTTTATCATTGCTTATTGATTGTTAATCTTCTGTGGTGATTTTAGAGTCTGCTTGTGTCAGATTCGTGGAGTGGACACGCGCATACACACGCTCGTACGCGCGCTACAGTGTTCCCCTGCTACTCGGGGCCTGTGGCGGACACGACACGCCTCTAGGACACGTGAAGCTTGACACGAGCCATGGGGCACTGACTGGCACGCCACGTGTCAAGTCCCACGTGCCTACGTGGCGTGTCGAGGGAGTTTTCTCCGTCGCACGAGGATTGCACTGTCTGTGTACTGTCATTTATTTTGCCACTGATACGCCTCTCGTATCCGACACTGACACGGATTGGACACTGGCCAGTTGGCCTATGAGGTAGCCCTATGGGTGGGCTACCTATGTGGATGACCACGAGACTTACTTGTGTCCTGTGTTGTGCACACGACACAAGTGCACGTGTGCACGAGACAGTGCACTGGACAGTGCACTGTGTGTCTGTTTTTGAGTTTCTTTATATTGGACACGCCGTGTCCGGCCTTAGGTGACATGAATTGGAGTGTGGGGTTTGTGCACATGGGTTGTTTCATTTACCAACCAATAGGTTCATGTTTTAGTTTGATTTTCCTATTGGAATTCTCATTAACCCAAATTTGCTGATACTTGTGTTTCTGTTAACCTTTCCAGTTTTCAAATTTGATTTTGCCTGATTAGTTTAACCTATTAATCACTATTAAATGCATGTTTTAAAGCTCTAATCCATTCTCCTATATGTCATCTGCCTGTGTGTCAAAATTTGGTTTGAATTGATGGGTTTTTGGACTTAAATCTGAAAATTCAAGTTGGGGACTGTCAAATTTGGTTTTGAGTTCTATGTTAACTGATGCTAATCCCTTAAAACTGAGTTTTGAACTAAGGATTTAAATCTGGAAATGTGAACTGGTTCTTTGGGTTTTGTTGTGAAGCTATGATGATTCTAATATTGTATTAACTTGAGAAGGTTAGAAATGTAGACTGAACTGGTAAAGCATGAACTATTTTAATTGAATTCAGGTGTTCATCACTGATTTCATTTCCCATTTATCTCAGTTAACACTCATGTTGTCATGTGCATCATTCCTGATTTCCTCATGTATATAGCCCACTGTCTTCTTGATTGTGTTCCTGTGATTTCTGTCAATGCAATGTTGGTTTTTCCTCTTCACAGTTTTTGGTTCCAGATTTCAGAATATTATAGTTCAATAAACTGCCTAGTATTGCCCACTGTTTTGCTAATTCCAGATTTTTATTGTACACACACAACCACATGTCACCTATTCCCATTTCCTATCACATGTTACACATACACACACAGTTACACATGTCCTCCTATATGTCTATTCTATTTTCCTAATGTAGAGTGTATATGTAATGTTAACTCTAATGTATGTATCTATGTATAATGTAAAGTAGTGCTTCCTATATAAGTTAGTAATGTATTGTGAGTGTATGGGATGTGAATATTTGTTTGTGTATGGATACTATATAGGTATGTAATGTGTATATAGGGTACATAGATATTGGTGCTAAATAAATGTGTAAGTGTGATGTTAGTTGACCTAGTAATTGTGTAGGAGTACTAAGCTAGACTTAATTAGACTAAGGTAGACTAGTTGGCCTAATTTAGACTTGGTTGACCTAGTTTGACTCCTAGGGTTGACCAGAGTTGACCAAGAGTTGACTTTGGCCTAGATTGACCTAGAATCATGTAGAATGCATAGTAGGACTTCATTTTTACCATTTTGGACTTGTTGTGACGTGTGCTGTTCTGATTAGGAGCCAGACACCACTCCTCGGACAGTACTTTTATATTGGACACTCAGATACCAGGCGAGTACATTCTCTGATCATTTCATATCCTGCTTAGAACTATTTCCTGCAGTAGATTACTTTACTTGTACTGTCACGTTGGTCACACGGATTGGTACTATATGGATCCCTTCTTGAGATGTTATCCTTAGGGAGCATCGGGTACTCTATGTTCTGTGCGTTTCACTTACATGGCGTATCACTATGCTTCGTTGGTTCTTCGATCACTTGTGACATATACTCTTATGATCACAGAGTCTTCCTGGAATCCTTATCCCATTCATGGGTCTACTATGTACCACCTTTCGGGGGCTTATCACCCTTCGGGGGCCTACATAGTATCATAATATAACCTGGCTGGATCCTTGTGTATTGATTGGGGGTACGGGGGAGTAAAAGTGGACATGTGAATAATATACCAGTAGTATCTTATCAGAATCATTCCGTAGTGTCTTATCAGAATCATCCCATGCCATTTACATGTCCATGTTGTACTCTGACTCACTAGCCACATGTTAGCTCTTTATTTATAGTAGATATTTCTATTACAGCTTTCTCTTCCTGTTTACATACTGTACTTCTTTCAGTAATTGTATCTGACTTTACTGCATGATTATATCTTCTAACCTGCTATGAACTGTTGAGATGTACTGTACTCGCTCCTGTCCTGACTGGACCTGTTGAAATATTACAGAGGACGAGGAGGAGGCCTGCCTGGACACATTCTACGGGGCAGCCTTAGATGACACCTGCGAGCTGGACCCTCAGGATGACCCAGCTCTAGCTGAGGATATTACCCCGATTGCCTAGATTAGATTAGTTAGGCTTATCTTCTTTTATGTAGTCTTGAGACATGTTTTAGCTAGACTTTATTTGGAGTTCAGAGTTGTATATATTCCTTTATTCTGTATCTGAGACTTTGTACTGCTGGATATTGCTGGGATTATATTAGACTACTTTTCATCTATTTATTTCCTTGAGTTCTATTTCATATCTTGCTATCTTTTCCTTAGTTGTGATTGAGTTTTACTGCTATGTCACCCCCTTTCGGGGAGTATAAACTATTTAGAGATATATTGCTAGTTGATTGTTGACCTAGGACAGCGTTCTACCATCGACACTGCGGTGTAGGCTGGGCGTTGTTACGTTCTCGTACCCTCACAGTGGGTGCGGGTCGTGACACGTTTTTAGTGGTGGCCCATGCAGGCCTAGACTAGAAGTGTAGTGGTATTCGAATTAGAGTATCACTACAGCCTGCAGTAGGATATAGGACATTAATTTTAAGATACTCAATCACTTTAGGAAAAATTCTTTTATTTGCCATCTAAATCCTTATTGTCAGCTGATCCTTGAATTTTTAACCGTCCGCCTTTGTTATTTCGCTTCTTTCTCAGAAATTGATACTCTTGTTTGTCTATCTTCAGGATGGTAGAGACTAGATCGCAGCGTGCCATTCATGAGGATGCTATAGAGGGGACTGCTACCTCTCAGCCAGTACAGCGAGGCCAGGGGACTGCAGCTCCTGCCACCTCAGCTCGTATTGAGACCTCGGCAGCCGCAGCAGGGGGTATGCATCCACCGGCTCGGAGGCAGGACCCGGTCATTCCAGAGGATCCCTTTCAGCAGCCACCGCCTACAGGATACATGGACGTAGCTCAGATGTTCGCGTATTTCCAGCAGTTCATGGACAGACAGCAGGCTCGACAAGACAGGGGCATGGAGTTGGCCGTCACGACAGCCGCAGCTCAACCAGTAGTGCAGCAGCCGAGGACACCGGGGATCGAGCAGTTTCAGAAGATGAGCCCCAGAGACTTTTTGGGGACCGAGGGGATCTTATATGCCGATGAGTAGATCGAGCATATAGAGGAGATCTTCCGTTTGGCCAGGATACCAGCAGATCTTCAGATCGAGGCCGCAGCTAGCCGGATGCGAGATCTCGCTCGCACCTGGTATCAGTCAGACCCCAGGGTGGGGGTACCTGGGCATACTTGGGAGCAGTTCAAGGGCTTCTTCAAGAAGAAGTTCTTCCCAGATTCAGCACTCAGAGCCTTGGAGTCGCAGTTCGAGAGCCTAGTCCAGGGGAGTCTCTCAGTGGAGGAGTACGCCGGGGAGTTCGGCCGCCTCGGCAGGTTTGTGGAGGGCTTAAGCGAGACGGCGAAGGCCCAGAGGTTCCGGAAGGGCCTAGTCAGGGAGGTCAAGTCCTTGACCAAGGGTAACCGGGATGCCACGTTCGAGGAGATCTTGACAGGAGCCTTGTTGGCAGAGGATGATCTTGAGCTTAGGCTCAAGAGGGGGAGAGACCTAGTTGGAGGCAGCAGCAGCAGCGGAGGCCAGGCCAAGAGGCCCCACTTTCAGCACCAGCAGCTGAGGCAGTTTCAGCCGCAGCCGATTCAGCAGAGGCCAGTTCATCAGCAGCAGCAGCTGAGGCAGCACCAGCAGGTTGTGTCTACTGCAAGAAGCCCGAGCATGTCGCCAATGAGTGCCAGAAGTGGCTGGGCCAGTGTCTAGTATGTGGTTCAGCAGACCACCAGATGAGGGAGTGTCGCATAGCACGAGCAGGCCCAGAAGGAGGAGCCAGGGCAGCAGCAGGCCAGCAGAGGGGACCAGCCCTGCCGACGCAGCAGCAGAGGTTCGTCCAGCACTAGCAGCAGGCCAGGGGAGGCCAGCAGGGGCGAGCTTTCGCCATGGCAGCAGAGGATGCAGAGGCGATCGAAGAGCTGATTGCAGGTTCGATCCTTCTCGACTCCAGTCCAGCTTTTGTATTATTCGATTCCGGTGCTTCGCATAGCTTTATATTAGTATCTTTTCCGATTAGACATGGTATCATAGCTGAATCGTTGCCTAGGACTTACAAGATCACGACTAGGGGTGGCATTATCCTCGTGAGTGATGTTTGTAAGGGTCGGAGAGTGATTTTGGGAGGCCGTGAGTTGGAGGTGAGCCTGCTCGTAATGCCATTGCCGAACTATGATATAGTACTAGGCATGGATTGGTTGAGCAGGCACCACGCCAGCATTAATTGCAGAGGGGGTAGAGTTCTCTTCAGAGCACCGGGGGAGCCAGAGTTCAAGTACTCCAGACGTCAGGCAGAGAAGAGCAGCGGAGTCTTCTGTGGAGTCTCGATCGAGGAGCAGACGATTCTATACCCCTTGATAGCAGAGTATATGGATGTTTTCCCAGAGGAGTTGCCAGGATTGCCACCAGATAGAGACATAGAGTTCTCGATAGACTTGGTTCCAGGAGCGGAACCCATCTCTCAGCATGTCTATCGGGTGAACAACAGCGAGCTGGTAGAACTGAAGAAGCAGGTGGATGAGCTACAGGACAAGGGCTTCATCCGCTCGAGTTCGTCGCCATGGGGTGCACCAGTATTGTTCGTGCCGAAGAAGGATGGGTCAGTACGCATGTGTATTGACTATAGGGCACTCAACAACCTCACGATCAAGAACAAATACCCACTGCCGCGGATCGACGATCTATTTGACCAGTTGAGCGGAGCTCGGGTATTTTCCAAGATTGATTTGAGGTCGGGATATCACCAGGTGAAGATGAAGAGGGAGGATATTCCCAAGACCGCTTTCAGGACGCGGTACGGGCAGTTCGAGTTTTTGGTTATGCCGTTTGGGCTAACCAATGAACCAGCAGTGTTTATGAACCTTATGAACAGGGTGTTCCACCAGTATCTGGATCAGTTTGTGGTGGTGTTTATTGACGACATCTTGGTATATTCCAAGACTGAGGAGGAGCACGAGGAGCATTTGAGGATCGTGCTGGAGACTCTCAGGAAGGAGCAGCTTTACGGGAAGCTTTCCAAGTGTGAGTTCTTCTTGGATCGGGTGGACTTCTTGGGGCATGTGGTGAATGGAGATGGTATCTCAGTTGATCCCAAGAAGATTGTAGCAGTTGAGGTATGGATAGCGCCGACTTCAGTTGCAGAGATCAGGAGTTTCCTGGGGCTGGCAGGGTATTATCGGAGATTTGTGCATGATTTCTCCCGGGTTGCAGAGCCATTGACTCGGTTGACCCGGAAGGATGCTGAGTTCGTTTGGTCAGAGGAGTGTCAGGCAGTTTTTGATGAGTTTAAGAAGCGGCTTACGACAGCTCCGGTTCTGACATTGCCTTCAGGATCGGGTGGCTTTACTATTTATAGTGATGCTTCAGGGAAGGGGCTGGGTTGCGTCTTACAGCAGCATGGGAAGGTGATTGCCTATGCTTCCAAGAAATTGTGTCCCCATTAGAAGAACTACCCTACCCACGACCTGGAGCTGGCAGCAGTGATATTTGCTCTGAAGCTGTGGAAGCATTATCTGTATGGTGAGAGGGTGGAGATCTTCACAGATCACAAGAGCTTAAAGTATGTGTTCACTCAGAAGGAGTTGAACATGAGACAGCGCAGATGGCTAGAGTTGATGAAGGATTTTGACATCCTACTTCAGTATCACCCGGGAAAGGCCAACATGGTTGCCGATGCCTTGAGTAGGTATCCGACAGCCATGTGTTTAACCATGGATCGACATTTGCTTGCCGACTTGGAGAGCCTTGGGATTGAGGTGATCGTACCCGAAGTGCAGATGCAGCTATGGGGGATGCAGATTCAGTCAAACTTGGTTGAGAGGATCAAGTCGGCACAGTTTGAGGACGTTGCTCTGCGGTGTCTCCGAGAGCAGGTTCGAGCAGGATTGCTGGAGGGCGAGTTTTCTCTTGCAGAGGATGGTGCCTTGAGGCACGGTTCCAGGTTATGTGTGCCCAGTGGAGATCTCAAAGAGCAGGTTATATAGGAGGCCCACAGATCTCAGTACTCTATACATCCGGGTGCCAACAAGATGTACCGAGATCTGCGGAAGCATGTTTGGTGGTCAGGGATGAAGCGAGAAGTAGCTCGCTTCGTGGCTAGGTGTTTGGTCTGCCAGTAGGTCAAGGCAGAGAGGCAGAGGCCCGGTGGATTATTGCAGCCGTTGCCTATTCCCGAGTGGAAATGGGAGCATATCACTGACTTCGTATCAGGATTATCGCGCACTCGAGGAGGGAAAGACGCGACTTGGGTCATCGTGGACAGGTTGACCAAATTGGCCCACTTCTTGCCATTCATGGTGGGTACGTCTACAGAGAGGCTGGCGGAGTTGTATATACGGCAGATAGTCAGAATTCACGGAGTTTCGGTCAGCATCGTCTCAGATCGGGATAGCTGTTTTACTTCCCATTTCTGGAGGAGTCTGCAGACCAGCTTGGGCACTCAGCTCAAGTTTAGTACTGCATACCACCCCCAGACGGACGGACAGTCAGAGCGGACTATTCAGACCCTTGAGGATATGCTGCGGACGTGCATCCTGGACTTTGGAGGTTCCTGGGAGGATCATCTTCATTTGATGGAGTTTGCCTACAACAATAGTTCCCAGGCCAGCATTGAGATGTCACATTTCGAGGCTCTGTATGGGCGTAGGTGCCGTACACCCTTATCTTGGAATGATGTTGGTGAACGAGCTTTACTGGGGCCAGAGATGGTTGTTGATGCAGCCGAGAAGGTGAAACTCATCAGGGACAGACTTCGCGTGGTACAGGACAGACATCGGCATTGGGCCGATAGCCACCGGAGGCCCTTGGAGTTTGAGGTACAGATTAGAGTAGGATTAGATTTAGGTTTGTTTGTTTGTGATTTTGATCATGTTTGTTTATTATTTTAATTGAGACCTTGCTTGTGATTAGGTCGGAGACCAGGTTTTCTTGATGATATCTCCGACTCGTGGTACGATACGTTTCGGTGGAGGCGGGAAGCTTAGCCCGCGCTTCATCGGACCTTTCGTTATCAGCGGGAGATTCGGTGACGTTGCTTACAGGCTAGACTTGCCGCCTGTACTAGTGGGGGTCCACAACGTATTTCATGTATCACAGTTGAGACGGTACGTGGCTGACCCTAACCATGTGCTCGATCATTCAGAGATAGAGGTTGGGCCTTCTTTCAGCAATCCAGAGCAGCCAGTGGAGATTCTGGATCGATAGGAGAAGGTTCTGAGGAACCAGGTGATACCCTTAGTGCACGTCACATGGAGGCATCATTCTCCAGGAGAGTCTACCTGGGAGCGGGAGGATGAGATGCGCGAGCGCTACCCTTATCTTTTTGGACCTTGAGGTATGCCTTCTATCCTTCTCATCAGTTGTATTTCGCCTTTCAATTTTGAGGACGAAATTCTTTTAAGGAGGGTAGATTTGTCACTACCACATTTCTAGTGTGAGGGTATTTTTGTCATTTTTGGGGTAATTTAAATTTATTAGAATTTATTAGCATTTTTGGGAATTTTTAGGAATTATTTTGGAATTGTTTGGACTAGGTTGACTTTGACTAGTGTTGACCCTTGTAGACCAACCTAGGAGCTAACCCTAGTTAGTATGAGCTTGGTTAGGATATGACTCTAGTCTAACCTAGCCTAATCATTGGTTTAGTCATTAGACTCTAATTAGCAATAAGGATTATAAAGTCATAAGTCATGGCTTATGATTTAGAGCCCTTAATTAATCAAATCAAACCATAGCCTATGTAACTTGGCCCAAAGCCCAAATTAACCAAACCCTAATCCCTAGGAGATGTTGGTCGGCCACCTATTGCATTGGGATCACCACCATATAAATACCCTCCTAAAATCTAGGGTTGCCTCCTTCTTAGGAAAGCTCAAGTTAGAAAAACAAGGTTTATTCCTATTCAATAAATTCCTAGAATTCCATTCCTCTTCCTTTTCCATTCAAATCTTTTCCTTTAGGTCCTAATCTACCTATTCTTGCTGTCATTAATGTTTCATTTCAGTTTGAGGTGATTTTTGTGGATTGGGACATCAAGAGGAGAGCCATTGAAAGAGGGGTTTTCTTGAGAAGTTCAAGCTTGGGTAACTTTCTCTACACTCCATAAAGTTTCGATTGGTCTTCATGATTTGGGAGCCCTAGGAGTCCCCTAAGTATCAGTATAGGTTTTTGTGTCGGGTAACTTGGGTTTCGTGTCCGTTCTGGACACGTATCAGACCCTAGTCTGGCCTGTTTGTCGAAATGCCCCAGTGAACCTTTCGACCTAGTTTCCAGTATATTTTTGAATAGGAAAATTTGTTTTATCATTGCTTATTGATTGTTAATCTTCTGTGGTGATTTTAGAGTCTGCTTGTGTCGGATTCGTGGAGTGGACACGCGCGTGCACACGCTCGCGCGCGTGCTACAGTGTTCTCCTGCTACTCGGGGCCTGTGGCGGACACGACACGCCTCTAGGACACGTGAAACTTGACACGAGCCATGGGGCACTGACTGACACGCCACGTGTCAAGTCCCACGTGCCCACGTGGCATGTCGAGGGAGTTTTCTCAGTCGCAGGGGATTGTATTGTCTGTGCACTGTCATTTATTTTGCCACTGATACATCTCTCGTATCCGACACTGACACGGATTGGACACTGGCCAGTTGGCCTATGAGGTAGCCCTATGGGTAGGCTACCTATGTGGATGACCACGAGACTCACTTGTGTCCTGTGTCGTGCACACGACACAAGTGCACGTGTGCACGAGACAGTGCACTGTGTGTCTGTTTTTGAGTTTCTTTGTATTGGACACGCCGTGTCCGGCCTTGGGTGACACGAATTGGAGTGTGGGGTTTATGCACATGGGTTGTTTCATTTACCAACCAATAGGTTCATGTTTTAGTTTGATTTTCCTATTCGAATTCTCATTAACCCAAATTTGCTGATACTTGTATTTCTGTTAACCTTTCCAGTTTTCAAATTTGATTTTTCCTGATTAGTTTAACCTATTAATCACTATTAAATGCATGTTTTAAATCTCTAATCTATTCTCCTATATGTCATCTGCCTGTGTGTCAAAATTTGGTTTGAATTGATGGGTTTTTGGACTTAAATCTGAAAATTCAAGTTGGGGACTGTCAAATTTGGTTTTGAGTTCTATGTTAACTGATGCTAATCCCTTAAAACTGAGTTTTGAACTAAGGATTTAAATCTAGAAATGTAAACTGGTTCTTTGGGTTTTGTTGTGAAGCTATGATGATTCTAATATTGTATTAACTTGAGAAGGTTAGAAATGTAGACTGAACTGGTAAAGCATGAACTGTTTTAATTGAATTCAGGTGTTCTTCACTGATTTCATTTCCCATTTATCTGAGTTAACCCTCATGTTGTCATGTGCATCATTCCTGATTTCCTCAAGTATATAGCCCACTGTCTTCTTGATTGTGTTCCTGTGATTTCTGTCAATGCAATGTTGGTTTTTCCTCTTCACAGTTTTAGGTTCCAGATTTCAGAATATTATAGTTCAATAAACTGCCTAGTATTGCCCACTGTTTTGCTAATTCCAGATTTTCATTGTACACACACAACCACATGTCACCTATTCCCATTTCCTATCACATGTTACACACACACACACAGTTACACATGTCCCCCTATATGTCTATTCTATTTTCCTAATATAGAGTATATATGTAATGTTAACTCTAGTGTATGTATCTATATATAATGTAAAGTAGTGCTTCCTATATAAGTTAGTAATGTATTGTGAGTGTATGGGATGTGAATATCTGTTTGTGTATGGATACTATATAGGTATGTAATGTGTATATAGGGTACATAGATATTGGTGCTAAATAAATGTGTAAGTGTGAAGTTAGTTGACCTAGTAATTGTGTAGGAGTACTAAGCTAGACTTGATTAGACTAATGTAGACTAGTTGGCCTAATTTAGACTTGGTTGACCTAGTTTGACTTCTAGGGTTGACCAGAGTTGACCAAGAGTTGACTTTGGCCTAGATTGACCTAGAATCATGTAGAATGCATAGTAGGACTTCATTTTACCATTTTGGACTTGTTGTGACGTGTGCTGTTCTGATTAGGAGCCAGACACCACTCCTCGGACAGTACTTTCATATTGGACACTCAGATACCAGGCGAGTACATTCTCTGATCATTTCATATCCTGCTTAGAACTATTTTCTGCAGAAGATTACTTTACTTGTACTGTCACGTTGGTCACACGGATTGGTACTATATGGATCCCTTCTTGATATGTTATCCTTAGGGAGCATCGGGTACTCTATGTTCTGTACGTTTCACTTACATGGCGTATCACTATGCTTCGTTGGTTCTTCGATCACTTGTGACATATACTCTTATGATCATAGAGTCTTCCTAGAATCCTTATCCCATTCATGGGTCTACTATGTACCACCCTTCGGGGGCTTACCACCCTTCGGGGGCTTATCACCCTTCGAGGGCCTACATAGTATCATAACATAACCTGGTTGGATCCTTGTGTATTGATTGGGGGCACGGGGGAGTAGAAGTGGACATGTGAATAATACACCAGTAGTATCTTATCAGAATCATTCCGTAGTGTCTTATCAGAATCATCCTATGCCATTACATGTCCATGTTGTACTCTGACTCACTAGCCACATGTTAGCTCTTTATTTATAGTAGATATTTCTATTACAGCTTTCTCTCCCTGTTTACATACTGCACTTCTTTCAGTACTTGTATCTTACTTTACTGCATGATTATATCTTCTAACCTGCTATGAACTGTTGAGATGTACTGTACTCGCTCCTGTCCTGACTGGACCTGTTGAAATATTACAGAGGACGAGGAGGAGGCCTGCCTGGACACTTTCTACGGGGCAGCCTTAGATGACACCTGCGAGCTGGACCCTCAGGATGACCCAGCTCTAGCTGAGGATATCACCCCGATTGCCTAGATTAGATTAGTTAGGCTTATCTTCTTTTATGTAGTCTTGAGACATATTTTAGCTAGACTTTATTTGGAGTTCAGAGTTGTATATATTCCTTCATTCTGTATCTGAGACCTTGTACTGCTGGATATTGCTGGGATTATATTAGACTACTTTTTATCTATTTATTTTCTTGAGTTCTATTTCATATCGTGCTATCTCTTCCTTAGTTGTGATTGAGTTTTACTGCTATGTCACCCCCATTCGGGGAGTATAAACTGTTAGAGATATATTGCTAGTTGATTGTTGACCTAGGACAGCGTTCTACCGCCGACACTGCGGCGTAGGCTGGGCGTTGTTACGTTCTCGTACCCTCACAGTGGATGCGGGTCGTGACAACCGCCCATAAGACGTGCGTCACCAAACCAACTACTAGCATCGCCCACCAGGTGCGGGCCAAGTCCAATAATTGCAGGCGCACAACGGCCACTTTCTCTTCCTCTGGAATCCTATTTGCCTCCAAAATGACCTCTATATCTTGAAGCCACGCGTTAGCAATAATAACATCTTCACTGCCATAAAAGAAATGAGGGTTCAGGCGCCTGAAGCTGTTAGCCGTATTGTTCCTTTAATAACCAACTCTGTCCATAGCTTCTTGTACTGTCTACTGCAGGGCATCGCCCCGATGATCATCTGATGCAAGCAAGTCTTGGATAAGTCCCATCAGGACTCTATTGTCAGGATCTGCATGCCGGACTGGCTGAACTGGTAGCTTTGGATTCCCGAAAGGCATGACTCGGGATGCTTCCACTGATTGCTGGGTTTGATCCCCAGGTTGCTGCTGGTTTACTGGAGGTGCTCCACCCGGCTGATCGGTAGGACCAGGAACAAGGTCACTGAAGAAAATTACATGGAGAACAATACGGAAGGACCAAGATAGATAAAGGATAAAGCACCTTTTATGTCAATATTAGGAAGTTTAGAAAGCACGAGTAGAGATCAAGGACGAATGCTGATTGAGACATCTATTTAGTAAAACACTCACACATCTTGATTTACAGAACTAGAATACTGGAGAGCGGGGGACAGATACAACCAGCTACGTACATTGAAGTACAACCCACCTTAAAATACGGTCACGGCTGTCTAGATGCAAGAGGGTTTATCTATAAGCCAACAGTCTCATATGGTCAAGAACAAGCCTAGTGTCTCAATCTCAAGCAATCAAATAATTGTTACAAGATGTTAGATTATCAGACATACAAGGTAAGGCATTCCAAACATTACATATTCAGATGATCATGAAGCTAGTCATACAAAATGCGAAGACTAGGAAGAGTTAAGTCATACATGATCAACCCTAGGATTTGTCAATCATGTTACAGCCATTAGGCAGACAAAAATAAAGTTTCAACAAGAGCTAACACGTGTTCGGCAGCTAAATGTCTCAAAAGAATAAGCTACATTAGAGTGGGAGAGCAAAATAAGTAAATCTACTCGTTTCTACGGTTACGCCTGGTGTTCACCATCTGGCTGAAAGGCAGGTAGATCCTCGGGTATCACTCCAAAATCTGGCCATACAAAACCAGTTGTGTCAGAACCCAGAAAGAGCAAGTGCCACAAGGGAGACTCCACTTAGGAACTAAAACCAGCATATAAAGAATAGAAAAACTGATAAAAGAGCATAATTAAATAACCCAAAAGACATGCTTAAAAGAACATAATAGCTTATATTAAAAAAATAAGAGGTGGAATATAATTCCCATGTTAATCATGAGACAATCATTCAGACACGGCCAATCAAGTCCTACGGCTTGCTATCATTAGCTAACAAGGGTTATCATAGGCCTAGTTACTAATAAGATGCATTGAGATATTCCCGTAGTCACAAGCCCTACAGACTATCTAGGTCATCCAGGCAAGGTTACAAGAGTTTATCAGGAATTACAAGCGTTACAAGATTACTGGTGTACTTTAGTACTTATGATTCAAGAAGTGCAACACATGACAATGTGCTGGAAATGTGCCATACTCGTCGTAGACTACAAGTCCATAGGTGTGGCCGGGATTACGGGATCGCCTGTAACTGAGAAATCTCTCTATGTGAACTACTTGATCAATCTAGTCATTAGCCTAGTCAGATTCATTATGAATCCTTGACCGTTATAACCAGGAATCCATATACCAGACATGATGCAAGACGAGACATGTAGCTTTGTATAAGCACAATCAACCATGGAGTCAAGGCAAGAGTTACACTAGCAAGACAAGTATAGCTGTCGCAACAGCAATCAAGATTATATATGTCATGTCAGGTTTACTTGTCATGTCAAGAGTACTTGTCAGGAGTGCGCCTCGACGGGCCACTATCAAGATTATCAAAATGAGATCACATTATCATGTTCAAGTTCAAGTTCAAGTTACTAGCTTAAGATTACCAAGTTGTCAAGTCGGGTTGCCGTAATTTAGGTCAAGTATAGAAAACATGCAAAGAAGATCGAGAACTATGATTGAAACTATCATTCCCATATGAACTCCAGTTAAGGTGAAACAAGAAGATTCTTGAAGCCAAGACAAAGATCTACAACTTTAATGTTGAGTTTTACAAGATTCTAGCTACAAAATAGCTCAAACGGACAAAAATAGCCATTCGTGCAAGGGTACGCTGCGCGTGCAGATAAAACTGCCTACGGCGCGTGGATCGAACAAGCATGGTGCCTGGCACGTGACCAACGAATCGTGCGAGCATGTGGCAAGAAAAATGGGCAGTGTGTGGGTGCACGACGCTCATGGAGCGGAGGCACGGCACGTAGGCACGTGGCAGAAATTGTGCTGGCACGCAACGTGCGGGTGCACAACGCGCATGGCACGGAGCCACGGTACGTGGGCGTGCGGCAGAAAATTGCGCGAGCGCGCGGCGCACGAAACGCGCAACGCATAAGTGCATGGCGTGCATGGCACAGAGGCACGGTGCGCGGGCACAGACGGCACGCGAAGCGTGTCACGACCCTCACCCACTGTGAGGGTACGAGAACGTAACAACGCCCAGCCTACGCCGCAGTGTCGGCGGTAGAACGCTGTCCTAGGTCAACATACATCTAACAATATCTATCTAAACAGTTTATACTCCCCGAAATGGGGGTGACAATAGCAATAGTAGACTCAATCACAACTAAGGAAGAGATAGCACGATATGAAATAGAACTCAAGGAAATGAAATAGATAAAAGTAGACTAAGATAATCCCAGCAATATCCAACAGAACAAGGTCTCAGATACAAGAATATATACAACTCATAACTCCAAATAAGTCTAACTAGGACATGTCTCAAGACTGCGAAAGTAAGATAAGCCTAACTAGTCTAGTCTAGGCAGTCGGGGTGATCTCCTCAGCTAGAGCTGGGTCCTCCTGAGGGTCCAGCTCGCAGGTGTCATCTAAGGCTGTCCCGTAGTAAGTGTCCAGGCAAGCCTCCTCCTCGTCCTCTGTAATATTTTCAACAGGTCCAGTCAGGATAGGAGCGAGCACAGTACATCTCAACAATTCATAGCAGGTTAGAAAATATGAACATGCAGTAAAGTAAGATACAAGTACTGAAAGAAGTGCAGTATGTAAACAGAGAGAGAAAGCTGTAATAGAAATATCTAATATAAATAGAGAGCTAACATGTGGCTAGTGAGTCAGAGTACAATATGAACATGTAAATGGCCTGGGATGATTCTGATGCTACACTATGGAATGATTCTGATGCTACACTACTGGTGTATTATTCGCATGTCCATTTATACTCCCCCGTACCCCCAATCAATACACAAGGATCCAGCCAGGTTATGTTATATGATGCTATGTAACAGACCCCGAAGGTGGTAGCCCCGAAGGTGATAAGCCCCCGAAGGTGATAGACCCCGAAGGTGATACATAGTAGTCCCATAAATGGGATAAGGATTCTAGGAAGACTCTGTGATCATAAGAGTATATGTCACAAGTGATCGAAGAATCAACGAAGCATAGTGATACGCTATATAGGTGAAACGCACAGAACATAGAGTACCCGATGCTCCCTAAGGATAACATCTCAAGAAGGGATCCATATAGTACCAATCCGTGTGACCAACGTGCCAGTACAAGTAAAGTAATCTACTGCAGGAAATAATTCTAAGCAGGATATGAAATGATCAGAGAATGTACTCGCCTGTATCTGAGTGTCCGATATGAATCGTACTGTCCAAGGAGTGGTGTCTGGCTCCTAAACAGAACAGCACAAGTCACAACAAGTCCAAAATAGTAATATGGAGTCCTACTATGCATTCTACATGATTCTAAGTCAATCTAGACCAAAGTCAACTCTTGGTCAACTCTGGTCAACCCTAGAAGTCAAACTAGGTCCACCAAGTCTAATTGATCTAAACTAGGCTATCTAGGTCTAACAAGACATGCTAGCCTCTAACAAGTCTATACTAGACTACACACGACATTTCAAGTATCTAAAATACCTATGTATATACACACCATATATATATATATACAGATATTGATTTACACTATGCATTCTAGGCTAATACTATATACCTACACATAGACATACATTCCACACATATCTAGAGGTACATAACACCACACCTATGTACATGGCTATATAATATACACATGAAATGCATATGAGAAGGAAGCATGTGTGTGTGTACTTGTGTGTGTGGAAATTAGCTAACAGTTTAAGAGTAATGTGTGTGTGGGTGAACTGGACAATACAAAAGAGTTATGGTGTGTGTGTGTATCAATGTACATATGCAGAATTAACAGTGCAAGGTATGAGTGTAGTGTAACTTGTGAGCAGTTAACAAGTGGTGTGTGCACAGGGCATTGACAGAAATTAATTTAGTGAAGAAAACATGTAAACTTTTGTGTTTGCATACAGGAATTAACAGTGAAGTGAAGGGTGTGTCAATGTTCAGGAATGACCAATATTTGTGTAAGTGTTCAACAGGGCTGTCCCTATCCTGGAAACCAAATTACACAGGAAAACTAACCAACAGTTAGGAAATAGGCAATGCAAATCATGAAAGTGTACAAGAGTGTTCAACAGAGGAGAAACAAACCTGTGTGTGTGTGTGTGGGTGTGTACAAGACATGACAGTGTAGTAAATGTGTGCAGGAAACAATAAGGAAAAAAAGGAACAACCTACATTACTCAAACTGGAAACCAGTTTTAACTGGAAAAGGAATGGAAATCAATCCATTGGTCTCATTCTCAGATTTAAACAATAATTTAACAGGGAACAAATCCGGGTTTAAATAGGAACTGAAAAAATGGTTTGACAGTAATATGTAACACTGTAATATTTGTCATGGCAATGAATTTCTCAGATCAAAGCAAACTGGAAACCAGTTTTAATGGGAGAAAGGAAATGTAAATCAATTCATGGTTCTCAAAACTCAGAAAATTACTAGTTTAACAGTGAACAATGTCCAGATTTCAAATAGGAACTGGCATGTTGACAGTTATTAAAACAATGCAAGGATCATCTTGGAATCAAATTTCAGATTAACTTAACAGTTTTGAAAACAAGGTTGACAGTGAGGAAAAATGATGAAATTTAACATTGCAATACAATTCACATCTCAGGGTTGCAGCTCACAGATACTAGTTAGGATCAAATCTAGGGGAGAACATTTAAACAGTAATTTCAACAGTTCATTGATGAACATTGCATAGATAACTCCAATCATTTCATGAACATTAACCCATTTAACAGTCCACCTAATCAATTCAATACAAACTCTAACCATGGTAAGCCAATGCATATAGGGAACACATGTTCAGAGTTTAACTTAGCAGTTAACATCAAGATTAGGATTAAATCTATTGAACAGTATAAATTAAAACTGAACTACAGGGATGAACTCAAGCATCAGTCGAGTATCAGGATACTCCCTCACCATATTGAATCCAAATTCACACAAAACTTATTTAAAACATGCAATCACTCTACACACACCACATACTATAAATTAGGATCTAATTTAACTAATTAAAACAGGAATTTAACCCACAGGAAATGAATCTCTACTCAGAACCAAAACCCAAACAGTGCACGTGCATAGCCTTCCCCGTGCACACGGTTTTCCGTGTCCGACACGACACCAACCGACACAAGACTTGGGGTGTGTCATGACAGACACCGCCCCTTGTTTCGTGTCAAGTTTCGTGTCCAAAAGCGACGTGTCGTGTTCGCTACAGACCCCGTGTAGCAGGGGATGCCTGTAGCAGCGCGCGGCCGTGTGCACGCGCGTGTCCACAGCAGGAAATCGACACAGGAAGTCATTAAAACTAGGATACAAGGACACGAATCACTAGGCTAGACCTAGATCCTATTTCCTATTCAAAAGGAATGGTTTAAAATGGTCGACCTGCCCTCTGTGGCATTTGGTCGAACATCCTGTCCAGGACACTGATACGTGTCCAAAATGGACACGAATCATTCGATACTGGACACGAATCATTCCTGACCTTAGAAGGATCACTTAGGGTCCCTATTGATGAAGACTACAAGAGATTTAATGGAGAAATGGGAGATATACCTCAAAGTGAAGTTTCAATGGAAAAACCTCCTTGTGAGCTCCTCACTTGGTATCCCAAATCCTCCAAATTAATTCCAAACTGAACCAAACATTCACAATAGCAAGGAAATCATCATTAGGAACTATTGCAACAAGTTTGAGGAATTTAGGACCTATATTGGAATTAAAATGGATTACAGAAGCCAAGAACTCACCTCCTTGAAAATAGGGCTCTTCCTTAAAAGAGGCAACCCTAGTTTTGAGAGGGATTATATAGGGGGGAATCCCTAGGTTCAGCTAGGGATGGCTGACCACTTGGCTTTGTGTTAGGGTTGAGCTAGGTTTGAGTCCAATCTAGCTAAGTCACATAATGACTTGTGAAACCACAAGCCATTCACCAAATCAAATGATTTCTAAATTTCTAATTCTAGTTCTATAAATCACTAAACACTAACATGAGTCACACTAGGTTAGACTAGGGTCCACTTGACCTAACCAAGCCCAACTAACTAGGGTTAGCTCCTAGGTTGGTCTACATGAGTCCAAACTAGCCAAAAATCAATCTAGTCCAAACAATGTCAAAATAAATCCCAAAAATTCAAATAAATTCTATTAAATCTAAATAATAATTAATAATCCCAAATAATTCTTAAAATTACAAAAATGACTAAAATACCCCTCAGTCTGGAAATGAACACTAGCAAGGCACCAAATCATAAGTCGTGAGTTTAAATAGTTTAAAAAATAATTAAAAATCACTAAAAATCATAACATGAAATAAATACCATTAAATAATAATTATAATTACAAAATTTCAAAATTACCCTCTTCTGAAAAACTGGGTGTTACAATCCTACCCACCTTACAAAAATTTCGTCCTCGAAATTAAAATGGTAGTAGTCCTTCTAGGTCATACACCCCACAATCAAAGTCTCAAACATACCGTCAGATAATCATATGCGTCTGTCCAAAATCATGATACTCAGAATCTTCGTCGTGCTAGTGAGCATGGCTACGATAATCACAGAGTCCTTGACTAAGGTACGTATCCTTAGGTTCATGGTATTTAACATTTTTGCATTGCCGCATGCGACGGCAAAAACCTTAAATTCCCATACCCGAAAAATACATCCAAAATCTGACTATATGTCCTCACTATGCCAACTAACACGACCATCAAAGATTCTAGATCCCATATCTGAGGTGACCTAGCCCATATGACTTTCTCAGAAGAAAAAACAAACATAACGAAACACCAGATCAAACTTATCAACCATGAGGAAACAGATAGAAATAGATGGAATAGAATTTCAGGATAGGTATAATGAGACAAGGTAGAATGGAATCGAGAAGATCAGAACCTGCTAGCATCCCTCCTACTGCCTGAGCATCCACAAGTGTCATGGCGTAAGCTCGTCCTTGTTGGCCTCCCCCGGCATGCTGCTGATGCTGTGCGAACCTCTGTTGCTGAGTCTGCAATGCTGGTCCTCTCTGCTGGCCTGCTGGAGCTCTGACTCCTCCTTCCTGGACTGCTCGTCCCATGCGGCACTCCCTCATGTGGTGGTCTGCTGAACCACACACTAGGCACAGGCCCAGCCTCTTCCTGCACTCACTGGTAATATGCCCAGACCTCCTATAGTAGCCACAAATGGTAACCTGCCTCTGGCCCTGCTGATGCTGCCTCGGCTGCTGCTGATGATGAACTGGCCTCTGCTGGATCGGCTGAGGCTGGAACTGCATCGGCTGCTGGTGCTGAAAGTGCGGCCTCTTGGCCGGTCCTCCGCTGCTGCTGCCTCCCTGGGAGTCTTGCCCCCTCTTGAGGCCAAGCTCAAGATCATCCTCTGCAGCTAGTGCGTCCACCAGTATCTTCTCAAATGTAGTACTGCAGGCGTTCTTGGTGTAGGACTTGACCTCCTTTACCAAGCCCTTCCGGAACCTTCGGGCCTTCGTCGCCTCCGACAAGTCCTCTACAAATCCGCCCAGGCGGCAGAACTCTCCTGCATACTCCTCCACAGACTGACTCCCCTGAACTAGGGCCTCGAACTGAGTCTCGAGGGCTCCCAGCGCTGCCTCTGGGAAGAACTTCTCCTTGAACAGCTTCTTGAATGCTGCCCAAGTCTGTCCTGCTGTGCCGACCCTCTGGTCGGTCTGGTACCATGTCCGAGCCAGATCCTGCATCATGCTGGCTGCTGCCTCTATCTGGAGTCTCGTCGGAATCTCGGCCAGCCTGAAGATCTCCTCCATATGCTCGATCCACTCATCGGCATACAGGATCCCTTCTGTCCCGCGGAAGTCCCGCGGGTGCATCTTCTGGAAGTCCTGGATGCCTTTCTCCCGTGGCTGGTACGGCTGCTGGACTGCTGCTGGCTGAGCCGCTACTCTCTCCACTGCTGTCACTGCCAGCTCAATGCCTCGAGTGAGCTCTGCCGTCTGCCTCTGCTGCTGTCCCTGCTGACCCTTCATGTACTGCCTGAAGAAGGCTAGCAGCTGCACTGCGTCTATCGTCCCTGGAGGTGGCTGCTGGTAAGGATCCTCTGGGAAAATCGGGTCCTGCCTCCGAGCCGGTAGATGCATGTCCCCTGCTGCGACTGCCGAGGTCTCAACACGAGCTAAGGTGGCAGGAGCTGCTGTCCCTTGGCCTCGCCGTACTGGCTGAGAGGTAGCAGTCCCCTCTATAGCATCCTCATGAATGGCACGCTGTGATCGAGTCTCTACCATCCTGAAGATAGACAAACAAGAGTATCAATTTCTGAGAAGGAAGCGATATAACAAGGGCGGATAATTATAATTCAAAGGATCAGCTGACAAGAGGATTTAGTTGGCAATAAAAGAAATTTTCCTAAAGTGATTGAGTACCTTAAAATTAATGTCTTATATCCTACTGCAGGCTGTAGTGATACTCTAATTCGAATACCACTACACTTCTAGTCTCGACCTGCATGGGCCACCACTAAAAACGTGTCATGACCCGCACCCACTGTGAGGGTACGAGAACGTAACAACGCCCAGCCTACGCCGTAGTGTCGGCGGTAGAACGTTGTCCTAGGTCAACATACATCTAACAATATCTATCTAAACAGTTTATACTCCCCGAAATGGGGGTGACAATAGCAATAGTAAACTCAATCACAACTAAGGAAGAGATAGCACGATATGAAATAGAACTCAAGGAAATGAAATAGATAAAAGTAGACTAAGATAATCCCAGCAATATCCAACAGAACAAGGTCTCAGATACAAGAATATGTACAACTCATAACTCCAAATAAGTCTAACTAGGACATGTCTCAAGACTGCGAAAGTAAGATAAGCCTAACTAGTCTAGTATAGGCAGTCGGGGTGATCTCCTCAGCTAGAGTTGGGTCCTCCTGAGGGTCCAGCTCGCAGGTGTCATCTAAGGCTGTCCCGTAGTAAGTGTCCAGGCAAGCCTCCTCCTCGTCCTCTGTAATATTTTCAACAGGTCCAGTCAGGACAGGAGCGAGCACAGTACATCTCAACAATTCATAGCAGGTTAGAAAATATGAACATGCAGTAAAGTAAGATACAAGTACTGAAAGAAGTGCAGTATGTAAACAGAGAGAGAAAGCTGTAATAGAAATATCTAATATAAATAGAGAGCTAACATGTGGCTAGTGAGTCAGAGTACAATATGAACATGTAAATGGCCTGGGATGATTCTGATGCTACACTATGGAATGATTCTGATGGTACACTACTGGTGTATTATTCATATGTCTATTTATACTCCCCCGTACCCCCAATCAATACACAAGGATCCAGCCAGGTTATGTTATATGATGCTATATAACAGACCCCGAAGGTGATAAGCCCCCGAAGGTGATAGACCCCGAAGGTGATACATAGTAGTCCCATAAATGGGATAAGGATTCTAGGAAGACTCTGTGATCATAAGAGTATATGTCACAAGTGATCGAAGAATCAACGAAGCATAGTGATACGCTATGTAGGTGAAACGCACAGAACATAGAGTACCCGATGCTCCCTAAGGATAACATATCAAGAAGGGATCCATATAGTACCAATCCGTGTGACCAACGTGCCAGTACAAGTAAAGTAATCTACTGCAGGAAATAATTATAAGCAGGATATGAAATGATCAGAGAATGTACTCGCCTGTATCTGAGTGTCCGATATGAATCGTACTGTCCAAGGAGTGGTGTCTGGCTCCTAAACAGAACAGCACAAGTCACAACAAGTCCAGAATAGTAATATGGAGTCCTACTATGCATTCTACATGATTCTAAGTCAATCTAGACCAAAGTCAACTCTTGGTCAACTCTGGTCAACCCTAGAAGTCAAACTAGGTCCACCAAGTCTAATTGATCTAAACTAGGCTATCTAGGTCTAACAAGACATGCTAGCCTCTAACAAGTCTATACTAGACTACACACAACATTTCAAGTATCTAAAATACCTATGTATATACACACCATATATATATATATAGATACAGATATTGATTTACACTATGCATTCTAGGCTAATACTATATACCTACACATAGACATACATTCCACACATATCTAGAGGTACATAACACCACACCTATGTACATGGCTATATAATATACACATGAAATGCATATGAGAAGGAAGCATGTGTGTGTGTACTTGTGTGTGTGGAAATTAGCTAACAGTTTAAGAGTAATGTGTGTGTGGGTGAACTGGACAATACAAGAGAGTTATGGTGTGTGTGTGTGTATCAATGTACATATGCAGAATTAACAGTGCAAGGTATGAGTGTAGTGTAACTTGTGAGCAGTTAACAAGTGGTGTGTGCGCAGGGCATTGACAGGAATTAATTTAGTGAAGAAAACATGTAAACTTTTGTGTTTGCATACTGGAATTAACAGTGAAGTGAAGGGTGTGTCAATGTTCAGGAATGACCAACATTTATGTAAGTGTTCAACAGGGCTGTCCCTATCCTGGAAACCAAATTACACAGGAAAACTAACCAACAGTTAGGAAATAGGCAATGCAAATCATGAAAGTGTACAGGAGTGTTCAACAGAGGAGAAACAAACCTGTGTGTGTGTGTGTGGGTGTGTACAAGACATGACAGTGCAGTAAATGTGTGCAGGAAACAATAAGGAAAAAAAGGAATAACCTGCATTACTCAAACTGGAAACCAATTTTAACTGGAAAAGGAATGGAAATCAATCCATTGGTCTCATTCTCAGATTTGAACAATAATTTAACAGGGAACAAATCCGGGTTTAAATAGGAACTGAAAAAATAGTTTGACAGTAATATGTAACACTATAATATTAGTCATGGCAATGAATTTCTCAGATCAAAGCAAACTGGAAACCAGTTTTAATGGGAGAAGGGAAATGTAAATCAATTCATGGTTCTCAAAACTCAGAAAATCACTAGTTTAACAGTGAACAATGTACAGATTTCAAATAGGAACTGGCATGTTGACAGTTATTAAAACAATGCAAGGATCATCTTGGAATCAAATTTTAGATTAACTTAACAGTTTTGAAAACAAGGTTGACAGTGAGGAAAAATGATGAAATTTAACATTGCAATACAATTCACATCTCAGGGTTGCAGCTCACAGATACTAGTTTGGATCAAATCAAGGGGAGAACATTTAAACAGTAATTTCAACAGTTCATTGATGAACATTGCATAGATAACTCAAATCATTTTATGAACATTAACCCATTTAACAGTCCACCTAATCAATTCAATACCAACTCTAACCATGGTAAGCCAATGCATATAGGGAACACATGTTCAGAGTTTAACTTAGCAGTTAACATCAAGATTAGGATTAAATCTATTGAACAGTATAAATTAAAACTGAACTACAGGGATGAACTCAAGCATCAGTCGAGTATCAGGATACCCCCCTCACCATATTGAATCCAAATTCACACAAAACTTATTTAAAACATGCAATCACTCTACACACACCACATACGATAAATTAGGATCTAATTTAACTAATTAAAACAGGAATTTAACCCACAGGAAATGAATCTCTACTCAGAACCAAAACCCAAACAGTGCACGTGCACAGCCTTCCCCGTGCACATGGTTTTCCGTGTCCGACACGACACCAACCGACACAAGACTTGGGGTGTGTCATGACAGACACCGCCCCTTGCTTCGTGTCAAGTTTCGTGTCCAAAAGCGACTTGTCGTGTCCGCTACAGACCCCGTGTAGCAGGGGATGCCTGTAGCAGCGTGCGGCCGTGTGCACGCGCGTGTCCACAGCAGGAAATCGACACAGGACGACATTAAAACTAGGATACAAGGACACGAATCACTAGGCTAGACCTAGATCCTATTTCCTATTCAAAAGGAATGGTTTAAATGGTCGACCTGCCCTCTGTGGCATTTGGTCGAACACCCTGTCCAGGACACTGATACGTGTCCAAAATGGACACGAATCATTCGATACTGGACACGAATCATTCCTGACCTTAGGAGGATCACTTAGGGTCCCTATTGATGAAGACTACAGGAGATTTAATGGAGAAATAAGAGATATACCTCAAAGTAAAGTTTCAATGGAAAAACCTCCTTGTGAGCTCCTCACTTGGTATCCCAAATCCTCCAAATTAATTCCAAACTGAACCAAACATTCACAACAGCAAGGAAATCATCATTAGGAACTATTGCAATAAGTTTGAGGAATTTAGGACCTATATTGGAATTAAAATGGATTAAAGAAGCCAAGAACTCACCTCCTTAAAAATAGGGCTCTTCCTTAAAAGAGGCAACCCTAGTTTTGAGAGGGATTATATAGGGGGGAATCCCTAGGTTCTGCTAGGGATGGCTGACCACTTGGCTTTGGGTTAGGGTTGAGCTAGGTTTGAGTCCAATCTAGCTAAGTCACATAATGACTTGTGAAACCACAAGCCATTCACCAAATCAAATGATTTCTAAATTTTTAATTCTAGTTCTATAAATCACTAAACACTAACTTGAGTCACACTAGGTTAGACTAGGGTCCATTTGACCTAACCAAGCCCAACTAACTAGGGTTAGCTCCTAGGTTGGTCTACATGAGTCCAAACTAGCCAAAAATCAATCTAGTCCAAACAATGTCAAAATAAATCCCAAAAATTCAAATAAATTCTATTAAATCTAAATAATAATTAATAATCCCAAATAATTCTTAAAATTACAAAAATGACTAAAATATCCCTCAGTCTGGAAATGAACACTAGCAAGGCACCAAATCATAAGTCGTGAGTTTAAATAGTTTAAAAAATAATTAAAAATCACTAAAAATCATAACATGAAATAAATACCATTAAATAATAATTATAATTACAAAATTTCAAAATTACCCTCTTCTGAAAAACTGGGTGTTACAAAGCGTGCATACGACACTGTTTATCGTCCCGACAGCACCGAAGGTGTACCGGAACCCATGAACACAAAAATGCCATAACTTCTTCATAAGAAGCCAAAATCAAGCGGTTCAAAAGACAAAATTGGGTAGAATTGAATTCCCCACAACATGAACCATTAGTTTTCGAAAATAACCAAGTTTAAGAGATCAAAACAAAAAAAGAAAAGAAAAAGTTAAACCTTAGATCTACAAAAATATAAACTTCAAAACCAAAATCTTCAAGTTCTAAAGAGTCTTAGAATCAAGCAAGGAAGACAATGGAACAATAAAACTTGAGATCCATCATGAAGCAAGTTGCACTTGTCTAGGGCTTGGTAGGTGGGAGGAGTAATGAAGAAGAAGAAGAAGTAAATGGAATTAATGAGAGGAGAGAGGAGTTTGGTAAATATACCAAGCCAACTCATCTCAACCCAACCAAAAACCAAACCAAACCAAACCAAGCCAAGTTAACATGCCATGATGAACCAAGGTAAACCAAACAAAGTCAAGATTAAACCAAGACTAGGCTAAGTAAGACAAGTCAAAATACAGGTCACCTGACAAATGTCAGAAATTCGTATACGTATACTAAAAATACGTATAACGGTAAACGGGAGTGACATAGGCGATTTGAGACAAAGATGTGCACGTACACTATATTTATCAATATGATATGGCTAACAATATTTGTCGAATGGATATGAGATTAGACACAATTATGTTTCCATTGTTGCTCATAAATATTTTACCGCTTAATCTTGCCACAAAACTGATCCTAAGGCAATAATAGAAAGATCACCAAATAATCTGCATGCTTCACTAATTACTTAGTGTTGGTTTAGGCGAGTGGGTCTTGATCAGTACAGCAAGGACGAAAGCACTAATCTTCTACTAGTTTGCCTACAGGTGTCACGCCCCAGTAACGAAATACTGAGACGGACTAGGCCAGCTACTCCATATGAGGTATATAAACGTCATACAGCGATCGTGGCTGTTAAGAGATAAGGGGGTACATTCTACAATCAAGTCTCCTTTGGTCTCACAGAGCATCTATGTCTCAATCAATCAAAACAAGAAGCAGTAAATAATGATCATATAAGACAAAGCAGTAAGGCGTCCCCGACGCTTTATCAAAATGATTCATGAGCCTAGCTATACAAAATGATCAGCTACTATCGAGAGTCAATAGTACATAACCGTACTCAGCTGCAGTCTGATTTAATTACAATTATAGAAAGGAAACTAGTGTCCAGAACTACCGGCTAAACAAGTGCCGGTGGCTAAATGCCAAGTACAAAATAGAAGATATCAGAGCGGAGAAGAAGAAACACACTCATGGTCCCTGGCGTCCATACTCCTGGTGTGCACCATTGTTCGGGTAGAAGGCTGGATCCTCTGGAGCTGCTACGAGATCTGGCCAAACAAAACCAGCGGGATCAGGCCCTGAATAGCAAGTACCACAAGGGAGCACAAAAGAGTGAAATAAAACCCAATGAGTAAAATATGACCTGATTCATGAGTTATAGGCTTATACCATATCATCGAGATAATACGACACCCTTACAACCAAACAAGGACAAACGGTGCCAATATCGTGCCGAGATAAGATATACCGTATAACCATGGGCAGATGAAGGGCTTCTGATCGCGACTTCGGTCCATAGCCTATCGCAGCACAATAGCCCAACCCAACAACCAAATAAGGATATGGGTTGGACCACGCACCACGATAGTCCATGTTACTCAGTTGCTAACAGAAGAAAACATATCACAAAACAAGTCAGCTTACAAGTGGCCAATCAATCCTACGACTTTCTATGATTTGCCTGGGTTATCCCAGTAATGCAAATATAGGAATCCTTAGTTCGTGTCAACCCAGCAGGGCTAGCCAAACCAAATAATATACATATACACATAGCACTTTGATTATGCATCGGTCCCCCGTAAGGCCACCGTGCTAAAATATATAACACATAGCACGTAGTTGTCGGATATAGTCAACCACTATAGGCGGATGAAACTGTATTCGTGGCAGCCAACCCGACACGTCAGGACAGGACCTGGGGTGGCCAGTATGGCACGATCTCGGGATTCTTCCCACCCAATGCATCTACCAATTTGAGTTGCTTAGATTAACCCCATCTTGATAATGGAATTACATGTCGTAGTCACATGGTCATCCTCCTGTATGTCGTACCATAGTACGTGTACCCTAAGTCTGAATCCACATCGGCCCGATCTAGATCCATGCTTAGTGTAATGCTTCAAACAACAATCAACATACTACGACACTATTACTGACCAATTACCATGACTGTACTGGAAGGTACACATGTATTGACATATAACACGAACGATCACTTGGCATGTAGAGTCACACCTCAGTGTACTCATTAAATGGCACCGCAGTGCATACTAATATTGTATCTCAATACACACTTAGAACATGTACCAGCACGTATACAGGTAATCAGGTCAGGAACATGGCCAAGTTAGGAAGTCACTCGGATTCCTCGTGACATAAAAGTCATATATAAATTCTGGTTAAAGTGAGACATGAGGGCCCTTGAAGCCAATACAAAGATCTACAACTTTCATGTTGGGAGTTGGGAGAAATTCTGGCTACAAATCAGTCAATTAGGACATAAAATAGCCAAAATAGGCACTATACGGCACTATTCAAGCCATGCGGCACTATTTATCCTGCGGTACTATTTATCTCATGCGGTTGCGACACTATTCATTCCATGCGGCTGCGGCACTATTCATTCCTGCGGTTATGGCACTATTCATCTCATGCGACTGCGACACTATTCATTCCTGCGGCTGCGGTACTATTCATGCTCATGCGTCTGTGGCACTATTCATGCGGCTGCGGTACTATTCATGCTCATGCGGCTGCGGCACTATTCATTCTCATGCGGCTACGGCACTATTCATGCGGCTGCAGTACTATTCATGCTCATGCAGCTGCGGTACTATTTATGCGGCTGCGGTACTATTCATGTTCATGTGGTTGCGGTACTATTCATACGGCTACGGTATTATTCATGCTCATGCGGCTGTGGTACTATTCATTCCTGCGGCTGTGGCACTATTCATTCCTACGGCTGCTGTACTATTCATTCATGTGGCTGTGGCACTATTCATGCAGCTGCGATACTATTCATGCGGCACTATTCATCGTCCCTGCCAAAGTCAGGACAGATGAACATAGAAATGGCCAAAAATGCTTTTGGCCATAACTTACTCAAAACAAGTCAAAATCTAACTTTTCATAGATCAAAATTGGGTGGAATTGAATTCCCTACAACATATGACCATTAATTTTCAAAAATAACCAAGTTTGATAGATCAAAACCATGGAAATTCATAGAACCCTAGTTTTAGAAACTTAGAGCTACACAAAACTAGCCATTAAAATCAAAAACTCCAAGAACTAAACTTGTAGAGGATGATGAGAAGAACAATATAGACAAATTATTTCAAAGAAAAATCAAGAAATGAAAAATGCAAGAATCTCTCCATTTGGTGCAAGATGTACTTGTCTATTGGTTGGGAGGAAAAGAAATGAAAAAAGTGAATGAGGAGAGAGAATGAGGAAGAGAATATATATAGGGGTTGGCTTAAGAAAATCCTAAGCCCTAAACATGCTCTAACCATGTGACTAATAACATGTTAATTGCTACATGATATAACTAAATAAATTAATTAAGTAAAATCCTAACCACAACACGGTTCAGAAATTTTATTATCGAAATAGTGAACCACGTCTACAACCAAACAAGGACAAGGGGTGGCACACTAATCCGCGACAAAATACTGTTCCATGCCATGGCCAGTTACAAATATATGATACATACAATCAAGATACAGGTGCCAGGTACCATATACATAAAAAATAAAAAATTACGTATTCCGGAAATGGGGAGTGACGTGTCACGACCCGCACCCTGAAGAAGGGCACGAGCACGTGGTTACGTCCAGCCTATGCCGCAGAATCGGCGGTAGAATGCTGTATATAGGGTCTGTAAATACTATGACTAAAATAGATATATGTACCTGTACAGTATATACACTCCGAATAGAGGTGACATAGCAATACAGTCTCAATCACATAATCAAAACTAAGGTAGATAGCATAAAATGAGATATGATAGATAAAACAGGAAACGATTCCAAAATCCATAAGTCAGAGCTAACACAACATCCAGGGTCTCAGAAAATATAAGTATAAGATACTACAAACTTAAATGAACTAGCTGGCTCGCAGGCCAGGCAAACCTAACTAAACTATGCTACTCAGGGTGAGCAAAGTCCAGTGGCTCTACCAATAAGCCACGGTCTAAATCTAGTCCATCAGACTCAACCCCATAGTAGGTCGGGCAGTCAGTCTCAGAGTCATCTGTAAAATTTGTCAACGGTATCCTGTCAGGAAAATGAGCAAGTACAAACACCAACAGCAGTTCCATATGAATTGAGGAATACTATAAGAGACATCAATAATGAAATACAAGACAAAAGATATATGCGACTTGGGAACTATTTGAAATTCGAGTTACAACCCTTGAACCAAACGAGGACCGGAGTTGTAACCCTTCTTTCAAACAGAACTTAGTCTCAAATCATGGTAAAGTATAAAAGACAGGTAGAGCATGTGAGAAATGAATCATAGCATGGTGAAAGTACAGTAAGTAAAGGTGAACTAGAAATATAAGATATGACAATAAATGTAAAAAGGTGATTTGAATTATTAGAACGATATGTGATCGGCCAGGAAAGCAAGAGATGGTTATCCACATGGCCCGACAATCCGCGGTGTACTCAACGGAGAATCATGCCGTCCAACCTGGATAACTGGTAATGGGGTGTCTGCTATACCCTACGTGAAGTGAGGGTTGCGCTAGCAAAATATAGTTACAGGAAGGCTTGATCACATAACCCCTAATAATTCCCCCATCTCCGAATAGTATCACGGATCCTGACATGGCACGTCATGACACGGGGTTCAAGAGCAGGGGGCCAGCCCACTCCCAAATCAGTGTCTATATAAGTACAGGAATACAGGAATATCACATACTCATATACCAAGGGAGTCTAGGAATAATATCTCATGACAGAATTCGACGTATACTAGTCCGTGAACCGTCGTGTCAGGAATCAAATAAATCACTACGACTGAATCGGATATAATAGATATCAAGACAATAAAAACTATCAGTGAATATACTCGCCTGTGGTCCTGAGCTGATAGGGTGAACAGACGCTCAGAGTGATCACAGACCTAAAATAAGATACTATGAGTCAAACAGGGCTTAACACTGAAAAAGGAAACTAATATAATCCATGAATGCAAGTCTAAGTTAAAACTAGGTCAATCTAGGTCAAACTGAGTCATACTAGGTCATACTGGTTCATACTAGGCCATACTAGGTTACTGGAAGTCATTCCAAGTCAAACTTGGTCAATCGGGGTCAAAGGTTGACTTACAGTTGACTTTTGGTCAAAAAGTCAACTCTGGTCAACTCTGGTCAACTCTGGGTCAATCCTAGGTCAACCCTAGGTCAAACTAGTCTAATGTTGACCAACTATTGACTTTCAGTCAACTGGTCAACTCTGGATTGGTTTCGGTCAAATCGGGTCGTTTAAAGACTAAGTTTGACTCTCGGTTGACTTTTGTTGACTTTTGGTCAAAAAGGTCAACCGACGTCAAAACTAGTCTATGAGCACCATATTTGATCATTACAAACCACGAAAATCAAGTTCTAACCATATCTTAGACTTCTAACACCAATATCCTATTTCTAGGCAAAACTAGTATTTACCCTTCTAGGGTAAATCCCGATACCTTGCCCAATACCAAGGAAACTCCGTAAATACCCATGGTACTAACCTAGGCTCCTTAGGGTAGCTAGATATCAACCTATCTAGGGTTTACCTACCAAGGAAAATGGGTATCCTAGGTATCTAGGCTATGTTAGGATACGGGGTATTGATTTACCCTATTACCTTAACTATATCATGAATTTTATCCTCTACTCTACCACACCCATCTACACCACTCACTGTCATGATACACTCCTATATTTATCATACCCATAGGCTCTCCTATAGGTTTCCTAATAGTTTAGATATAGGCTATACTATAGGATACTAGTTTCACTCATAAGCCCTCACACACACAACATCTCACAAAAACACACACACACACAAGGCTAATGTGTGGATTGATTTGATGGGTTTGTGGACTGAAATTGGTAGGTATAAGGGCTGTTATTTAGTGGTGTTTAGGGACTGAAATGGTGGCAAGAATGTGGGCTGTTCTTGAGTATGTATGGGCTGGAAATATGAAGTATTGGGACAGCTACATATGTATTAAATGTGGACTGTTATCGAGTGTCTTGGACAGTCCAAGTAGGGACTGTTTTATGTCAAAACAGGGCAGCAACTATAGGGAAAAAATCTGGGAACAAGGGACAGCCATTAAGGCTTGTGGGGACAACCATGAATGGCTAAAAACTGGACTGAATTGTGGCCATTGGGACTGTCCAAGTGACGACTGAAATAATGGAAAAAAAAGGACTGAACTGGAGTCTAAAGGACAACCATTTATATGGTAAATCTGGACAGACCTGGAGGAAAGGGGATGGCCATCAAATGGCTAAAATCCTGGACTGTTTGGGCTGTCCTGTGCAGTCCAAGGGGACAGCCAAGTTGGGTTTAGGACAGTGGTCCCCTTTTCCTTCTAATCATTCACAAACTCATCCCAAACTCTCTATATCCTCTCACATTCCCTTCTCAACATTTAAGCAAACACAACACCTACACTAACATACACACATACAAACACTCAAGCTCTTCTCTTGGCCGAACCTGTCAAGTCCCCTCCCCACACAACACAAACTCCACACCACAATGTATACACTAATATATATATAAGCCATATATATATATATATATATATATATATATATATATCTATATATATATATATATTTTTTTTTTATATATATCTATATATATATATACATATATATATATATATATTTTTTTTTTTTTTAAATATATATATATATATATATATATATATATATATATATATATATATATATATATATATATATAGAGAGAGAGAGAGAGAGAGAGAGAGAGAGAATGATATATAGAGAGAGAGAATGATATATATATATATAACCTTATATATATATACAAATAGATTATAGGAAATGATACATAGGAGAAATCATTCCTAAACAAGGCAAAAATCTGGAATAATATAGAACACACCCAAAATCAATGCACAAACAATATTCATGTGTCCAAATAGGGGGTTTTCCTATTAGGACACGATCCTACATATTGGACACCTCTAAAAATGTCCAAATGGACACAAAATAGTCTCTAATGAAGACACAACCATGTGAATCATTCCTATGGGTTCCTAACCATTCTATATGAAATGAAAAACTATTTTAGAGAAGGGTTTTACCTATTATGGAGATTGAAACAATGGTGGGGCTCTCAAAATGGCAAGAACCTTTGGAGAAGAAGAAGAAGAATATGGATGAGAACAAGTGAAGATGACTTTCTCTCTCCTCCTATTCCCTACATGTGGTCGGCCAAGACAAAGCTCCAAACCCCCTTTTTTACTATTTACAAGTTTGCCCCTCTATTGTTTTATTAGCTCATTACAAGTTTGCTTAGGGTTTGGGGGTTAAAAATATAAATCTAATGTTCTAATTAGGTCTAACCTAATCCATGGGGTCATGACTAATCCCTCTAACTTTTTATGGTAATATTGTGGGCCATGGCTAACTAGTGTGTGGGCCCGCTAAGGTCAAAACTACCCCGGGTCCCCGAAACAAGTCAAAACATGTCGGAATGAGTTGAAATTCGAACCCGACTCAAATAACCCCAAAATAATACCAATAATAAATAAATAATTCCAAAATAATTTTTAAAGTGGAAAATTACCAAAATACCTCTGTTCGTGAAAACTGGGGGTGACAAATCTATCCACCTTAAAAAAATTTTGTCCTCAAAATTAAAACAAACATACAATGAATCACAATGCAGAAACATAATTTATACCTCAGGGCTCGAAGAGATAAGGGAAATGCTCCTGCATGTCGTCCTCTCTCTCCCAGGTAGACTCACCTGGAGAGTGATGCCTCCATGCAACGCAAACCAAGGGTATAACCTGGTTCCGGAGCACCTTCTCCCTACGATCCAGAATCTCAACTGGCTGCTCTGGATAGTGAAGAGTAGGCCCCACCTCGATCGCTGAATGATCCAATACATGGCTGGGGTCCGTCACGTACCGTCTCAGCTGTGACACATGGAACACGTTGTGTACCCCTTCTAGCGTAGGCGGCAAGTCTAGCCGGTAAGCTACTGCACCGACCCTCTCAAGAATGGTGAAAGGTCCGATGTAGCGCGGACTAAGCTTCCCGCCCCTGCCAAAGCGAATCGTGCCCCGTGTCGGAGAAATCTTTAGGAACACCAATGCGCCAGCCTAGACATAAAACAAACTCAGCACACAGGATAGACAAATCACAAACATTCACAAACATGAACTAAAACTAACCTCGAACTCTAACGGTCTTCGGTGGCTATCGGCCCAATGCCGCTGCCTATCCTGAGCTACCCGAAGTCTGTCACTAATCACCCTGACCTTTTCAGCTGCATCCACCACTATCTCTGGTCCAAGCAGTACCCTCTCGCCAATATCGTCCCATGATAAGGGAGTACGGCATCTCCATCCATATAGAGCCTCGAATGGCGACATCTCTATACTGGCCTGGTAGCTGTTGTTGTAAGCAAACTCTAACAGGTGAAGATGATCCTCCCAAGAACCCCCGAGATCTAGCATACACGTGCGAAGCATATCCTCCAAAGTCTGGATAGTCCTCTCCGACTGCCCGTGTGTCTGGGGATGATAAGCAGTACTGAACTTGAGCGAGGTGCCCAAGCTAGCATGTAAACTCCTCCAGAAGTGGGAAGTGAAACGGCTATCCCGATCTGAAACTATGCTCACAGGAACCCCATGCAATCGCACGATCTGACGAACATACAGCTCTGCCAACCTCTCCGTAGACAATCCCACCTTGAAAGGCAAAAAGTGGGCTGATTTGGTCAATCTATCAACTGTGACCCAAATTGCGTTTTTTTCTCCTAGAGATCGTGGAAGTCCGGACACAAAGTCCATGGCGATGTGCTCCCACTTCCACTCAGGAATGGGTAGTGGCTGTAGCAATCCACCAGGCCTCTGTCTCTCGGCCTTCACCTGCTGACAAACCAAGCAGCGAGATACGAACTGAGCCACCTCGCGCTTCATGCCGTACCACCAAACGTGCTATCTCAGATCTCTGTACATCTTGTTGGCACCAGGATGCATAGAGTACTGAGAGCGATAAGCCTCCTGAAGAACCTTCTCCCGAAGCTCTCCACTCGGAACGCACAGTCTAGCACCGTGCCGCAGCGACCCATCTTCGGCAATGGAGAAATCATCAAGAAACCCTGCCTACACCTGCTCCCTGATGTACCTCAGGGCAACATCATCAAACTGCGCTGATCTGACCCTGTCCATCAACTCAGACTGAATTTGTAAACCCCACATCTGTACCTCCATGCCTGGAATAATCACCTCGATTCCCAAACTATCCAGGTCGGCCAGAAGATGACGGTCTGATGTCAGATACATAGCCACTGGATACCTGCTCAAGGCATCTGCGACTACGTTGGCCTTCTCTGGATGGTACTGCAAGGCGATATCAAAATCCTTCATCAGCTCTAGCCAACGTCTCTGCCTCATATTCAGCTCCTTCTGAGTGAACACGTACTTCAAGCTCTTGTGTTCAGTAAAGATCTCAACCCGCTCTCCGTACAGATAGTGTTTCTACAACTTCAGGGCAAAGATGACAGCGGCTAACTCCAGATCGTGAGTCGGGTAGTTCTTCTCATGAGGAGGTAACTGCCTAGATGCATATGCAATCACCTTCCCGTGCTGCTGAAGTACACAACCCAGACCCCAACCAGAAGCGTCGCTGTAAATCAAGAAACCACCGGTCCCAGACGGTAATGTCAAGATCGGAGCTGATGTCAACCTCTTCTTCAGCTCATCGAAGGCGGCCTGACACTCCTCAGTCCAGACGAACTCCACGTCCATCCTGGTGAGTCTAGTCATCGGCTCCGCGATCCGCAAGAAATCCTGGACGAACTTCCGATAGTAGCCCGCCAATCCCAGAAAGCTTCGAATCTCGGCAACTGTACTGGGTGTAGACCAAGACTCTACCGCAACAATCTTCTTCTGGTCTACTGAGATCCCGTGCTCGGTCACAACATGACCCAGGAACTCGACCTGGTCCAGGAAAAACTCACACTTCGACAACTTTCCATACAACTGCTCCTTTCTCAAGGTCTCGAGCACAATCCTCAGATGCTCCTCGTGCTCCTCCGGCGTCTTTGAGTAAACCAGGATGTCGTCTATGAAGACCACCACGAACTTGTCAAGGTACTGATGGAATACCTTGTTCATCAAGTTTATGAACACAGCTGGGGCGTTGGTCAACCCAAATGGCATCACTATGAACTCGTACTGGCCGTACCGAGTCCGAAAAGCTGTCTTCGAAACGTCTTCCTTCTTCACCTTCAGCTGATGATAGTCGGATCCCAGATCTATCTTCGAAAACACCTTGGCGCCGCTCAACTGATCGAACAAGTCGTCGATCCTCGGTAATGGGTACTTATTCTTGATAGTAAGGTTGTTGAGCGCCCTGTAATCGATACACATACGTATCGCACCATCCTTCTTCGGCATAAACAGGACTGGCGCTCCCCAAGGCGATAAACTGGATCTAATGAATCCCTTGTCCTGCAGCTCGTCGACCTGCTTCTTCAGCTTCGCTAACTCGCTGTTGTTGACTCTATAGACGTGCTACGAAATGGGCTCAGCACCTGGCACTAGGTCTATAGAGAACTCAACGTCTCTATCCGGCGGCATCCCCGGCAACTCCTCGGGAAAAACATCCATGAAATCAGCAATCAATGGATACGGCAATGCCTGCCCCGCCAGTAAAGCTCCGCAGAACCCATCTACCGGCTCAGCTGCTCCTCTGGAAAACACAACCTCTGGCTCTCCCGACGGCCTAAACAAAATCCTACCACCTCTACAATCTATAGTAGCATGGTGCATGCTCAACCAATCCATTTCGAGTACCACATCGTACCTCGGAAGGGGCATTACGAGCAAACACGCACCCAAAACTCGGCCTCCTACAGTAACTCTCCGCCCCTTGCAGATATTGTTGACCAGGATGATGCCTCCCCCGGTCAATATCTTGCAAGTCCTACCCAAGGGTTCAGCAATAATATTGTGTCTCAGAGCAAAGGAGACAAATACAAAGCTATGAGAGGCACCGGAATCAAATAAGGTAAATACAGGAAATGAATCGAGAAGAACATGACCTGCCACTACATCGCCTACTAGCTCTGCCTCTTCCTCTGCTGTCAGGGTAAACACTCTGCCCGCAGGGGTTCCCCTCTGGTGCTGCTGGAAACGCTGCTGTCGCGTCTGAAGTGGGGGACCTCTCTGCTGAACCGCTGGTCCTCTGGCCGGCTGTGCTCTGTCCTGGACTCCTCGGACTCCTCGAATATGGCAGTCCTTCAGCTGGTAATCGGATGCCCCATAGTATAAGCAGACGCCCAATCTCTTCCTGCACAGCTCTCTAGTGTGCCCTGGCTTCCCGCAGAAGTTGTACTGTGTAGCTGGCCTCTGTTCCTGACCCTGACCCTGATGCTGCTGGGCACGCGTCGGTGCCTCCTGGATCTGCAACTAAGGCTGCTGCTGCTGGAACTGCCTCTGCTGGAAATGTGGGTGCTTCGTTGGCCCTGCACTCGAACTGGATCCCAGAGCGTCACTGCTCCTCTTCGGCTTGAGGCCGAAGTCCTCCTCTGCAATCTGAGCCTCCATCAAGATCTGCTCAAAGGTCGCATCTCGTCGCCCAGATGTGCGAGTGCGCACTGCATGAATGAGACCCCTCCTGAACTTCCGGGCCTTGCACCCCTCATCCTGAACCAAACTGGGTGCAAACCTGCTCAGGCGGAAGAACTCCGCTGCATACTCGTCTACCGACGAGTTCTCCTGCACTAGACTGGCAAACTGCCCCTCCAGAGCTGTCAAGGCTACATCTAGGTAGAACTTCTCCTTAAAGAGTTTCCTGAAGTCCTCCCAAGATATACCTCTCACTGACGCATGTGGATCCGTGCGGTACCAAGTTAACGCTATATCAAAGAACTGGCTCGCTGCAGAAGTCACCCACAGACCTCTCAGGACCTCTGCCAACTCCAGACTCCGCTGGACATCCTCTAGCCAGTCGTCCGCGTATAGGATACCCTCGGTACCCTTGAAATCCCGCGGGTTTATCTTCCTGAAGTCGAGATGCGTACCGGGCCTCCCCTGGCCCTGCTGCTGTGCTGGTGCTCCCTGAACTGTAGCCGGTGCACCTCTCTCCACTGCTGCCATAGCTAACTGATGTGAGTTCTCCATCGTCTATCGCAGCACCTCTTTCTGACGGTGATGTGCCTCTGCATGTGCTCTCTGCGTCTGTAGCATCTGCTGCAGAAGGACCATCATCCCCTAAGCATCTGCCGGTATCGGAGGCGGCGGTGGAAGAACATCAGGAATAACCATAGACGGTCCCGCTGCTGGAGGTGGAAGACCTCCTGGAACCGTCGCTACTGCTGCTGCTCCCGCCGGAAGGGCAGGAACTGAGATAGCAGCTCCCTCAGCTGTAGCTCCCGCTGCCGGAGATGGAAGACCTCCTGGGACTGCCACTGCTACTCCCGCAGCCGGTGGTGGAAGACCTGCCGGATCTGCCACTGCTACTCCCGCAGCCGGAGGTCGAAGACCTGCCAGATCGGGCCTCTCTGGTACAGTGCTAGAACCCGCTGCCTGGGAGCGAGTGATCGTCATCCTGAGGATAGGTTGAAACAAGGAATCAATATGGTACATGATAGGAATATCAAAGAAGGACAATTAAATTCAATGCAAAGAGCTGTCATGGTAATCAAAAGATCAGAAATTTCCTAGCATGTGATTGAGTAACTCCTAACATACCCTAGATCATATGTCCTAATTGCAGGCTCGTAATTAGCACTCTAAGTCGAGCACCATTACGAGTTCGTACTAGTTGCGACACTGACCTGCATGGGCCACCACAAAAACGTGTCACGACCCGCACCCTGAAGAAGGGCACGAGCACGTGGTTACGTCCAGCCTACGCCGCAGAATCGACGGTAGAACGCTGTATATAGGGTCTGTAAATACTATGACTAAAATAGATATATGTACCTGTACAGTATATACACTCCGAATGGAGGTGACATAGCAATACAGTCTCAATCACATAATCAAAACTAAGGTAGATAGCATAAAATGAGATATGATAGATAAAACAGGAAACGAGTCCAAAATCTATAAGTCAGAGCTAACACAACATCCAGAGTCTCAGAAAATATAAGTATAAAATACTACAAACTGAAATGAACTAGCTGGCTCGCAGGCCAGGCAAACCTAACTAAACTATGCTACTCAGGGTGAGCAAAGTCCAGTGGCTCTACCAATAAGCTACGGTCTAAATCTAGTCCATCAGACTCAACCCCATAGTAGGTCGGGCAGTCAGTCTCAGAGTCATCTGTAAAATTTGTCAACGGTATCCTGTCAGGAAAATGAGCAAGTACAAACACCAACAGCAGTTCCATATGAATTGAGGAATACTATAAGAGACAGCAATAATGAAATACAAGACAAAAGATATATACGACTTTAGAACCATTTGAAAGTCGAGTTACAACCCTTGAACCAAACAAGGACCGGAGTTGTAACCCTTCTTTCAAACAGAACTTAGTCTCAAATCATGGTACAGTCTAAAAGGCAGGTAGAGCATGTGAGAAATGAATCATAGCATGGTGAAAGTACAGTAAGTAAAGGTGAACTGGAAATATAAGATATGACAATAAATGTAAAAAAGGTGATTTAAATTATTAGAGTGATATGTGATCGGCTAGGGAAGCAAGAGATGGTTATCCACTTGGCCCGGCAATCCGCGGTGTACTCAACGGAGAATCATGCCGTCCAACCTGGATAACTGGTAATAGGGTGTCTGCTACACCCTACGTGAAGTGAGCGTGGCGCTAGCAAAATATAGTTACAGGAAGGCTTGATCACATAACCCCTAATAATTTCCCCATCCCCGAATAGTATCACGGATCCGGACATGGCACGTCATGACACGGGGTTCAAGAGCAGGGGGCCAGCCCACTCCCAAATCAGTGTCTATATAAGTACAGGAACACATGAATATAACATACTCATATACCAAGGGAGTCTAGGAATAACATCTCATGACAGGATCCGACGTATACTAGTCCGTGAACCGTCGTGTCAGGAATCAAGTAAAACACTACGACTGAATCGGATATAGTAGATATCAAGACAATGAAAACTATCAGTGAATATACTCGCCTGTGGTCTTGAGCTGATAGGGTGAACAGACGCTCAGAGTGATCACAGACCTAAAATAAGATACTATGAGTCAAACAGGGCTTAACACTGAAAAATAAAACTAATATAATCCATGAATGCAAGTCTAAGTCAAAACTAGGTCAATCTAGGTCAAACTGAGTCATACTAGGTCATAATGGTTCATACTAGGCCATACTAGGTCACTGGAAGTCATTCCAAGTCAAACTAGGTCAATCGGGGTCAAAGGTTGACTTACAGTTGACTTTTGGTCAAAAAGTCAACTCTGGTCAACTCTGGGTCAACCCTAGGTCAACCCTAGGTCAAACTAGTCTAATGTTGACCAACTGTTGACTTTCAGTCAACTGGTCAACTCTGGATTGGTTTCGGTCAAATCGGGTCATTTAAAGACTAAGTTTGACTCTCGGTTGACTTTTGTTGACTTTTGGTCAAAAAGGTCAACCGACGTCAAAACTAGTCTATGAGCACCATATTTGATCATTACCAACCACGGAAATCAAGTTCTAACCCTATCTTAGACTTCTAACACCAATATCCTATTTCTAGGCAAAACTAGTATTTACCCTTCTTAGGTAAATCCCGATACCTTGCCCAATACCAAGAAAATCCCGCAAATACCCATGGTACTAACCTAGGCTCCTTAGGGTAGCTAGATATCAACCTATCTAGGGTTTACCTACCAAGGAAAATGGGTATCCTAGGTATCTAGGCTATGTTAGGATACGGGGTATTGATTTACCCTATTACCTTAACTATATCATGAATTTTACCCTCTACTCTACCACACCCATCTACACCACTCACTCTCATGATACACTCCTATATTTATCATACCCATAGGCTCTCCTATAGGTTTCCTAATAGTTTAGAAATAGGCTATACTTTAGGATACTAGTTTCACTCATAAGCCCTCACACACACACACAACATCTCACAAACACACACACACACACACAAGGCTAATGTGTGGACTGATTTGATGGGTTTGTGGACTGAAATTGGTGGGTTTAAAGGCTGTTATTTAGTGGTGTTTAGGGACTGAAATGGTGGCAGGAATGTGGGCTGTTCTTGAGTATGTATGGGCTGGAAATATGAAGTATTGGGACAGCTACATATGTATTAAATGTGGACTGTTATGGAGTGTCTTGGACAGTCCAAGTAGGGACTGTTTTATGTCAAAACAGGGCAGCAACTATAGGGGAAAAATCTGGGAACTAGGGACAGCCATTAAGGCTTGTAGGGACAGCCATGAATGGCTAAAAACTGGACTGAATTATGGCCATTGGGACTGTCCAAGTGAGGACTGAAATAATGGGAAAAAAGGGACTGAACTAGAGTCCAAAGGACAGCCATACATATGGTAAATCTGGACAGACCTGGAGGGAAGGGGATGGCCATCAAATGGCTAAAATCCTGGACTGTTGGGCTGTCCTGTGCAGTCCAAGGTGACAGCCAAGTTGGGTTTAGGACAGTGGTCCCCCCTTCCTTCTAATCATTCACAAACTCATCCCAAACTCTCTATATCCTGTCACATTCCCTTCTCAACATTTAACCAAACACAACACCTACACTAACATACACACATACAAACACTCAAGCTCCTTTCTTGGCCGAACCTGTCAAGTCCCCTCCCCACACAACACAAACTCCACACCACAATATATACACTAATATATATATAAGCCATATATATATATATATATATATATATATATATATATATATATATATATATATATATATAGAGAGAGAGAGAGAGAGAGAGAAAATGATATATATATATAACCTTATATATATATACAAATAGATTATAGGAAATGATACATAGGAGAAATCATTCCTAAACAAGGCAAAAATCTGGAATAATATAGAACACACCCAAAATCAATGCACAAACATTATTCATGTGTCCAAATAGGGGGTTTTCCTATTAGGACACGATCCTACATATTGGACACCTCTAAAAATGTCCAAATGGACACAAAATAGTCTCTAATGGAGACACAACCATGGGAATCATTCCTATGGGTTCCTAACCATTCTATATGAAATGAAAAACTATTTTAGAGAAGGGTTTTACCTATTATGGAGATTGAAACAATGGTGGAGCTCTCAAAATGGCAAGAACCTTTGGAGAAGAAGAAGAAGAATGTGGATGAGAACAAGTGAAGATGTATTTCTCTCTCCTCCTATTCCCTACATGTGGCCGGCCAAGACAAAGCTCCAAACCCCCTTTTTCACTATTTACAAGTTTGCCCCTCTATTGTTTTATTAGCTCATTACAAGTTTGCTTAGGGTTTGGAGGTTAAAAATGTAAATCTAATGTTCTAATTAGGTTTAACCTAATCCATAGGGTCATGACTAATCCCTCTAACTTTTTATGGTAATATTGTGGGCCATGGCTAACTAGTGTGTGGGCCCGCTAAGGTCAAAACTACATCGGGTTCCCGAAACAAGTCAAAACAAGTCGGAATGAGTTGAAATTCGAACCCGACTCAAATAACCCCAAAATAATACAAATAATAAATAAATAATTCCAAAATAATTTTTAAAGTAGAAAATTACCAAAATACCCCTATTCGTGAAAACTGGGGGTGATATGACGTCTCTACCCTCCTTAGAAAAATTTCATCCTCAGAATTTCGATAAGGCTAGTCGAACGCGCTCTCAGATCACGAAATACACTCATGACATAAAGCAAGCACAATTATCAAACAACACATGGCACATGAACAGTTTAAGAAAGCAAGAATAATTAAGTAAGAGCACAAACAATAATCATACCCTAGAAGGAGACTCTGTCCAGGACGTACTCTCGTAATCAAGACACATGATGAATATCACGTATCACCTGATACGAGAGTAGATGAGTGAGACGAGAAAGTCGCCTTCACTCTTCGAATATAAAACTCAATGAATTATAGTGAATAATACTCAAAACTTACCCACAATCTGACCGCCTTCAGCCAACCTCTGCTATAATACTCTAAATTCTTCTTGCCTTTGTCCTTGCCTTCCCTGGCCCTACTGTCCAACCAAATATTGTACTTGTCAGTAAATCTGAGCTTGCGTCAGTAATGGGCACTGGGCTAGTGGCCACACTGCTAGTGCTGGCCCTTGATACGGTGCTACCTCTGGAGCTGGCAACGCCGAAAACCGTTGAGCTGGCCCTCCTGGCCTCTGCATCATAGGACAATTGGCAATCCTATGATCTGGACTGCCACATCTCAAGCATAATCCATTAGCTGAATGACACACATCCCTAGTGTGCTCTCCCTTACCATAGTAAGTGCAACCCACTGGTGCTTCCTGACGCTGCTGCTGGTTCCTCTGTTGCTGCTGTCGAACTGGTGCAGTCACAATTGTCGTGACTGGTGCTGCATCATGAATACGGACGCCAGGTGTTGGTGCTGACGTCCGAGGTATTGCTCCTCTCCCAGCACTCTGCGTATGAGACCTCTTCTGGCCCCAGTCCTTGCTGATAACCTTTGAATAGTAAGCTCGTGCCTCTAAGCCGCCGTCAATACTGCATCGAATGTCTGGTAGTCGTGCCCCTCAACCAGCTATAAAATCTATAGGTGAAGTCCCTGCTTGAACCTCATTGCTCTCTCTGGCTCTGTCGCCACCATCGTCTGAGCAAACCTACTTAACCTGCAGAACTTCGCTGCATAGCCATTCACCGTCCTACCAGCCTGCTTGAGGCTAATAAATCTCTACTGAAGCTCATACCGAGCTACAACGCCAAAATACTTGGCCTTGAATCTGGTACTGAAGCTATCCTAAGGAACAGGTGTCACGCCCCAGAACCCGAATACTGGAGAGCGGGGGCGTACATAGCCAGCTACGTATATTGAAGTACAATCCACCTCGCTATACGGTCACAGCTGTCTAGATACATGAGGGTTTAACTACAAGCCAACAGTCTCCTATGGTCATGGACAAGCCAATTGTCTCAATCTCAAGCAAGCAATAATAGTTACAAGATGTCAGAGCACCAAATATATAATAGCAAGGCGTCCCATACATTACATATTGGATGTCATGAAGCTAGTCGTACAAAATGTCAAGACTAGCAAGAGTTCAGTCGTACATGATCAACCCTAGGATCTGTCAATCATGTTAAAGCCCGTAGGCAGACAGTAAATAAAGATGCAATACGAGCTAACACGTGTTCGTCGGCTAAACGCCTCAAAAGAATAATTTTTACAATAAAGTAGGAGGATAAAAAAACCCACTCATTGCCAAGGTTACGCCTGGTGGTCACCATCTGGCTGGAGGTTAGGTAGATCCTCTAGGACTGCTCCGATATCTGGCCATACAAAACCAGCTGGGTCAGACCCCAGAAAGAGCAAGTGCCACAAATGAGGCTTCACTTAGGAATTAAAACCAGCATATCATAATAGAATAATTAAAGAGAGCTTATAAAAGAACTAATCATAATAATAATAGAGATAACAATAATAAATTGAGTACGAGAAAACCATTCAAGCAGCCAGACTGTAATCCTTAAACCAAACAAAGACCGGGGTTGTAGCCCTTCACCTGAATAGAAACCCGTCTTAAATACTAATGGTAAGGTAACAAGACAATAAACGAAGAGAGGACTCAGAACTGCTCCGGGAGCCAGGTTACAACCCTTAAACCAAACAAGGACCGGGATTGTAACCCTTCGCCTGAACAGAACTGGACCCCTGATCTTTATTGTTAAGGCCAGTATAAAGAATTAATCATGTTGTTGCAGTAAGGTAAAACATAACGAGCGTGGCATGGAGTTGCAATAAGACAATAACGAAGAGAGGACACAGAACTACTCCGGGAGCCAGGTTACAACCCTTAAACCAAACAAGGACCGAGGTTGTAACCCTTCGCCTGAACAGAACTGGACCCCCGATCGTTATTGTTAAGGCAAGCATCAATAATCATGTCGTGTCACAATCTTGTACAGGATTCGGGACAAGACTAAGCTGGGATAAACTCCATCCAATCAATCACGGCCAATCAAGAGTACGGCTTGATACTTTTATCTAACTAGGGTTATCACAGGCCTAGTTACTAGCAAGATGCAATGAGATTATCCCAACAGCCACAAGCCCTGCAGACCATCCGGTTATCTAGGTCGAATGTCCGTTTATGGAGAATGCAACACGTGACTGTTGTAAAACTCCTAAAAATTCTACTTATTTTTTGATTTATTTTAATTTGGTACTGATTTAAATTTTTATATTGTACGTCGCGCACGAAATTTTATTTTCGTAGTTGCTCGTCGAGTGCGAATATGTGCGAGCGTACATAGTTTAGAAAAATATTTTGTCTATATTATATAATTATTCTTGCTATACAAAGCCTTTTGTTTTTAGCAGTTATTAATCATAAATAATATTTTATTGTATACTAGGAAAAACATAATCATGTATGCATTATTCGTGCATACGTATATTTGGAAATTATTTATTAGTCTATTTTTAATAAAAAATAATTTTCGAGATTTATTAATATTAATATTTTATTATTCAAAAAGATATTTAAAAATATTAATGTAATTTTTGAAATTATTATTATTAATATTATTGGAAAATATATTTCAAAATTTTTGTGAAGATTTAAATCTTGATTTGATTTTTGGATTTATTTAATATCCATATTTGGAACTTGATTTATCCCATTTGATTTGAGCTAAGATTTAATTAGATTGGAATTGGATTTGATTTGGATGTAGATTTATTGAATTGATTTAAATTAGTAACTTAAATATCTATTTTGGGTTTTAAATAATCCTAATTCATATCCAATTGGGAATTCCCATATCCTATAAATAGGTAGGTACTCCTCCAATTCATTATTCATCCACACAATAATTTTCTCCATAAACCTACGTGCATCGTGTCTGTGTCCATCCAAAATTCTTATTCCACTATTTTTATATATACATTATAACCTCCTCCGTGTCGACAAACCCGACACATCCACCTAATTCCTAAACCTATTCTAACCGACGACAGCCACCTACGTCGCCACCCCGTTACCAACTTCCTTGCCATCTTCCTTGGCTCACCACCGACGGCCAAACAGCAAGCCACCACCAGCGCCTTCACCATCACCCTCCTTCCCGATTTCCCGTCTCGACCAACCCGTCTCCCCGGCACCACCAGCAACTACCATCACCACCACCCAGCCAAATTCCGACCACCAACCCACATAATACTAACCCAGCCACCGCCAACACCACCCCTGTTCACCGGCCAACCGTCGAAGCCCCAGCCGTCATTGACCACCATCACCTAAACCCCAGACTAACCACCACCCCCAACGGCATCCCGGCCACAACCACCGCCCCACACAGAATAAATAAATAAATAAATATGAAACCAAACGACACCAAGCCACCGTCGACCATCGTGGTCGACTCCCCAACCCCCACAAAACTCCCAAACCACGTACCTTCGGTCACCGTGTGCCTCCATCTGGCGAGCCCGCCGTCGCACGACCCCACCGCTGACCGCCGTTCCTCTCGCAGCCCACCGTGCGAGATCCGGCTCCGCCGCCCTCTTTCCGACCCTCCTCCGCCGGAACAGCGCTGCCCCGTGCGGCCACCAGCGACGGCGCTGACCCTCTCCGGCTAACCCACTTCTCCCTCCGACATCCAGCTCCGCCTCACCCGGCTTCTCGTCACCACTCCGCCCCAGCCTCGCGTTCGCCCTCACCCTGCGCGCACGCGACTCCTCTCCGCTGACCTCACTTCTCCTCCGCCGCGCGTCTGCCGCGTGCGCCACCGCCGTCCGCCGTAGATCCGACCGCCTCGAACTTCCTCCGACCTCCACCGTGTTCCTCCGCGCGTAGCCCGGCCAAAACCCTCTACCGCCTCCTTCCCAGGACGTGCACCACCGCCATCGGCGCCGCCCGCTGTCTGCTCCGCCGTCGAAACACCCAAAACCCTCTGCGCCGAGCCCACTCTCACTTCCTTCCTCTCTCAAATTTTCTTTCTCTCTCTTCTTTCTCTTTTTTTTGTTTTCTTGAAATATCAGTGACTCAGTACTGTTGTACTCAGTACTGTAGCACTCTCGAAAGAGAGAACAGTATGTGTGGGTTATCTTTATTTTATTATAGTTTTTTTATTATTCAGTAAGGGTTCTAAAATTGAATTATAAATATATATTTTTACAGGTGCTAATAAGTTTATTATTATTACTATTATTATTATTAATAAAACTATTAGTATTATTTTATTTGTTTTCAATAATGTATTGTTCCCGGAAAATATTTTTAAAGCAAAAGTATAGTTTTGTGTACAACTCTACATATAATTTTCAAATTTGATTCTTAGCCCTAAACCGATTTTCTAGATTTTTGAGATATTACCTATAAATATTTTGGCTCATAAAAATATTTTGTTGCAGATTTTTATCTTGATAGTTCGACTTATAAATTATAATGTGGCCTAAAATGATTTTCTTTTCTAAATTTTTCAAAGTAGTTATCTAAAATATATATTTTCTATCTAGAGTCGTATCTTTACAAACCTAGAGTTTGCCTCAAAACATGTTTATTTTTCAATTATATAAAAAAAACTATTTTAGCTAATAAGAAAATATTTTCGAGTATTATTATTAGTTTATTTCTAATTATTAAATTCTTTCGAATATCTTCCTCTTCTACGATTAGTCCTATTCTCTCTATCCTCTCACCAACTTCGTACAACCTTATGTCGACCCCAACTAACTTGACCGTTCTGAACCCAATGGAATTGTCCGTGTCACCATCAGCGGTCATCTTGCGTAGTTATTGCACCGAAGTCACATTTGTGCCACCATGATTATCGCAACACACCAGGCGCTCTACCAGGCAAGACACCTTGCCATTTGCTGTTTATTTATTTTAGCTCATATTTCATGCATTATTTATTTTCTTTATGCAAAATAAACTGTGATACATGGCATAACCTGTTAGAACTTACTGTTCATTTATATTTCCTGCTATGTATTAATTTTCTTACACATTAAACCTAGAATTAAGGGACCACCTTTGTGTGTTGCATTCATGGCCTTGACACGTTGTACCACGAAGTTGTGTGTCGCATGTAGTACACGGAAGTGCGTGATTGGCTGGCCACCAGTACGTACAAGTCGTGCGATAGGAATAACCGCTAATAGAGGTTACATGCTAGTTTGACTTAGCGGTTATAGGGATAGCATTGGACGGGAAGAACATGATTGGAACTTGACTACCACCCTATCTATCGTAGACTCGCTCGCTACTGAGGAACGATAGGTAGACTATATGCTATAGACTCGCTCGATACTGAGGAATAGTATATGGTGTTGTGACTCGCTACTGAGGTACTGCATTGGTATTTTCTTGACTTGACCCAGTAGTCATGCGACCATGAACTGTTCTTAAAGCTGTATCCACTTAGACTGGTTAGGTTACCTTTATCCGTTAGGTACGAGTACTCTTGGGTTGGGTTCTTGTATCTGACCGTGGCTTGGGACAATAACTTGTCGCGGATTAGTTCGTTACATCTTGTCCTTGTTTAGTTGTAGGTGTGACTTACTACTTCGATGAGAAGGTATTGAACCTTGTTGGGGTCCGGATACCATATTGGATTCTTAGCATGGAAAGGTACGTCACCGTGAATTAGTTTACCATCTCCTGTCCTTGTTTGGTTGGGGGGATGGTACGCTCGTTCAGTAGGTGCGTATTGGACCATGTTATAATTCGATTGACTTATTTATTTGAGCAATATTTATTCAGTTTATATGGCATGCTATTATGTGTCTTGCTAAGTCCCTCTGAGGACCTGGTTATCTCCCCAGGTGTGTGCTATTGTCTTTCGCAGGTGCTTTAGTTCTAGCCGTGATCATTGCTATTTCCCGAGGATGATTGCATTTGGATCGTCTTCGCTTCGTCCGCCAAAAATCATTACTCTTCTCATGTATTTTCCTTTTCTTGTTGGTAGTAGATTTGTCTCCGCCTAACATATTGTATCAAGACAAACTTATAGTTGATTATATGATATCTTTTATTCTTGTGGATGAGATTAATTATGGTTCTACTGTATTTTACAGCTTATGTATTCATACGAGGCATCCATATATTGGAGTATACTTCGTATGAATACAGCTGGCATGTTCCTAGTCCTACGTATTTTGGGACTGGGGTGTTGCAATTGTGTGCTGGAAATGTGCCCTACTCATCGGTAGGCTACAAGTCCACTTAATGCGCCCAGATAATGGGATTGCCTGTAGCTGGGAATCTCTTCATGTCTACTGAATTATTCTAGTTTATTAGCCTTAGTCAATTACTGTAGGTATCCATGATCGTGGTACTCAGGAATCCCTGCCTTAGACATGATGCAAACATTACCGGTTCATTTAGTACAAACACATTCACCCACGGTGTCCAGGCCATTCAATTCTGCCATGACATGCTAGCCGTCGCAACAGCATTCGAGATATATATCATGTCAAATACACTGTCAAGAGTGTGCCACGACGGGTCACTATCATGTCATGTCATTATTTAAAATTAATATTTAACCTGGTATAAGCGTGTATGCAATAACTAAATATAAACAGGGTGCAAGAGTTGTGGAAGAATCATGCGGCTCAGGGAGATGGGGCATAACTTCCACATACGAACTTAAAATGAGGTGCTCCAGAGATATTCGGAAAGGCAAGACAAAGATCTAAAACTTTCATGTTTTAAGTTTTTCGAAATTCTGGCTAGAAAATATCTTAACTTGGCAAAAAAGTCATTCTGTACACTTTTTATGCCAAAAATTCAATTGTGCGTAAAATATGTAAAAGGGGAGGGTTCCAGCGTAAAATTTCACATTCTGGGTACCTTCCAGCATAAAATATACAATTTCAGGGTTCCCAGCGTAAAATTTCATATTTTGGATACAATCCAGCATAAAATACGCAATTTCAGGGTTCCCAGCATAAAATTTCACATTCTGGATACAATCCAGCGTAAAATACGCAATTTCAGGGTTCCCAGCGTAAAATTTTATTTTTACGCAAGCCTTCTTGCGTAAAATTCGATTTTACGCTAGCTTCCCTGCGTAAAATCTTATTTTACGCCAGCACCACATTCTTCAGCCGACATGAAAATTCAGAAAACTTGTTTTGACCATAAAAACTTTATTTTAACTCGAAATGAGGTGAATCAAAAACCAAATTCACACGAAATTTTGTGCTCTTGCTCATGGAACTATTAGTTTTCAAAAATAACAAGTTTTAGTAGATCAAAACCAAGAAAACTCCATGAACTAAAAGTTATAAAGTAGATCTAGAAGAATCTATCCATCAAAATTAAAAACTCCAAGTACTAAAGAGGCTTATAATCATGTAAAGAAGAGAATTGAACAATAAAACTTGAAATCCATCGTGAAGCAAGTTACACTTGCCTAAACCTCTTGGTAGGTGGAGAGCAACGGTGAGGAAGAAGAAGAGTGAATGATGGGAGAGAAAGAGTTGGGCTAATAAATGGGGATGGTGGTGGTAGGTAAGGGTTCTCCCCCTTGGTTCATGATGAACCAATAAGCAACCCAAGCCAAACCAAGCCAACCCAAACAAGCCGAACCAAAACAAGAGTCCAGCAATACGAGTCAGATTACGTACACGTATTCCAAAATACGTAATACGAACAATAGGCATTACAAATCTCCCCACCTTAAAAGAATTCCGTCCTCGGAATTTAATCAAGAGGCTAGAGATGCAAGTACAAGCTATACTAATCACAAGCAAGCTATACTAGTCAAGCAATCAAGCAATTATTTATGCAAGCAAGAAATCGAAGGCATGAGGCATAAGAAAGATATTATACCTCACGAGTCAAACAGGTCGGGATATCGCGATCGGATATCATCCTCACGCTCCCACGTTGACTCACCCAAGGAGTGATGACCGCAAGCAACTCGAACTAACTTGATAGTCTTGTTCTTGAGTATCTTCTCTCTCCGGTCCAATATGGATACGGGCCTCTCCTCATACGAAAGGTTGGTACCCACAACCAATTCCGAATGATCCAAGATGTAGCTCGGGTCCGACATATACCGTCGTAGTTGGGATACATGGAACACGTCATGCACCTCACTCAGAGACGGCGGAAGAGCGAGATGATAGGACACATCTCCTACTCGCTCCAGAATATCGAACAGCCCTATATACCTAGGACTAAGCTTTCTCCGTACGCCAAAACGAATGACGCCACGGTTAGACGAGATCCTTAGAAATACATGGTCGCCGACAAAAAACTCAAGGGAACGCCGATGAGAATCGGCCCAATGGCGCTGACGATCTTGTGCAACGCGAAGATGATCTCTAACTTTCCTGACCATCTCAATTGTCTGAGTGATCAACTCGGGACCAAGTATTTACCTTTCTCCAACATCGTCCCATGCTAGTGGAGATCTGCACTTCCTACCATACAGTGCCTCGAACGGTGTCATCTGGGTGCTAGCTTGAAAACTGTTGTTGTACGAGAACTCCACCAGGTGCAGGTGATCTTTCCACGAACAGCCGAAGTCGAGTGTACAAGATCTCAACATATCTTAGAGAGTCTGGATCGTGCGTTCTGACTGGCCATCTGTCTGCGGGTGATATGCTGAGCTGAACTGGAGGTGAGTTCCCAAACTCTCTTGCAGACTACGCCAAAAGTGCGACGTAAATCTCGAATCTCTGTCCGGGGTGATACTGACTGGTACCCCGTGTAATCTGATAATCTGTCGGAGATACATCTCCGCTAGCTGAGCCGTCGACTGACCAACTCTGAACGGAAGAAAGTGAGCCACCTTCCTGAGCCTGTCAACTATCACCCAGATAACATCTCTACCAGCTGGGGATCTAGGCAATCCATTCACAAAATCCATGGTTATATGCTCCCACTTCCATTCTGGAATTGGCAAGGGCTGAAGTAGTCCAGCTGGCCTCTGATGTTCAGCTTTAACCTGTTGGCAAACCAAACACCGAGAGACAAACCGAGCTATCTCCCTCTTCATGCTATTCCACCAAAAGTGCTGACGGATATCTCGGTACATCTTCGTACCACCGGGATGAATCGAATACTGAGAACTATGAGCTTCGGTCATGACTTCCTGTCTGATATCTCCACTGGGTACACAAAGACGCTTACCATGTCGAAGTGTACCGTCCTCATGAATGCATAATTCTGGTCTTCGCCCTGCTGCACATTCTGTCCTAAGCCGCTGAAGCTTAGAATCGGAGGACTGAGCTATCTTGATTCTCTCAACTATACTGGACTGAACTTGCATGCTAGCCATCAATGCCACGCTGGTAGGAAGGACAACTTCTATACCCATCTTCTGAAGATCTGCTAATAATTCTGGTTGCGCTGTCAGAAATTAAACTTCGGCTCTTCTGCTCGATGCATCTGCAACAACGTTGGCCTTCCCAGGATGATACTGTAGGTTGATATCATCATCCACAAGCAGCTCTAGCCATCTCCTCTGACGCATGTTAAGATCCTTCTGAGTGAACACATACTTCAGGCTCTTGTGATCGGTGAAAATCTCCACCCTATCTCCATACAAGTAGTGTCTCCAAAGCTTTAGTGCAAACACCACGGCTGCCAGCTCCAAGTCGTGGGTTGGGTAATTTCTCTCATGATCACGAAGTTGTCGTGACGCATAAGCTATTACCTTTCCATGTTGCATCAAAACACATCCTAAACCTCGGCCTGATGCATCATAATACACTGAGAATCCTCCGGTCCCATCTGGAAGTGTGAGAATGGGTGCCGTCATCAAGCCTCGCTTCAACTTCTCAAAAGAATCCTGACATTCGGATGTCCAAGCAAACTGCACATCCTTGCGGGTTAACTGCGTCAGTGGTGCTGAAATTCGAGCGAAGTCCCAAACAAATCGCCGGTAGTAGCCGGCCAATCCAAGAAAACTGCGAACTTCTGCAACTGTGCTGGGCACTGGCCACGTCTCGATAGCCACGATATTCTGGGCATCCACTTCTACTCCTCCTCTGGTGATGATATGACCTAAGTACGAAATGCGATCGAGCCAGAACTCGTATTTACTAAACTTGGCATACAACTGGTGCTCTCAGAGAATTTGGAGGACAACTCTGAGATGATGCTCATGCTCCGCTTCACTCTTGCTATAGACCAGGATGTCGTCTATGAACATAATCACGAACTGATCCAAATAAGGCATGAAGATGCGATTCATGAAGTCCATGAATACAGCTGGCGTATTGGTTGCTCCAAAAATGCATAATAAGGAACTCCCAATCTTCATATCTAGATCTGAATGCCGTCTTCGGGATGTCCTGCTCTCTGACTCTGATCTGGTGGTACCCTGACCGTAAATCTATCTTCGAGAATACTGCTGCTCCTCTGAGTTGATCAAACAAGTCATCTATCCTTGGGAGAGGATATCTGTTTTTGATTGTTACTGAGTTTAAGGTACGATAGTCAATACATAATCTGGACGTACCATCCTTCTTTTTCACAAGAAGTATTGGGGCTCCCCAAGGCGATCTACTAGCACGAATGAATCCCTTGGTCCTGAGTTCTTCAATCATTTTGTACAATATCTCCAATTCTGACGGCGCCATCCTGTAGACTCTCTCTGACACAGGTGCGGTCCCGGGGATCAAGTCTATGGTGAACTCGATCTCTCGCTCTGGCGACATTCCTGGAAGCTCTTCTGGGAAAACATCTGAAAACTCCTCGACGATCCGGGACAACGGCACTGCCGCTACTGCCATCCGTAATACGGGAGGAGAAGGTTCAACTTCGCCTCGGGAGAAGGAAAACTCTGGCTCGCCTGGGATGCTAAAAGCAACCTGGCAATATGGCAATCTATCCTGGCATACTGGTCCCTCAACCAATCCATCCCTAAGACCACATCATAATCGGCCATCGGGAATTCTATTAACCTAGCGGAAAACTCTCTACCGCTAACTACGACCCGACACGAGGAAAACACTCTATCTACTCTCACAAGACCGTTACCAGTAAGTATATTGAGCCTTACTGATAATGACTCGGGTTCCAGTCCTATCGGTGTCGCGAATCGTGCAGACATAAATGAATACGAGGCACCAGAATCAAATAATACCGAAGCTGGAAAGGTGTTGACGAGAATAGTGCCTGCCACTACCTCACCGGGTGCTATTCCTTCCTCTCTCATGGTCAAGGCCAGCACTTGACCATGTCCTCTGGGTACGGGTCCCCTTTGCTGAAAATTTCTCTGTCTGCTCTGGATTAGGGCTTGGGCTTGGGCATACTGCTGCGGTCTCTACTGCTGGAATACCTGGGCCTGCGTCGGCAATGGCCTCGGAAACGGGTACTGCAGCTGCTGCTGCTGCTGCTGGACTGGTGCGGGTCCTCTAACTGAAGGACTAGAGAAGGCCGATGAACTCCCCCTGTTCGGGCAGTTCCCAACCCTGTGGTCTGGGGCACCACAAACCAAGCACAAACCCTGCGCTCTGCGACACTCAGATACTACATGCCCGGGCTTCCTGCAGTGTGAACATCCTACTGCGGAAGACTGCTTCTGCTTCTGCTGCTGAGGGTGCGTCGGGGTGGAATGCTGAACCGACGTCACTGAGGCCGCCCGCTTCGGAGCTCCAATAGTCAAAGCCCTGGCCGTCGGGGCTGGTGCTGAAGACTGATTCATCTGACCGTGGGATCGCTTCCGACCTCCGGTCCTATCCACGATCCTCTGGGAGGTATACTCATGCCTCCTAGCTGCCCTCAGTACTGCATCAAAAGTCTGATGCCCAAACTGCTCTACTGCCAATAAAATCTCCAAGTGAAGCCCCTGCTGGAACCGCTGGGCCCTATCGAATTCGATCGCCACCAAGGTGGGAGCAAACCGACTAAGCCTGGAGAACTCGGCCGCATATACATCGACCGTCCTGTCCATCTTCTTCAGATTGGTGAACCTCGTCTGTAGATCGTACCGAGCTATAGTATCAAAATACTTGGTCTGGAATCTCTCCCTGAATATCGCCCATAAAATAGGGGCCACTAAACCATCGGCCTGCGCTGCCCACCAACTGCGGGCAAGATCTAGTAACTGCAGGCGCACTACGACCACCTTTTCCGCTTCTGGGGTCCTGGCTGCTTCTAGAATCACCTCCGTGTCCTGAAGCTAAGCATCTGCAGCGATCGCATCTTCACTGCCGTCGAAGAATGGAGGGTTCAGGCGCTTGAAGCTGTTCGCTGTACTGTTCCCATGATGTCCACCTCTGCCTAGAGCATCTGCCACTGCCTGATGCAAGGCATCTCCGCGACGATCCTGGGAAGCTAATAGGGACCTGATGAGACCTACCAAAGTGCCATCACCAGGCTCTGCAGGCTGGACGGGCTGAACTGGTGGCTCTCCTCTAGTAGGCATGACTCTGGAGGCTACTCCTGAATGTTGGACTTGATCTCCGGGTTCCTGTTGGTCCACGGGAAGTGCTTCGCCTTGCTGATCGGCATGTCCGGGAACAATGCCACTGAAGAAGACGACATAGGAAACAATAAGGAAGGACCAGGACAGATCAACGATACAAGCATATGATCAGGTCAAGATTCTCAGGGATTCAGAGGATATGAGTAGAGATCAAGGGCGTGTGCTGATTGAGGCATCTATTCGGTAAACCCTCACATATCTCGATTCAGAAGACCTGTATGGGCCACCACTAAAACCATGTCACGCCCCAGAACCCGAATACTGGAGAGCGGGGGCGTACATAGCCAGCTACGTATATTGAAGTGCAACCCACCTCGCTATATGGTCACGGCTGTCCAGATACATGAGGGTTTAACTATAAGCCAACAGTCTCCTATGGTCATGGACAAGCCTATTGTCTCAATCTCAAGCAAGCAATAATAGTTACAATATGTCAGAGCACCAAATATATAATAGCAAGGCATCCCATACATTACATATTGGATGATCATGAAGCTAGTCGTATAAAATGTCAAGACTAGCAAGAGTTCAGTCGTACATGATCAACCCTAGGATCTGTCAATCATGTTAAAGCCCATAGGCAGACAGTAAATAAAGATGCAATACGAGCTAACACGTGCTTGTCGGCTAAACGCCTCAAAAGAATAATTTTTACAATAAAGTGGAAGGACAAAAAAACTCACTCGTTGCCAGGGTTACGCCTGGTGGTCACCATCTGGCTGGAGGTTAGGTACATCCTCTGGGACTGCTCCGATATCTGGCCATACAAAACCAGCTGGATCAGACCCCAGAAAGAGCAAGTGCCACAAAGGTGGCTTCACTTAGGAACTAAAACCAGCATATCATAATAGAATAATTAAAGAGAGCTTATAAAAGAACTAATCATAATAATAATAGAGATAACAATAATAAATTGAGTACGAGGAAACCATTCAAGCAGCCAGACTGCAACCCTTAAACCAAATAAGGACCGGGGTTGCAGCCCTTCACCTGAATAGAAACCCGTCTCAAATACTAATGGTAAGGTAACAAGACAATAAACGAAGAGAGGACTCAGAACTGCTCCGGGAGCCAGGTTACAACCCTTAAACCAAACAAGGACCGGGGTTGTAACCCTTTGCCTGAACAGAACTGGACCCCTGATCTTTATTGTTAAGGCCAGTATAAAGAATTAATCATGTCGTTGCAGTAAGGTAAAATATGACGAGCGTAGCATAGGGTTGCAATAAGACAATAACGAAGAGAGGACACAGAACTGCTCCGGGAGCCAGGTTACAACCCTTAAACCAAACAAGGACCGGGGTTGTAACCCTTCGCCTGAACAGAACTGGACCCCCGATCGTTATTATTAAGGCAAGCATCAATAATCATGTCGTGTCACAATCTTGTACAGGATTCGAGACAAGACTAAGCTGGGATAAACTCTATCCAATCAATCACGGCCAATCAAGAGTACGGCTTGATACTTTTAACTAATTAGGGTTATCACAGGCCTAGTTGCTAGCAAGATGCAATGAGATTATCCCAACAGCCACAAGTCCTGCAGACCATCCGGTTATCCAGGTCGAATGTTCGTTTATGGAGAATGCAACACGTGACTGTGTGCTGGAAATGTGCCCTACTCATCGGTAGGCTGCAAGTCCACTTAATGCGCCCAGATAACGGGATTGCCTGTAGCTGGGAATCTTTTCATGTCAACTGAATTATTCTAGTTTATTAGCCTTAGTCAATTACTGTAGGTATCCCTGACCGTGGTACTCAGGGATCCCTGCCTTAGACATGATGCAAGCATTACCGGTTCATTTAGTACAAACACATTCACCCATGGTGTCCAGGCCATTCAATTCTGCCATGACATGCTAGCCGTCGCAACAGCATTCGAGATATATATCATGTCAAATACACTGTCAAGAGTGCGCCACGACGGGTCACTATCATGTCATGTCATTATTTAAAATTAATATTTAACCTGGTATAAGCGTGTATGCAATAACTAAATATAAACAGGGTGCAAGAGTTGTAGAGGAATCATGCGGCTCAGGGAGACGGAGAATAACTTCCACATACGAACTTAAAATGAGGTGCTCCAGAGATATTCGGAAAGGCAAAACAAAGATCTAAAACTTTTATGTTTTAAGTTTTTCGAAATTCTGGCTAGAAAATAGCTTAACGTGGCAAAAACAGTCATTCTGTGCACTTTTTATGCCAAAAATTCAATTCTGCGTAAAATATGTAAAAGGGGAGGGTTCCAGCGTAAAATTTCACATTCTGGGTACCTTCCAGCATAAAATACGCAATTTCAGGGTTTCCAGCGTAAAATTTCACATTCTGGATACAATCCAGCGTAAAATACGCAATTTTAGGGTTCCCAGCGTAAAATTTTACATTCTGGATACAATCCAGCGTAAAATACGCAATTTCAGGGTTCCCAGCGTAAAATTTCATTTTTACGCAAGCCTTCCTGCGTAAAATTCGATTTTACGCTAGCTTTCCTGCGTAAAATCTTATTTTAAGCCAGCACCACATTCTTCAGCCGACATGAAAATTCAGAAAACTAGTTTTGGCCATAAAAACTTCATTTTAACTCGAAATGAGGTGAATCAAAAACCAAATTCACACGAAATTTCGTGCTCTTGCTCATGGAACTATTGGTTTTCAAAAATAACAAGTTTTAGTAGATCAAAACCAAGAAAACTCTATGAATAAAAAGTTATAAAGTAGATCTAGAAGAATCTATCCATCAAAATTAAAAACTCCAAGTTCTAAAGAGGCTTATAATCATGTAAAGAAGAGAATGGAACAATAAAACTTGAAATCCATCGTGAAGCAAGTTGCACTTGCCTAAACCTCTTGGTAGGTGGAGAGCAACGATGAGGAAGAAGAAGAGTGAATGATGAGAGAGAAAGAGTTGGGCTAATAAATGGGGATGGTGGTGGTAGGTAAGGGTTCTCCCCCTTGGTTCATGATGAACCAATAAGCAACCCAAGCCGAACCAAGCCAACCCACACAACCCGAACCAAAACAGGAGTCTAATAATACGAGTCAGATTACGTACACGTATTCCAAAATACGTAATACGAACAATAGGCATTACAACAGGATGCCTCATTCCAACCTCTTCGGATGCCCACCAATCACGAACGAGATCCTGAAGTAAAAGTCCGACCTGGTCAACCTTCTCTTCTGCTGGAACCTTTGCTGTGGTCAATATGGCCTCTGTATCCTGAAGCCAAGCATCCGCCGTGATGGCATCCTCCGTGCCGTCAAAATATCGCAGTTTAAGTCGACAAAACCTTCCGGACGCTCCTGAATCATTCTTGACACTTCTCTCAAGGGCTAATTGCAACCCCTGGTTCTGTAGCACATTCTGTTCTTGTTGCTGGGTCTACTATTACTGTTGGGCTGCCGTTTGGCGTTGTTGGGTCTCTAATAACCCTTTAATAATCTGTAATAGTGCCGGCACATCTAATGCTACTGGTACTACCGGCATCACTGGAGGTACGGGATCCTCTGGCCTCTGTAGCTCAACAGGCTCTTGCTCGATAATGTTCTCGATGTGAATTTGTCCAGGTAGAGGGGCTACCCCTTGCTGATCTCCAACTGGTCCCTGGTCTACTAGATTCTCTCCCATGCCGGCTCCTCCAATAGCCGAGAATGATGTGACCCTAAAGGAAAGGATACAAGGTATCAAAAGACAGGACGGGAAAGAATCGAGGATGACAATCATGTTAGCAATCAAGGTAGGAGAAAGAGAAAATGAATCAGGAGATTAAGGGGAACATGATTTGATTAAGACTCCTATAATCGCAATACCCCACAAGTCTGAAAAATCGACCTGCATGGGCCACCAATAAAACCTTGTCACGCTCCAGTACCGGAATACTGAGATGGACTAGGCCAGCTACTCCATATGAGGTATATAAACGTCATACGGCGATCGTGGCTGTCAAGAGACAAGGGGGTGCATGCTACAATCAAGTCTCCTATGGTCTCACAGAGCATCTATGTCTCAATCAATCAAAACAAGAAGCAGTAAATAATGATCATATAAGACAAAGCAGTAAGGCGTCCCCGACGCTTCATCAAAATGATTCTTGAGCCTAGCAATACAAAATAATCAGCTAGTACCGAAAGTCAATAGTACATAACCGTAGTCAACTGCAGTCTGATTTAATTACAATTATGCAAAGGAAACTAGTGTCCAGAACTGCCGCCTAACAAGTGCCGGTGGCTAAATGCCAAGTACAAAATAGAAGATATCAGAGCGGAGAAGAAGAAACCCACTCATGGTCCCTGGCGTCCATACTCCTGGTGTGCACCATTGTTCGGATAGAAGGCTGGATCCTCTGGAGCTGCTACGAGGTCTGGCAAACAAAATCAGCGGGGTCAGGCCCCGAATAGCAAGTACCACAAGGGAGAACAAAAGAGTGAGATGAAACCCAATGAGTAAAATATGACCTGATTCACGAGTTATAGCTTATACCATATCATCGAGACAATACGACACACTTACAACCAAACAAGGACAAATGGTGCCAATATCGTGCCGATATAAGATATATCCTATAACCATGGACAGGTGAAGGGCTTCTGATCGCGACTTCGGTCCATAGCTTATTGCAGCACAATAGCCCAACCCAACAAACAAACAAGGACATGGGTTGGACCACGCACCACGATAGTCCATGTTCCTTAGTTGCTAACAGAAGAAAACATATCACAAAACAAGTCAGCTTACAAGCGGCCAATCAATCCTACGGCTTTCTATTGTTTGCCTGGGTTATCCCAGTAATGCAAATATAGGAATCCTCAGTTCATGTCAACCCAACAGGGCTAGCCAAACCATATAATATACATATACACATAGCACTTTGACTATGCACCGGTCTCCCGTAAGGCCACCGTGCTAAAACATATAACACATAGCACGTAGGAGTCGGATATAGTCATCCACTATAGGCGGATGAAACTGTATCCGTGGTGGCCAACCCGACATGTCAGGACAGGACCTGGGTGGCCAGTATGGCACGATCTCTGGATTCTTTCCACCCAATGCATCTACCAATTTGAGTTGCTTAGATTAACCCTATCTTGATAATGGAATTACATGTCGTGGTCACATGGTCATCCTCCTGTATGTCGTACCATAGTACGTGTACGCCAGCCCGATCTAGATCCATGCTTAGTATAATGCTTCAAACAACAATCAACATACCACGACACTATTACTGACCAATTACCATGACTGTACTGGAAGGTACACATGTATTGACATATAACACGAACGATCACTTGGCAAGTAGAGTCACACCTCAGTGCACTCATTAAATAGCACCGCAGTGCATACTAATATTGTATCTCAATACACACTTAGAACATGTACCAGCACGTATACAGGTAATCAGGTCAGGAACATGGTCAAGTCAGGAAGTCACTCGGACTCCTCTTGACATAAAAGTCACATATGAATCCTGGTTAAAGTGAGACATGAGGGCCCTTGAAGCCAATCCAAAGATCTACAACTTTCATGTTAGGAGTTGGGAGAAATTCTGGCCACAAATCAGTCAAATAGGACATAAAACAGCCAAAATAGGCACTATACGGCACTATTCAAGCTATGCAGCACTATTCATCCTGCGATACTATTTATCTCATGCGGCTGCGGCACTATTCATTCCATGCTGCTGCGGCACTATTGATTCCTGCGGCTGCGGTACTATTTATTCCTGCGGCTGCGGTACTATTCATGCTCATGCGGCTGTGGCACTATTCATGCGGCTGCGGGACTATTCATGCTCATGTGGCTGTGGCACTATTCATGCTCATGCGGCTACGACACTGTTCATGCGGCTGCGGTACTATTCATGCTCATACGGCTTCGACACTATTCATTCCTGCGGCTGCGACACTATTCATTCCTGCGGCTGTGGCACTATTCATGCTCATACGGCTGCGGCACTATTCATGCCACTGCGATACTATTCATGCGGCACTATTCATCGTCCCTGCCAAAATTAGGACAGATGAACATAGAAATGGCCAAAAATGCTTTTGGCCATAACTTTCTCAAAATAAGTCGAAATCTAACTTTTCAAAGGTCAAAATTGGGTTGAATTGAATTCCCTACAACATAGGACCATTAGTTTTCGAAAATAACCAAGTTTGATAGATCAAAACCAAGGAAACCCATAGAACCCTAGTTTTAGAAACTTAGATCTACACAAAACTAGCCATTAAAATTGAAAACTCCAAGAACTAAACTTGTAGAGGATGATGAAAGAACAATATAGACAAATTATTTCAAAAAAAAATTAAGAAATGAAAAATGCAAGAATCTCTCCATTTGGTGCAAGATGTACTTGCCTATTGGTTGGGAGGAAAAGAAATGAAAAGAGTGAATGAGGAAAGAGAGTGAGGAAGAGAATATATATAGGGGTTGGCTTAAGAAAACCCTAAGCCCTAAACATGCTCTAACCATGTGACTAATGACATGTTAATTGCTATATGATACAACTAATTAAATTAATTAAATAAAATCCTAACCACAACACGGTTCAGAAATCTTATCATCGAAATAGTGAACCACGCCTACAACCAAACAAGGACAAGGGTTGGCACACTAATCCGCGACGAGATACTGTTCCATGCCATGGCCAGTTACAAATATATGATACATACAATCAAGATACAGGTGCCAGATACCATATACATAAAAAATCAAAAAATTACGTATTCCGGGAATGGGGAGTGACAACTGGTTCATGATATGTTTGGCTCGTGGCGGGGATTGGCTTGGACGCGCCAAGGCATGGAGTCCTTAGTATTTCGAGACGAGTTATCGAACTGGGTTCGGTATGCAACATGAAGATGTTCGCCCGAGAGTTTTTGGATGTGCTATAGAAGAGATGATGTATGGAACGAGATCCTTTGAGAACTAGAGAGTTCATGAGCGTTGTAGCCTATTGGCATTTTCAGTTGGGCTATTCAAAGTCCTCGAAATCTTCAGTTTATTTATCAATAAAAGATATTCTTATTATATACTTTGTTCCTTCCGTTGTGAATGTTATCAATTTAAGATAAACTTATGTGAACCCGTTATCTTGCCTTGCATGAGTGCAACTTTAGGCTCGTGCGGCATCATGCCCCAGCGAGGACGATGATTCGGGTAAAATCTAGCGAGGACGAGCGATTTCTTGAGTCGGGACGTGACAAGTTGGTATCAGAGCAGTTCCATCCTTTGGACCATGAACGAGTCTCTTTGACCCTCAGTTGCTTCTGTTATCGAAATCAATCGGCCCTAAGTTATTTTCGCAACCGTATGGCTCATAGATCTGCTCGACGCCACACTGAGTGTTCCATAAAGTCTAAATACTTGTGTGTGTCTTGCTGCATACGTTTGGAAATTTACTTGATGTTGTTGAATAATATCGCAAGACGTTGATTACACCAAGTGCAACAAATTGTACGATGTTGGTTGCATAGGCACAACTAGTCAGTTTGAGAGAACATGTATTATATGGCTATGTGAATTGATTGCGAATGTGATGAACGAATTCGAGTAACGACTTCGTGTATCGAGAATGAATCGTTGCACGAGTTGTAACAAATAAAATTGAGAAATCACGGATGCGATAATTGTGAGTTGAGTTGGTCGCTAAGTCAAATTTGAGTAGGCGAATATATAAGTTGGCCGAGTTGTGTTAGGCTTCAAACTAGGCGAACGTACATGTTGGCCGAATGTTGAGTTGAGTTTTAAATAAGCGATTGTTGCGTATGTGATTGGTACGATCACCGAGGCACGGTTAGATCGGAATAGGTGACGGAAGAAACGCTTAGTACGTTACGAGAGAAGTGACTCAAATTCTGAGTGTATATGCCATACTAAATATGCGATTAGTGCATCAGAGTATTGTGTCGATGGTGATAGGCTCGAATCTGAGTGGTATATTCAATACCACTTAGCGATAGCTATGTCGAACTATTTGACGATTGCGATAGATTGCATCGAGATGATGGTGTCGATTGTGATAGGTTTGTCTGCAACGGACGGTATAGTGTCGAGACTCGAGTGGGAATTGTTCGATAGAAGTCGATGTAAGAATGCTTCGATGAATTAAGTTAGTATGATCAGGTGCCGACTCACATCTGTAAATGATGAGTCGAACAAGAATTTGTTGAGTGTAAGCTGAACGATAGGCTAGAAATAGCGATGGGAATAAGTATTGAAGAAATAATTGACTCGATCGAATTGAGTTGAGTTAATGGGAAGACTTGTTTGAAACAAGTTGGGTAGATACGAAGAGCCGTACGAAGGAATTTGAATTAGCGCGAAGATTTAATAGCACGATTTGAAAGTTCGATAGGGAATACGAGAATGGATATAGGGAATTAGAAATCGTGTCACTTGATGACGATAGTTATCTACAGCAAGACGGATATTGATACGTGCGAGACGTGATTCGTATTCAAGTTCGAATTATAATAGTAAAAAATCTCAGCTGAAGATATCCCTTCGCCAAAGCACAAAAGAGGCAAAAGACTCAGGCTCAGTGCTAAAAAGACAAAATAGAAGATATGGAGAGAAGTCCCTTTATTGTCATGTCTACCAAAGTCTAGTATAGACACATCAAGACCATACATAAGGGTCTAATTCGGTTCTTCCACAAAGGATCTAGTACAGATTCGACAGAAGCCTAGAAGGATCTACAAGGGATGCAATCTTCATCGAAGCACAACCTTCCTTCTTCTCGATACACACGCTGGAAAATTGACTTCCACCGAAGCATGTTCTGATATTCTTGTGGGCGCAGCCTCTCAGAAACATATCAGCAACCCAGCACTTTGAAGAAGCCAGAGCCTTCGAGCCAGAGGCGCAGCTAGTCCCTGTGTCAACCTCAGAAAAAAGATGGTGCTAGGCCCCCTCCCCTTCTTTTATTCCAGAAGCCAGTGTCTTCCCTCCAAAGGTGCAGCTATCTGCTTGTGCCAATCTATGACGCACAAGCGTGTCATGCCCTTCCCTTCGCAGCCAACGCCTTCACTATTCAGAGGCGCAGCTACTTACCTACGTCCGTATGAGGCGCATGATGGTGACATGCTCATACGACCTCCATTCCCACGGCATAGTCATATGCTCCGGATTAGAAGCTTAAGTCACTTCTCTACAAGAGACTTGGGAACTCCCATCGCAACTAATGCAAGTCAACCTATCGCTCCAAAAGCACAGTAACCTCGTCAACATGAAGCACAAGCCTACTTGTCGCCTACAGCACAATGACTCTGGTAGCCTGAAACACAGCTTCATAAGTTGCTCTATATGCAAAGAAGTCTCGTCGTCATTCGAAGTCAAGTCCACTCGTCGTCTGAAAGCACAGAGGTTCCGTCGCCTCGAGAAGCATGGTCTACTCGTCGCCCCCGAAGCACAGCTGCACTTAGTCCTCACCAGAGGCACAAGAAGCATGGGTCCACCCTAATTGGTTTGTTTAAACTGCCTCTTGCAGAGAAGATTGGGATTAAATCATGATTGATATAATATCAGATTGATCTAAATCTTAGACGAGGATCAATTAGACTCCAAATCTAGAATAAAATCATAAGATTTACTCGGCTGTATCCTTGCAAGCAAATCGGCACACGCCATGTGTCACCTCCTTCGATGATGTTTATAACCACCAGAGATCTCATTTGAGGGAAACCTCGATGTCCGCCACGTGTCAGCGCCACAGAAGCCCGCACCGTGCAATAACGGCAGATTCTTTCATATCTCAGGAACCCTAATGCACATATCGGTTCTCTATAAATAGAAGGAGTTATTCTTCTACCGAAGGAGCGGAAAAAGAGAAAAAGAAAGTGGAAACATTGACAATCGAAAATCTTCAAAGGAGCAGCGATCTCTATCTACGAAGAGTCAACCGCCCTCATTGTCACGCCCAGAGCCAGAATACTAGAGAGCGGGGGACAGACACAGCCAGCTATGTACATTGAAGTATAATGTACCTAGATATACGGTCACGGCCGTCTAGATGCATGAGGGTTTATCTACAAGCCAACAGTCTCTTATGATCATGAACAAGCCTAGTGTCTCAATCACAAGCAAGTAATTAAATGTTACAAGATTTTAGATCATCAGACATACAAAGTAAGGCGTCCCAAACATTATATATTCAGATGATCATGAAGCTAGTCGTACAAAATACGAGGACTAGCAAGAGTTGAAGTCATACATGATCAACCCTAGGATTTGTCAATCATGTTACAGCCCGTAGGCAGACAGTAAGTAAAGTTGCAAACGAGCTAACACTTGCTCGACGGCTAAACACCTCAAAAGAATATTTTTACAAGGGAGTGGGAGAGCAAAATAAGAACCGACTCGTTGCCAGGGTTGCGCCTAGTGGTCACCATCTGGCTGGAAAACAGGGAGATCCTCGAAAGCTACTTCGAAATCTGGCCATACAAAACCAGCTGGGTCAGACCCCAAAAAGATCAAGTGCCACAAAGGAGGTTTCACTTAAGAACTAAAACCAGCATATTAGCACATGAGACATAAAGGATAATAAAAGACATGAGTTAAAGAAATCAGGATGATAAACGATAAGGTAACTAAGGAACTATTCCGGTAACCAAGTTACAACCCGTAAACCAGACAAGGACAGGGATTGTAACCCTTCTCCTGAACAGAACTTAGTCCCTGACCGATTATCGTTAAGGTAAAGCATAACAGTAAATGTACTGAAATAACCATGTAGTGGTCTTGCCTGGACAAGACTAGACGGGACTCCATCCATCAATTACAGCCAAGCAATGAGTACGGCTTGATACTTTAGCTAACGAGGGTTATCACAAGCCTAATTACTAACAAGATGCACTGAGATGTTCCAACAGCCACAAGCCCTGCAGTCTTAATCCAGGTTATCCGGTCACAAGTTGAGAGAGTTGGATTAGGTGACTTGGGGGTACAACACATAACAGTGTGCTGGAAATGTGCCCTACTCGACGGCAGGCTATAAGTCTAATTAAAGCGCCCAAATAACAGGACTGCATGTAGCTGGGAAATCCCTTTATGAACTACTTGATCAATATAGTCATTATCCTAGTCAGATTCAGTATGAATCCTTGACCGTGGAAATCAGGAATTCATATCCTAGACATGATACAAGACGACACCCACGGTGTCAAGACAAGAGTTACTTAGCAAGGTATGTCGAGATTATCATGTAGGTTTACTTTTTCAAGTCAAGAGTGCGTCACAACGGACCACCATCAAGAATTATCATGTCCAGTTACTTATCAAGAGTGCACTACGACGGGTCACTATCAAGAATTATCATGAATGAGAGAAACTTGCATAAACTAACTAGTGACATATTCTTGAAGCCAAGGAAAAGATCTACAACTTCTATGTTGGGAGTTGGGAAAAATTCCAACCATAAATCATGCAAATAAGACATAAAATAGCCAAAACAGGCACTATACGGCCTATACTGCGACATGCGGCCTATACGGCCCATTTACGACATCATGCAGACCAACTACGACATACGACTCATGCGGCCCCATTCGCGACATCCATGCGGCTCAACTGCGACATGCGGCTCATGCGGTCCCATTCGCGACATCCATGTGGCTCAACTGCGACATGTGGCCTATGCGGCCAATTCGCGACATCCATACGGCTCAACTGCGACATGCGGCCCATTCGTGACATCATGCGGCTCAACAGTGACATGCGGCCTATGCGGCCCATTCGCGACATCCATGCGGCTCAACTGCGACATACGGCCTATACGGCCCATTCGCGACATCATGCGGCTCAACGGTGACATGCGGCCTATGCGGCCCATTCGCGACATCCATGTGGCTCAACTGCGACATGCGACCTATACAGCCCATTCGCGACATCATGCGGCTCAACTGCGACATGCGGCTCATGTGGCCCATTTGCGACATCCATGCGGCTCAACTGCGACATACGGCCTATGCGGTCCATTCGCGACATCATGCGGCTCAACTGCGACATGCGGCTCATAAGGCCCATGCATTCCATGCGGCTGCAGCACTATTCATGCGGCAATATTCATCGTCCCTGCCAAAATCAGGACAGATGAACTAAAAAATATCTAAATCTTATTTTGGCCATAACTTCCTCAAAACAAGTCGAAATCTAACTTTTCAAAGGTCCATTTGAGGTAAAATCGAATTCTCTACAACATGGAACAATTAAAATATGAAAATAATGAAGTTTAATAGATCAAAACCCAAGAAAACCAAAAATGATACACACTTAGATCTACATGAATCCATCCACCAAAATGAAAAATGTCAAGTTCTAAAGTGGCTTAAAATCAAGTAAGGAAGAGAATGGAACACTAAAACTTGAGATCCATCTTGAAGCAAGCAATTTGCACTTGCCTAGGACTTGGTAGCTGGGAGGAGTAAATGAAGAAGATGAAGAAATAAATAGAAAAGTGAATGAAGAGAGAGAGGGAATGAGTTGGGTTATATATCAACCCTCTCCATCTCAAACCAAGCCAAGCCAAGCCAAGTCAAATCGAACCAAACCAATCAAATAAACCAAGTCAAGATTAAACCAAGACTAGGATAAGCAAAATAAGTCTAACTACAGTCCACCTGATAAATGCCAAAAATCTCGTATACGCATACGAAAATACGTATAACGGGAAACGGGAGTGACAACTCTACCCACCTTAAAAGAATTTCGTCCTCAAAATTTAATCAAGAGGCTAGAGATGTCGGGGCAAGCTATATCAATTATAAGCAAGCTATGACTAGCAGTCAATCAAGCAATCATTCATGCAAGCAAAGAATTAAAAGCATAAGGCATAAGAAAGATATTATACCTTATGAGTCAAACTGGTATAGATATCGTGAGCGGATATCATCCTCACGCTCCCACGTTGACTCACCCAAAGAGTGGTGACCCCAAGTGATACGGACTAAGCTAATAGTTTTATTCTTGAGTACCTTCTTCCTTCGGTCCAATATGGATACGGGTCATTCCTCATACGAAAGGTTGGTACCAATAAGCAATTTCGAATGATCAAGAACATGACATAGATCCGAAATATATCATCGCAATTGGGATACATGGAATATGTTATGTACCTTACATAACGACGGCGGAAGAGGAAGACGATAGGACACATCACCTACTCGCTCAAGGATATCGAACGACCCTATGTACCTAGGACTAAGCTTTTCCCGTACGCCGAAGCGAATAACGCCATGGATAGGCGAGATCCTAAGGAATACGTGGTCGTCGACTGAAAACTCAAGGGGACACCGATGAGAATCGGCCCAACGGCGCTGACGATCTTGGGCAATTCGAAGATGATCTCTGACTTGCCTGACTACCTCGATTGTTTGCATAATTATCTCTGGACCAAGCATTTACCTCTTATCTACATCATCCCACACTAATGGGGATCTACACTTCCTGCTATACAGTGCTTCAAAGGGTGCCATCTGGATACTAGCATAGAAACAGTTATTATAGGAGAATTCTACGAGATGCAGGTGATCTTCCCACGAACCACCGAAGTCGAGTGTACATGACCGCAACATATCTTCAAGAGTCTGGATCATACATTTTGACTGACCATATGTCTGCGGATGATAAGCCGAACTGAACTTGAGACGAGTCCCCAAGCTCTCTTGAAGACTCCACCAAAAGTGCGATGTGAATCTTGAGTCTCTATCCGATACGATACTAACTGGAACTCCATACAATCTGACAATCTGCCTTAGGTACATCTCTACTAGCTAATCCGTCGACTGACCAATTTTGAAGGGAAGTAAATGAGCTGCCTTCGTGAGACGATCAACTGTAACCCAGATAGTATCTCTTCCAGCCGGGGATTTAGGTAACCCAGTTACAAAATCCATGGTAGTGTGCTCCCATTTCCATTCTGGGATCGGTAAAGGTTGAAGAAGTCCAGCTGGTCTCTGATATTCAGTCTTAACTTGTTAGCAAACTAAACAACGATAGACAAACCAAGCTATCTCCCTCTTTCTGCCATTCTACCAAAAATGCTGACGGATGTCTCGGTACATCTTCGTGCCACCGGGATGAATTGAATACTGAGAACTGTGAGCCTCTGCCATGATTTCTTGTCTGATATCAGCACTGGGTACACAAAGATGCCTTCCATGTTGGAGAGTACAATCTTCGTGAACACATAATCTGGTCTTCGTCCTGCTACACATTCTATCCTAAGCCGCTGAAGCTTAGAATTCGTTGATTGTACCATCTTGATCCTCTCAACTATGCTGGACTAAACTTGCATACAGGCCATCAATGCCATATTGGTAGGATGAACAACTTCAATACCCATCTTCTGAAGATCCGCTAATAACTCTGGTTGTGCTGTTAGAAAATAAACTCCAGCTCTCATGCTCAATGCATCTGCAATAACGTTGGCCTTTCCAGGATGATACTACAAGTTAATGTCATAATCGATAAGTATCTCTAGCCATCTTCTCTGACGTATATTAAGATCCTTCTGGGTAAACACATACTTCAGACTCTTATGGTCGGTGAAAATCTCCACGCGATCTCCATATAAATATTGCCTCTAAAGCTTAAGTGCAAAAACCACGGATGCTAACTCCAAGTCATGAGTTAGGTAATTCCTCTCATGATCACGAAGCTGACGTGACGTATAAGCTACTACCTTACCATGCTACATCAAGACGCATCCCAATCCTCTGCCGGAAGCATCACAATAAAATAAAAATCCTCCAGTCCCATCTGGAAGCGTGAGAATAGGAGCCGTCATCAATCTTCACTTCAACTTCTCGAAGGAACTCTGACACTCTGCTGTCCAAGCAAACTGCACATCCTTGTGGGTCAACTGCGTCAATGGTACTAAAATTCGAGCAAAGTCTGACATAAATCGTCGGTAGTAGCCGGCCAATCCCAGAAAACTCCAAACTTCTACGACGGTGCTAGGTACTGGCCATGACTCTATAGCTACTATCTTCTGGAGGTCAACTTCCACTCCACCTCTGGTGATGATATGACCTAAGTACGAAATGCGATCAAGCCAAAATTTGCATTTACTGAACTTCGCGTACAACTGGTGCTCTCTGAGAATATGGAGAACTACACGAAGATGTTGCTCATGCTCTGCCTCATTCTTGCTATAGACTAAGATGTTGTCTATAAATACTATCACAAACTGATCCAAATATGGCATGAAGATACAATTCATGAGGTCCATGAATACGGCTGACGCATTGGTAGCTCCAAATGGCATAACAAGGAACTCCCAATGCCCATATCTGGATCTGAATGTTGTCTTCGGGACGTCTTGCTCTCTAACTCTGATCTAATGGTATCCTGACTGTAAGTCAATCTTCGAGAATACTGCCGCTCCTCTGAGCTGATTAAATAAATCATCTATCCTTGGGAGAGGATATATGTTCTTGATTATTACAGAGTTCAAGGTACGATAATCAACACATAATCTTGAAGTACCATCCTTCTTTTTCACAAAAAGTATCGGGGCTCCCCAAGGTGATCCACTAGCACGAATGAATCCTTTGGTTCTGAGTTCTTCAAACATCTTGTACAAGATCTCTAACTCTGAAGGCGCCATCCTATAGACTCCCCCTAACACTGGTGCCATCCCTGGAATCAAGTCAATGGTGAACTCTATTTCTCTCTCTGGGGGCATGCCTAGAAGCTCTGCGGGGAACACGTCGGGGAACTCTTTCATGAATCTAGAAAATTGAACTGCCACTGCTACTGCCATCCGCAATACAGGTGGAGAAGGTTCTAATTCGTCTCTGGAAAATGAAAACTCTGGTTCGCCTGGGATACCAAAAATAATCCTGCCAATATGGCAGTCTATTCTGGCATAATGAACCTTCAACCAATCCATTCCTAGGACCACATCATAGTCGGCCATCGAAAATTCTATCAATCTAGCAGGAAACTCTCTACCGCTAACTACGATTTGACACGAGGAAAATACTCTATCTACTCCCACAAGACCATTACCAGTAAGTATATTGAGCCTTACTGATAATGACTTGGGCTCCAGTCCTATCAGTATTGCAAATCGTGCAGACATAACTGAATTGTTTGCCATGAAATATAAAAGAGCAGAACAGTTTTATGGGAGGACTGGACTTTTACTTCACGTTACAAACTCGTTTGTACAAAGAAAGCCTAGGGACGAAAACCTAGGTACAGCAATCTAAGTACAATTATTTATTTTTGATTCTGGGGGGTGACGGTAGAGGCTCGGGAAAGCGACGGCAGCTCTGCCTTACTCCTTGGACGATCGGACGTAGCTTTGGCTCCTGAGACGAGATGTTTGGCATTGACGAAGAAATGCTCTTCTTGCTCTCCTCGTATTGCTCTTCTGGCTTCTCTCTCTCTGGATTGATCTCTGTGTATTTTTCTCTCTGATTATTGGGGGAGCCTCTCTCTGTGTGTGCGTATCTCTTGCAAGGAAATGGCACCCTGCTATTTATAGAGTGGGGGGCATCATTAGGGTTTGTAATGATTGCCCATTCTCAAAGTGGCGGCGGTCTGGTAAATGATCAATCTGGACTATTAATCTTGAGCATGAAGGATCTGGGCCATTAATGAGGATTATGCCAAATCATGTCAGTAATTAATGTTGATTGCAATAAATCCCTATTATGATGATTTGCTGATATCCGCAAATCTAAATGAATCAATTTAATTCATTCTCTTGCCACATGTCCCAAATCATTGGGATCTGACCCAAAATTTGACTATCTTTAGGACACGTGTCCTGTCATCATTATTGAGCCGCATGAGGAGCGTTCATATTTGGGCCGCATGAAGGTCGTCAGGACCGAGCCGTATGAAAGATTTCATGACCGAGCCGCATGATAGTCTCTATACTCGAACTGTATGAAGGTTGTCATGACCGAGCCGCATGAATATGTTCATGACCGAGCCGCTTGGGGGTCTTCATGGCCGAGCTGTATGAGAGTCTTCATGGCCGAGCCGCATGGATTTCTTCATGGCCTAGCCGCATGGGGGACCTTCATGATTGAACCGCATAGGTTTCTCTGCACTGGCCGCGTGAACTCGTCTAGTCTAGCCGCATAAACTTGCCTCGAAGCTGTGAAGATTTTCTCCAGTTCCCTATGAAGATAGTGCTCTTGTGTCAGTCATCATGACTACTTTACGTCAGGGCTGTCAGCTGTCAGCTGTCAGCCGTCAGAGCATTAATTGTGTTTGAATGACGCTGGGTACAGCCGCTCTAAAAAGACACGTGGCTTTCCTCTACGGGCCGTATGGAGTCCACTCGAGCTGCCCATGTGTTTGAGCCGCATGGGACTCCTGAGCCGCATGCGGCTCCTTGGCCGCATGGATCATTTTTCTCTTCTTTTTTATGCTTCTACAAGACCCCCTTCAAAGTTTTCAATTTACAAAATTAAAATACTTTGAATAAGAAGCATGATTATGCGAGAGCCGCATGGATGTATTCTGTCCTAGCCGCATGGATTTGACCATCCGCATGATTACCTCAACGGCATAACTCTCTGAGCCGTATGGGCTATTTTGGCCGCATGAGCTTCTTGCCACGTCTTTCTGCCACGTGTGCAAATCTCCTCTTAATTTGCTGCAGATTTTAAGAGCCGCTTTCTTGGGCCAGGATCCCAAGAGTCATGCTATTATTCAGCCGTTTTGCCTCGATGACCGAAGAGTCGGTCATCATATTGTACACGGATCGAGGCATTCCTTCCTTGTCTATAAATAGGAACACTTTCGTTCTGGGGAATCTCCTTTGCTCTCTTTGATCTTTTTAACTCCTTTCTCTCCCAAGCACCTATGGCTCCCAAGAAGGTTGCTGCGTCGAAGGCCGCGAATGGCAAGGCGGTCGCTTCTGCGGCGACTGTGGCGACGAACGTGGCCACTCCTCTGCCGGCCGCTGTTCACTCTGTTCATCCCGACGTTCATCCACCTATTGCTGGTAAGGGCATTGCCTTAGAACCCTAACTGCCATGGCTCTGCTGCATAATTTATGCACAAGCCGTATGTACAAGGTTCGTCGATATGACCGCATAAGCACTTCGCCCAGGAAGCCGCATGGCTTGTCATACTCGATCTGAACCGCATATATATTTTCGGTTTGGGCCGCATGAGCGTAGTTCACTTTTGAACCGCATAAGTTTATCTGCTTGTAGCCGCATGAGTCTTGTCTGTTCAGGGCTGTATGAGTCTGCATGGACTTTGAACCGCATAGTCTCACCTGAATCCGAGCCACATCAGCGCCTTGGTTTATCTGTTGAGTCTATGTGAACCTTGAACTGCATAGGCCCTTCTGAACCCAAACCGCAGAAGCTTCATAAGCTCATCTGAACTTGATTTATATGGACTTCGTCTGACTCGGAGCCGCATAAGGCTATGATGAACCGAACCGCATGAACTTATCTGGTTCTGAGCCGCATGAGGCTGTGACCACCCGAGCCGCATGGACTCAAATGATCTTTCAAACGCTTCTTTGTTTTGACTATCCTCTAATCTTGTTTCTTTCGTCTATCTTCAGTGATTCTGCCAGTAAATCCTGTGGGGAAACTTCTGGTTGGCTCGAATCAACTTGCCACGGATGTGCGACGGGACGATTTAGTTCGTCAAGTGTCAGAGCAGCTCCTTGTTAATGAGCCTTTGGAGCGACTGAATGTTATCAGGGTTCAATCTTTCTAATTACTTAGTGACATGATGAGCTCCGGGAAGCTAAATAGGAAGTATCTGAGGCCGATCTTCCTCTTTGGGGATGTATTGATCATAAAAAACTCTCGAGTGCTAGATATTTCCAAGAGTTAGGATTTTAATCTGGACGGGATGCCGATTCATATCCCCATTATGAAGCGTCATTTCCCTCTTGCGTAGTTTAACATGATCTTGTTGGACAGGCAGATGACAGACCCCCTTACTCCAACCAGACCGGGGATGTTTGTGGGTAACATCCGTTACAATAAAACTACTGGGTCAGTACGCACGATCAAGGATCCGGTTATTCGATCTGTGATGGGGTTAGCTCCGGGTACCTTTATCAACACACCCGGTCCTAACTTCTTATTTTTTCAGGCTGATACCTTCCTGAGCCAGCTTGCTCGAAAAGGGTCCTATCCTGTTGGCAGATTGGCACTGCTGGGCTGGTTACACCCCATTCCCTCGTGGGCTAACCTGACCTCGTGGATTTTGCGGAAATACGAGACATTTTTACGAGAAGTCAATCTTTATGATGCTATCCGGGGTACCAGCCACGGATTGCCCATTAATAAGCCGCTGTTCATGGCCCTTCTGGAGATGTATAACCATCGGACAAGGACTTTCTTCACACCTGTAGGGGAGTTGGGGCTCGCTCTCCATGAGATGTATGCTGTCTCCAAGCTTTCCTGGGGAGACGAACCCTTCGAAGCGTACACTCCAACGAACGAGGAGTTCCAGGATCTAGATCGACGATTCCCAGGCTTCGTCGCTGTGTACCAATAACTGTTATGTCACTATAGTACCTGTCACCAAACGACTATCAAGAAAAATGATAGCTCGGAAGGGGATACTCCCCATACCAACTCTTGGGTCTCCTATCTTTTTAAATTCAGTGCTACTGGCCGAGTTACTTCCTGAGATCGTCAAACTCTTAGGGAAGTAGAAGGCTTGGTGTCGACTGCTAGGAGGTCGAAGTCTAAGGGTGACAAGTTTGGGAGCCGGATTGAATCTTTCAGCTATTTTTATTATGGTACTCGGTGGCTGTCAGAGAAGGCACTCTTGGCAGGTTTTTTAATGGTGTGGCTGCGCAATTATGTGGTCTCAGGAGGGGCAGGTTCCATTGAGAGGATCGCCCGTCACTTTATTCTTCCTATCGTGAAGTTGGCCTTTGGGGTCAGGCTGGCTCTTCTTCCTGCTATGGTGTGTAGCATTCATGATGGTCTCTGCGCTTTCTCGTCCAAGGTCATCGCTCGTGACGTGGTGATGGACTTTGAACGTATAGAGCTGCCTTATCATTACCTGTTGGGGTGGCTGTTGTTGCATTATTGGTCTTTGATGAGGCCTGGGATGGGAGACGGCGTTACGGACGACGACGCTTTTCTTTTCAGTTATCGCCATCAGCCTTGGGAATATAGTACCATGCCAGCGTGTCGGAGGATGCTGGCGAGGGTGGACGGATATGATTTCTTCGTGTCCGTTCCCCGTTTTACCGACCAGGAAGTGAGGAGTGTCCATGTCGACGGCGTTGGATCTCCTCATTTCTTACCTGAGAAGATGTGTTTCTGGTTGCGTAACATTCGTCCGGCGCATTTTGTTTATCGCAACCGCAATACTGTGTAACTGGAGCCTACTTGTCCAGTAGGTTTGCCCGTCAATTTGGGTACATCCAACTATTCTTTGGGCGTCCCAGTTCCTGCCTGGGGTTTGAGGGTAGCATCCTTGATGGTATTAGGGCATGGAGCTACTATGACACTTGTCATACTCGAACTAGTTTCTCAGTTCCTGCAGCAAACGTACTGGGGGAAATCTTGCATATGGCGGCCTTATACCATGTTACGGCAATCCAGCCTCCCGTTGATTTTGACCCAAGAACTAGCTTCATCGTGGGCACTCGTTTGGCGGAGAGGGCTACGGTGTCGAAGGCAAAGAAGAAAGGGGCGAATAGGGTTCTCGAGCCCGATTCCGAGTCCTTTGACACAGTGAAGGGAAACAACAAGCGGGACGATGAGGACTCTCTCTCATCTGATGGTGAAGCCGCAGCGGATCAGCCGCCCATCATAGCAGATGAGATGATGACGGATCAGCTGTCGGTCGTATTAGATGAGGCGGTAGATCAGTTGCCATCTATACCAGAGGTGGTGAGGGTAGAACCACCACCTGCCGTACCTGGTCCCTTGCGTAAGCGAGGCAGGCATGAGTCTACTGACGAAGGAGTAGCCTTTTCCGTAAAGAGAGCTGCGGTCAGACCTCATAGGCTACTTATTACGGAGAGGGGTGAAAATGCCGACGATGTTCCGGAGGTAAGACTATGTTCGAGCTATCTCCTTGTTGTGGTTTTCTTTTTCTTGGAGATATGACCTAATCATTTTTCTTTATAGGTGTCTGACGAACCGGGCTCTCATGAACCGTCTGCCGCTCCTGAGGTTGATCCGGCCCTTGCTGCTTTGATTAGCGACATGTGTGCCGCGGTCCTTTCTGCGGGGGCTCTCTCAGCGGCGGCTGAGGACTCCCAAGTTGCTGTGGCCTCGGTCCGGGGTGACGAAGGTATCCTCGGGCCTGTCTCCGAGATTGCTGAATTTCAGCAAGGCGACGCCGATCTCGTCGTATCCCCTCCCGAGGGTGCCGGGGCGGAGGAGTCTATTATATTCGACTCGGAGGCCGCTGGTGGAGAGGTTATGGTGGCCGTAGGCGAACCTCAGCCTCCACACTCTTTCGCTGGTAAGATAAGCCAAATATTGACTAGTGAGGGGGCTTATTTGCTCTATCAACATATCCTCCAGGTCAAATCGATTCATGGTTGTCTTGGCCCTACAGGTTCTGACCCTTTACTTCCCACAGCGGATGTTCTTGGGGAAGGCTCGGCCTGCTGCGATCTGGGGGAAAGGAGCATTTCTTCTCCTTCACCGACTCATGTCGAGGGGCCTTCCGCCAGCTCCGGGCAGATGGGAGTGGAGCTTGTTCCAGGAGCGATGGTCTTCGCCTCATCCTCTGCTGCTTATACGGCTTCGGAGATTGACTTCTCGGCCCTGCCGAGCATTCAAGTTCTGCGGGCTGCTGAAGAGGAGTTGGTCGCTGTTCAGGCGTTCTTCTGTACGGAGTTTGTTTCCCTCGTGGCAGGAGCGGCAGATTCTGTCACGTCTTCTTCAGTGTTGCCAGCTACACTCCCGTTGATGCCGGCTTCTTCGGAGGCTCTGGACGAGGTATCGCAGGATGTGGTCGACAGCTTCTATCGCCATTTAAAGAGAGGCGTAGATGCTGCCGTATAACGGGGGATCCCTTTTTCTCTGTCCCTGCGGTACGCTCGGGGTCAGATTGAAACTTTGAAGACTCTTCCTGGTGGGGTGGGGTTAGCTGCGCTCCTGGAGCCCAAGTTGGCAGAGGCTGATCAGTTCGTGACCCGATTGCTGGTGTTACGGTAGGCTGACTTGCCTGCTGCGATTGAACAAGAGCGGGGCTTCCTTATTGCTGCTCGGGATAGGATAAAGCTCGCTCGAGACACTGTCGGGCCAGTTGTGAAGGGGGACCTTGACGAGCTTTCCGCTTCGTATGACAGGCTGGGTCGTCGAAGTCAAGCTTGTAGGGCTCGGGAAGAGACTGCTTCTCGTAGAATAGCTGACACGAAGGAGCAGATTCTCGCACTTCAGAGGCAACTGGCCTTCCTAGAGTCAGAGTTGAAGGCTGCTCATGCGGAACAAGAGTCAATCGTTCAGGAGGCCGAGAAGGTTTTTCGATCTTCTGTTAACCTGGAGCGGGCTTTCAAGAAATTCGAGGACAACTGGCAAGCTCATGCTCTTCTGGAGGACGCAGCGGTGCTGAACCAAGAGGCTGAGCGTCGAGCTAAACAGAGGTTCGAGTGGTCCGTTGTCTTACTGACGGACCGTCTCACGGCGTTATGTGCCCCGGAGCAGTGATCAGTTTTCTGTTTTCCTTCACTGTTTTCTTCTCTTCTTCTTTTTTTTTTCTTTTTGTCAAGGGATATGATCCCAGATGATGTAGTACTTTGAATTTTGAATAAATGAGCATGTTTCAACTCATCTTCTCTTTCTTGTACTTGTGGTGTTTATGGAATTGGACCTGCTGGAGGATTATTTGTGGACCTGTTACCCTGGACGTACCTTGGTTTTAGGTACGAGTAACAAGTTTTGGAGAAGAATACCTAGAACAACTTTGCGATAAGACAGCTATAGAAGTTTTTGGTATTCGAGAGAATGCCAGGGAGCAACTGGGCTCCTAGGCATGATAGGGAAGGGATGGGCATGTACTGGAGACCCAGTACAGCATATGTGGTCGACTGAGAACATTTGTGGTCATCAGAGGACATTTATGGTCAACAGAGGACATTTGTGGTCAACAGAGGACATTTGTGGTCAACAGAGGACATTTGTGGACCTATTATCCTTGTCGTACTCCGGTTGTGGGTACAGATAATAGGTTGAAAGGGAACCGACATACTTACTCAGAGGTAATGAGGACATGGCAAGTATGAAGGTTTCTTCTACGGAGCCTTTCCACGCAGAGGTATTGAGGACATGGCAGGAGTGGGCTCAATGAAGAGGGGGTACATAAAATGACTCAGAGGTAATGAGGACATGGAAGTTTTATGTAGGGGGTAATTTGTTTTTGGCGGAAGTGAAACGACTCAGAGGTAGCATCGATATGGTCGTTTTGGAAGTTTGTGGACCCGTTACCCTTTTTGTGTTCTGGGAGTGCGGGTAGTGGATCATGAGGGAGGATCTCTTATAGGAAGAAAGTTCAGAGGAATGATCATACATGACTTACTATCTAAAAGAGTGACCGGGATGTGAGTTCAGAGACACCAGCGGGTACATGACTCGATATTGTGAAAGTGTGAGTTCAGTGGCACCAGCGGGCACATGACTCGATAATCTGGAATGATTAAAAAATGAGTTCAACGGTACCAGAGGGTACGTGACTCAAAAATTCAGAGAACTATGAGGGTGAGTTCAGCGGTACCAGCGGGTACATGACTCTATGTATGGAAGATGTGGGAATGAGTTCCGAGGTACCAGCGGGTACATGACTCCATGTATGGAACCAGAATGTAAGTTCAGAGGTACAGGTAGGTACATAACTCGACACTCTGAGATATCTCGAGGATTTTATTTCAGACATAATACTTCTTCAGGAACTTGCTATTGATGGACAACATGAGCAAGTCTCCATTTTGCTTTGTGAGGCGGTAGGCACCGTTGGAGAATACGGCTTCGATGATGAACGGGCCTTCCCATTTTGGTTGGAATTTACCGGCGGTTTTATGCGTCATAACCATCGGCCTCCGAACCGCTAGAACGAGATCGCCTACTTGGAATGTTCTGACCTTGACCTTCTTGTTGAAAGCTCCGGAGATTCTGGCCTGATATAGTTCGATTCGCTGTTGAGCTAACAGGCGTTTCTCGTCTAGGGCCTCCAATTCCTGTAGTCGGCGATGGTGGTTTTCGTCTGTCGTCAACTGATGTGTGAGGGCGACGTGGAGTGAGGGGATCTGAGTCTCTAATAGGAGGACCGCCTCACTCCCGTATACTAGGGAAAATGGTGTATTATCGGTGGCTGTTTGAACTGTGGTGCTATACGCCCATAAGCATTCGCCGAGCTTCTCGTTCCAGTCGTGCTTGTTAGAGGACACGAAGTTCATGAGTAGCTTGATTATGGTTTTATTGAATGCTTCAGCTAACCCGTTGGCTGCTGGGTTGTAGGGTGTCGAAGTAATGTTCTGGATTCGGTGCTTGTCGCAGAACCGATAAAATACGTGGCTTGCGAACTGTGGCCCATTGTCGTGAATGATCCTTCGGGGTAGTCCAAAGCGGTAGATGACATGATGCTTAAGGAACTGATCACGTTTGAAGTTTTCACCTCTGCCAATGGGATGGCTTCCGCCGATTTGGAGAAGTAATCGATGATTGCGAGTATGAATCGGTGTCCTCTGGACGAAGGCGGGGTGATTGGGCCGACGATGTCCATACCCCATGCTTCGAATGGCCAGGAGACCACAGTCGGATGTAGGAATTCAGATAGCTGGTGGATGAAGTCATCGTAGATTTGGCAGGCTTTGTACTTTCGTGCATAATCTATTGCGTCTGCAACCATCGTGGGCCAGTAATAGCCCATTCGGCGAAGGCGGTCTTGCAGTTTCGGGCCAGGTTGATGGGCTCCACAGACACCATCATGGGCTTCGCGTACGGCTTCCTTGGCTTCTGTATTTGATAGACACCGAAGCAGCAACCCATCATAGGATCGGCGATACAGCATTTTTGTTTCCGTATCATAGAAAAATCTGAGAGAACGTCTTCTGATAGAAGTAGCTTCCTTCGGATTCTCTGGCAGGATGTCGTATACTACGAAGTCGATAAACGACTGTCTCCAGTCTGGTGCTTCGTCGACCGAAAGGGTGGAGTAGCTTTCCATGCATCGAACGTCATCCTTAGGACAGACCAGTTCACGGCCTATTATGTCGACCTGATGACGAGCGTAATTTGGCACAGCTAGGGAAGCGGCCAAACCAGCTAGGGTATCGGCCTCGATGTTCTGGAGTCTGGGAATATGTTCTATGAAGAATCCTCCCAGAGACGAGATGATGTCGATTGCTATTCGGTGATACGGGATCATGTCTTCGTGGCGGACCTCGTACGACCCCCGATTCTGATTGACGATTAACTGTGAGTCGCCGTATGCTTCAAGATACTCTACCCCCAGCTCCTTTGTAAGTCGGAGGCCAATGACCAAGGCATTGTACTCGGCCACATTATTTGAACAGGGCTCTGTGAGTGAGTAGGCCCGATTGATCACCAAGCCGGAGGGAGAAATCAACACCACTCCAACTCCAGCGATGATGTTGCCTTTGGGTCCAGTTCTTGAAGCGCCGTCGAAGAACATTCGCCAGATGGCATCATGGGATACTGTATTTGAACTGGTGACCTCGTCCTGTATTTCTTCATATACCCTAGTCGTTTCCGAACCTGGATGGGCTGCTAGTAACATCGCCCAGGTAGCAAGGCGAGAGCTGAGTGCCCCAGGTTTGGTCATGAGGACCCTGAGGGGGTTGATCCGCGATATCACGTGGATGGTTTGTCCCGTGACATAGTATCGCGTCTTCTGGATGGCGAACACGAGAGCAAGGCATTCCTTCTCTACGGTCGTGTATCGGTATTCTGGCCCAATCATCTTCCGACTGAGGTAGTATATAGCTTGTTCGTGGCCCGCGTCATTGTTCTGTGCCAATAGAGCACCAAGAGAATGTTCCATAGCTCGCACATAGAGCAGGAATGGCTTCCCAGCAACAGGAGCTACCAGGACTGGGGGGTTCGACAAATATTCTTTGATGCTGTCGAAAGCGCGCTGGCATTCCTCATCCCATACGAAAAAGACTCCCTTCTTCATGAGATGGGTGAATGGTTGATATCGTCCGGAGAGATTAGAGATGAATCTCCTGATGTAAGCTAGCCTACCTTGGAGGCCTCGGAGTTCGCAGAGATTTCTTGGGGGACCCATCTCCATGATTGCCTTTGTTTTCTCGGGGTCGATGTGAATGCCCTGAGAAGTAATAACGAAACCCAGGAACTTCCCGCTGGAGACTCCCAAGAATGATTTTGTAGGGTTCATCTTTAAGTTGTGTGCTCGTATTAGGTCGAACACTGTCCTGTGATCTTGCAGATGATCTCCCTTCGAATGGCTTTTGACGGCGATGTCATCGACGTAGCACTCCACTGTCTTGCGCAAGTGGTCTCTAAAGATGACGCTCATAGCTCTCTGGTAAGTGGCGCCAACATTCCTTAAACCGAAAGGCATAACGGTGTAGCAATATGTACCAATCGGTGTTTGGAATGATGTGTGCTTCTCGTCGTCAGGGAACATCTTGATCTGGTTGTATCCTGAGAAGCCATCCATGAAGGACATACGTTCGAAGCCGCAAGTGTTGTCGATCATAATATCTGTGATAGGGAGAGGGAATTCATCTTTAGGGCATGCCTCATTCAGATTCCAGAAGTCAATGCATATTCGAATCTTTCCGTTCTTCTTAAGAACTGGTACGATGTTGGCTACCCAATCTGGATGCTGCTTTTCGCGAATGAAGCCGCTGGCTATCAGTTTGTTGACCTCGGCTTCAATAGCATTCATGACATCGGGACGAAACCGTCGTTTCTGTTGCTTGACAGGTTTTGTATCCGGACGAATATTGAGTTTGTGGAGTACGATCTCGGGGTCCAATCCTTACATATCTTCATAGCTCTAGGCGAACACATCGATATACTCTTTGACGAGTTGGAGCAGCGACTCTCGTTCTTCATCTGTCAGACTCTGGCTGATGAAGATTGGTTTCGGGGAGGCTTTATCACCAAGATTAACTTGTATGACCTCATCTTCAGTAGGAGGTTCTCTTTGCTCGAAACGCTTGTCCCATCGTTCATCTAGCTGTTGTGTGCCCATGGTCCTAGCTCAATAAGTTCGGGGATGTCTTCGTCTTCTTCATAAGCATCGACGAATGCCATGTTGACTGACAAGACTTGTCTGAATACATCTCCGATGCTGGTATCAGAGTCAGAAGTTGGTGATCCGGTCGAATGTGAATGCCAGTCACATTCTTCATCTGAACTTTCAGGGGTCGTCGTGGGTGTCACATACCCTAATCCACATCGAGTCTTGCTATAGTAGTCCCGTGGTTTGCCAGCCGGGACCGGGGGCTTCAAAGGTAATCGTCGTCCAGTACCGTAGTTCAAACCCGATGTTGTTTCCAGATTATACCCCTGTTTCTGCATGAGATATTTAGATTGGGGGCTATAAAGATACAGAGGTAGTCTCCCGGCATCCGATCGAAGGTCGACTTCTTCTATGGTGAAGGGATGCGGATCGTCCTTCCGGCCAAAGATGATTAGATGGTCCCCTTCCTCGACTATTCGGTAAGCGTCTTCTGCTGGAGTAAACTGGATTGTGGTGTAGACATTTGTCACCTGTGTGTGTAGTGAGTGTCTATACCGTGTTCCATAGCGTACATTGTACAAAGCTTATTAAGCTCGAGGTAGTTCAAAGATAACCCTTTATTGATGAAGTAGGGTATCTTTTCTAGGAGGATTATTTCATCTGCGAAGGGAACATCAGTGTGGACAGCCACATACTTGGCTAGCTCCAGTTCCTCCTCGGCTACCCGCTGTGTGAATGAAGACTGAGAGGACGACTTGGGGAGCTTGATCGTCAGCGGTTCAGTTGATGGAGCTGAGCGTGGAGTTGTTGGCAAACTAGCAACCCTCAGTTTGGTACTCGATGTGGGGCGAGGAGTGGCTGGTTCGCTAGAAGTATCAGACCTTGCATCGAGGTGACGACCCTTCTTGGGAAGGTGTATCGTCAGCGGCTTGTTGGAGGGATTGAGCTTCTCCATTTGGGGTTGACCGACTCTCGGTAGTCTGATTGTTAGTGGCCCCATTGTGGATCTTGGCACTTGGCCAGACCTTGGCTGCCGGATTATCATCTGCTCTTCTTGTGCCGAGAGGCTGATTGCGTCCTTACGCAGAGTGGCAGTAAGGGGTACAGACCTGCCCGGTTTGCGAGCTTGGAGGTGGATCGTCAGAGGCTCTTCTGATCCTGTGGCTATCTCGGTATTGGCTTGTACATCTCCTTCACCAAGATGCTTCTTCGATTTTTCGTACAGGCATGAGTCTGAGTAGTAAGATTCGACCCCTTTGAAGGGATCGATATCAGCAAATTCCGTCCTCACGAAGCCGTGTTTGTCGACATATTTGAAGCACTGGTACAGCGTGGAAGGCACGATCATATAATCGTGTATCCATGGGCGCCCTAAGAGGATGTTGTAAGAAGTGTCTGCATCTATGACGTAGCAGGTGACTTCGGATTGGAGGTCGCCAATTTGACACTTCAGACGAATCTTCCCAATAGGGTAGCTCCTGCCCGAGTTGAAACCGCTGATGGCGGTGCTTGTAGGCGTCAGGCGATGCATTGGGATGGGGAGATGATATAGCAGACCCTTCCGGATGATGCTTATGGAAGAGCCAGGATCAATGTGCATCCGATCCACCTTTACGTCGCCGATGTATCCGGTGTAGTATAGTGGGCGATCGTGCAGATTAGTTTTGATGAGCATGTCCTGCGGAGTGAAGATGATGTTGGGCATTGCTCCCATGCAGGCGTTGTCTTGGAGATCGGCAGGCGGGTTTTCTTCCGTGAGGTTAACTTGAGCCAGGTATGCGTCGACATTTTGGAGTGCATCGCTCAAAGCCGCACGAACATCCTTGGAGAGTCTCAGGAGCTCGTATAATGACAACTTGGCCGATGTGTTGGCCAATTGTGCCAAGATGTCGAAGTTGTAGGGCCTCCCCAGTCCTTGGGCTGCCTCTTTTCGAAGGGATTTGTCGAAGCGAGTCTCCCTCGGTCTAGGCTTGTCGGTCGTTGAAGGCTGAGCCGGTCCCGGAGCATCAGTTGTAGTGGGTTGATGATCTTCAGCTGGATTCTCAGCCCCAGGTTGGGATTGCGCCCCAGACCGCATGACGATGGCTGTAGCTTCCTCGATGTCTGCCGAGGTTGTGTGGCAGGTCCTGACTTTTCTACTTTTTTTCTTGTAGGTGGAAGATGGTGTGGGCCGAGTCACTTCTGATTCCAAGTCTGGATGGATCCACATGACCTCCCCTCGTGATGTGGTGAGGGGCACTAAACCAGCAGCCTGATCTCGGGGAGGTGGAAGATTAGTAATCTCCAATGTCGCCAGAGGGATAGGGACCACCCCGTCTTGAGTTTCCGTCGGAGGGAAGCTGTCGAATTGTACGGACACAATATTGGCTGCCACGGTTACCTCTTCGAAATTGATAGCCAGAGCGTTCGAATCGATGAGATTTTGGATGTACCGTTTTAGCTGGTAGCAGTCGTGTGTAGCATGGTGGACGTAGCGATAATAATGGCAGTATTTTGGGTTCTCCATCTCTGCCGGCCGCGGTTCCCGTCTTGGTGGAGGAAGCTGAATTCTGTCCCCTTGTATAAGCATGTCCAAGATGGGCTTGACGTGACCGTCTTCGAAGGAGTAAGTGATTTACGCCCATTGTTTATCTGCCGGCTTTGGCTCAGGTTTCTGTGCCGTGTTGACCACCATAGCCTGCTTTCCTTTGCTGTCCCGATTGTTGGAGAGGCTACCCCCATTATCGTTGTTGGGACGCTTGCCCTTGTTCTCTCCGTCTGAGATGTGCAATCCCAGTTGGCGAGCCTTCTTCAGTCGTTCTTCGGCGCTTGTGGCACTGATGATGAACGTCTTCCAATCCTTGAATTGACTTTCGTCCATCCAGAGACTGATTATTGGAAGCAGTCTCTTTTGGCAAATTTCAATTAAGAAGGAATCTGGATTTCCAAAGGGCAACTTCATGGCGGTTTGGCGGAACCGCTCGATGTAGTTCCTTGTGAGCTCTTTCTCCCCTTGGATGACGTCCATGAGGGTGGACATGGTGATGTCCTGCCCTACTTCGTAGAATCTCTCCAAGAACATGCGCTTGAAGCCGGCAAAGGAGTGGATGCAGTTGTCCGGCAGATTCCGATACCAGTCGAAGGTGACTCATTCCAATGCCCCGATGAATAATCGTGTGAGAATGGCATTGTCATGGGGCAGATGGTCGGTGGTGACTTCGAAGTAGGTGATGTACCGACTTGCTGAGGTCTTGCCATCATAAGGATTGATATTGAACGGCTTATATCTTGGTGGGAATGGAACATCCCTCCATGCAGCAGGGTATGGTTGCCGTATTCTGAGGTCTTGAGAATTTTCTCGAGCATGGAACATGGCTCGGAGCTCCTGGACCTCTCTTCTCGCTTCGCGTGCTTCGTCCACGGCAGTGGGGGCCGTTGTTTCCGGGGGATTGTTGTCCGGGTTTGGTGCCGCCGAATTTGAGTCCGCATTGACCGTGGGACCCGCGCTTGTTTGGCCAGGCGTCCCTCCTTGCAGAGTTGGAAGGGCCGCTTTAATCTCGTCTACAGACTTGACCAAAGCAAGCAATATGGCTTCGAGACTGTCGATGCGCTGGCGATCACTGGAACCACCTTGGTTGTTGTCTGTCATGAATACCGTCTTCACATGAGGAGAGATAGACGGAGCGGTGGAGGAAGCACCCTCCGAATCGTACCCCTGTAGTGAGAAGTCATCGGGGTATGTGGGTATGTTCCCTTCTGATTCAGACTCGGAATGAACAGTAACCCCAGCCTCCGAGTTTGCCTCGTCTTGGGAGTTGTGGATGTCGTCGGGGACGTCGAGGTTTGCTGTATCCGATGGGAGAGTTGTCTCCCCTGGCTCGTCTTTTTGGAACATCGGATTGCTGTGGAGGCTCGGAGGGGTGCTACCCCCAGCCCCAGCAACCCTCTGCGTTATGGACGACGAATCTCCCACTGTAGCAGATTTCGTCTTAGAGCGAGTACCTTGGAAAACTTCGGTGGTGGGCACCCGCTTAGACGACAGTCTTTTAGTCGCAGTGGTTGAGATCTTCGGGCTGGGAACATTTGTCTTCTTCCCCCTTCCATCAGCGGGGACTTTTCGAACAGAGTTGCAGGAGACGACGGGTAGTGCCTCGTCTTCTGAAGATGGCTGTTGCAGTCTTTGAAAGACAGACTGCCGGTCTTCTTGCATCGTCGTGCTATTGCAGCAGCAGTTGACGATGACTTGGGTGCAGTGACATCCGTGGGAAGACTCTTTGCATCCCGATGCATCTTCTCTTTCCTTGCATTTGTGGAGGATGGCCTCACGCAAGTCACTGTCTTTGCTGGCTCAGGAATTCCGGGCACGCGAGTGTGTAGGCCTTCCGCCTGCTCCCTGATTCGAAGGTAGCTCGTATGCTTGCCTTCGTTCGTTATTGGGAGATGTTTGATGACTATCCCGTCCATTGGCCGCAGGGGGCAGGGTACGAGTAGCTTTATACAACTTTCCATTAGAGGCCCGCGTGATAATCAGCGGGACGCTCCGATAGTCAGAGGTTGGGGCAGCTGACTGGGCTTGGTGGGCACACACTGCCCTAGACTTCTTCCTTTTAGCACTTACGGGTGCGTAATAGGAAGAGTCCAAGTTGGATACCACAGAGTCTGGCTTATCATCCAGAGAACCATCAGGGTCAGGACCGCATGAGAGACGGTTGAAGACTGATCGAGAGAAGCGTAGAACAGACGCTATGCGGCTAGGATTGGAAACCGTGCAGGCTGTCTGCATGCGGCTGTCTTTAGCTGACGGATGAGTTGTTCTTGTGCGACTAGGAGTCACGACCGTGCAGGCTGGCCGCATGCGGTTGGCAATTGTGGCCGCATGGGTTTTCTGCAAGCGATTGACTTCAGTAACCACATAAGTTTCATCATGCGGTTGGCAACTGTAGCCGCATAAGCTATGCGGCTGACAGATGTGGTCGTGTGAACTTGCTTCATGCGGCTGGCGGATGTAGCCGCATGAGCTTTCTCCATGCGGCTAGCACCCTTATGCGGCTCAGATCGCATAGAGTTTCTCTTTGCCCTGCAAGTCCAGCATCATAGTATTTTCTTCTACCGGACTTGGGGACAACAGAGTTGTCTACGGTCTGCAGTGGGGCCGCAGGAGAGTCTTCTCCGCCGTCTTGTGCAACAGAGGGTATCTCTGCAAGAACTTCAGTATGAGCGAATGATCGGGGTCTCCACTCCTTGCGGGCCTTCATTGTGCGGGCTCGCTTCTGGATCGGGCAAGCGCTCTTGTCGGAGAGCATTTCTTCAAATGCCTGTTGGTCGAACCGGGCGACCATCATTTGTTGAGTGGAGCCAAGTTTGGCTGCATCCGATTGCGTCACCAACTCCTCAGCCGTGGAGAAGTTTGTCCCAAGCAGAGTCGCCATCGTGTTTGCCATGAAATATAAAAGAGCAGAACAGTTTTATGGGAGGACTGGACTTTTATTTCACGTTACAAACTCGCTTGTACAAAGAAAGCCTAGGGACAAAAATCTAGGTACAGCAATCTAAGTACAATTGTTTATTTTTTATTCTGGGGGTGACGGTAGAGGTTCGGGAAAGCGACGGCAGCTCGGCCTTACTCCTTGGACGATCGGACGTAGCTTTGGCTCCTGAGACGAGATGCTTGGCATTGACGAAGAAATGCTCTTCTTGCTCTCCTCGTATTGCTCTTCTGGCTTCTCTCTCTCTGGATTGATCTCTGTGTATTTTTCTCTCTGATTATTGGGGGAGCCTCTCTCTGTGTGTGCGTATCTCTTACAAGGGAATGGCACCCTGCTATTTATAATAGTGGGGGGCATCATTAGGGTTTGTAATGATTGCCCATTCTCAAAGTGACGGTGGCCTGGTAAATGATCAATCTGGACCATTAATCTTGAGCATGAAGGATCTGGGCCATTAATGAGGATTATGCCAAATTATGTCAGTAATTAATGTTGATTGCAATAAATCCCCATTAGGATGATTTGCTGATATCCGCAAATCTAAATGAATCAATTTAATTCATTCTCTTGCCACGTGTCCCAAATCATTGGGATCTGACCCAAAATTTGACTATCTTTAGGACACGTGTCCTGTCATCATTATTGAGCAGCATGAGGAGCGTTCATATTTGGGCCGCATGAAGGTCGTCATGACCGAGCCGCATGAAAAATATCATGACCGAGCCGCATGAATAGTCTCTATACTCGAACCGCATGAAGGTTGTCATGACCGAGCCGCATGAATATGTTCATGACCGATCCGCATGGGGGTCATCATGGCCGAGCTGTATGAGAGTCTTCATGGCCGAGCCGCATAGATTTCTTCATGGCCTAGCCGCATAGGGGACCTTCATGATTGAATCGCATAGGTTTCTCTGCACTGGCCGCGTGAACTCGTCTAGTCTGGCCGCATAAACTTGCCTCGAAGCTGTGAAGATTTTCTCCAGTTCCCTAGGAAGATAGTGCTCTTGTGTCAGTCATCACGACTACTTTACGTCAGGGCTGTCAGCTGTTAGCTGTCAGCCGTCAGAGCATTAATTGTGTTTGAATGACGCTGGGTACAGCCGCTCTAAAAAGACACGTGGCTTCCCTCTGCGGGCCGTATGGAGTCCACTCGAGCTGCACATGTGTTTGCGCCGCATGGGACTCCTGAGCCGCATGCGGCTCCTTGGCCGCATGGATCATTTTTCTCTTCTTTTTCATGCTTCTACATAAATGCGATGCACCTGAATCAAATAATACTGATGCTAGAAAAGAGTTGACGAGAATGGTACCTACCACCACCTCATCTGAAGCTAACTCTTCCTCCACGGTCAAAGCCATAGCCTGACCTTGCCTTCTTGGTGCTGGTCCCCTCTGCTGGTGACTTTTCTGCTGGTTCTGAATCTGAGCTTGGGCATACTGCTGAGCCTGAAGCGGCAATGGCCTCGGAGGCTGATACTGCTGCTGTACTGGTGCTGGACCCCTAACCGATAGACTGGTTAGGTTTGATGATGACGAATTGGCTCTATTCGGACAGGACCCTATCTTGTGATCCGGTGCCCCACAAGCCAAGCACAATTCCTGTGCTCTGCAATACTCTGATACTACGTGTCCTGGCTTTCCATAATGAGTACAGCCCATTGCGGAAGACTGCTTCTGCTTCTGTTGCTGAGGATACACCGGCGTCGAGTGCTGAACCGACGAAACTGTGGTCGCCCTCCTAGGAGATCCAATTGTTAATGCCCTTGCTGCCGGGGCTGGTGCTGAAGACTGGGACATATGCCCGTGAGACCTCTTCCGTCCTCCACTTCTATCTACAATCCTCTGCGAAGTATACTCATGCCTCTTTGCTGCTCGCAAGATGGCATCAGACGTCTGGTGCTCAAACTGCTCCACTGATATGATAATCTCTAGGTGGAGCCCCTGCTGGAATCGCTGGGCTCGATCCAATTCAGTTGCCACCAAGGTAGGAGTAAACCGACTGAGTCTATAAAACTCTGCCGCATATCCATCGACCGTCCTTCCCATCTGCTTAAGTTTGGTTAATCTCGTCTGCAGATCATACCGAGCTACTGCGTCGAAGTACTTGGTCTGGAACTTGTTGCAAAATATCGCCCATGTGACAGGCATCGGTAATCCAACTGCTAGCATCGCCCACCAGCTGCGAGCCAAGTCTAATAATTGCAGGCGCACAACGACCACCTTCTCATTCTCAGGAATCCTAGCTGCTTCCAGGATCACCTCTGTGTCCTGAAGCCATGCATCAGCAGCAATAGCATCTTTAGTGCCGTCAAAGAAAGAAGGGTTCAGACGCTTGAAGCTGTTGGCCGAGTTGTTCCCTTGGTAACCAACTCTGCCTATGGCATCTTGTACTGTCTGGTGCAGGGCATCGTCCCGACGATTTTGAGATGCAAGCAATTCCCTGATGAGACCAACCAGGGTTCCATTGCCGGGCTTTGCAGGCTGGACGGGCTGAACTGGCGGCTCTTGACCCCCAGTAGGCATGACTCTGGAGGCTACTCCTGAATGCTGGGCTTGGTCTCCAGGTTGCTGCTGGTCCACTGGAGGTGCTCTGCCTTGCTGATAGGTAGGACCAAGAACAATGCTGCTGAAGAAACGACATGAAGAACAATAAGGAAGGACCATGATAGATCGAGGATATAAACATGTGATCAGGTCAAGATTTCAGAAAGATTAGAAGACACGAGTAGAGACCAAGGACGAGTGCTGATTGAGACATCTATTCAGTAAAACCCTCACACATCTTGATTTACAAGACCTGCATGGGCCACCACTTAAACCGTGTCACGCCCCAGAGCCAGAATACTGGAGAGCGGAGGATAGACACAGCCAGCAACGTACATTGAAGTATAATCTACCTCGATATACGGTCACGGCTATCTAGATGCATGAGGGTTTATCTACAAGCCAACAGTCTCTTATGATCATGAACAAGCCTAGTATCTCAATCACAAGCAAGTAAGTAAATGTTTCAAGATGTTAGATCATCAGACATACAAAGTAAGGCGTCCCAAACATTACATATTCAGATGATCATAAAGATAGTCATACAAAATGCGAGGACTAGCAAGAGGTTAAGTCATACATGATCAACCCTAGGATTTGTCAATCATGTTACAGCCCGTAGGCAGACAGTAAGTAAAGTTGTAAATGAGCTAACACTTGCTCGGCGGATAAACGCCTCAAAAGAATATTTTTACAAGGGAGTGGGAGAGCAAAATAAGAACCCACTCGTTGCCAGGGTTGCGCCTAGTGGTCACCATCTGGCTGGAAGACAGGAAGATCCTCGGGAGCTACTCCGAAATCTGGCCATACAAAACCAGCTGGGTCAGACCCCAGAAAGAGCAAGTACCACAAATGAGGCTTCACTTAAGAACTAAAACCAGCATATTAGCACATAAGACATAAAGGATAATAAAAGACATGAGTTAAGAAATCGGGATGATAAACTATAAGGTAACTAAAGAACTATTCCGGTAACCAAGTTACAACCCGTAAACCAGACAAGGACCGGGGTTGTAACCCTTCTCCTGAACAGAACTTAGTCCCTGACCAATTATCGATAAGGTAAAGCATAACAGTAAATGTACTGAACTAACCATGTAGTGGTCTTGCCTAGGCAAGACTAGACGAGACTCCATCCATAAATCACGGCCAAGCAATGAGTACGGCTTGATACTATAGCTAACTAGGGTTATCACAAGCCTAATTACTAACAAGATACACTAAGATGTTCCAACAGCCACAAGCCCTGCAGTCTTAATCCAGGTTATCCGGTCACAAGTTGAGAGAGTTGGATTAGGTGACTTGGGGCTGCAACACATGACAGTGTGCTGGAAATGTGCCCTACTCGACGGCAGGCTACTAGTCCAATTAAAGCACCCAGATAACGGGACTGCCTGTTGCTGGAAAATCCCTTTATGAACAACTTGATCAATCTAGTCATTATCCAAGTCAGGTTCAGTATGAATCCCTGACCGTGAAAATCAAGAATTCATATCCTAGACATGATGCAAGACGAGACATATAGCTTATACAAGCACAAACACCCACGGTGTCAAGACAAGAGTTACTTAGCAGGGCATGTCGCGATTATCATGTAGGTTTACTTTGTCAAGTCAAGAGTGCGTCACATCGGACCACCATCAAGAACTATCATGTCCAGTTACTTGTGAAGAGTGCACCACGACGGGTCACTATCAAAAATTATCATGAATAAGAGAAACTTGCATAAAATAACTAGTGACATATTCTTGAAGCCAAGAAAAAGATCTACAACTTCTATGTTGGGAGTTGGGGGAAATTCTGACCACAAATCATGCAAATAAGACATAAAATAGCCAAAACAGGCACTATGCGGCCTATTCTGCGACATGCGGCCTATACGGCCCACTCGCGACATCATGCGGACCAACTGCGACATACGGCTCATGCGGCCCCATTCGCGACATCCATGCGGCTCAACTGCGACATGCGGCCTATGCGGCCCATTCGCGACATCCATGCGGCTCAACTGCGACATGCGGCCTATGCGGCCCATTCACGACATCATGTGGCTCAAATGCGACATGCGGCCTATGCGGCCCATTCGCGACATCCATGCGGCTCAACTGCGACATGCGACCTATGCGGGCCATTCGCGACATCCATGCGGCTCAACTGCGACATGCGGCCTATGCGGCCCATTCGCGACATCATGCGGCTTAACTGCGACATGCGGCCTATGCGGCCCATTCGCGACATACTTGTGGCTCAACTGCGACATGCGGCCTATGCGGCCTATTCGCGACATCATGTGGCTCAACTGTGACATGCGGCCCATTCGTGACATCCATGCGGCTCAACTGCGACATGCGGCCTATGCGGCCCATTCGCGACATCATACGGCTCAACTATGACATGCGGCTCATGCGGTCCATGCATTTCATGTGGCTGCGGCACTATTCATGGGGCACTATTCATCGTCCCTGCAAAAATCAGGACATATGAACTAGAAAATATCCAAAACTTATTTTGGCCATAACTTCCTCAAAACAAGTAGAAATCTAACTTTTTAAAGGTCCATTTTGGATAAAATCGAATTCTCTACAACATAGAACAATCAAAACATAGAAATAATGAAGTTTAATTGATCAAAATCCAAAAATGATATACACTTAGATCTACATGAATCCATCCAACAAAATAAAAAATGTCAAGTTCTAAAGTGGCTTAAAATCAAGTAAGGAAGAGAATAGAATACTAAAACGTGAGATCCATCGTGAAGCAAGTTGCACTTGCCTAGGACTTGATAGGTGGGAGGAGTAAATGAAGAAGATGAAGAAATAAATGAAGAAGTGAATGAAGAGAGAGAAGGAGTTGGGTTATATATCAACCCTCTCCATCTCAAACCAAGCCAAGCCAAGTTAAATCGAACCAAACCAATCAAATAAACCAAGTCAAGATTAAACCAAGACTAGGCTAAGCAAAACAAGTCTAACTACGGTCCACATGATAAATGCCAGAAATCTCGTATACGCATACGAAAATACATATAATGGGAAACGGGAGTGACACTCATCCACCTATCAACCAAAGAACCAGCCAACCAACCATCTACAAGGGATCTTCTCATCCAGACAGCCTCTTGATCGATAACCCCAGAGTTCCATCAAAGGCGCCAGAGAGGAGTAGCATAGTTGATTCGTCGTCAGATCGTCAACGGAGTAAAGGAGCCATTGCAGTACTCGACCTCCATCGTCACACTTTTCCAAAAACCTCTTCTCCCTATACTTAGAATATCATGTTTAGGACATCCTTCTTTGTACACACATACGTTATACGTTCAATAAAGCAAAAAGTTTGTTCGACCTTTTGTTACATCGAACAAAATGATGACTCTGCTAGAGACCACCTTCTCCTCCAATGAGAAGGCGGTGATGTAATCTGATGACAACTTGCTTGGAGTTTTTCAAGACCTGCTGGTCGTATGCTTCGACCAATAGGCCTTTAAAGATCTCCTCTCTAATGAAAAGTCAAAGACTTCGAAGCGGTTCATACAACCGAAGAAGACTCGAATGTCTCCATTGGCGCAACCAGTCACCAGACCGGAGGTAGCAACCATACTGAGTTCGAAGAAGATCACAATCTTATAGTATATCCTTAGGACAACGACACTCAGGCGTCTGAGCCAGAAAGTGAAGGATCCACGGCTCCCTTAAGTCACCCTAACACTCGGTCTGTGTTCATGGCCGACGACAATGAGAAATACAACAATAAAGCTCTCAAACGTATCAAAATCCTCGAGACGAAGTTAGACACGCAGACGTACGCCATGAAGACTATGTCCTCGGTTATAATCAACCTCAAGAGTTGCATGGCTCCCGCTGCCTCTACACCTGCATGTGATCCGCCAACCAATGACGAATCCAGCAAGTTGCTACAGCCAATCAGGCAGGACCATTCTCGTCTACTCCATCGACAACAGGCTCCGCAATGCCGACCAAGATACAGCAGGCCATCAAGGAGCTGTATGCTCGTCATGATGCCAAGGAGAAGCAAGCAACGCTCTGGAAGATGGAAATCCGGCAGCTATACCCTGTCGAGTGGGACAACGTCATCTATCCTCCCAAATATAATCCGCAGACGCTAACACCTTATGAAGGGAAGGGGTCTCCCCGATAATACTTGAGGTACTTTGCCTCATTAATTTGGCACCTCCCAAAGGATGACGCCCTCATGTCCAACATATTCATAGGAGCTCTGCAGGGGTAGCCTATGAGTAGTTCTGCAGTATCCGGACGACTGCATCTCGTCATTTGAAGACCTAAAAACTCAGTTCGTGGAGCGATTCTACAAAGAAGGCATGGATATGGCCAAGTTGACCCTCATGGAAATTGTTCAGAGGAAGAAAGAGGATGTCCATGCATACATCGAGCGCTTCCGCCAGGCAGCCCTCAGATTACCACCCGGCATGCCCGAGCCCTTTCTTATGGACTCTTGCCGCAAGAACATGCCGCCCGCTATAAAATTGTGGCACAGTGCTCCCTGCACGGAGTGGACGCCTTTCATTGCAGAGACGGATGTCGCACAAAGGAAAGACCAGGACGCACAGCTCCTGGGGCTACACTTTTCTGCGCCCGAAGACAAGGGAGACACTCGTACAACAACAACCCTAAAGATGGAAAAGGCAAGCAAGCCGTGACCGTCAACATCTCGAATGGTTCAGCAGCTACGAACCCCAAGTCTACGGAAACGCAGAGGCCGAGGGAGACTTACTCCTTCAATGAGGAGGATACACTAGAGCTCTTCGAGATGCTTATGAAGAGTGGCAAACTGTCAATCTTGGCACCCAGGCGTCCTAATGAAGTAGGAAAGATGGACCATCCCAAGTACTGCCATTATCACCAGTACACAAATTCAGAGTCTCATTAATGCCAACGTCATATCGTTGGATTACGAAGAAAAGACCGTCACGACCAACAAGGTTACTCTCCAGTTCAGGAGTTTTTCAGCAACAGAGGTACAAGATGGCGTCATCCCTATTCTAAAGACGACGATGGAGGTAGTCAACCTTTCGCCGGCAAGGGACAACGCTGAAGAGCTCGTCCCATTTTCCATGCCTCGAGGTGAAGTCATGTAGATACATCCTGGCTTAGTCCCCGACATGATGACATCTACGATCGTTTCTACCAAAGGGAAGAAAAACAAGGCATTTCGCATGGTCTCGACATCAACCGACGATGCTTTGGTGGCCACCTACTCGGAGCAGAGGTAAAAGGCGAGTTAGGATCCAGACCAGGAGGAGTCTCCACCAAATACTCCCCCTGTCCCAGATATATCAGAAGCAGGTCCACCTCAGATCCCTGAGGCACCAAAGACAGGTCCATCCCGGGCCCCTACCTTGGATAAAAAGAAACCGAAGGAGGTTCGCTTCGACAAACCTCTCAGAAAGGATCTAACAATCGGGCCTATCAAGCCATACAACTTCGATATCCTAGTACAGCTGGCTAATACTCCTGCTAGATTTCACTTTTCGAGCTCCTCCGCCTCTCTGAAGAGACCCGAGATGCGCTCAATGAAGCTTTACAGAATGCTGAGTCCTTCCTCACCCAGGTTCAGCCATCGAAAGTAGATCCCGCAGCTTGCCCACAATGTGACAGCATGGTTGAAGTGATTCCCAGTATCACTTTTACCCAGCAAGACTTGTTGCTAAAGAATAATCGACACAATACGGGGTATGTCGGTGCCATTAAGGTCGATCGCTTCCACATCGACCCAGGTTCCTCTTTGAGTATTATCCCAAGAAGCCTGCTTCAAACTTTAGAGGTTCCGATGCATCGGTTGACAGCATCTAACACAATAATTAGTGGCTTCAACGCGGAAAAGGGTGAGCCCTTGGGAAAAATTCCCCTAAAATATCAGATCGGCGACCTTCATACCGAAGAGACTTGCTATGACATTGTTGCAGACATAAATTACAACATGCTGCTGGGGCGACCATGGATCCATGAGTACATGATTGTCCCTTCCACCCTATATCAGTGTATGAAATATGTCGCAAACGACGGGATTATCAAAACGGAGTTCGCTGATATCAACCCGTTCCGACGTCTTGAAGCCTACTGTACGGATGTTGATCTTTGTAAGTTAGTCCCCTGGGATGACTACAACAATGATGCTGACGACGAGGGAGAGGCAGCTTCAGAAAGCGCTGCAGTGGCCGAAGAACCTTTAAAGGTTCGACTGAAAGGGAGGCCCCCCAAGGTGTTAATGCCTCTTGTTGTTAAGATTTGAGGCAAAGCTCCCCCTTTGCCTCCAGTGACGATAGAAGAAGGTCAGGAGCCTATAAGAATGAAGTTATCCCGGAGGTGCCCAAGGCCGACCATGAAGGCGCAGGAGCATCCGACCACCATTCCCTTGATGGTCAAACTGAAAGGAAGGCGTCCTCCTTCTCCGCCAGCGGCAACTCTAGACCTCACTGACGAAGAGCTAGAAGATTACATCTGTGCCAATACAGAGGTATACTCTTTCGACGACGTAATCCCTCGGGACAAGATATCCTACTTTATCAACAGAAAGTTGTCATCGAACTACTCTGGCGCGTGCTGGAACCCCAAGTATTTTCTAGATAATTCTCTGTGTAAATCTACAGACGCAAGTGACAACTGTCAACCATGTGAGCCCGGTTATCCCTGTCCGAGGTGCCTACTTCGTAGTTCCAGCCAGGAAAAAAGAAGAGGAACGCGTGATAATCGGTCGATTGGAGCATCCGCAGCGAATAACTCTTGACGACCCAGACATCGACAGCGACAAAATACAGTTCTAACGCTACATGGTGCAGGCCAAAAACCTTATCCAGAAGATGGACTACGACCTGAATAGCAACAATGAGCTCAATTATGGTAAAGGCCGGCATCTTCCCATACGGATTCACACTCCAAAGGGAAAAGCTGAAAACTACTACCAACGTACTCGTTGAGGGCTGGGGTATGTTAAACCTACGACCACCTCAGAAGATTCTGAAGAAGAAGTCATGAGGCACTCACACACTTCTGACTCCTCAACTTGGGACTCCGATACTAGCAAAGGTCAAGTCTTTAAGAAGATGTTCTCTGATAAGATGATCACTAATCAGTTAACCAGCGAAGACAATCAGCGCAGGTGGTTACAAGAGCTAGAAGCGTTAGATGAAACGTGCTTGCTCGTGCAGCAAAGGATTGAGCTTTACCAAGCTCGCATCTCTGGGGCCTTCAACAAAAAGGTCCACAAAAGATCCTACTAGGTGGGCGACCTCGTCTTGGAAGTACGAAGATCGATGGTGATGACCCATAAGACGGCTGGGAAGTTCGAGTCCCAGTGGGAAGGACCGTTCATCATAGAAACAGTGTACTCCAACCATTCTTATCGGCTAGCTAAGCCAAATGGGAACTTGCTAATGATGCCCATCAACGACAAGTTCCTAAAGAAGTATTACGTCTGAAGGCAGAACCAGCATAGGCACCCACATTCGTTGAAAAGGGTGCCCATGGGTTCTGGTAAGGGGATATCTCGCTCTCCCTCCTATATATTCTTACATGTAGATGAAGCACTTCATGTCCACATTACCTCTGGATTGGTCCTCTATGCCTGGAAGACGCGACTACCATGTCCATATTACCTCTGAGTAGTCGTTCTTCTCACAGCAGTTCTATGATTATCCCGTCGATCTAGAAAATAGTTCACGTCTATATTACCGCTGGAATGTTGTTCTATACCCCAGCAAAGATCAAGCCTACCACATCCATATTACCTTTGGTCAGGCAAATCCATTATGAAGATTCCTTCTTTATTTTGGAAACAAAAGCAAAGGAAACAAGAAAGCTTCTACATATAAAAATATATGGCTATAAAGACCTATTACAGACTCTTTGTAGTTACATACACAGAAGTAAAAAAGCTAAAATTGCGGTACAAGCTCTCAATAGTGTGGGCGAGGCGGTGACAGAGCCAATCACTTCCTGGTCAAAAGGAAGCCACCGCCCGAAGCTGCTACTAGCCCGAGCCAGAAGATGAAGACCAGCACAGGACTCCCCTATCTTCCCAGCTGGCCGACGAGAGCAACCACAGCAGCATGCTTTAGTATTCCTCAGCCAGAATGGCAAGCAATCCAAACCCAGGAAGCAGAGGTCCGAGACACCATTGATGCCCACGACATCCAGAATACGGGACGTCTCGAGATCCAATGGTAGTTCTACTACATCTTCTTTGGATAAAAAGATTTGCCTCAGACGGTCGCCTCAAGCAAGCTCCAGGGTTGTCAGGAGCCGAACATCGGTCAAGCAAGACCATTGTTGAAGTAGTCGAGTCTTCACTTGAAGGAGGACAGTCCTTTTTGTAGGCTGTTTGCGTGGTCCTAGAACGAGCCAGACATCGGTCAGAAGGAAGCTTACAAGTTAAGCTAAAGCTCCACTCCATGACAGATGGTAGTACTTTGAGTGACCAAAGGTACGTGACTCTGAACCTCCTCTGCTAAAGAGATTTGCGATCCCTGCAAAGATGCAAGAGGCTCCAATATCAAGAAGCCAACAGGAGCCCATGCTCCGAAATGATGACTCAGGACCATTAATGCTAAAAGCTAGGCGTAACACCAGACATCACCCAGTACGTACAGTCCTGACGCGTATTCATGCTTCTGTTCAAAGTATCCCGAGCTTGACTCAAGTTTGAGACACTTTGAAGGGGATCTCGTAGAAGCATGAAAAATCTCAGCCGAAGACATCCATTCGCCAAAGCGTAAAAGAAGCAAAAGACTCAGGCTCAGTACAAAAAAAGACAAAACAGAAGATATAGAGAGGTCCCTTTATTTTTATGTCTACCAAAGTCTAGTATAGACACATCAAGACCATACATAAGGGACTAATTCTGTTCTTCCACAAAGGATCTAGTATAGATTTGATAGAAGCCTAGAAGGATCTAAAAGGGATGCAATCTTCATCGAAGTGCAACCTTCCTTCTTTTCGATACACACGCTAGAAAATTAACTTCCACCGAAGCATATTTTGATATTCTTATGGGCGCAGCCTCTCAGAAGCATATCAGCAACCTGGCACTTTGAAGAAGCCAGAGCCTTCGAGCCATAGGCGCAGCTACCTCCCTGCGCCACAAGATGGTGGTTGTCCCCTCCCCTTTTTTTATTCTAGAGGCTAGTGTCTTCACTCCAGAGGTGCAGCTATTTGCTTGCGCCAATCTAAGATGCGCAAGGATGTCATACCCTTCCCTTCGCAGCCAACGCCTTCACTATTCAGAGGCACAACTACTTACCTACGTTCGCAGGAGGTGCAGGATGGTGATATGCTCACACCATCTCCATTCCTATGGCGCAGTCATCTGCTCTGGATCAGAAGCTTAAGTTACTTCTCTATAAGAGACTTGGGCACTCCTATCGTAACCAATGCAAGTCAACCTGTCGCTCCAAAATCACAGTAACCTCATCAACCTGAAGCACAAGCCTACTGGTCGCCTACAGTACAATGACTTTGGTAGCCCGAAACACAGCTTCATAAGTTGCTCTATATGCACAGAAGTCTCATCATCATTCGAAGCCAAGTCCACTCGTCGCCTGAAAGCACAAAGGTTTCGTCGTCTCCAGAAGCATGGTCTACTCATCGCCCCTGAAGCACAACAGCACTTAGTCCTCACCAGAGGTACAGAAAGCATGGGTCTACCCTAATTTATTTGTTTAAACCGCCTCTTGCAGAGAATATTAGGATTAAATCATGACTGATGTCATATCAGATTGATTTAAATCTTAGACGAGGATAAATTAGAATCCAAATCTAGGATAAAATACCAATATTTATTCGGCTGTATCTGAGAAAACAAATCGGCATGCGCCACGTGTCACCTCCTTCGGGTATGTTTATAACCACCAGAGATCTTGTTTAAAGGGATTCTCGATGTCCGCCACGTGTCAGTGCCGCAGAAGCCCGTACCGTACAATGACGGCAGATTCTTTCATATCTCAGGAACCCTAATGCATATTGCATATGTACTCGGTTCTCTATAAATAGAAGGAGTTCTTCTTCTACCGAAGAAGAGGAAAAAAAAAGAAAAATAAAGATGGAACATTGACAATCGACAATCTTCAAAGGAGCAACGATTTCTATCTACGAAGAGTCGACCACCCTTATCCACCTATCAACCAAAGAACCAACCAACCAACCATCTTCAAGGGATCTTCTCATCCAGACAGCCTCTTGATCGGTGACCCCAGAGTACCATCAAAGGTGCCAGAGAGCCATAGCAAGGTTGATTTGTCGTCAGATCATTAACAGAGTAAAGGAGCCGCTGCAGTGCTCGAACTCCATCGTCATACTTTTCCAGAAAGCTCTTTTTCCTGTAATTAGAATATCCTATTTAGGACTTCCTTCTTTATACACAGATACCTTATACGTTCAATAAAGCAAAAAGTTTGTTTAACCTTTTGTTACGTCGAACAGCTCTGATTAGATGAACGAAGATTTTGGTTGAACATTGTTGTCGGAGAAAAGTGATGCGAGTTGAGTTGATATAGAGATTTGGATGATTTTGCTTGTAATATTGAAATTGGATATAGCATATCGATATGAAGGCATGGAAACACATAAGTTCGAATGATGTACAAAGTGGAGCAAGTTTGCTATATCAAGATTTTGGTAGGTAACGATACGAGAAGTTGAACAAAGTAATTTAATGTTTTACGATAGATGCGATGCAAAACAATGTAAATACTCGAGGAGTCTGAGACTGGATTGATATATTACTTGGATGAAAATGAAAGTGTCTTGATTGTTACGATGATAACCATAATGTTGACGTTCTTGTCATGTGCGAGTGCAACTCCAGCCTCACATATGCATCACGTCAGATTAAGGCGATCATTCTGCGATAGTACTGGCATGGCGATTCATGCCCAGCAGGGATGATCGAACTTACGAGAGATCAGGGTATGGCAATCGGATTCTCGACTTGTGGTTTGATACGAAGGTGAATTCGAGGACTGTTGCGATGAGCATAGAGTGTATCGAACGTGGACCATGGGTCGATAGACTCAGGCTCGAGACGAGTAGATGTTGTCTGGTTAGTAAAATCATTAACGGTAGTGCATGAGTATTGGATGGTAGCGACGCATCAGTTGTGCGGGTAGGCTGAGGCATTATGGATTGTCAGATTACATTGAGTTCTATAGAAATTATCGAGAATTGATTTGGCACCAAGATAGGATATAACATGGTTCGTAGTAACTGTCCCTCGTCGATGATCTTCAATTATCGAGCTTAGCTTCGGGCAGCTGACCCTAGAAGACTTGACCGCCAAATCAAAGTGAATGTTGGAGACCATAGGATGACCCTAATGGAGTCGCATAAGGAATTGCGTTCGAGATAAATGAAGATATTAAGGATAAGTCTAGGCGATTGGATATGTATTGCAATATTTGATGGAACGGTCTTAGGTTGGATTGATGCAGATAGACATTGACGATTGATCGAATAAGTATTCGAATAGTTTACTAGTCGATGATCGGATAGATGTTAATGAACGTACTTAGCATATCGATGCAGATAGGCGATTATGAGAATCTGTTGAGTACAAAAGCGGGAATAGGGGAACGACCCTAGGATTTGTGTCATAGATCAGATTCGATAACGACTAGGCTACGTGTGTTGAACGTATGATCGAGATTAGCGAGACGAACCAGTCGAGATTTGATTGAGAAACTTGATTGGTGATTCGTACTCGATCGAGAAACGGAGAGGAACGTATCATAAGAGATCTTGGGTCGGAATGATTATTGCCTTTGAGCATCATAGACTCAAGTTGACCTCTTGTGTCAGGAGAGATTAAGTACGACGTTTAGATAAGTTACCTAGCGGGGGTAGCCCGAGACATGTTGTGTGGATAGATCGAGAGAATGTGATCATATCGGGATAGCTGTGTGTGAGGCATAGTACGAATGGTAGGCAAAGGAATTTGGGACATGTTGGACTTAGTCCATGTCGTTGAGGCAAAAATTCATAAATAGTTGGATAAAAAGATTTGAGTTGCACGAGGGATAGAAAATAGAAAAACGAGTAGGCATTGCAGAGAATTATTGCGATCGGATGCACAATGACTCGATGCAACGCATGCGTTAGATGGTCGATGAAAAACTTATGGAATCAAAGTTGCAATTTTGAATCATGTCGTATGCAAAGGTGTTTGGAAAATGATCACGTGTTATAGAATTTTGCATACAATAAGGATTTTAGGAATAGACGCTAAGATTTGACTAAATCGTGTATGTAGTGGCTTGTGTTTGAGGATTTAAGTGGTACATGTTAGCTTTGCTCGAATTCTCTACCATTGTGCATGGCTGAAATACATATATTAGTAGAATACCTAAAATATGTGTACGATCCAAACTCGATGGGATACCGAATTAAATAGAAACTGCAGGAAGGAATCGAGAAGTATTAAAGAAATTGTACGAATGCTAGAGGCAGAACCATAATAGCGAATCGATGATATGTAGATTACATGGATCGAAAGTTCGAGCGGTGATGAGAAACATGTGGATTGAGAGTTGGATTCGGTTCGAGGATGAACCTTATTTTGAGTGGTATATTATATAATGCCCGTACCGCATGGCGCATTATGATGAGTCGTTGATTCGAAGAGTTGTGTTGATCCGATGAAGTATCGATGCGAATCGATGCAAAAGTTACGTTGGCCTGAAAGAAAGCTTTGAGTTGATTCGAATCTACAGATCAAAGTGACACAAGGCATAAGTCCGATTCGAAGAAATATTAACTTTAGTTGATTTCGTGTGCAGGTTACGCCTTTACGCTGAATTATAAGAGGTCGATATTTTGCCTTATTCGCAACAGTATCCGCAAAACCAAAACATCGCTTTACAATAAACTGAGGCATGGACATGTTAGGCCAAATAAGTCGAGTAGCTCAACATAATAGGTAAGTCTAAAGAGTTGGCTGTGCAATAAAGATATAAAATTGAGCCGCATCGGTTCGACGAGACGACAAGCGTATCAGATTAAGGTGGGCGGGTTCTTGACCCTTCTTCCTACTCCTTCATGCCTAATAAAAATGTACCCCTTGTATGTAATTTTGGCTATTGAGTTAGCGAGCGTGGCTTGAACGATTAAAGGTCTTAGTGTGTGTCGAACAATAAGATAGAACGGGTTGCGACCTGGGAAATCGCTCTAATACCTTGTCATGCCCCGACCCGAGAAATCGCTCGTCCTCGCTAGATTTTACCCGAATCCTCCTCCTTACTGGGGTATGATGCTGCACGAGCCTGAAGTTGCGCTCGTGCAAGGCAACATAACAGGTTCATATAATTTTATCTTAAATTAATAACATTCACAGCGAAAGGAATAGAGTATATAATAAGAATCTCTTTTATTGACAAATGAACTGAAGATTTCAAGGGCTTTGAATAGCCCAACTAACAATGCCAATAGGCTACAATACTCATGATCTCTCTAGCTCACAAAGGATCTCATTCCATACATTATGTCTTCTATAGCACATCCAAAGACTCTCGGTCGAACATCTTCATGTTGCATGCCGAACCCAGTACGATAACTCATCTCGAAATGCTAAGGACTCCATGCCTCGGCATGTCCAAGCCAAGCCCCACCATGAGGCAAACATATCCTGAACCTGTAGGCAAACTAGTAGGGGATTAGTCCTTTCGTCCTTGCTATACTGATCAAGACCCACTCGTCTAAACCACCACTAAGTAATCAGTGAAGCATGCATATTATTTGGTGATCTTTCTATTATTGTCTTAGGATCAGTTTCATGGCAAGATTAAGCAGTAAAACATGTTATAACCAATAATAGAAACATAAATGTATCCAATCTCGTATCCCTACGACATATATTGTTAGCCATATGATAAACATAGTGTACATGCACATCTTTGTCTCGAATTGCCTCGCTTGTAAACGGACAACAAATCACGTAGCCAACCAATCATCTTAAGCATAAACATAAGGGTGGCAGGCTATGCGCTTGTACCCTATTCTAATCTCAGTCCATCGGCCCTATCTATATGAAAGTGGTCACGACATTCCGTGCCGTAATGGACTTGGTATCTCAACTTGTAAGCAAACGATCGCCCTAATACAGATTACTAGTCCAGTATCCGAAGGATCATAAACTTACTGATATCATACCATATCACAACATTGACTGGTCACAACCCGTCCTAATGAAGTGCACCACAAATACCAAACATAATTCCCTACTAGGCCAAAAGGTTCCGGTGCCCCGGTTGTAATCGTTCGAGGGAAGACGTACCCGTACACGGGCCATCCGAGTCCATTGAACAATTTGAATGATAGGACTTGCTTTCAGTATGCGTGTATTACATGGTCATTAGCCGTAGATGGCGAGGCTTTTAGTTAAACCCTCATGCATCTAGACAGCCGTGACCATATTGTGAGGTGGGTTACACTTCAATATACGTAGCTGGCTGTGTCTGTTCCCTGCTCTCCAGTATTTTGGTTCTAGGGCATGAGACGGTTTAAGTGGTAGCCCATGCAGGTCATGTAAATCAAGATGTGTAGGGGTTCTACCGAATAGTTGTCTCAATTAGCACTCGTTCTTGATCTCTACTCGTGCCTTCTAATCTTCCTGAATCTTGACCTGATTGCATGTTTATATCCCCGATCTATCTTAGTCCTTCCTTATTGTTTCCCATGTCATTTCTCCAGTGGCATTGTTCCTGGTCCTACCGATCAGCCCGGCGGAGCACCTCTAGTGAACCAGCAGCAACCTGGGGACCAAGCCCCGCACTCTGGAGCAGCTTCCCGAGTAATATATTTTGGGAACCCAGAGCCCCCCGTTCAGCAAGTCCAGCCTGCAAAGCCTAGCCAGGGAGCCCTGATTGGACTCATCCGAGAATTGCTTGCATCATAAGATCGTCGGGGCGATATCCTGTACTAGACAGTACATGATGCTATGGGTAGAGTTGGTTATCAAGGGAACAACACGACCAACAGATTCAAGCGCCTGAACCCTCCTTTTTTTGACGACAGTGAAGATGTGATTGTTGCTGATTCTTGGCATCAGGATATAGAGGTTATTCTAGAGGCCGCTAGAATTCTAGAGGATGAGAAGGTGGCCGTAGTGCGCCTGCAGTTATTGGACTTAGCCCGCAGCTGGTGGGCGATGCAAGCAGTTGGTTTGGTGACGCCTGTCTTATGGGCAGTATTCAGTGACAAGTGTAAACTCCCTAAATTTCTACTATTGAATTTTTTTTAAAAATAATTTGGTATAAATGTTTACTTTGTAATTGTACGTCGCATAGTCGTATTATACGTCGCATACAAAATTTGTCGTATTGAACGTCGTATATGAGTTTAAATTTTTGTATGACTCATCGAGTGCGAATATGTGCGAGGTACATATTTTTGTAAAACATTTTTATTTTAGAAGCTTGGTTTTTTAAATAATAAATAATAAATATTTTTGATTATTTAAAGTGGTAAAATGTGTCGCATTGGAAATTTCAAAAACTTATTTTAGAAAACTATATTTCATTGCATATGAGGTGCATAAATTTAAATTTCTTATATATATAATGCTATTTACGAAATTAATTAATATTAATATTTTATTATTTAAAAAGGTATTTTGAAAATAATGTTTTCGTTTAAAATTTAATAATTATGAGAAATTATTTTGAAAACATTCATTTGAATTTAAATAAGTTTCCTTATACGATTTAAATAAATAGGATATGATCTAGTTGATGTAAACTAAATTGATGATATCGATTTGGGGATTTAATCAACCCTAATCCCTATCCAATTAGGAGCCCTCACCTCCTATATAAGGAGAGACTCCATACCTTCTTTTTTTTATAAATTTCATAACCCACAAAATTCTTCACAAACAGATGTGTATCGTGTCTATGTCGCCAATTCCATCCACTATGTGTTTTTCTACATGTACAAAGTTTTCTCCGTGCCCGAAACACCGAACACGACTCAACCTCCAACCCGTGTCGTGCAGGATAAGATTTTACCCTGCTCCTGTGTCCGACACATGGACACCAATCTCAAACCCAGCCCTAACCCTAAGCCAGATTTTCTTTGGCCTTCCCGTTCTTCCCGGCAACACCGCCGTTGCCGGTCTCACAACAACCCAGGCCACCAGCCGAACCCAGACCAATTTCGGCCATCGTCCTACCAAAGTCAGCAGCACCACCTCCCTGCTGTCTGTCGACCACCAGCCGTCTCCATCAACGCCTTCGCCACTCCTCCTTCGCACCCCATTTTACTCCATGCCTGACCACGACCGTCTCCTACATCACCCTCGCCAAAAAACCACCCTGCCGCCAACAATGGCCGATACCAGGCCACCCAAAATAACCTCCGCCACCATCACTATGATCACATCACCGCAGCCACCCAACTCCGGCCATCGTCGCCCAAACACCACACAATGAAGAAATAAGGGAAGGGGAAACCCTAACCTCCGTCGTCCGCCGCCGATCTCCGCCGCCACTGGTGGCCGCCCGCCATGAATCACCGCTTGGCCGCTAGAGTTGGCACCGCCGTGCTTCTCCTCGGTCCCGGCCGCCCCCATGCCGTGCAGTACAACCGTCCGCCGCTGACGAGACACCGCCGCCGCCGTTGGGCCTCGCCGCCTCCGCGCCAGGCGCGCCAGCCCGACTTCCCCATCGGTTGCTGGCGTCGCCTCCTACATGAGCCACTGCCGTCGCAACCACGACCCTCCACCGCGCCCTACCTGTCGGCCACCGGCGTCCATCCACCCGTCGGTGAGGACTACTTCCCCCCACTCTTCCTCTCGATCTTTTTTTCTCTCCCCAGCTCTCTTCACACTAGGGATCTGTGTTTATATTTATTATTATTATTTTTTATACTGTAGGCTTTGAAAGAAAAAAAAAAGAAAAAGTAAACATATTTATATAGATTGAATACATTATGAAAATATGTGCATTAGTATAATTTATTATTGTTATTTGTTGAAATATATGTTAAATATTTCTTAGATTTTTTAAGAAAAATACTGTAGTTAGCTTAGCCTACAACTATTTTGTTTAGAAGTCCTAAAACTGTTATTGTAGTATTTTATATCAAAAATATAGCTTTTGACCTAAATATATTATTATATTCTACCTTATTAAATATGTATTTTAACCTAAAACTATATTTGACCAAACTATGAACGTATTCCTGAAAATGCATTCCAAGTATTTATCTAAAATTATTTTAACTAATAAAATTATAGTTTCCAAATTATAAATATTTTCTAAAAATAAGTTATATTATGCAAATTCCCTTTTTGATCATTATCATTGATCTTGAATAATCGTGTGTTCCTATTTTCTCGCAACTTTGGATCTCTGCACATTGATCACGGCTATTGGACAATCAGAACTTGTCGGATCCTCGCACCACAACAGGCGACGCACCAGGCAAGATACCTTGCCATAATTTACTGTTTATAATTAGTCTGCATTTTATTTATTGAATATCATTGTGGATTTATTTCCAGTTCTTTTAGTTGTACAATTATTACAGTTCCTGATTTACTGTCTGCTCAGTGATATTAGCTGTACCTTGTTATTTATTCTTTCATTGCATATGGACCTAGAGTTAAGGGACTACCACTAGTTTAGTGCATTACATAAACTTTGACACTGATGTGCCATGAGATGTGTGAGTTGTGAGTAGCATATAGCATCCGAACTTGCGTGTTGGCTGATCACTGATGCGTATAGGACGTGAGTTAGGTCTAACTGTCAATAGTTGTATGTTAGAAGACTTGATGGTTAGTAGTGTTATATGATCATGGATGCGACATGATAGATACATTGGGTGGGGAGAACATTTCCTTGTCATATGGGCTTCGATTGCACTTCCCTTTTAACCCGGAAGCTCCGCTGGAGATACGGGTATGATTAGCCTCTCAGATTTTCCACTGTCGTTTTTGAACGTCATACACTTAGGTCACTGGTGCCCATGTAGGGATTATACCAGATCCCATTTACAGCTAGGGCTCATACGACGAAAGGTTTGTTCTTAACTGCATGTTCTCTTTAGTATGGTTATGTTACCGTATTAATGTCATGTCACTTACTTTTATTTGTGGCGTATTTTATATTCAGTATTTATGTGGCATGTTCTTTATGTATCTTGTTACGTCTCTCTGAGGACCTGGTGATTCCTCTAGGTGTGTCTTGTGATTTCTGCAGGTGCTCTAGCTAAGGCAAAGACTTGCGCTCTATTCTTCGAGATATTGCTCTTGGATCGTCATCTCCTTCGCTCGACCAAATTATTTTTCTTTGTATAACTCTTTCTTATTTAAATTAGTTGGTAGTGGATTTCTCTCCGCCCAACGATTGTATACATGACAAATTCAAAGTTGCTTTTATTTCATTATTTATCTTTATGGATGAGATTTAGTACCTTGGTTACTGTATTTTATAGCTTATGTATACATACGACGGTCCATATACTTCGTATGTATACATCTGGCATGATTACGTTCTAGTCCTTCTATTTTTTGGACTGGGACGTTACATGTTTTATGGTGGCCCATGCAGGTGTAGTTTGCCGTTTCGGTTACATAACTGTACCGAACGGGCCTACAATATAGGATTAGAGTCTAGAATCTCATCCACCTACTTGACATTCTTTCTTGACTTCAAATTTTGAACTCTCGTTCGACCTCCTTGATTTGCATCTTGCTTGACTCCTTCTACCGTAAATTCTTAGTTTCGTGCTTAGTAAGATGACTAGACTAGTATATGCCCAAAGGTTAAACACATGGCTAGACGGTGACATTGACAATTAATATGGATTGAGATTTTCTTTGAGTTATAAAGGCATTTATTTTCTTAGAAATATGATCTTAAGGATTAGTTAATTCCAAATTGGATAGTAACATATTACCGCTTTCAAAGGATAGTTGGAATTTTATTTTGATATTACAAGGTGGTATAGACAAGAGGATATCTAAATCGAGAAAACAAATTGATTTGATTTTGCATTTTGATTTTTGAACGTCTTTGAATATTTATGATTTATTGAGTTATAGCTATACATCTTTTGGAGGGATATAAATTTGATTTGATAGTGATTATCAAATTTTAAATATGGAAGTATGATTTACAATTGACCAAAATTTAAGGATGATTGATAAATTTTGGCAAAATGTTTTTGAATTAAATTACATCATATGATCTATGATTTATAAAGTTATTTAGATTTCGAGTTTAAAGCCTTGATTATGATATTTAATTTTGGTGAGAATTTTTTTTTTACTTTTGAAGAGTAGTTGTGACTTATTGGAAGCTAGATATACACATTTGAAGGATATAGAATTAAATTTCGGAGTTATTTAAATGTTCGATTTTGTAGTATGAATTTCGGCTGATAAACATATTTAAATGTTGAGTTTAAGATTTGGAAAAAAAAATTATTTTTTCAATTTACGATATACAAGGGTTGTTTCGAGATTGACTAGAGATTTAAAATTTTTGATTAAAAGTTGACAGCCTAAGATGATTGGAAATTTTGGTGGAGTATCTTGGGAATTTTATTGAGAAACTTTCGAGGAACTAAAATTTTAGAGTAGATCATATATTGGTAGAGGACCAAGAAGCAAGTAAGGTCACCATAGTGAGATAAGAAGTATTCCACATTATATTTCCATACCACCTATGATTATAATATTACATATACACAAGTATAGTTAGTCATCGACCAAACTGTATAACTATATCCTTATCTTGCCTTACTCGACCTTCCCTCAAATCTAGATCTTTTATCGTGACCATCTAATTATTTGAAACTTAGAAATGGGTAGAATTATTCCCTTGACCATACCCTTATCCATGAGACTATTTTCTCTCTAGAAGCCGTATCCCTAACTTATTTTAACTTGATCTACGAGATTTCCTAATTATCTTTATTTCGTGCTTTAACTGTATCCTTTTTGTGCATTAATTAGTACAACATGAGCCCACTTTCTATTTTGATCATTTGGTGTTTCCTATCCTGACTTTGATATTTGGAGCACAACAATAGACTTTTTCTTCCAACAAATTCCATACACAAGATCTGGACGAGCCCACCTTCATATAGGTATATCATGTGCCACTAAAACACATCTCATTGTATTCTATTTTCTGGATATGACTTTCGGATCATAAAGACTGGACTATAACCTTTACCATGGTACCGATATACTTTTGACTACATATATGGACTCAACCTCGACTCAGATTGTTTTCGACCCAATATATGACGGCGATCTACTAGTTCCTTAAAATGCTTAATCTTGTGTTTTATCTTGATTGCTTAACCATTGTCCTTTATTTTTTTCATTTATTTGGACGCGTAACATCTTTTTTTGCAATATTAGCAACCCTTGCTTCTCTCCTTTCCAATTAAATTAGTTTACTTATATTTCACTATGATTCCTCCATAGTTTATGCAACCTTGTTTCCTTGTATGATTCCCTTATGCGAAGATAAAATTTGATTATGACATCCTATGGTTAGTAGAGGTTAGATTAGAAAACCCACAGAGGGGAGTAGTGGTATAGTCGAATAATATGATTGAATATGCATAAGTAAAAAAAATGCGGTAAACCCTATCAGGCAGAGTACATTTTGTGATTTAATGAGAGTAGATTCTTGATCGACAAAGTGGGTCTTCGTGGTAACCTATTGTTAAGAAATTTTTGAGACGATTGAGGGGTTGTTTGAAGTTATTAGATTTCAAGAAGGGTATAAATTTTAAAAAAAAACTCTTGATGATTTAGGAATTTAAAGATATGATGAGGGTAAATTTAAAGGTCGTAGCAAGGTAAGATAAATTTTATTTTCGACTAAATTGGGTGAGGAAATTTTTATGTAAATTATTGAAAGTAATTATGTTAGAGGGAACTATCTCGAGAGAAAAAAATGTAGGAATAAGAGTATTAGAGAAGTATTGAATGAAAAGTTTGGGCTTATCAAAGATTTTGCGATTATGGTTATAATTTCATATTAAAGTAACCTTGACCATATTTTTGACTAAATTGATTTCTTGAGCCTGAAGTTTCAAGACGGTGAAAGCTCGAGAGAATATTTAAATATTTTGAGAGATGGAGACTGCATATTAAAGTTCCGTGACTTACTAGATTTCTAATTATGAGATATCACGTATGAAAATAATTTAAGGTATCAATTGTTTTTGTGAGTTAAATAAAACATCATTTGAAGGTCGATATATACATGACTACGCTTCGAGGATTTACGTAGTGTTTGAGATTATTTTAAGGACAGCTATCAATTCGAATAAAGGAAAGGAAGCACTGCTTTAAATAAAGTGAAAGAAAACGCAAACTTTGAAGAATCTTGGATTATGATGAATATTCTAGTGGGTTAAGATTCAAAACTGAGATCAAAGAAGTTATTGTCTATTTATAAGGTTGCATGCCTATAGAAAATATGTATGAGGCTGCATGCCTATAGGAAAAAGGTAGCGTTGATTGATTTTAAAACCTTGATAGGTTGTCATGCATTAACTAACTTCTAACCGTTTAAAATATTTATTGAATATCGATTTTTCTCTCGTCAGATGAATTAAATCGTGGTTATTATGACAAAACTCTTTCCAATTCTTTAACCCTATCTATCCTAATTTTTTCTAAAATTTCGAGGACAAAATTCTTTTAAGTTGGGTAGGATGTAAAATCTCTAAATTTCTACTATTGAATTTTTTTAAATAATTTGGTATGTAATTGTACGTCACATAGTCGTATTATACGTCGCGTACGAAATTTGTCGTATTGAACGTCGCGTATGAGTTCAAATTTTTGTATGCCTCGTCGAGTACGAATAAGTGCGAGGTACATATTTTTGTAAAACATTTTGATTTTAGAAGCTTAGTTTTTCAAATAATAAATAATAAATATTTTTGATTACTTAAAGTGGTAAAATGTGTCACATTGGAAATTTTCAAAACTTATTTTAGAAAACTCTGTTTTATTGCATATGAGGTGCATAAATTTAAATTTCATATATATATAATGCTATTTTCGAAATTAATTAATATTAATATTTTATTCTTTAAAAAGGTATTTTAAAAATAATGTTTTCGTTTAAAATTCAATAATTATGAAAAATTATTTTGGAAAAGATTCATTTGAATTTAAATAAGTTTTCTTGTACGATTTAAATAAATAGGATATGATCTAGTTGATGTAAACTAAATTGATGATATCAATTTGGGCATTTAATCAACCCTAATCACTATCCAATTAGGAGCCCTCACCTCCTATATAAGGAGAGACTCCATACCTTCTTTTTTCCATAAATTCCACAACCCACAAAATTCTCCACAAACAGATGTGTATCGTGTCTGTGTCGCCAATTCCATCCACTATGTGTTTTTGTACATGTACAAAGTTCTCTCCGTGCCTGACACACCGGACACGACTCAACCTCCAACCCATGTCTTGCAGGATACGATTTCACCCCGCTCCCGTGTCTGACATATGGACACCAATCTCAAACCCAGCCCTAACCCTAAGCCAGATTTTCATCGGCCTCCCTGCTCTTCCTGGCACCACCGCCGTTGTCTGTCTCGCTACAACCCAGGTCACCAGCCGAATCCAGACCAATTCCGGCCACCGTCCCGCCAAAGTCAGCAGCACCACCTCCCTGCTGTCTGTCAACCACCAGTCGTCTCCATCAACGCCTTCGCCACTCCTCTTTCGCCACCCCCTCGACTCCATGCCTGACCACGACCGTCCCCTACATCACCCTCGCCAAAAAACTACCCCTTAGCCAACAATAGCCGATACCAGGCCACCTAAAACAACCTCCGCGTGCCACCATCACCATGATCACATCACCGCAGCCATCCAACTTCGGCCATCGCCGCCCAAATACCACACAATAGGGAAATAAGGGAAGGGGAAACCCTAACCTCCGTCGTCCGCCGCCGATCTTCGCCGCCACTGGTGGCAGCCCGCAACGAATCACCGCCTGGCCGCCAGAGCTGGCACCGCCGTGCTTCTCCTCGGTCCCTGCCTCTCCCATGCCGTATGGTACAGCCGTCCGCCGCTGACGAAACACCGCCGGCGTCGTTGGGCCACGCCGCTTCCGCGCCAGGTGCGCCAGCCAGACTTCCCCTCCGGTTGCTGGCGCCGCCGCCGCCTTCACGTGCCACCGCCGCCGCAACCACGACTGTCCACCGCTCCCTGCCCGCCGGCCACCGGCGCCCATCTTCCCGTCGGTGAGCACTTCTTCCCCCCACTCTTCCTCTCGATCTTTTTCTCTCTCTCCAGCTCTTTTCACACTAGGGATCTGTGTTTATATTTATTATTGTTATTTTTTATACTATAGGCTTTGAAAAAAAAAGAAAAGAAAAAGTAAACATGTTTATATAGATTGAATACATTATGAAAATATGTGCATTAGTATAATTTATTTTTGTTATTTATTGAAATATATGTTAAATATTTCTTAAATTTTTTAAGAAAAATACTGTAGTTAGCTTAGCCTACAACTATTTTGTTTAGAAGTCCTAAAATTGTTATTGTAGCATTTTCAATCAAAAATATAGCTTTTGACCTAAATATATTATTATAGTACCTTATTAAAATATGTATTTAAACCTAAAACTATATTTGACCAAACTATGAACTTATTCCTGAAAATGAATTCCAAGTATTTATCTAAAATTATTTTAACTAATAAAATTATAGTTTCCAAATTATAAATATTTTCTAAAAATAAGTTATAATTATTATGCAAATTCCCTTTTTGATCATTATCATTGATCTTGAATAATCGTGTGTTCCTATTTCCTCGCAACTTTGGATCTCTGCACATTGATCACAACTATTGGACAATTAGGACTTGTCGGATCCTCGCACCACAACAGTCGACGCACCAGGCAAGGTACCTTGCCATAATTTATTATTTTATAATTAGTCTGTATTTTATTTATTGTATATCACTGTGGATTTATTTCCAGTTCTTTTAGTTGTACCATTATTACAGTTCCTGATTTACTGTCTGCTCAGTGATATTAGTTGTACCTTGTTATTTATCCTTTGATTGCATATGGATCTAGAGTTAAGGGACTACCACTAGTTTAGTACATTACATAAACTTTGACACTGATATGCCACGAGATGTGTGAGTTGTGAGTAGCATATAGCATCCGGACTTGCGTGTTGGCTAATCACTGATGCATATAGGACGTGCGTTAGGTCTAACTGTCAACAGTTGTATGTTAGAAGACTTGACGGTTAGTAGTGTTACATGGTCGTTGATGCGACATGATAGATACATTGGGTGGGGAGAACGTTTCCTTGTCGTATGGGCTTCAATTCACTACAAGAAATGTGGGTTTCCGTGACAAGTAATTTGTGATAAGTGGCAAACTTGTCAGTAAAAGGGATATTTTTGTGACAAATAATTTTTGTTGTCACTCATAATTTAATTCTGTGACAATTGTTTTTTTCCGTCACACAATTAAATCATTTAGTGACCATGTTTTTATTGGTCGTCACTTAATGTTGTCACTGAAATAAAATTTAAATTTTAGACTTATGTCAAATACAACTTATGTATGATAAGTGAAAATACTAGTCACTTAAAGGGTTTTTTATAGTTACAAGAAAATATTATTGTCACATAAAAGTATTAGCCACAAGATTAAAATTTTATTCTTGTCACTTAAAAGTTTCTTTTAGTTACCAAATAATTGTTTGTCACACAAAAGTATTAGTCACATAAGATATTTATTTCTTGTAACAAAAACTTAAAGTAATTTAAAAAAAGTTAAATAAACAAAATATTATGATTTTGATACTATTTTGACATTAATATTAAATTGTAATCGGATTTGACCATACCAAAAAAAACTCTCATTTGTGACAAACTTTTACGAGGGTTCTCAAAAAAAGTAGCAGTTACGACAAAATAAATCGTTCCATCGAAAATCTCTCATAAAAGTCCATACTAATTCTGACGCATAAAGAGCACTCGAAAAAGATCCATTTTTTGGTCGAAATTGTTCAACAATTGATGAGATTTGTTGGTTCCGAGGAGGGGTGGAAGGAGTGGAACTGGAGGACGGAGGGGGACGTGATGGTCAACGGGGCCTTCTTCGTGCCCTCCGGGAAGGGGCTCCATGCCAAGTACTCCATGGCCGAGAGCGTCCAGCCCAAGGCCGAGGCCATGATCGACCAGCTCACCATGAACGTCGGCGTCTTCGAGGGCGGCGGCACCTTCTCCAGGTACGTCCGTCTTAGTTTTCCGACCGGCATATTATTTGGTAGAATGCAATCATGCTTACCTATTAAACTTGAGATACACCAACAATGTCTCCTCGTCCTCATGCTGTCCAAGTGGATGACGAAGCCTCATTTGGTACACTGTAATATAATCGTAATCGTAATGTAATTTTTTTCATTTGATTACATTACGAGTACATTACAGTATATCAAACGAGGTCAAATATTTCTCTTGTCAATGGTCTAAAGATACGCTACTAATAGCGTTTAGATCCTAAATTTTATATTATCTTAGAATTTAATTCCTAACCTGTTATAGCTGAGTAGATTGTGGTAATACCTAAAACTCTGCCCGTCTTTCACGAACATTCTGCTTCTAATTTAGGCCTCTACTTTTCTAAATAATCAATTAACTTTGGTTCCTGAATTGCATTAACGCCGACCAATGGGGTTATTGTTATGCATATTGAAGAACTTAATCTTGTGACGGGCAATTCAAGTACTTTTTGCTTTTTCGATCAAAGAGTAATCTTCTGTCTTCAAGTACATTTACCATATCAAAATCTAGTGTCTTCTGCAAAATTTAATAGATACTAGTGGCCTTTGCAGAAATTGGCAGCACTAAGGAATAGGCTAGCATGTAAATTAGTTTTAGCTATATATTAAGGGGCCTAAAACTGGGGCTAAGCAGCCTGTTACACTCATGTGGCTTGGGAGTAACTAACATAAACTTCTTATGCTGATGAAACACATGAGCTATCTAAGAGAGCAATAACAGTTATCCCTTCTTGTTCTACGCATGATACAGAAGATGTTCTTTTGCAAGAAGATACTTAAGAGCTTGCAGCTATTTTTATCTTTCCTTTGTCTGCAGTTGAGTCTCAAGATTTTTAGGCTATTGATTGTTCCTATTGTAAGGCTTCACAAAAATTTTACTGCTCCAACTTCCTGGAGTCAAACAATAAATTGGTTTGCTTGCTAAAATTGGAGACATTTCTAATAGAGAGATCACCAACCCTTACACATCCAATTAAGAAATGCCAATCAAATCCGCAATCTGGACAGAAATAGTGATTGCATAGCTTATACACAAGAAAAAGATGAACAAATAATAAGATGCATACCAGAGGATCTGCCTCAACATCATACTTGAGTACACGATAGAATTCAAGCCTTTCTTCTAAATACAAAGCATATGTATGCACCCATGCAGAATAGTCCCATGCTGAAAACCAAACAAATAACAAATTAATAAAGACCATATGATCCATTTACTCATTGAAGAGAATTGGTAACAATGAATACCTTTTGCACTGGAATCATCCTTAAAATGGGACATGTTAAGCATATGATTTCTGTGCCTTCCATAATTAATGAGCTCTTCATGAAAAGTAGGGTCTACCTCCCTCTAAGCTCGATGTATCACAATTAATGTTTTTAATGCAACCTACAGAACAACAGACTATGATTAAGAAAATTTGAAACTAGAAATTTATATACAGGTGAAAATGATTAATATACAAGTAGTTAGAAAGCAATAGAATTAGTCACCAACAATTGGTAAACAATCATGGTAACTCTTAGCTAGATTATCACATTTACCAAAAATGGATCAGAATGACAGAATATGCTAGTAAGCAACAATTGGCTTCAAATATGTGAACATAGAAGCTCAAGCTTTTGAGGAAATAGGTGGGCAACGAATGTGATGATCCATTCAGCATTCAAATACGAATGTGATTATCACATTTACCAAAGATGGATCAGAATGACGGGATATGTTAGTAAGCAACAACTGGCTCAAATATCCGAACATAGAAGCTCAAGCTTTTGAGGAAATAGATGGGCAACGAATGTGTTGATCCATTCAGCATTTCCATTGAAGCTCAGATTTCTAAAGGCTCAAATTATACAACTTTCTGTAATACAACATTCAAAGAACTTGTGTGCACATGTAAAGTTATAATAGGTTGTTTTCTAATATTTATGTGGATCAGAATCTCGACATTCATTATATATTCTATAAAGATGAATTTTTTTTGTTTATTTTGTGTCTTCATAATTGTATAAAAGTATACTTCAGGGACCTGGAGAGTCTAATTTTTTCTTTCATTCAGGATTTAGCTTGGGTTCTGAGGCTAGCAATTGTTCCTTTTAGATGCCTGAAGGCAGCCAAAAGAAAGGTACCCTGGTTTGTCTGCTGGGAAGCTTAGTATGTTTGATACCTTTGAAAATTACTGATTTGGTGGTTTTGCTTTTACTTGTTTTGGGATCATTTTAACAAGAAGGGTGTATAAACTCTCACTGTAGAAACCTTTCTTTTGATTTTTCTTCAAATACCCTAATGAATATATGCTAATTTTTTGTGTGAAGATAATTCATATGAATTTTCCTCTATACTACTTTGAGGAACTTAATAAAGTATTCTGGTCTCAACATGATACATTTTTTTGTGGTACACTCATTAACGTAGGTTTCCTTCTAGAATTACTTTCTATGTTTAGCTTGACAAACAAGGTTACTAGATGCAAGCTGTCCCCATGGCCTATAAAATGGTATTGACTCATATAGACGGTTGACTTAAGGTTGATTATAGGTCTAACTATGGTTCAATAGTCTTGGAGCCTCTTTAACTTGAGATATTTGCCCAAAGCTGGCCCACATTTTGGTTTGGCTATAAATGAAAATGATTAGCTGTTTTTCATTTTTCTTATAATTGTACCAAAATGAAAGTTCATTGCAACTGATATGTACTTTGGTCTTATAGAGGCTTTTGCATCAGAGATGACTGCCTGGGCCGGGTTGCATTGTAAAAACTGTTATGGTAAATATTCTTTTTTTTATATTGTTCATTTTCATTTATGAATTGCTTCTGCTGAAACGCTTAGGTTTGTACATCGGTATTTTTTTACTACATCTAACAAATGCCATTTATTTTTTTAGGCTCTATTTGCAAATTTCCAGGAAATTCAGTAAGTGCTTTGTCCTTCTGTGCTTAATTTCTTCTTTTTTGCTCTTTAAGGAAGTCATGGATCTAGGTTGGGGTTTGCTTCCCCAAGTGTTATGCGGTACTGAATGTACCACAACCTGGAATAATCTGAATCGACAATTAATTTTTAGTATTCTCGTCTTCTAGTTCTATGCAAACTTACACTGATATGATAATATGGAGTGTGTACATATAGAGCATGGTTTATACTTGAATGATCTACCTACAGCTAACTTGAACCTTCTTGGCATGTAGGCAGATTCCCAGGCTTCCGGCTTACTGATTGGAATGTAGAGGAAATTCTTCTATAGCCTAAGGTAAAACCAAATATTATAGAAAATCTTGAACTACTATTGTATGTAGTTTGTATAGTTTGAGCAGTTCAATAGTGCTCAAGTCTTACATTATTTGCTTTCTTTCTCTGCTTTTTCTAGAAATATATCTTGCATGGGTTATTCTCCAGGATGCTCTACTTTGGTCCAAGCTATGCATTTGTTTCATATATACTTGCATAGGTTCTATTTTATGGGAACAACTAAAAAATGCATAAATTTGAAAGGTACTTAGTTAAGGTTTATGTTGGAACCATTAATTGAAGGTGCAAATGTATATTAAAATGCTGTAGGTCAAATACCATCTTTACTTAATGTGATTTCGGAGGATGTCAATCTAGGTGCTCTTGTTACAAACCACATCCTTTGGGAAAGTTGGGAAGGTATCATATGAGGTATTGTAATGAGTAGATACCCATTCCTATTATGATGACCTAGGCATCATACCATGAGCTGTCATTCCACGGTAGTCCAAACATCCCAAAAGGTTGTGTTATAATAATTGACACTTCTCTAATTCGTCTATAACTAGTACTGGCTAACAATTATATTCGATGCTATCCTTCTGTTACCATTTGTCTCTATTTTGTGAATTCTCCAACTTTTTCAGTCATTTGGCCTATTCTTTCATGATTTTTTCTTAAATATACTTTTTAAATTCGTGCATGATAATATATTGTTTAGCTCTCTGGCCTAGAACTTTTATGAGTTGATATATATGCTCCTTTTGCCATATTATTCCGCATCAGGCTATTGCAGATAGACAACCAAAATTGAAAGAAAATTCTGTAGGGAGACGCCATTTTTCCAAGAAGACAGTAAAATCTAATAAAATGATAGTTGCTGAGACTTCTGACCCTCCACGTTCCTCATTCCCGCCATCTCCATACCACGCTTCTGCTGAATGTAAGTTCTTTAACTTAGCTTTTTTTATCTCCATTTGATGGCTGAATTATAGGAAACCTCCAATTAGCATGAAAATTTGTAGGTAACCCACCAACTATTTTTTCCTTCTTTTTATCTCAAACTTAATGTTGTTGGCACTTCATTTTAGGCAAAAGGCAACAACAACAAAGTGTTTATCCTAAAATTTAGCATCACCAACTGAGATACAACATCAAATTTGCGTTCAATAATTAACCTTAAATAAGCTCGCCAATTTTTTTATAGGTTACCCTGAATGAAGTTGACCAACTTGCATTTAAGCTTGTAACTTTTTTCTTAGTACTAATTAGTCCAAATTGGTAAGTTAGTGATAAAGTTGTACTCTATAACTTTGGATGTAAATGCTTGTCCTCTCGTCAGAGTATTTTAGTATTTTATAGGGATGGTTTGTTTACATATTATGCCTAGTCTCTTTATTAAACAGTCTTTTTATTAATTTATGCAGGTCATTAAAGATTGGTCATCACCAAGACAGGAGCTACATATGCAATTGATCATCAGTTTATATTTATAGATTACTCTAGGTTTTATGTACCGGCTAGTTTATATACTCTTTATTTTATAAGTACTAAATATTACTTCTCTTCATGTTATATGTACTAAATTTTGACGAGCAATATAATTACTTTTTTAGGATTGATATAATCACTTTTTATGTTGTTGTTGTCTATAATTACATTAGAGTTAGTCGCCTATATAAAGGCCTTTTAGAATTTATGAAGGTTAGTTCTGGTTTACATTGGAAAGTCGATGGGGGTGTTCTTGGAAGATGAGCACAATCATGCATACCCTCTTCTACAAGAATTGTGTGATATTGTATTGTGTGTTGTGTTTCAATGTATAATGACAATGACAAAAAAAATCTCATGACAAAATTGATTTGCCACCAAACATATAAAGTGTATACTACGGTGACAACATTTACCTTTACTAAACATATAAGTATACAGTGACAACAATAAAAGTGGTACTGCAAGTGTTTACAATGATGACATGTACCTGTCACTAAACACATATGTTTATTGTGACAACAATAAATGTGTTACTAATTTTTTTTTGTGATATCAAACGTCGTCAAAGAAATAATTTTTATTTTTATTTTCAAAAATATATATTTATTTTCAGTTACAATAAAATGCTATTTGTGACAATACTGTGTGTCACTTATAACATTTTTAGTGACACATTTGTTGTCACAGAAAGTATACTATCAGTGACAACACATTCTTGTCACAGTAGATAACTCTCTGTGACAACGTCTTTTAGTCGTCACTTATTTTTTTAGCTACGGAGGTATATGCTACGAAAGTATGTTGTTACTGTACTCGTCACAGAAGATGTGTTGTGACGAGTTTCATAACTTCTGTGACAACTTTATGTGTCACAGAAACCATATTTTCTTGTAGTGATTGCACTTCACTTGTAACCCGGAAGCTCCACTGGAGATACGGGTATGATTAGCCTCTCAGGTTTGCCACTGTCGTTTTTGAACGTCATGCGCTTAGATCACTGGTGCCCAAGTGGGGACTATACCAGATCCCATTTACAGCCAGGACTCATGCGACGAAAGGTTTGTTCTTAACTGCATGTTCACTTTAGTATGGTTAGGTTACCTTATTAATGTCATATCACTTACTTTTATTTGTGGCATATTTTATATTCAGTATTTATGTGGCATGTTCTTTAGGTATCTTGTTACGTCCCTCTGAGGACCTGGTGATTCCTCCAGTTGTGTCTTATGATTTCTGCAGGTGCTCTAGCTAAGGCTATGACTTGCGCTCTATTCTTCGAGATGTTGCTCTTGGATCGTCATCTCCTTCGCTCGACCAAATCATTTTTCTTTGTATAATTCTTTCTTATTTAAATTAGTTGGTAGCGGCTTTGTCTCCGCCCAACGATTGTATACATGACAAATTCAAAGTTGCTTTTATATCATTATTTATCTTTGTGGATGAGATTTAGTGCCTTGGTTACTGCAGTTTACAGCTTATGTATACATACGTCGGTTCATATACTTCGTATGTATACATCTGTCATGATTACGTTGTAGTCCTTCTATTTTTAGGATTGGGGCGTTACAACAAGTTCCAGACGAAGTATTTTGATGCAGTAGCTCGGTATGATCTGCAGACCAGATTCAGCAATCTCAAGCAGATGGGAAGGACGGTCGATGGATATGCCGTCGAGTTTTCAAGGCTTAGTCGGTTTGCTCCTACCTTGGTGGCGATCGAATTGAACCGAGCCCAGCGGTTCCAACAGGGGCTCCACCTAGAGATAATTCCAACGGTGGAGCAGTTCGAGCATCAGACCTTTGATGCTATTGTACGAGCGGCTAGGAGGCATGAGTACACCTCCCAGAGGATAGTAGACCGAGTAGGGGCCGGTAGAGGTATCATAGTCAATTGTCCCAGTCATCAACACCAGCCCCGACTGTTAGGGCTTTGACTATTGGAGCTCCTAAGAGGACGACCACAGTTTCTTCGGTTCAACACTCAATTCCGACGTACCCTCAGCAACAGAGGAAGAAGCAGTCTTCCGCAATGGGCTGTACTTATTGTGGGAAGCCTGGGCACGTGGTTTCAGAGTGTCGTAGGTCACAAGGATTATTCTTGGATTGTGGGGCACCGGACCATATGATTGGGTCCTGTCCACATAGAGCCAGTTCATCTTTATCATCCTTAACTAGTCCATCGGTTAGGGGTCCAGCACCAGTGCAGCAGTACCAGCCTCTGAGGCCCTTGCCGCCTCAGGCTCAAGTATTCCAGCAGCAGAGGCCTCAACAGTATGCTCAGGTCCAGGTTCAGAACAGGCAAAGAGGTTACCAGCAGAGGGGACCAGCACCAAGAGGACAAGGTCAGGCTATGGCCTTGTCAGTAGAAGAAGAATTGGCATCAGGGGAGGTGGTGGCAGGTACAATTCTCGTCAACTCTTTTCCAGCATCAGTATTATTTGATTCGGGTGCATCGCACTCATTTATGTCTACATAATTTGCGACACGGTTAGGACTGGAGCCCGCATCATTATCAGTAAGGATTAATATTCTTACTGGTAATGGTCTTGTGGGAGTAGAGAGAGTCTATTCCTCGTGTCGAATCATAGTTAGCGGTAGAGAGTTTTCTGCTAGATTGATAGAATTTCTAATGGCCGATTATGATGTGGTCCTAGGAATGGATTGCTTGAAGGATCAATATGTAAGAATAGACTGCCATGCTGGCAAGATTACTTTTAGTATTCCTGACGAAGAGGAATTTTCATTTTCAAGAGGCGAAGTAGAACTTTCTACACCAGTCTTGCGGATGGCAGTAGCAGTTCAGTTTTTCAGAGTAGTAGCTGAGTTTTCTAACATATTCCTCGAAAAGCTTCCAAGTATGCCCCTAGAGAGAGATAGAGTTCACCATTGATTTGATTTCAGGGACGACATCAGTATCAGAGAGAGTCTACAGAATGGCACCATCAGAGTTGCAGATCCTGTACAAGATTATTGAAGAACATAGGACCAAGGGATTCATTCGTGCTAGTGGATCGCCTTGGGGAGCCCTAATGCTTCTTGTGAAGAAGAAGGATGGTACGTCAAGATTATGTGTTGATTATCGTACCTTGAATTCTGCAACAATCAAGAACAGATATTCCTTGCCTAGGATAGATGATTTATTTGATCAACTCAGTGGGGCAGCATTATTCTCGAAGATTGACTTGTAGTCAGGATACCATCAGATCAGAGTTAGAGAGAAAGACATCCCAAACACAGCATTCAGATCGAGATATGGGCATTGTGAGTTCCTCGTTATGTCATTTGGAGCAACCAATACGCCAGCGGTATTCATGGGTCTCATGAATCGCATATTCATGCCCTATTTGGATGAGTTTGTGATAGTATTTATAGTTGATATCTTAGTCTATAGCAAGAATGAAGCAGAGCATGAGCAACATCTCCGGGTAGTTCTTCAGATTCTCAGAGAGCTTCAGTTGTACACTGTAGAAGCATAGAATTTCAGGCACATCTATAGGCCAGAATTACTATACGCTCAAACCAACCATGCAACCAACTCAAATGTGCCAGGAAGCTCAAACAGATACTTAGCACAGCAAAAAAAAGTACAAGTTTAAAGATATTAAAAATAATACTTTTATTTCATATGAAAGTCTATTACATGTCTAAAGAAAGGCTTTACAAAGGTGAACTTCTACGAAAAGAAAGATCCTAAAATTACAGACAGGTGCAGCAACTGCTACGCGCCCCATACGAGGTACATCATCCGTCAGGCGCATCATTCTAATATCTTATCCAGGCGCATCGTCTCGTCATTATGGCGCAGGTGCATCAGCACCAATCAGCCCTTGTACAGCAGGAGGAGCTCTCCTAGCTCGACGAAGATCACGGCACGATGCCCCGGTCTTCGGAAGCAACAGGCACACTTGGCAACCTGTCGCTCTGCCAGCATAATAAAAGATGGAGCACGGCCGCCCTGATCTTTGGATGCAACAGGCACCATCGGCCTGTGTCGGGACTCGATGATCCCGATATTTGGATGCAACAGGCACTATCACAGAAGCTCAGAGCGACAGAAAGACTAGGGCAGCGCATCTTCACCCTCTGGAAGAGCTCGAGTTCGGCAGTTCGCCAAGGCGGAGTTTCGGCCAAGTTCATCTTTATATCAAAACGAAGAAAGAAAGCAAAGCTTTCCCTCATGCGGCTATTTATAAGCACGGGCAGCCTACACTAGAGTGTCAAATAGCTAAAGTTCTAAATTCCATGCAATAAATTTGCATTAATAGTAAATGCATCTGCCACCTCGTATTCGGCTAAGTCAAGGCAACCATTAACGCCTCGAAGAACTCAACAAGCGGGCCAAAGAGGATGAGACACATTGGCCTATGTGCCATAGATATCATACGCTCCCCATGGATACACCCAGCAAGCCATAGAACCATGAGCCCAGATTGGCACTAACTAATGTAACCCTCTCTATCAAGCATTTAATGCTGAAAGACAAAGGCGGAAACGCATTCCAAAAGCCGTCCAAACAAGCAGTCCTTTGCAGAAAACGAAGAGCCGCTGATGTCAGCACCATCATTACACCTTAGGTCGGCAACAACTGCCACGTGGCCGACCGATCATTCGTATGCGCCTCATGGCCATGCGCCCAGAAAATGATGTGCGCTCCAGTGGACATACGCCCCCTCAGCTCACCTTTGAAGACAAAGCTCTGTATGCGCCTCAAAAGCCATGCACCTGGATTTGCTCTTTGTTCCTAAAAGTCATGAGACCAAGTCGTCTCCCCTGCGCCTGATTTTAGGTGTACCCTGATGCGAAGCTCTGCATGCTCCTCAAAAGCTATGCGCCCAGACTCGTCTATGATGCCTAAAACTCATAGACTAAGTCGCCTCCATGCGCCCAATCCTAGGTGCACCCCGACAAATCACTCTCCTCCAAAACCGAGATCTTTGAGCTACAGGCATACGCCATGCGTCTCTTAACTCAGTTCTATTCAAAGAATGGGTGCCAACCACCCAAGATCTCAGCAACAACCAAATCTCAGCAACTGCTATGTGTCAGCTTCTCCGCAGCCTAACGAAGCAGTTCGAGAAGATTCCACCACAACTCGGGATGCATCGTCTATGCAATCCCGCCAACATCAGCCATGTGGCGTCCCCACGTCCAGGCACATCCGACATATGTGTGCGTGAGCAGCCAACATGCTATCTATAAATAGAAGGATCACTCCTTTATGACAAAAGGGAACATACACAGACAGAGAGAGATATATACAGACAGACTGTTATATCCACATACAGAGGCCAAAAGAGACACTTAACGTCAACTTCTCCTCGCAATGCTCCGGTATCCAGAGCAACCCAGACCTTCAGAGAGTTCGAGATCATCATTAGATCGTCAATGGAGTCAATGTATTACCACTTGCTCCATCGACACCGTACCCAGATAAAAACAAAATTATACTCCTAGGACTACGTCTAAGTCCTACATTGTACTCTGTTCTATTTGCAATAAAAAACATCAATCAACCCAGGAGTTTTAATGGCATACAAGCTGGCGACTCTGCTGGGGACCTCTTTCTTCTCCAACGAGAAAGTTGTGTCACAATCTGATGAAATCAAACTCGGTTCCTCCTATAAAACACTTGTGGTACGCCTCAATCAACAGGCGTTTGAGGAGTTCATCTATAAAGGCAGCGCGACACCTTTGAAGCGGCAGCCAAAGCCGAAGAAGACTCGCCAAGTCTGGGTGCGCAAGGCCGATGCGCTTGGCACCTTCACCAAAGGGGATGCGCCACCGCAGCTGGACCTTCCTGCTGACGCACTCAGCAGCAAGGATGCCCCCACTGGTGACACTCATCTGTTTGGAAATACAGTGTTGACTGCATTTCCCAACTGTCTTTTTTCCAACAGAAGAAGATGCGCCTTCGCGGTTGACTGCATTCCCCAACCGCAGAGGTGCAACCAATCTCTAGCATATAAGCTCTGGTGCACAGGAGAGAACATTTATTTTCAACAGACTCACTCGTTGTCATGGCGAGGCACAATTGGATTCTGAGTACTATTCACCTTCGTGGGCTAGTACAAATAATTCTAAGGCAGCACAGGCCTTGGCTACGAATTTGTTACGCCAACAGCAAACTAGAAGCATGCGTTCAAAACCATGCGTGCTGCTGATGGTAAGTTGTGCCAGAAATGGGTCGACTCTAAAAGTCCCTGTCCAGCATGGGCGTATCTACTGCATTTCGAACCAAGTCTGGCTGGGAAACTGGGATGTTGAGTCCATGCGCCCACTTGGGTGACGTGCATGAAGTGGACTCAAGTTGCCATAAATGTTGTTCCTCTACCAATGATCTGGGCATATCTCATGCACGTAAACCAGATCAGGGGGTACAACATTCACATGACCACTACGATGCTTGGCCTTGCCATGCACCCGATGGAGGTGTTAAAGTAAAACTCACCCATCATGATTTGCGTAATGTGATTATTCATAAATGCAGATCAGGAGAGCTGACCAATAAGCATAATTTGCCCCTCGTAGGGCACATCTGTGCTATGGTCACCATCAACTGCTGTTGATGTAAAACAGCGGTCCACCGCAAAGGCTGTCCCTGTTTTAGCGACTATAATCTACGACACCTATCCGACGTCGCCTCGGAAAGAAAGAACGAATTGAAGATGAAACGGAGCCCAAGATTACTTTCTGTCATGTTGTCTCAAATTCCCACTCATCCGTGAGAAAGACAACCACCAACTCCTCAGCCTCTGCATCCAAGATTCAACTGAGGAAGAGCAAAACAGTGGTCCCGTCCCTAGGGGTGTATGAATGCACCCGAGCAAGGATCAAGGCCCTGGCAGAAGCTACAGCCGGGGGTAGTCAAGCCTCTGACAACCCTCTCCTCGTAGACAAAGAAGCGCTTCGACAAATCGACTCTGACGTAGCTGGGGGTAGCCAACACGAGGCCTCAGAAAAAGCCCCTCCACAAGAAAGCAAGGTCAAAAGCGAAGCCTCGACCGATCCATCCACTTCCACCCATGTCATGACAGCTTACATGGCAGGGGGTGGTGACGAAGGAGAGTTAGACGCTCTAGCGTTAGACATCATATAGCGCATAGACACTCTTGAGGGGAGTCTCAAAACCCTCTCTGCCTCCTTGCAGATCCTGTCCCAGGCGGTGTTTGACATTCGAACCACTCTGGCAAGTGCACCTGTCTCCACTAGTCCCGATCCAGGGGCTAACGGAGAATCGACTATACCCCTTCAACGGGTATCTTCAGGAGCGGAGCACCATACTGCACCGCGAATGTCAGCTCCTTCCAATATCCAGCATCAGGCCATACCACCTTTACCGGCCCCCAGCTCGACAGAAGACTTGGTCGAGATGGTCAGAGAACTACACGAGAGTTTAGAGGCCCGAAGTAGACCAAAGGATCGCCAGAAGATGGGACTCCCGCAACCTTACCCCCTCGAATGGAACAAAGTGGTTTATCCTCCCAAGTATAAACCGTAAACACTAACGCCATACGACGGGAAGGATTCTCCTCGCCGGTACCTGACCTACTTTTAGTCTCAAATGGGGCATCTTCCAAAAGAAGACGCCTTGCTCACGAGCCTGTTTATCGGGGCACTAAAAGGAGTCACCTACGACCGGTACTGCAGTCTCCCTGACAACTCTATATCATCCTTCGATGACTTATCATGCCACTTTCTTGATCGATTCTACGATGGAGGGAGGGACATGACTGTTTTCCATAAAAAATTCTCTTTATTTGTTGTGTTTTTGGGAAAATTACAACTGTAGGAATCCGATCTAGAAGACGATCGCTTTATCCCTTGGACTATGCGAAGAAGAAAAGCTCTCAAAATTTTGACAGTAGATATCAATGTATCTGTATAATGAATGAGAAAAAGAACTCTATTTATAGAGTCAAGAATAATAACTGAAAAGATAACTGTCTTCACAGCCTATGCCTAGTTAAAAATCACGCAGGATTTAACATACACAAGGCTGTGAGCAGTTACTGGACGTGGCCTGTAACTGTTGGACACATGGCAATCATGCATGAGTCGTGTGCAAGTTACAGGACACGCAGGCGAGAGATCAGTGGCATGGCTGCCACGTACTCCAATTTGATAAAATCTACGCAGACTTGTTGAAGACGAAATCCACGCAGACTCGGGGTAGAAAGCTTCAAAATCCACGCAAACTTGGGGCAGGAAGCTTCTGGATCCACACAGACTTCGAGGCAAAGAACTTCAAAATCCACGCAATCTTGAGGAAGAAAACTTCAGAATCCACGTAAACTTGAGATGAAGATCACAAATACACGCAGACTTGAGATAGAACTGCCAGCTGTCTTGATTCGGCGTGTCTCGACTGACACAAAATCTCTGACAGTGATTGCTTTGTCAGTCGCATTAAATGACAAAAAACCCTTTTGGTACGCCAACTCGACGAAGGCTGAGTCTTGCTGAAGAAGATTTCAAAAATCATGCAATAGACGGCGATGATCTCTCGAATTCTGTGTATACGTGGCATACGAAGAGATATTCTTCGACTGTCGTATTGTCAGTCATAATTACTCTTTGACAAATGATGAGCTATCTCCCATCGTGATTTGTTTATATTGTCTGGATCAACTGAGCGTGACTTTTGACTCTGTCTTGATCAACTCAGCATGACTTTCATTTTTGAGGCCTACAAAACCCCCTTCAAAGTTTTCGAAAAATGATAAATTATTTCGAAATACTTCGAAAATAGAGATGATAAAATGGATTTAGTCACGCTGAGATGACTTCAAAAATTTTCGGAAGTCGAAAAGACTTCGAAGTTCTTTAAAAACATCCAAATGAACTTATTAAATGTCATAATGACTCTTCATTCTCCGAGACTGATTGTATCCAATTTATGGTGGAATATGAACCGCCGACAAAACTCAGTTATATAAACAGGAAGAAGTTTCATTTTTAATCTTCATCTTACGTCAATATGACACCAAAGGAGAAGGTGAGGAAGAAGCACGCAAGTTGGGCTTTTGTTCTCATGGTGACCCCACTTTTGGGGGTGAAGAGCCAGAGCCCCTTGTCTTCGAGCTCAAAGATGATCCCTTGCAACTAGCCAAGAATTTCTTGAGCTATTTTGGCTTGGATGGCTCGTCCTCTTCTGATGGGCACAGCCTCATAGAGCAGCGTGAAATATTTAAAGCTCTGTTGCACTGTCTGGGAGTTAGGAGCGTAGAAGAACTAGGCACCAAGCTCAGTCGCTCTAGGAAATAGAGCGTGACTTTTATGCTTTTGTTGCACTTTTTGTTTTGTCTTTTGTAAGGCCATCAGTGCCTGTCTTAAGAAATGAAGTACAACTTTTGTGTTTGATCTGCGTGCCTTAATGAGAAATATTAATCAGCAGTCTTTGATTATTTCCAATGTTGCTCTATCTTCCAAAGCACACGTGACACTCATTCCACAGTTTACGAGCGCTATTTATGCGAATCTTTTCCAAGAATAGACTTGTACTTTGCCCTTTAAATAGATGGAAGAGTTTCGCAGATACTTATCTCCCATTCCTCTTCTTCTTCTCTGAGAATGAAATTTTTGGAAGATTTCACTCTCAAACAGGAAAGCAATGTTTTCTAATGTTCGACTTCTGCGCACTGCATCAAACATGAGTCTGCCAATCCTTAGCACCAAACTTGAAGGTAAGTTAATGTAATACGTGTACTATTTTTGCTGTTTGAAGATAAGCTTTCTGTTTTTGATTTGAACAATACACGCCTGTCTCTGTTTGATAAATACACGCTGAATGATTTCTGTTGATCTAATCTTTTTCCTCTTAATGCTTTCTGCAGAAACTTGGCTAAAAATTTTCTTCAGAACTGGCATTGGGGATGTGGATGCTATGGAGAATATCCTGCTGACATCTACATCAGGGAGCTCATACGCTTTTGACGCATAAATCAGACAACTCAGAACTCTTCGTGGGATAGAAGGGTCTTCCTCAGACGGTAGGAAGAGCCTTTATACACGAGAGTTGGATGATGGAGTCAACTCTACCCCGAGAAATCGGGTAGTAGAGTTCCTTTCACGGGAGAACTAGGAATTGTATCCTAAGGTTTGGATACATTCCTGTCTTCCTTGAGAGGTTACCCCCAATCCACCAGTTGTATTGGCAGCACCACGACTTCGGGCTACCATACTCTGTGGTTCTCCTCTCGTCTGAGAGAGAAGACCAGAGTTTGATTCCTGCTGATCTGGTCATGACTGGGACCCAGACAGTCAGGAACTGCCACCAACAACGAACCTGACGGAGAAGGTCCGACGGAGAAGATCCAAAGAAGAAGATAGATCTCTATTAGGTTATTGTTGTGGTGTAGAATGAAAATCCAAAATTATAATAGATTTCCATTATGATTTGTAAGAAAGTCTAAGAAAATGTAATAGACTTTTTATGGTAAAATGAGAATGAAAATGACAATTCTTCTATGCACAATGATTTGTATTTGTGGATAAATTATGGACATGATAGATAATAAAATTATCTTTTCTGTTTTAGAGTATATAATATCAGAGGTATTATGGATGTGATAATATATAGGAACTCAAAAGAAAATAGATTGATTTCTATGCAGAGGTCAAAACATGACAAATGAGTAAGTAGATTCGGAATTGATTCAGAGGTTATGAAAACATGATAAATAACGAATCCCCACTTAATAAAATTGATAGAAGATTATGAACGGATGGACCGTTAGGAAATGATGAACAGATGAACTGTCGAGTGAATGTAATAAATGAACGGATGAACCGTCAAGTATTAATGAACAGGCGAACCGTCTGATGAATGTGAGAAATGAATGGATGAACCGTTAAGCATTAATGAATATGTGAAACGTCGGATGAATGAGGAACTTCTGCCTATAAATATAGCAAAAATCTGGCGAGAACGAATACTTCTACTCCTCAACATAAAAATGTCATCTGGAGAAGCATCCAAGAAGACTGAGATAGCCTCAAAGGTTCAGAAAGGCACTGAAGAACGCCCTGCTGGTCCAGTCAAAACGAAGAAGACGGAAGCAGGCGAAGGTTCGTCTGCACCCAAGCCACCAAGGGACATTCTGGATTTTCTGCTCGAACCAGGAAGGACTGAAGAAGAGGAAGCCATGAGGATGGCCGCTTGCAAATTCCTCGTGGGTTCTAGCAAGGAGGTTCTCGGCTCTTTTGCTGATCACGTCTTCGAGAAGGACGGTAGTGGCCCACGTCCAAAAGTAGAGAAGGATGATAGTGATCTTCCTTAATATCATGTATCATCATTCATGAAAATAAAATAAAAATTTTATTTTTAAACATGAATTTGTCTGATGATTACAAGTATTTACATTTATATATAGTACTTTTTAAGGAATTTGCCATTAATAGGCATCAAAACTTTTCGACCATCCAATTCTGAGAGTTGATAAGCTCCATTTGAGAAAACTTTGCTCACAATATAGGGATCTTCCCACTTTGCGTCAAATTTGCCCTTACTCATATGAGTCATAGTCATAGGACGTCTGACTGTTAGAACAAGTTCTTCTTTTTGATATGATCAAACTCTGACTTTTTTTATTAAAAGCTCTTGAAATTCTAGCTTGATAGAATTCAATATTCTGTTGAGCAGATAATCGCTTTTCATCCAGAGCTTCTAATTCCTGAAGTCGAAGACGATCGTTATTTTCAGCAGTGAGTTCATTAGCGATTGCTATCCTTAAAGAAGGAATTTGAATCTCTAATGGAAGAACAGCTTCGCAACCATACACCAGAGAGAAGGGTGTACATTTAGTAGCATTACGAACTGTAGTGCGATAAGCCCACAAACATTTACCGAGCTTCTCACTCCAATTTCGTTTGTTAGTAGAGACAAACTTCTTTAGGAGTTTGATGATGGTCTTGTTGAAAGCTTCTGCTAATCCGTTAGCTGCTGGATTATATGCGGTAGAAGCCACATTATTGATCTGGTGATCGTCACAGAATCGAGTAAATTTCTGGCTGACGAACTGTTGTCCGTTATCATGAACAATACGTCGAGGAACACCAAATCTGTAGATGACGTGGTGCTTAATAAAGCTGATGACATTAGACGTCTTAACTTCAGATAAAGGAATGGCTTCGGCCCATTTGGAGAAGTAATCGGTTATTGCGAGAATGAACCGATGACCTTTAGATGACGGTGGATTGATCGGGCCGACAATGTCCATGCTCCAAGCTTCGAAGGGCCATGATGCTGCCGTCGGATGTAGAAATTCCGAGGGTTGATGAATAAAATCCGCATGGATTTGACAAGCTTTACACTTTTTTGCATATTCGATGGCATCAGATACCATGGTGGGCCAATAATAACCCATACGTCGAATACGGTCTTGAAGTTTTGGTCATGGCTGATGTGCTCCACAAATTCTATCATGTGCTTCGCGAATGATTTGTTGAGCCTCGTCACCGACAACACATCGAAGGAGTAAACCATCATAAGCTCGACGATATAAGGTCTTTGTTGTATGATTGTAGTAGAATCTGAGTGATCGTCGTCTGATAGATGCTGCCTCACTCGGATCATTCGGAAGAATATCATATAATACGAGATCTAAGAAAGAAAGTCCCCAATCTTTATCCGTACTCTGATTCTCAGTCGAGTTACTGAAGATGAATTCCATGCTGGAATCAGATGAAGATGACATCGATTTACGACTGAATCCAAATCCTCTTGTTGTGTTGACGTCATGAGATGTTGATTCTTCAATGTCAAATGGAAGTCCTAGAGTCAAGTTATTTTCAAGATAAAATAATTCTCGATTACGAACAACAATCATTTGTTGCCGTCTTATTGGAATAGCCAGCACCGCTGCAAGATTAGCAAGGGCATCAGCTTCTGTGTTACATGCTCGCCTAACATGTTCAATGAAGAATTCTTCAAACGAAGAAGCCATAGATATAGCTGTTTTATGATAAGGAACCAGATCTTGATGGCGAACTTCATAAGTACCCCTGATCTGATTGACAATGAGTTTAGAGTCTCCATACGCCTCCAAATGTTGAATATTCAGATGTTTAGCGAGTTGAAGACCAATAAGTAATGCGTTGTACTCAGCTACATTGTTTGAACACGGCTGATCGAGAGAATAAGCTCTTTGGATAGCAAGACCTTCTGGCGATACAAGAACAATTCCAACTCCAGCGACAATATCGCCATTAGGACCAATTCTTGATGCTCCATCAAAGAATAGACGCCAAGTAGGATCTTCTTCAGCAATTTGATTTGAATCTAGGACTTCATCTGGGATTTCATCATAGAGTTTTGAATTTTCTGGAATTGAGTGAGCAGCCAGAAAATTAGCTAAAGCTTGTCCTTTGACTGATTTCTGAGGAATATAGTGCATGTCATACTGAGCAAGTAGGATTCCCCAGTTAGCCAATCGAAAATTCAAAACACTGGGTTTCTTCATCATGATCCGTATAGGATTGATCCTGGAGATGACATGAATAGTCTGGCCAATGATATAATGACGTGTCTTTTGGACAACAAACATCAAGGCTAGACATTCTTTTTCAACCGGTGAATATCGAGGTTCAGCTCCGTTCATAGTGCGGCTGAGATAATAAATGGCTTGTTCATGACCATTTTGATTCTTTTGAGCGAGTAATGCACCCAATGAATGACTCATTGCTCGAGTATAGAGGAGGAACGGTATTCCTGAGACGAGAGGTACCAATACTGGAGGGCTCATTAGATATTGTTTTATATCATCGAATGCTTTCTGACATTCATTATTCCAGACAAAAGAGACACATTTCTTCATAAGTTTGTTGAATGGTCTACAGCATCCTGATAAATTAGAGATGAATCTCCTGATATAAGCGATTCTTCCTTGAAATCCTCGTAGCTCTTTTAAGGTGCGTGGAGGACGCATCTCTTGGATGACTTTGATCTTCTCGGGATCCACGTGTATACCTTTAGAGGTAATGACGAAGCCGAGAAATTTACCACTAGAGACGCCTAAGAAGGACTTAGTAGGGTTCATATTTAATTGATGCTTACGCATTAGATCAAATATAGTCTTCAAATCTTGGATATGATCCTCCTTTTGTCGACTTTTGACTGCAATATCATCAACATAGCATTCGACTGTTTTTTGCAAATGTTCACGGAATATAGTGCTCATAGCTCGTTGATAAGTTGCTCCTGCATTCTTGAGACCGAATGGCATAACTGTATAACAGTATGTACCAATCGGCGTTCTGAAAGAAGTGTGCTTCTCATCCTCTGGAAACATTTTGATCTGATTGTACCCAGAATACCCGTCCATGAATGACATTCGTTTAAATCCACAGGTATTATCAACCATGACATCAGTGATTGGTAGAGGGAATTCGTCTTTAGGACATGTCGCATTGAGATCGCGGAAGTCTATGCATACTCTGATCTTGCCAGTCTTTTTAAGAACAGGAACAATATTAGCCACCCAATCGGGATGTTGTGTTTCTGGGAAAATTACAACTGTAGGAATCCGATCTAGAAGACGATCGCTTTATCCCTTGGACTATGCGAAGAAGAAAAACTCTCAAAATTTTGACAGTAGATATCAATGTATCTGTACAATGAATGAGAAAAAGAACTCTATTTATAGAGTCAAGAATAATAACTAAAAAGATAACTGTCTTCACAGCCTATGCCTAGTTAAAAATCACGCATGATTTAACATACACAAGGCTGTGAGCAGTTACTGGACGTGGCCTGTAACTGTTGGACACATGGCAATCATGCATGAGTCGTGTGCAAGTTACAGGACACGCAGGCGAGAGATCAATGGCATGGCTGCCACGTACTCCAATTTGATGAAATCCACGCAGACTTGTTGAAGACGAAATCCACGTAGACTCGGGGTAGAAAGCTTCAAAATCTACGAAAACTTGGGACAGGAAGCTTCAGGATCCACGCAGACTTCGAGGCAAAGAACTTCAAAATCCACGCAAACTTGAGGAAGAAAACTTCATAATCCACGCAAACTTGAGATGAAGATCACAAATACACGCAGACTTGAGATAGAACTGCCAGCTGTCTTGATTTGGCGTGTCTCGACTGACACAAAATCTCTGACAGTGATTGCTTTGTCAGTCGCATTAAATGACAAGAAACCCTTTTGGTACGCCAACTCGACGAAGGCTGAGTCTTGCTGAAGAAGATTTCGAAAATCACGCAATAGACGGCGATGATCTCTCGAATTCTGTGTATACGTGGCATACGAAGAGATATTCTTCGACTGTCGTGTTGTCAGTCATAATTACTCTTTGACAAATGATGAGCTGTCGCCCAGCGTGATTTGTTTATATTGTCTGGATCAACTGAGCGTGACTTTTGACTCTGTCTTGATCAACTCAGCATGACTTTCATTTTTGAGGCCTACAAAACCCCCTTCAAAGTTTTTAAAAAATGATAAATTATTTCGAAATACTTTGAAAATAGAGATGATAAAATGGATTTAGTCACGCTGAGATGACTTCAAAATTTTTCGGAAGTCGAAAAGACTTCGAAGTTCTTTGAAAACATCCAAATGAACTTATTAAATGTCATAATGACTCTTCGTTCTCCGAGACTGATTGTATCCAATTTATGGTGGAATATGAACCGCCGGCAAAACTCAGTTATATAAACAGGAAGAAGTTTCATTTTTAATCTTCATCTTACGTCAATATGACACCAAAGAAGAAAGCTGAGGAAGAAGCACGCAAGTTGGGCTTTTATTCTCATGGTGACCCCACTTTTGGGGGTGAAGAGCCAGAGCCCCTTGTCTTCGAGCTCAAAGATGATCCCTTACAACTAGCCAAGAATTTCTTGAGCTATTTTGGCTTGGATGGCTCGTCCTCTTCTGATGGGCGCAGCCTCATAGAGCAGCGTGACATGTTTAAAGCTCTGTTGCACTGTCTGGGAGTTAGGAGTGTAGAAGAACTAGGCACCAAGCTCAGTCGCTCTGGGAAATAGAGCGTGACTTTTATACTTTTGTTGCACTTTTTGTTTTATCTTTTGTAAGGCCATCAGTGCCTGTCTTAAGAAATGAAATACAACTTTTGTGTTTGATCTGCGTGCCTTAATGAAAAATATTAATCAGCAGTCTTTGATTGTTTCCAATGTTGCTCTGTCTTCCAAAGCACACGTGACACTCATTCCACAGTTTACGAGCGCTATTTATGCGGATCTTTTCCAAGAATAGACTTGTACTTTGCCCTTTAAATAGATGGAAGAGTTTCGCAGATACTCATCTCCCATTCCTCTTCTTCTTCTCTGAGAATGAAATTTTTGGGAGATTTCACTCTCAAACAGGAAAGCAATGTTTTCTAATGTTCGACTTTTGCGCACTGTATCAAACATGAGTTTGCCAATCCTTAGCACCAAACTTGAAGGTAAATCAGTGTAATACGTACACTTATTTTTGCTGTTGAAGATAGGCTTTCTGTTTCTTGTTTCTGATTTGAACAATACACGCCTGTCTCTGTTTGATAAATGCATACTGAATAATTTCTGTTGATCTAATTTTTTTTTCTTAATGCTTTCTGCAGAAACTTGGCTAAAAATTTTCTTCAGAACTGGCATTGGGGATGTGGATGCTGTGGAGAATATCCTGCTGACATCTACATCAGGGAGCTCATACGCTTTTGACGCGTAAATCAGACAACTCAGAACTCTTCGTGGGATAGAAGGGTCTTCCTTAGATGGTAGGAAGAGCCTTTATACACGAGAGTTGGATGGTGGAGTCAACTCTACTACCGAGAAATCGGGTAGTAGAGTTCCTTTCGCGGGAGAACTAGGAATTATATCCCAAGGTTGGATACATTCCTGTCTCCTCTGAAAGGTCGCTCCTAATCCACCTGTTGTATTGGCAGCACCACAACTTCGGGCTGCCACACTCTGTGGTTCTCCTCTCGTCTGAGAGAGAAGACCAGAGTTTGATTCCTGCTGATCTGGTCGTGACTGAGACCCAGACAGTCAGGAATTGCCACCAACAACGAACCTGACGGAGAAGGTCCGACGGAGAAGATCCAAAGAAGAAGATAGATCTCTATTAGGTTATCGTTGTGGTATAGAATGAAAATCCAAAATTATAATAGATTTCCATTATGATTTGTAAGAAAGTCTAAAAAAATGTAATAGACTTTTTATGGTGAAATGAGAATGGAAATGACAATTCTTCTATGCTCAATGATTTGTATTTGTGGATGAATTGTGGACATGATAGATAATAAAATCATCTTTTCTGTTTTAGAGTATATGATATTATCAGAGGTATTATGGACGTGATAATATATAGGAACTCAAAAGAAAATAGATTGATTTCTATGCAGAGGTCAAAACATGACAAATGAGTAAGTAGATTCGGAATTGATTCAGAGGTTATGAAAACATGATAAATAACGAATCTCCACTTAATAAATTGATAGAAGATTATAAACGGATGAACCGTTAGGAAATGATGAACAGACGAACTGTCGAGTGAATGTAATAAATGAGCGGATGAACCGTCAAGTATTAATGAGCAGGCGAACCGTCTGATGAATGTGAGAAATGAATGGATGAACCGTTAAGCATTAATGAATATGTGAAACGTCGGATGAATGAGGAACTTCTGCCTATAAATATAGCAGAAATCTGGCGAGAACGAATACTTCTACTCCTCAACATAAAAATGTCATCTGGAGAAGCATCCAAGAAGACTGAGATAGCCTCAAAGGTTCAGAAAGGCACTGAAGAATGCCCTGCTGGTCCAGTCAAAACGAAGAAGACGGAAGCAGGCGAAGGTTCGTCTGCACCCAAGCCACCAAGGGACATTCTGGATTTTCTGCTCGAACCAGGAAGGACTGAAGAAGAGGAAGCCATGAGGATGGCCTCTTGCAAATTCCTCGTGGGTTCTAGCAAGGAGGTTCTCGGCTCTTTTGCTGATCACGTCTTCGAGAAGGACGGTAGTGGCCCACGTCCAAAAGTAGAGAAGGATGATAGTGATCTTCCTTAATATCATGTATCATCATTCATGAAAATAAAATAAAAATTTTATTTTTAAACATGAATTTGTCTGATGATTACAAGTATTTACATTTATACATAGTACTTTTTAAGGAATTTGCCATTAATAGGCATCAAAACTTTTCGACCATCCAATTCTGAGAGTTGATAAGCTCCATTTGAGAAAACTTTGCTCACAATATAGGGACCTTCCCACTTTGCGTCAAATTTGCCCTTGCTCATATGAGTCATAGTCATAGGACGTCTGACAGTTAGAACAAGTTCTCCTTTTTGATACGCCCGAATTCTGACTTTCTTATTAAAACCTCTTGAAATTCTAGCTTGATAGAATTCAATATTCTGTTGAGCAGATAATCGCTTTTCATCCAGAGCTTCTAATTCCTGAAGTCGAAGACGATCATTATTTTCTGCAGTGAGTTCATTAGCGATTGCTATCCTTAAAGAAGGAATTTGAATCTCTAATGGAAGAACAGCTTCGCAACCATACACCAGAGAGAAGGGTGTACATTTAGTAGCATTACGAACTGTAGTACGATAAGCCCACAAACATTCCCCGAGCTTGTCACTCCAATTACGTTTGTTAGTGGAGACAAACTTCTTTAGGAGTTTGATGATAGTCTTGTTGAAAGCTTCTGCTAATCCGTTAGCTGCTGGATTATATGCGGTAGAAGCCATATTATTGATCCGGTGATCGTCACAGAATCGAGTAAATTTCTGGCTGACGAACTGTGGTCCGTTATCATGAACAATGCGTCGAGGAACACCAAATCTGTAGATGACGTGGTGCTTAATAAAGCTGATGACATTAGATGTCTTAACTTCAGATAAAGGAATGGCTTCGGCCCATTTGGAGAAGTAATCGGTTATTGCGAGAATGAACCGATGACCTTTAGATGACGGTGGATTGATCGGGCCGACAATATCCATGCCCCAAGCTTCGAAGGGCCATGATGCTGCCGTCGGATGTAGAAATTCCGAAGGTTGATGAATAAAATCTGCATGAATTTGACAAGCTTTACACTTCTTTGCATATTCGATGGCATCAGATACCATGGTGGGCCAATAATAACCCATACGTCGAATACGGTCTTGAAGTTTTGGTCCTGGCTGATGTGCTCCACAAATTCCATCATGTGCTTTACGAATGATTTGTTGAGCCTCGTTACCGGCAACACATCGAAGGATTAAACCATCATAAGCTCGACGATATAAGGTCTTTGTTGTATGATTGTAGTAGAATCTGAGTGATCGTCGTCTGATAGATGCTGCCTCACGCGGATCATCCGGAAGAATATCATATAATACGAGATCTAAGAAAGGAAGTCTCCAATCTTTATCCGTATTCTGATTCTCAGTCGAGTTACTGAAGATGAATTCCATGCTGGAATCGGATGAAGATGACATCGATTTACGACTGAATCCAAATCCTCTTGTTGTGTTGACGTCATGAGATGTTGATTCTTCAATGTCAACTGGAAGTCCTAGAGTCAAGTTATTTTCAAGATAAAATAATTCTCGATTACGAACAACAATCATTTGTTGCCATCTGATTGGAATAGCCAGCACCGCTGCAAGATTAGCAAGGGCATCAGCTTCTGTGTTACATGCTCGCCTAACATGTTCAATGAAGAATTCTTCAAACGAAGAAGCCATATATATAGCTGTTTTATGATAAGGAACCAGATCTTGATGGCAAACTTCATAAGTACCCCTGATCTGATTGACAATGAGTTTAGAGTCTCCATACGCCTCCAAATGTTGAATATTCAGATGTTTAGCGAGTTGAAGACCAATAAGTAATGCGTTGTACTCAGCTACATTGTTTGAACACGGCTGATCGAGAGAATAAGCTCTTTGGATAGCAAGACCTTCTGGCGATACAAGAACAATTCCAACTCCAGTGACAATATCGCCGTTAGGACCAATTCTTGATGCTCCATCAAAGAATAGACGCCAAGTAGGATCTTCTTCAGCAATTTGATTTGAATCTAGGACTTCATCTGGGATTTCATCATAGAGTTTTGAATTTTTGGAATTGAGTGAGCAGCCAGAAAATCAGCTAAAGCTTGTCCTTTGACTGATTTTTGAGGAATATAGTGCATGTCATACTGAGCAAGTAGGATTCCCCAGTTAGCCAATCGAGAATTCAAAACACTGGATTTTTTCATCATGATCCGTATAGGATTGATCCTGGAGATGACATGAATAGTCTGGCCAATGATATAATGACGTGTCTTTTGGACAACAAACATCAAGGCTAGACATTCTTTTTCAACCGGTGAATATCGAGGTTCAGCTCCGGTCATAGTGCGGCTGAGATAATAAATGGCTTGTTCATGACCATTTTGATTCTTTTGAGCGAGTAATGCACCCAATGAATGACTCATTGCTCGAGTATAGAGGAGGAACGGTATTCCTGAGACGGAAGGTACCAATACTGGAGGGCTCATTAGATATTGTTTTATATCATCGAATGCTTTCTGACATTCATCATTCCAGACAAAAGAGACACCTTTCTTCATAAGTTTGTTGAATGGTCTGCAGCGTCCTGATAAATTAGAGATGAATCTCCTGATATAAGCGATTCTTCCTTGAAATTCTCGTAGCTCTTTTAAGGTGCGTGGAGGACGCATCTCTTGGATGGCTTTGATCTTCTCGGGATCCACGTGTATACCTTTAGAGGTAATGACGAAGCCGAAAAATTTACCACTAGAGACGCCTAAGAAGGACTTAGTAGGGTTCATCTTTAATTGATGCTTACGCATTAGATCAAATATAGTCTTCAAATCTTGGATATGATCCTCCTTTTGTCGACTTTTGACTGCAATATCATCAACATAGCATTCGACTGTTTTCCGCAAATATTCACGGAATATAGTGCTCATAGCTCGTTGATAAGTTGCTCCTGCATTCTTGAGACCGAATGGCATAACTGTATAACAGTATGTACCAATCGGCGTTCTGAAAGAAGTATGCTTCTCGTCCTCTGGAAACATTTTGATCTGATTGTACCCAGAATACCCGTCCATGAATGACATTCGTTCAAATCTACAGGTATTATCAACCATGACATCAGTGATTGGTAGAGGGAATTCGTCTTTAGGACATGCCGCATTGAGATCGCGGAAGTCTATGCATACTCTGATCTTGCCATTCTTTTTAAGAACAGGAACAATATTAGCCACCCAATCGGGATGTTGTTCCTCTCTAATAAACCCAGAGGTAATGAGTTTATTGACTTCAGCTTCAATTGCATCCATGATGTCTGGACGAAATCGTCGCTGTTGTTGTTTGACCGGTTTAACATTCGGCAAGATATTGAGCTTGTGAGTTGCAATTTGAGGATCAAGCCCTGGCATATCTTCATAACTCCAAGCAAAGACATCGATGTAATCACGAATGAGTTTGATCATGTCTTTCTTATCAGTTTCTGAAAGACTTTCACTGATGAATATTGGTTTGGGAGATCCCTCTTCACCAACATCTATTTGAACAAGTTTATCTTCAGTCAGAGGTTCTTTTTGCTCGAAACGGAACTCCCATTGATTATCTAATCTTTGGGCCCATTGTTCCGATTCAGGTGAGATTTCAAACTCTTCTTCGTCTTCATCACTTTCTTCAGAATGGTCAATGGAAACCATGTTGGAAGACAAAATGTTGTAGTAGAAGTCCCCGATACTTGTATCGGAATCCCAAGAAGTGGTACTAGAAGAATCAGATCTCTTATCTTCGTCAGACTCGGGATCTTCATGGATAATATTGATAAAAGGAGTAGGAGCTATATAGCCCAATCCGCATTTCATCCTTCCATATTTCAGAGGAGGAATACGAACAGGCATTTTTCTTCCTTTTCCACTATTGAGGCCAGTCCTGAAGTCATAGCCCATATTTTTGATGATGTCTTTAGATTGCTGACTATAACGACATAGTTGTAATCTTCCAGTGTCATCATTTTTGTCTTCATCTTCTAAATCAGAAGGACTTTGGGGCCCTTTATAGAAGAATATTGGAATGTCTCCTGGCTTTCTGCTGGGAACTAGAAAGTTTAAAGATTGTACAGGTTCTAGGGATACATCTGTATGAACAGTCTGTACAACCCCTATGGTTATTGCGTTCAAGTCATCTAACAAATGTAAATAACTATGAACATAATTACACACATCAGCATACTGCAAAGATGGAGACTTTTTATTAAATATAAAAGCAGCAGTATTTATATTGGGAGAAGGCTGAGCCTTAGAGATTTTAGCCAAGTCAATGACTAAAGGGGGAGAAGAAGAAGAAGCTTTGTTTCGATTAAGATCGATAACAAATGGCTCAGAAGAAGTGAGCTCCCTTGAAGTTTGAGTAGGAAAAATAATCCGTCCTCCAACTGGAATTAGCAGAGTATCCTGTTTCATATGTGGGGATGCAGGAATTACAGTATGCCTACTGACAGAAATAATTATTGTATCTTGAGCAGATGACTGAGGTAACGGAGAGATCCGTCCACTCACTGGAATGATGAAAGAATCTTCTCCAAAGGGTTTAAGAGATTGTTACTGAGTAGTTCGACCTTTAACAAGGATTATTAAAGTCTCACTTTGTGCATCTTCTTTCTCCATAGCTTGTATGATCCTTGTATACTCTTCTTTGTACATTCGGGAATCGTTGAAATAAGCTTCAACCCCATGGAAGGGATTTATATCAGCAACTTCTTTTTGTACTCTTCCATTGCTATCAATGTATTTAAAACATTGATGAAGAGTAGAGGGCACCATATTATTTTCATGAAGAAAGGGCCTCCCCAGAAGAAGATTATAGGATCCCGCGATCTCGATCACATAGAAAGTGACTTTAGATCTGAAATCGCCTATCTGAAGCTTCAGATGAATCTTTCCCAAAGGCTCACTTCGGCTTTGATTGAATCCCAAGATAGTAGTAACCGTCTTGGAGAGCTTGTGAAGAGGGATTTGTAGTTCATCCAACAAACTCTTTGGCATTATGCTTGTAGCAGACCCTGGGTCAATGAGGATACGATCTATCTTCATCGTATCAATATAACCAGAAGTGCTGAGTTTTGTTCTTAAATCAGTGGAAGGTAACACATTAATTTTGGAAACATGGATTTTTCCTTTCATTGATCTGGATATTTGCAGAGAAGGAAGAGTTGAACCACTCCTTTGATTAGGAGTTGGTAACAGACCCTCTTTAATGGACAGATTCTGTGCCCAATTTGAAGAAGTCATAGGAGAAGATATTAAGGAATATTTCTTCTTAGACTCATTCAGATTTTGAGACATAGAATGTCCAGAAGGAAGAGTAGTCAAAGGACCATCTCCTTTCTTTTGACTAACAAAAGTATCAGTCAAAGCTGTTCCTGAAGTAAAAACTACAGGAGCAGAAGAAACAACTAAAGAGTTATTCCTTTTCGAAGGGACTTTGTGTGGAAGACCTCCCCCAGTTCTAGTAGAACTCGGTAAAGAAGAAGAGATAACTAAGCAGTTATTCTTCTCTGATGAAATACACGCTGAAACAGATTTGGCTAAGGAACCAGTACTGTTAGCGTGACTTTTAATTTTAGAATTACACGCTGGAACAGATTTGGCTAGGGAGCCAGTACTGTCAGCGTGACTTTTAGGGTTGAATTCACACGCTGGAACAGATTTGGCTAAGAAGCCAGTACTGTCAACGTGACTTTTAGGGTTGAATTTGCACGCTGGAACAGATTTGGCTAAGGAGCCAGTACTGTCAGCGTGACTTTTAGGGTTGAATTTGCATGCTGGAACAGATTTGGCTAAGGAGCCAGTACTGTCAGCGTGACTTTTGATTACTGTCATCTTCGAGCGCACAAGAGTGTGCATGCTTGCAGTGGAGTTCTTGCCAGAGGTAGGAGTAGACACAGTGGCAGAGACTTCACCATTGACTGCCAACTGATTCTTAGGGACATAGACAGAGTGTCCCTTCAACTTGGCAGTGATGATGGAGGCTGGAGTGGGCTTGCCACCCTTAGCCCGCTGCATTTCTTCATAGGCGAGTTGATCGAATTTGATCGTCATAACCTTCTTCGTCGAGCTGATTGACGAAGTGTCGCATTGAGTTGTTACCATCTCAGAATAGGAGATGGTTTTCCCCAGCAGAGTCGCCAATTTGTTTTCCATAAAGAAATTCTCTTTATTTGTTGTATTTCTGGAAAAATTACAACTGTAGGAATCCGTTCTAGAAGATGATCGCTTTATCCCTTGGACTATGCGAAGAAGAAAAGCTCTCAAAATTTTGACAGTAGATATCAATGTATCTGTCCAATGAATGAGAAAAAGAACTCTATTTATAGAGTCAAGAATAATAACTGAAACGATAACTGTCTTCATAGCCTATGCCTAGTTAAAAATCATGCAGGATTTAACATACACAAGGCTGTGAGCAGTTACTGGACGTGGCCTGTAACTGTTGGACACATGGCAATCATGCATGAGTCATGTGCAAGTTACAGGACACGCATGCGAGAGATCAGTGGCATGGCTGCCACGTACTCCAATTTGATGAAATCTACGCAGACTTGTTGAAGACGAAATCCACGCAGACTCGGGGTAGAAAGCTTCAAAATCCACGCAAATTTGGGGCAGGAAGCTTCAGGATCCACGCAGACTTCGAGGCAAAGAACTTCAAAATCCACGCAAACTTGAGGAAGAAAACTTCAGAATCCACGCAAACTTGAGATGAAGATCACAAATACACGCAAACTTGAGATAGAACTGCCAGCTGTCTTGATTCGGCGTGTCTCGACTGACACAAAATCTCTGACAATGATTGCTTTGTCAGTCGCATTAAATGACAAGAAACCCTTTTGGTACGCCAACTCGACGAAGGCTGAGTCTTGCTGAAGAAGATTTCAAAAATCACGCAATAGACGGCGATGATCTCTCGAATTCTGTGTATACGTGGCATACGAAGAGATATTCTTCGACTGTCGTGTTGTCAGTCATAATTACTCTTTGACAAATGATGAGCTGTCTCCCAGCGTGATTTGTTTATATTGTCTGGATCAACTGAGCGTGACTTTTGACTCTGTCTTGATCAACTCAGCGTGACTTTCATTTTTGAGGCCTACAATGACCATGCCGTCTCTCATAGAAGTGCGGAAGACTAAGAATAAGACTGTTCGAGTCTTCATCAAATGTTTCCGACAAGCATGTTTGAGGTTACCTCTGGGCATGCCGAAACATGCACTCATCGGAACAAGCAACATGAACATGCTCCTTACAATCAAGCCCTGACTCAACTCCACTCCCCCGCCTAATTGGAGCGTATTGATCATTGAAGCCGAAGCTGCTGAAAAGAAGGCACGTAATGCTCGCCTTCTGGGGGTTAACTTCCCCACCTTCATCGACAAAGGGAAACGGCCTGTGACCAGCAGTAGCAGTCGCAAAGTGAAAGGGAAGCAGGCATTGACTGTCAATGCATCTAACGGCACGCAAGGTCCTGCCTAGAGGTCTCCTACCGTACCACGACCGAAGATGGTCTACTCCTTCCACGATGAGGATACCTTTGTCACCCTCATTTTTCGTATTTCATATTTATACTCGTAATTGGATTTTTGCCATGTATTTTTTTTCGACTTGCAGAATTTTGGGTTTTCTCGTATTTTGGGTTTCAGCTCGGCTCGGTTTTAGTTGGTTGGTTTGGCTTGGTTTGATTTTAAACCAATGAAACACTTTAACCTATACTCCACCCTCATTCCACCACAACCACCCTCATTAAATCCCCACCTAATATTCTCTCTCCTTATTACTCTTCCATTAATTTTCTATTATCTTCTTCCTAGGGGTGTAAACGGGTCGGACGGACACGGACAGTCCACTGTCCGTGTTTGGTCCGAAAATAAAAATGAGTTCGGACGGACTGACACGGACAGTCCACTGTTCGAATTTGGGCCGGACGGACACGGACAACCACTGTTCGTTAATTCAATCGGACGGTCCACGAACAAATTAAATATATTATCAAAAGCTATTATTTTATCAAGATTACTTGATAGTTGCTAAAAAATCAAGTTGAAAGAAAATATAATAGAAGGTTATAGAATATAATAAACAATGGTAAAAGGTTAATGAAAATCGAGACCGGACAACAACAAATTGATGCAAAACCAAAATGATATGACATAATTGATGCAAAACAAAAAGAAGTTTCCACTATCGGATGGTTCGCGGACAAATTCAGACCGGACATGGAAATGACCGTGTCCGTGTCTGATTTTTAAACGGACCAAAAAATATGTCCAAGTTTTGTTCGTTAATCAATCGAACGGCCCGCGGTCATACCATTTATCGAACCGGACACGTACGGACGACGGACTACTTTGTCCATTTTACACCCCTACTTCTTCCTTCTTCCACACAACACCCCACCCATAGACAAGTGCACCTTGCCATAAAACAAGAACCCATTTTGATTTGTCCATTAGATAGATTAGCCCTCTAGAAACAACATTAGAACTTGTCATTTTTGATTTTGGTCCATGGATTTCCATAGATCTAAGTTTCCCCTATTTTCGGATTTACAAGGTTTTGATCTATTTAAGTTGAATTTTTGTGGGTTTTGATGTTCCTATGTTGGGGAGAATCAAATTTCACCCAAGATAGAACTTTAAAAATCCGGATTTGGAGTTGTGATGGCCAAGTTGTGGTATTTTGAAATTTTGGAACCCATTGGAGCTCCTTATCAACAAATGGAGAAGAAGAAGACCCTTCCTGCTGGCGCGCCTTGGCACGCGCCAACTGCGCTTATGCCGCCCGTCCTACGCTGTTGCGCTTTGTGCGCTGCCCAGCCACCCGCCTTGCGCAGCGCCCTTGTACGCGTGCCCGTCCTGCGCTAGCGCGCCTTGCGCACTGCCCAGCCACCCGCCTTGTGCAGCGCCCTTGCGCGCGCCCCCGTCCTGCGCTGGCGCACCTTACACGCTGCCCAGCCACTCGCCTTGCACAGCGCCCTTGCGCGCGCGCCCGTCCTGCGCTGGCGCGCATTGCGCAGCCCCTTTCCTGCGCTGGCCCGCCTTGCGCGCTGCCAGCCACCTGCCCTGTACTGCGCCCTTGCGCGCGCCTAGCCCCGCGCTGGCCGCATTCTGCGTACGCCGCCCCCGCGTGCTGCGCTCTTGCGCGCGCGTCATCCCCGCCTGCGCGTCTAGCACGCCCGGCCTGCTGCGCCCCTGCGCAGTTTGCTCCTGCGACCCCTTGCGCGCTCAGCTGACCCGCCCGTCTGCGCACCCTAGCGGCTGCGTCTCCTGTACATCCTAGTGGCAGTGCCCCGCGCCCCTAGCCAGAGCCCTTGCCCGGGGCCCTTTGGGCTGTCTCTTGACCTAGCACACCTTGTGCCATGGTGTCCCTTAGTTTTCCCTTGGTCTTTGCCTTCTCTTGTTGATTTGTGTTTTCTGAGATTTCTTTCCCACAGCACGACTTGACTTGACCTGACACGTCTAGACACGAATTTTCTAGAAATTGACTTGTGGCTAGATTTCTTGATCCTGGCCATAACCTGAGATAAAAACTTGTAACCCGCAACTTGTAACTTGATTTACTTGATAACTTGATAGTGGCCAGCCGTGGCGCACTCCTGACTTGACTTCACTTGATAATCTGATAACTCAATGCTGTTGCGATAGCTAACTTAACTTAACTTAATTTAACTTAACTTAACTTAACTTAACTTAACTTAACTTGACTTGCCCCTGACACCGTAGGTGTTCTTTCTTGTTGCTTGTGCAAATCTACTTGTCTTGTCTTGCATCATGCCTAGGAAGTGACTCCCCTGGGTACCACGGCCAGGGATTTACACTAAATATGGATTAGGCTAATGATTAGATCAAACTAGAACATGGTGAATTTCCAGTCACAAGTAATCTCGTTATCTGGGCGCTTTAATGGACTTGTAGCTTGCCGACGAGTAGAGCACATTTCCAGCACACTGTCATGTGTTGCACCCTCTAAGTCACCTAAGGGTATATCGTCTCCAGGGCGATGTACCCAATCATACTCTCAACCCGCGGAAGGATAACTGGATAGTCTGCAGGGCTTGGGACTAGGAATTTCTCGTCTGCATCTTGTTAGTAACTAGGCTTGTGATAACCCTAGTTAGTTAAGTAGTAAGCCGTAGTACTTGCTTGGCCGCTTGTGGATGGATGGTGTCCAGCATTGTCTAAGTCTCTTCTAGTCCCAGTACCTGGTACTCCTGAACATGATTGTTTTACTTATCTTTAACAATAAATGGGTAGAGACAAGGTGCTATTCAGGCGAAGGGTTACGACCCCGGTCCTTGTTTGGTTTACGGGTTGTAACCTGGCTTCCGGAATGGTTCCATGTCCCTAGTCCTTTATTTTCTTGTTGTACTCTTATTTACTAGTACTTTCTTCTATTTTCTTATGTTCTGATATGCTGGCTTTTGTTCTTATTTCGTGGCCTCCTTTGTGGCACTTGCTATTTCTGGGGTTTGACCCAGCTGGTTTTGTATGGCCAGATTTCGGAGCAGCACCCGAGGATCTACTGAACCTCTAGCTCGATGGTGGCGACTAGAAGGAACCCGGGCTACGAGTGGGTTTTTTATTTTGTTTCGCTCACTCTATTATAAAATTATTCTTTTGAGGCGTTTAGCCGACGAGCACCTGTTAGCTCGATGCATGTTTACTTACTGTCTGCCAACGGGCTGTAAACATGATTAACAAATCCTAGGGTTGATCATGTATGACTAAACTCTTGCTAGTCTTCGTATTTTGTACGACTAGCTTCATGATCAGTTGAATATGTAATATTTGGGACGCCTTTTATTGTATATTTGGTGGTCTAATATCTTGTAACTATATTACTTGCTTGAGATTGAGATAATAGACTTAACCTTAAGAGACTGTTGGCTTGTAGTAAATCCTTATATCTAGACAGTCGTGACCGTATAGCGAGATGAATTCCATTTCGATATACGTAGCTGGCTATATACGCCCCCGCTCTCCAGTATTCTGGTTCTGGGGTGTCACATGGTTTAAGTGGTGGCCCATGCAGGTCCTGGTATTCAAGATATGTGAGGGTTTACCGGATAGATGTCTCAATCAGTACTCGTCTTTGATCTCCATTTATATTCTCTGCATCTCTGGATTCTTGCCCTGATCATGTGCTTGTATCGTTGATCTGTCCAGGTCCTTCCTTATTGTTTTCCTGTGTCATCTTCTTGAACGGCACTGTACCTGACCCCGTCGATCAGCAAGGTGGAGCACTTCCTGTAGACCAGCAGCAACCCGAAGATCAAGCCCAGCATTCCGGAGTAGCCTCCAGAGTTGTACCTACTGGAGGAGAGCCCCCAGTTCAGCCCGTTCAGCCTGCCAAGCCGGATGATGGCACCTTGGTAGGTCTTATCAGGACCTTGATAGCTTCCCAGGATCGTAGAGGAGACGCCTTACACCAGGTATTGGCAGATGCTTTGACCAGAGGCGGTCATCCAGGGAATAGTGTGGCCAACAGCTTCAAGCGCCTGAACCCTACATTCTTCGACGGCAGCGAGGATGCGATTGCCGCGGACGCTTGGCTTCAGGATACCGAGGTGGTTCTGGAAGCAGCTAGGATGCCTGAGAATGAGAAGGTGGCGGTGGTACGCCTACAGTTGTTGGACTTAGCTCGCAGTTGGTGGGCGGCGCAAGCCATGGGATTAGTGGCACCCATTGCTTGGGCAGTGTTTAGAGAGAGATTTCAGGCAAAGTATTTCGATGCTGTAGCTCAGTATGACCTACAGACGAGATTTACCAACTTAAAGCAAGGAGGCAGAACGGTCGACGGTTATGCATCTGAGTTTTCTAGACTCAGTAGGTTTACCCCCACCTTGGTGGCGATCGAGTTTGATAGGGCCCGGCGGTTCCAGCAGGGACTGTATTTGGAGATCTTGTTGGCAGTCAAGCAATTCGAGCACTAGACGTTCGATACAATATTAAAGGCAGCTAGGAGGCACGAGTACACCTCCTAGAGGATTGTGGATAGGACCGGAGGTAGGAAGCGACCCCACAACCAGATGCAGCAATCATCAGCTCCAGCCCCGGCAGCAAGGGGTTTGACCATTGGAACTCCGAGGCGGGCGGCCTTAGTAACGTCGGTTCAGCATTCAACCCCGACGTACCCGCAGAAGCAGAAGTAGAAGCAGACTTCCGCGATGGGATGTTCTCATTGCGGGAAGCCAGACCAAGTAGTGGCGGATTGTCGTAGGGCACAGGGATTGTGCCTGGCTTGTGGAGCGACAGATCACAAGATAGGAGCCTGCCCGAATAGGGGTAGTTCATCCTCTTCCAACCTAACCAGTCCATCGGTTAGAGGACCAGCACCTATGCAGCAGCAGCAGTACCCGAGGCCATTGTTGCCTCAGGCCCAGGCGTTTCATTAGCAGAACCAGCAACAGTATACCCAGGCTCAAGTACAGAGTAGGCAGAGAGGTTTCCAGCAGAGGGGACCCACAGCTAGAGGACAGGGTCAGGCCATGATGATGACTATAGAAGAAAAAGTTGTACCAGGTGAGGTAGTGGCAGGTACTATTCTCGTCAACTCCTTTCCAGCATCGGTATTATTTGATTCTGGTGCATCGTATTCATTCATGTCTGCACGATTCGCGACACGGATAGGATTGGAGCCCGAGTCATTATCAGTGAGGCTTAAAATACTTACTGGTAATGGTCTTGTGGGAGTAGATCGAGTGTTTTCCTCGTGTCGGATCGTAGTTAGTGGTAGAGAGTTCCCCGCTAGATTTATAGAATTCCCTATGGCAGACTATGATGTAGTCTTAGGCATGGATTGGTTGAGGAACCAGTATGCTAGGATAGACTGCCACATTGGCAGGGATGTTTTTAGCATTCCAGGCGAGCCAGAGTTCTCATTTTCCTGAGGTACAGTGGAGCCATCTTCGCCAGTATTGTGGATGGCAGTAGCAGCAGTATAGTTACCCAGGATAGTTTCCAGATGTCTTCCCAGAAGACCTTCCAGGAATGCCACCAGAGCGGGAGATCGAGTTCACTATAGACTTGATTCCCGGGACAGCACCAGTATCAGAGCGAGTCTACAGAATGGCACCTTCAGAGTTGAAGATTTTGTACAAAATGATTGAAGAATTAAGGACCAAGGGATTAATTCGTGCAAGTGGATCGCCTTGGGGAGCCCCGATGCTTCTTATGAAAAAGAAGGATGGTACGTCCAGGCTATGTATAGATTATCGTACCTTGAACTCAGTGACAATCAAGAACAGATACCCTCTTCCGAGGATAGATGACTTGTTTGATCAACTCAGAGGGGCTTCAGTGTTCTTGAAGATAGACTTGCGGTCAGGATACCACCAGATCAGAGTCAGAGAGCAGGACATCCCGAAGACAACATTTAGATCGAGGTATGGACATTGGGAGTTTCTTGTTATGCCATTCGGAGCAACCAATGCGCCGGCCGTATTCATGGACCTCATGAATCGTATATTCATGCCTTACTTGGATCAGTTCGTGATCGTGTTCCTAGATGATATCCTGGTCTACAGCAAGAGCAAAGCGGAGCATGAGCAGCATCTCAGGATTGTCCTTCAGACGCTTAGAGAGCATCAGTTGTACGCCAAGTTTAGTAAATACGAGTTCTGGCTCTATCGTACTTCGTACTTGGGTCACATCATTACCCGAGGAGAAGTGGAAGTGGATCCCCAGAAGATTGTGGCTATCGAGTCATGGCCAGTACCTAGTTCAACGGCAGAGGTTCGCAGCTTCCTTGGATTGGCCGGCTACTACCGGCAATTCGTATCAAATTTTGTAAGGATTTCGGCACCGATGACCCAGTTGACCCGCAAGGATGTGTAGTTCGCTTGGACAGCAGAGTGTCAGGAATCATTTGAGAAGTTGAAGCAAGGTTTGATAATGGCTCCCATTCTCACACTTTAAGATGGGACCAGAGGATTCACAGTTTATTACGACGCTTCAGGAAGAGGATTGGGGTATGTCTTGATGCAGCATGGGAAGGTAATATCTTATGCATCACGTCAACTTCGTGATCATGAGAAAAATTACCCAACCCACGACTTGGAACTGGCAACAGTAGTATTTGCACTAAAACTTTGGCGGCACTACTTGTATGGAGACAGAGTGGAGATATTTACCGATCACAAGAGCCTGAAGTATGTTTTCACCCAGAAGGACCTTAATATGCGGTAGAGAAGATGGCTCGAGCTACTGGTGGACTACGATATAGACTTGTAGTATCACCCAGGGAAGGCCAACGTTGTAGCAGATGCGTTGAGCCGGAGAGCCGGAGTTTATTTCCTAACGGCGCAACCAGAATTATTGGCAGATCTTCAGAAGATGGGAATCGAAGTGGTTCTTCCTACCAACATGGCATTGATGGCCAGTCTACAGGTTTAATCCAGCATAGTTGAGAGGATTCAGATGGCACAATCTACAGATTCCAAGATTCAGCAGCTCAGAGCAGAGTGTGAAGCAGAAAGAAGGCCAGAATTGTGCATTCATGAAAATGGTACACTTCGGCACGGTACTCGTCTTTGTGTACCAAGTGGAGATATCAGACAGGAGGTCATGGCAGAAGCTCACAGTTCACAGTATTCTATTCATCCCGGTGGCACGAAGATGTACCGTGATATTTGTCAGCATTTCTGGTGGAATGGCATAAAGAGGAAGATAGCCCGGTTTGTCTTTCGGTGTTTGGTTTGCCAGCAGGTTAAAGCTGAACATCAGAGGCCCGCTGGACTTCTTTAGCCCTTGCCGATTCCAGAATAGAAGTGGAAGCATGTGACCATGGATTGACTGGATTGCCTAGATCCCCAGCTGGTAGAGATGCTATTTGGGTTATCGTTGACCGGCTCGCAAAGGTGGCTCATTTTCTCCCATTCAGAGTTGGGTAGTCTACGGCTCAACTAGCAGAGATGTACCTCAGACAGATTGTCAGGCTTCACGGTGTGCCCGTCAGTATCACCTCGGACCAAGATTCAATGTTTATATCACACTTTTGGCGTAGCCTGCAAGAGAGCTTGGGAAATCGTCTCCAGTTCAGTTCAGCATATCATCCGCAGACAGATGGTCAGTCAGAGCGCACAATCCAGACTCTTGAAGACATGTTGAGATCTTGTACACTTGACTTCGGTGGTTCATGGGAGGATCACCTGCACCGGGTGGAGTTCTCGTACAACAACAGTTTCCAGGCTAGCATTCAGATAGCCCCGTTCGAGGTACTATATGGCAGGAAGTGCAGACCCCCGCTAGCATGGGACGATGTCGGAGAGAGGCAGATGCTCGGTCCAGAAATAATTGCCCAGAGAGTTGAAGTAGTCAGAAAAGTCAGGGATCATCTTCGAGTTGCCCAAGATCGCCAGCGACATTGGGCCGATGCCCATCGGCGTCCCTTAGAGTTTGCTATCGGCGACCATGTATTCCTTAGGATCTCGCCTAACCACGGCGTTATTCGCTTTGGCGTACGGGGAAAGCTTAGTCCTAGGTTTATAGGGCCGTTCGATATCCTGGAGCGAGTAGGAGAAGTATCCTATCGTCTTGCTCTTCCGTCGTCGCTAAGTGAGGTGTATGATGTATTCCATGTGTCCCAATTACGACGCTATATCCCGGACCCGAGCCATATCCTAGACCATTCGGAATTGGTTGTTGGTACCAACCTTTCGTATGAGGAGAGGCCCATGTCTATATTGGACTGGAGGGAGAAAATACTCAAGAACAAGACTATTAGCTTAGTCCGTGTTGCTTGGGGTCATCACTCTCTAGGTGAGTCAACATGGGAGCGTGAGGACGACATCCGATCGCGATATCCCGACTTGTCTGACTCGTAAGGTATAATGTCTTCCTTATGCCTTATGCTTTCCATCCCTTGCTTGCATGTATGATTGTATGATTGAACAGCTTAGTATAGTTGTTGGTGCTTAGTGTAGCTTGCCGTGGCAGTCTCTAGCTCCTTGATTAAATTTTGAGGACAAAATTCTTTTAAGGTGGGTAGAGTTGTCACCCTCATTTCCTGTATTTCGTATTTATACTCGTAATTGGATTTTTGCCATGTATTTTTATTTTTTTCTCGACTTGCAGAATTTTGGGTTTTCTCGTATTTTGGGTTTCGGCTCGGCTCGGTTTTAGTTGTTTGGTTTGGCTTGGTTTGATTTTAAACCAATGAAACACTTTAACGTATACTCCACCCTCATTCCACCACAACCACCCTCATTAAATCCCCACCTAACATTCTCTCTCCTCATTACTCTTCCATTAATTTTCCATCATCTTCTTCCTTCTTCCACACAACACCCCACCCATACGCAAGTGCACCTTGCCATAAAACCAGAACTCATTTTGATTTGTCCATTAGATAGATTAGCCCTCTAGAAACAACATTAGAACTTGTCATTTTTGATTTTGGTCCATGGATTTCCATAGATCTAAGTTTCCCCTATTTTCCGATTTACAAGGTTTTGATCTATTTAAGTTGGATTTTTGTGGATTTTGATGTTCCTATGTTGGGGAGAATCAAATTTCACCCAAGATAGAACTTTAAAAATCCGGATTTGGAGTTGTGATGGCCAAGTTGTGGTATTTTGAAGTTTTGGAACCCATTGGAGCTCCTTCTCAACAAATGGAGAAGAAGAAGACCCTCCCTGCTGGCACGCCTTGGCACGCGCCAACTGCGCGCACGCCGCCAGTCCTGCGCTGGCGCGCCTTGCGCGCTGCCCATCCACCCGCCTTGAGCAGCGCCCTTGTACGCGCGCCCGTCCTGCGCTGGCGCGCCTTGCACGCTGTCCAGCCACCCGCCTTGCGCAGCGCCCTTGCGCGCGCGCCCATCCTGTGCTGGCGCGCCTTGCGCGCTGCACAGCCACCCGCCTTGTGCAGCGCCCTTGCGCGTCCCTAGCCCCGCGTTGGCCGCGTTCTGCGCACGGTCCCCCGCGTGCTGCGCTCTTACGTGCGCGTCATCCCCGCCAGCGCCCCTAGCGCGCCCGGCCTGCTGCGCCCCCGCGCAGTTTGCTCCCGTGACCCCTTGCGCGCTCTGCTGACCCGCCCGTCTGCGCGCCCTAGCGGATGCGCCTCCTGCGCACCCTAATGGCAGCGCCCCCGTGCCCCTAGCCAGAGCCCTTGCCCGACGCCCTTTGGGCTGCCTCTTGACCTAGCACACCTTGTGCTATGGTGTCCCTTGGTTTTCCCTTGGTCTTTGCCTTCTCTTGTTGATTTGCGTTTCCTGAGATTTCTTACCCACAGCACGACTTGACTTGACCCGACACGTCTTGACACGAATTTTCTAGGAATTGACTTGTGGCTAGCTTTCTTGATCCTGGCCATAACCTGAGATAAAAACTTGTAACCCGCAACTTGTAACTTGATTTACTTGATAACTTGATAGTGGCCAGCCGTGGCGCACTCCTGACTTGACTTAACTTTATAACCTGATAACTCGATGCTGTTGAGACAGCTAACTTAACTTAACTTAACTTAACTTAACTTGACTTGCCCCTGACACCGTGGGTGTTCTTTCTTGTTGCTTGTGCAAATCTACTTGTCTTGTCTTGCATCATGCCTAGGAAGTGACTCCCCTGGGTACCACGGCCATGGATTCACACTAAATATGGATTAGGCTAATGATTAGATCAAACTAGAACATAGAGAATTTCCAGTCACAAGCAATCTCGTTATCTGGGTGCTTTAATGGACTTGTAGCTTGCCGACGAGTAGAGAATATTTCTAGCACACTGTCATGTGTTGCACCCTCTAAGTCACCAAAGGGTATATCGTCTCCAGGGCGATGTACCCAATCATACTCTCAACCCGCGGAAGGATAACTGGATAGTCTGCAGGGCTTGGGACTGAGAATTTCTCGTATGCATCTTATTAGTAACTATGCTTGTGATAACCCTAGTTAGTTAAGTAGTAAGCCGTAGTATTTGCTTGGCCGCTTGTGAATGGATGGTGTCCAGCATTGTCTAGGTCTCGTCTAGTCCCAGTACCTGGTACTCCTGAACATGATTGTTTTACTTATCTTTAACAATAAATGGGTAGAGACAAGGTGCTATTCAGGCGAAGGGTTACGACCCCGGTCCTTGTTTGGTTTACGGGTTGTAACCTGGCTTTCGGAATGGTTCCATGTCCCTAGTCATTTATTATCTTATTGTACTCTTATTTACTAGTACTTTCCTCTATTTTCTTATGTTCTGATATGCTGGTTTTTGTTCTTATTTCGTGGCCTCCTTTGTGGCACTTGCTCTTTCTGGGGTTTGACCCAGCTAGTTTTGTGTGGCCAGATTTCAGAACAGCACCCGAGGATCTACCGAACCTCCAGCCCGATGGTGGCGACTAGAAGGAACCCGGGCTATGAGTGGGTTTTCTATTTTGTTTCGCTCACTCTATTGTAAAATTATTCTTTTGAGGCGTTTAGCCGACGAGCACCTATTAGCTCGATACATATTTACTTACTGTCTGCCTACGGGCTCTAAACTCTTGCTAGTCCTCGCATTTTGTACGACTAGCTTCATGATCAGCTGAATATGTAATATTTGGGACGTCTTTTATTGTATATTTGGCGGTCTAACATCTTGTAACTATATTACTTGCTTAAGATTGAGACAATAGGCTTGACCTTAAGAGACTGTTGGCTTGTAGTAAACCCTCATA
>JANAVB010033017.1:17331743-17401743 GCA_029216955.1 Iris pallida | reverse complement strand
ATGTGCAGTGTACGGGATGAATTTATACAGGGTGTACAACAGTTCCTACAGTTTGCCAAGGCGTTCCTTCAGTATATGGACCATCCAAAAATAAGTGTCCATGTGTGAGATGTCGCAACTTGAAATATCATTCGAAAGTGGATGTGACATATCATTTGCATTCGAGGGGTTTCATGCCAAATTATTATCAGTCGACCGCATACGGAGAACTTGTGCCTTTAGCCTCCGAGCCGGATGCTTATGTGGAGCCTTATGTAGATGTCAACGAGCATGCTGATTACAACCAAGGGTGGACGAACATGGTTTTCGATGTTGCGGGGCCTAGTTTCGATCCGAACAATCAATATGCAGCTGAGGAGGCACCGAATGCCGATGCTGCAAAGTTCATGGAGTTGCTGGAGAATGCAAGGACTCCTTTATATCCTGGTTGTGATGACCATTCACCGTTGGAGGTGATTACAAGATTGTTGAGCATAAAATCAGATTTTAACATGTCTCAAGAATGCTACAACCGAATCCTGGAGTTAATTAAAGATATATTGCCGGAGGGTGGCAAGTTACCTAAAGACTTCTACCGATCCAAGAGAATGGTGAGATCGCTCTGGATGGGGTATGAAAAAATTGACGCATGTCACAACGGATGCATGTTGTACTATAAGGACGACAAGGATGAAGACGCCTGCAGATTTTGTGGTGCCGATCGCTTCAAGGCAACTAGTAAAACAAGGACTTCTGGTGCACGCAAGCCAACAGATTCGATACACTATTTGCCTTTGACGCCGCGGTTGCAGAGGTTGTTTATGGCAAAGGAGACAACTGATAATATGAGTTGGCACAAGCGGGAACAAATAGATGGAGTACTGGATCATCCATCCGACGAGGAAGCATGGAAGCACTTTGATCAAGTATATCCCGATTTTGCTTCGGAGCCACATAATGTCAGATTGGGGCTTTCCTCCGACGGTTTTACCCCATTTGGACTTTCGGGCTCACAATATTCTTGTTGGCCTGTGATTGTTACTCCGTACAACTTGCCGCCTTGGATGTGTATGAAGACTCCTTATATGTCCCTAACTGTTATTATTCCAGGTCCTAAGAACCCGAAGAGGAACATCGATGTGTACTTACAGCCCTTAGTAGATGAGCTGAATCAGTTGTGGGAAGTAGGTGCAACCACATATGATGTTTCCAGAAAGCAGAACTTTCAGATGAGGGCCGCACTAATGTGGACCATCAATGATTTCCCGGCCTATGGAATGTTATCGGGTTGGAGCACCCATGGTCGTCTCGCATGTCCGTATTGCATGGATCGTACTAAGGCTTTCCGTTTGAAACACGGAGGAAAACCGTGCTTCTTCGATTGTCATCGACAGTTCCTGCCAAAGGATCATCCGTACCAGAGGAACATGAATGCTTTTCATGCTAGCATGGTAGAGAAGTCCAGTCCACCGCCACGGTAGTCCGGGGACACGATAAGGGAGGAAGTTAAAGAATTGTCAAGTGCTATTGAAGAGCCTACAGCTGGGTACAAGTGTGATGGATTTGGCCACGCTCACAACTGGACGAAGAAGAGTATATTCTGGAACCTACCATATTGGAGTGACCATCTGCTCAGACATAACCTGGATGTTTGCATATCGAGAAGAATGTATTTGACAATATAATAAATACTGTGATGGACGTAAAGGGGAAGACGAAAGACAATCCCAAGGCCAGGTTAGACTTAGAAGAAATATGCAAACGTCCAGAGTTGCATTTGATAAAGGAAGGCAGTGGGAAGTATAAGTAGCCCAGGGCCATTTTCTCACTGGACAAGGAGGACAAAGGTAAACTTTGTTGGTGGATCCAGGGTCAAAAATTTCCAGACGGGTACGTATCGAATTTGAGAAAATGTGTTGACCCGAAGGAGAACAAACTACAGGGTATGAAGAGCCACGACTGTCACATTTTCATGGAGAGGTTAATCACGATTGCATTTCGGGAATTCTTACCTCAGGTCGTTTGGGATCCACTGACAGAGCTTAGCATATTCTTCAGAGATCTTTGTTCTACTAAGTTTCTCGTCGATCGGCTTGAAAAGCAGAAGAAGGACATTGCAGTAACATTGTGTAAGCTTGAGAGGGTTTTCCCTCCTGGATTCTTCGAATCTATGGAGCATTTGCCAATTCATCTTTCCTATGAGGCACGTGTTGGTGGGCCCGTCGGTTATCGGTGGATGTACCCGTTCGAGCGCCATCTAAACCACCTGTAGAGGAAGGTAAAAAATAAGGCACGGGTCGAGGGTTCTATTTGTGAAGCCTATATCCTTGAGGAGATTATAAACTTTTGTTCAATGTATTTCAAGCCTCATATTGGTACAAATAGAACAAGAGCTCCGAAGAACGACGATGGAGATATAGAATACAATGATGCATTGTTGAAAGTCTTTAATGCTCTTGAAAAGTCTTCTGGAAAACTGAAAAAGAGATATTTGAATGATGAGGAACTAAAGGCTGCCCAGTTATATATATTACTCAACTGCGAGGAGGATGAAGTGGAAAAGCTAGAGTGGTAAGTAAAAATCTTCAACGTTCAAGTCATCTATTTGTTGATTACGTTATTATAATTTAACGATTATATCCCGATATTTATTGGTTTTTAGCAAATTTAATGATGAGGTGAGGTCAAATAGACCATACATTGCAGATGAAGAAGTAGAAGAAGACATGAGACTTTATTTCCCGTCTTGGTTGAATGCATATGTACGTAAGAAGCTAGTTAGAATCTTCCTCCATTTGTATTTGCACAAGAAATAACTTAACATTGAACTTAATTTTGTATCTCGTGTTTAGGTCGATCGTCCGGACGTCATCCTTGAGAATGAATCTATTAGAACTCTTGCCAAGGGACCAATTTATGCTATCAAAATATGGCCAAGTTATTGCGTGAATGGGTTAAAGTTCAAGTCAACAAATGCTCCCATCAGAGATAGCTTCATGGATCTTGATTCCACAAAAAATAGTTGCTTGTGTATCAAATCTACAAACTACAAAGATGTCACTCCAGGCAATGAGTTCTATGGCGTCTTACGGGTGTAGGAGCGTAAAAAGTGCTTCATGGAATTAGTCAAAGAAGTTGAGAATTTTACGCGAGCTACTCTCTACGCAAGCTACTCTTTACGCTAGCTACTTTACGCAGGAGCTATTCATTGAACTTTACGCTGGCGACAGACTGTCAGGCCGAATTTAATGCAAGAGATTTGATCTGACATAATGATTTTTCTGACAGCATGCATCACAGAAGTCGAGAAGATTGGATTTACACTAAACCCAATACTAGTCGTATAGTGTGCAGATGGGGCTACTTTACGCTCAATAAAAATTGCTTCTTTTACGCACGATAGCTATTCGAGCTTTTACGCTCAAGGCTATTATGGGCGTAAAGTTTATTTGGGCTACTTTTTGCGCTCAAGGCTATTTTAGCCACTTTACGTTGGAAAGTTTATTTTGGGCTGTTTTACGACCAGTTTGCCACTTTACGCTAGGAGTGTATTTTGGGTCATTTTTACTCCCGATCTTTCCTGACCACTTAAGAACGTGGTTTGCCCACGTGGCTTTCATGCCATACTTCTCGAGGAACGTGTGTACGTGCTCTCCCCATTTTGTTGAAGTAGTGGGACACGTGTCACTATGCGTAGAGATTACAACTCTACATGGGACACGTGTCAACGTGCGTAGAGGGTGATTTACATCGTGGGTGACAGTTACTAGCGTATAAACCCAATTTTGTTGCTTTTTACGCACAAAGAGTTAAGTCTATAAATAGACTTATTTTTAACATAGACAGGATCAAGAGATCAACAGAGAGATAGGAGAGAAGATTCTAAGAAAATTCATACTTCCAGAGTGATATTCCCAGAAGCATTTCTTTAACTTTTTCTCAAGAAAGGATGAAGCAAAGCAAGAAAGCATTCGACTGTGCCATCAGTGCCGTTGCTCGATACCTTTTCAGTGACTTAGTTCTTCCGATTGTTCGTCTTCTTCAAGTAGTTTTCTTCTTCATCATCGTATGGTCCAAGGAACAAAGTGATCGCTCTCAGATCAAACTTCCAGAGCAATACTTCCCAGAACAATTTGTACTTTTGTACTTTTTCTAGTTTTCTTTCACAAGCCAATTTTAGGCATTTTGTTTAGTGAAACAAAATGGCGACTTTGCTGGGGACGACCTACTCCTTTGACGAGAAGGCAATTGCTCAATATGATAATGTGTTGGTCGGATCGACAAAGAAGACTCTGGTTGTGCACTTCGACCAGACTGCCTATAAAGAAATGCTCCGAACTAGGGGTAGTACTCGCTGCTCTAATGATCAAAAATTGTGGAAGGCGCAAAAAGTTTGGATTCCTAAGTCCAAAGCATCCTCGGATCTCCCTGTTGTCTCTGAAGGCAAAGGAATCCTTCCTACGCCTATGGTAGAGGCTCCCGTCTGTGACGAGGCAGTCTCTACTTCGGTGATACTCCCTGGGCGTAAAAATTAGTCTCCCATTTGTGACGTGGCAGACTCTCCAGTTTTACGCTCTGAGCGTAAAAATTAAGTTTTACGCTCTGAGCGTAAAAATCAAGTTTTATGCTCTGAGCGTAAAAATCAAGTTTTACGCTCCGTGCGTAAAAAGTAGTCTCCCGTCTGTGACGTGGTAGACACACAAGTTTTATGCTCCGTGCGTAAAATTATGTCTCCCGTCTGTGACATGGTAGACATGCAAAATTTACGCTCCACGCGTAAAAAAAATCTCCCGTCTGCGACGTGGCAGATACTCATGTTTTACGCTCTACGCGTAAAGGTAAATCTCTAGTCTGTGACAGTGTAGATAAAATTCACAATGATGCCTTTGCATCTAAAATGAATTTACCTGCACGCATGCAGCGTAAAAACATTATTGGTAAAACTTCTGTTTTCAACCAACAACCTTCTTACACTGCTTTACGCAAGGTACCAAACCTAGAAATTACACGTAATGCTGATGGAGTCCTTTGTGCTTAAAAATCTCAGGATTTACGCATGCAACTCCAAGCGCATAAAAATGTACAGTTTGGTTCTGCTAATGCAGTCAGTAATCTTCTTTATACACAAGGGACTAAACGTTTCTTTACCCCAAATGTAATAAAGAAGACTACTCCCTCTTCTGATTTACGCGAGTTGCTAGTACAAAAGCGTAAAAATAGACAATCTCCTGTGACACTCCCCCAAGAAAATCATCATTGTGAGTGTCACAAGATTGTAATCAAATGTTGTTGTTCGGTTTCTAAGCGGCCAGTTTTTGACCGATTAAGTTATAATGAACCTCAGCAACAGATTGATGACCAAGAACATGAGTTGTTATATACGTCAGTCAACATGGCATCTCATACCAACAGAGGATGACGTCCAAGACGCAACTCATCCCAGACTCCTGGTCAACAACAGTTCAACAGACTTCTTGATTCCTTTGAAAGAGTATATCAGAATACTCGATCAAGAAGACAAAGACATTTGCAGACTTCTGATTCAGAAGCTGGTGGTACTTAGTCTTTCGAGTCCGAAACGGATAGTGTCGATTCATACCTCTATACCAATCCCTCTATATCTTCAAGAGAGGTTGAATCTTATGCTATTGGAGATGAACCGGAGACATCATCTACTAATACAGAACAACGTCTCTCTGCCGTTGAGCAATCACTAAAGGACATGCTTACCATGATGCAAAGCATGCACCAAATAATAATGACTCAGCAAACTGCTCAACCGGCAGTAGTAAAACTGGTACAGGTAGCAGCACAAACTCAAGATAGTCAAGGGGTTGATATACCTTTGAATAATCAAGAGCCTGCTGTCAATCAAAATTATGCATCTCCAGATCCTATCATTTCGGAAGATGTACCACCTCCGGAGGGAGTTACGGTACATCCAACAACCATTCAATCGAATGTGCTTCCTCAAACTAGCGAAGCTATTCAAGCAGTACGTGAGCTAAAAGCACAGTTTGAAGTTCTAAAGCACAAAGATCAGCTCCAGAGGTTAGGGATTAAGCAACCTTATCCTCCTCATTGGAATAACGTACCCTTTCCTCCGAAATTCAAGCCACAATCGATGGTATTGTTTGATGGAAAGGCTTCTCCTAGTCAGTATATCAATTACTTTGATATTACGACTGTGCATCTGCAGAAGAATGATGCTCTTCTTATCCGAGTTTTCATCGGGTGCTTGACGGGTTCAGCTTACGATTGGTATCGTAGTCTACCCGACAATTACATATCGTCTTTTGACAAATTTAAAGCAATATTTCTCTCCCGCTTCTATGAAGGAGGTACGAACATGAATATGTCCTCCTTAATAGAAATCAAACAAAAGGAGAAGGAAGATACTCGGACGTTCATCGAATATTTTCGACAGGCAACTCTAAAGATGCCTCCTGGTATGCCAGATTCAGCATTGATTGATACATGCAAGATGAATCTGCGACCATCCATTGTTGTCTTTACGGGCTCCCAATTCACAGATTGGGCCTCATTCATTATAGCAGCAGTTTCAGCCGAGACTAATGGTAGGTTGGCTCATGAACACGGGATGATCTTTGCCACAGAGGACAAAGGAAAGAAAGGCTCTTCTGGTAATAATTCCGGCAATCGTAATGGGAAAGGGAAGGAAACCCTAGTGGTTAATCTTTCAAAATCCAAAACGACGCCGAATAATCAGGAGTCTTCTAAGCCAAAAGAAGAATACTCTTTTGATGACAGTGATATCCCGGGGATATTCCAATGTCTAGTAAAGAGTGACAAACTCCAGATTTCGGAGCCAAAAAGGTCTAATGAAGTGAATCTGACCGACAATCCCAAGTATTGTATCTATCACAGATACATAAATCATCCTACCAAGGCTTCCTACGTCTTGAAGAAGAAAATCCAGGAGCTGATAAATGCTAATGCTACCGCTTTAACCAACGATGAGCATACGGTTACAACCAATACGCTTTCTCTTCAATTTGGAGGTTTTCCTCCACAGCAAGTCCCAGATGGAATTATCCCAATTCTAAAGACGATGATGAAGATTGTGAATATCCCACCTGCCAGAGAGCAAAATGAAGGATTGTTGCCTCTTATACTGAAAAATGGTAAAATCATGTGGGTACACCCTGATTTAGTACCTGAAATGGAAAATAAAGGTAAAACTTCAAAATCCAAGAAAGGTAAGAAAGTCAAAACCTGTAATATGATTTCTCATGTTGTCACTCCAGATCCTGATGATTTGGATTATTTATGGGGTGGTATTCCTATGGAGGATAGACTGAGAGGTTTGAATATATGCCCTCCAAGTTTGGCTCCTCCTACCAAACTCAAACTTACTCATCAGCAATGGTTAACTATGAATAGTGTCCCCTTATCCATGGCACAACAGGTCTTTGCTTCTTATGAAAAAGCTCTTACAGGGATTTTTCCTCGTATCCCGAATACTCTTTTTCCTGTGGTTACAGAGGTTTATGTCTCTTCTTCCTCTGTTAAACCATCTATTGAAAGTCCACTGCCCATTCACTTGTACAGTCAACAATCAGTCCATTTCATGAAAAAGATGGGCTACAACTTTCAAAAGGCAGAGGGTTTGAACTATGATAAAGGAATACGACTTCCTTTACAAATTCAAAGTAAAAAATCTACTGTTGGATTGGGTTCTGAGCTTCCTCATAAAAATCCTAAAAAAAAGAAGACTAAAGGAAAGAAGACTAAATCCTGCAATATGGTACTTTCTTCTCCTGAGTCTGAGGAAAAAAGCTTTGCTGGTACGAGATCTGGGAAACAGTACCACAAAGATTATGAGGGATCTTCCAAAGAAGCAGAGGACGTTGTTGAAACAATACCAGCTTAACCATCTCCTGTTCCTGCTAAACCATCTGTGGTTGAAAAGGGGAAACAGAAAGCAGTACGCTTTGATGTCCCATTGAAATCTGCTTCAAATCAAGGGGTGGCGATGAAGCCCTACAAGTTCGATATTCTAGCCCAGTTAGCTAATACTCCAGCTAGACTTTCTATCTTCGAGCTGCTTCGTCTTTCTAAAGAATGTCGAGAAACTTTGAGTGAAGCTTTGCTCCAAGCAGACTCATGCTTAGCTCAACTCAAGAGTTCGGACAATATACCAGTGTCGTGTCCATAATGTCATAGTATGATGGAGGCAATTCCTAACATTACCTTCACACAAGAAGATATGTTGTTGAAGCATAATAAACACAACAAGCCTTTGTGCTACACTGGATATATTGAATCCACTAAAATTGACAGGATTTACATTGATCCTGGGTCTTCTATTAACAATATTCTTCAGAGTATGCTAAGACCTTTGAGGATTCCTACTAGTGATTTGACTTACACTAGTACCACAATAGTTAATTTCAACTCTGGTAAGAGTAAACCACTGGGGAAGATTCGTCTGAAAATTTAAATTGGTGATCTTCGAACTATGGCAACATTTTATGTTATTAACTCAGATGTATCTTACAACATCCTTCTCAAAAGACCATGGATACATGAGCATAACATTGTGCCTTCAACTCTCTACCAATTCTTCAAGTACGTGGATTCCCAAGGGGTTGTGAAGACTGAGTTTGCTGATATCAATCCTTTCAAGGGTGTTGAAGCCTATTTTTCTGATTCAATACTCTACAAACAGGAGCATATGAAGGAGATATCAGATATGGCTGAAGATTGATCATCTACTGAAGATCAGTCTGTCAATGAAGATCCTCCAGAAGAGCAACCTTTGAAGATTAAAGTCAAAGGTCGAATCCAACTCCAACCTGTCAATGATCAACCTCTGATGATCAAGGTCAAAGGAAGAACTCGAGTTTCGTCTGAGGAATCAGTGAGTATTCCTGCCAAGAGCCAAGTTCAACCCCTTATGATCAAAGTCAAAGGACATACTTGTCATACGAATGATCCAGAACCACCACTGATCATAAACCTTGGCAAGTCTTTGCAGAAGACGGATGACGATCCGTTAATGATCAATCCGAAGCGTAGCAATCAAATTATAAATGATGTAAATATTGATCATTCTGTACTTTCTAACATCAATGAAGATTTCCTTTTTGAGTATATGGCAGTCAAATTTATTGAAAGAATGACTTTATCTTCTGATGATCAAAATCATCAATACAAAGATGACATAGATACAGAGAAAACCTTATACATTGATCATAAGGAAAATTTCTTTCCTCGTCATGTCGATGTTGGACCTTATGTTCAAAGGTTCCTAACATCTTCTCCTTATCTTCTTCCGGTAGCCGCTTCATCACAAGCTTGTGTAACTTATGGACGTCACGAAGAATCTTATTTCGTGATTCCGTCTGATAAGAAAAACAAGCGCCAAATTGTGTTTGGTCTGGCTAAAAATATTCCTGTTGTTCAAACAGATGATCATAGAGATAAAGATAGAGGAAGAATCCGAGTTGACAGATATAGTCAACAATCTCTCAAGATTATCCAGAATAGGGGATATGATTTGAAGACTATGCAAGGTCTCAATCAAGGTAAGGGTAGAAGATTACCATTAGGTGGTGATCCGTTTTACCAGAAAACTCGTCATGGATTGGGATATGATCCATCCCACATATTTAATGAAGATATACAAGAAGAATTCTCTTCTGGTTCTTCACAATCTTCAGATTCAGAAGAAATTCAATTCATCGAATCGGATACACTCTACATGTGCAAAGAAGATATGGAAGAAGAATGTTCTTCCAGTTTTTTACACTCCTCATATTCTGGAGGAGACTATTATGATGAATCTGAGTGCATATTCTCAGTCAACATGGTTCAAACTGATGGTAAATCTGAACCATTTGAGAATGATCCTTGGGCACAACAAATGGACACTCAATAGGAACTTCATTTTGAACTGGGACAGCCACCTACTGAGGATGAGATTGTCCAGATTGATGTTGAAGACGGAACTACGTCTAAACCAATATTTATCAGTAAAAACCTCTCTGAAGATGAAAAGGAAGAGTTGATAAAACTGATTAAAGAATATATTGATATCTTTGTATGGAGTTATGAGGATATGCTGGATCTAGATCCTAAAGTTGTTACTCATAAACTCAATATTCTTTCTAATGCCAAGCCTGTAAAATAATAGCAGTGGCACTTTTGACCAGATATGATGGAAGCAATTGAAGCAGATGTCAAAAAGTTGATTACATATGGCTTTGTTCGTGAAGAACAACACCCAGATTGGGTTGCCAATATTGTTCCTGTTATGAAGAAGAACGGAAAAGTCTGAGTTTGCATAGATTTTCGGGATCTTAATGCAGCTTGTCCAAAGGACGAATTTCCACTTCCGATTACTGATGTCATGATAGACAATACATGTGGTTTTGAACGCATATCTTTCATGGATGGATTTTCAGGATACAATCAAATTAAGATACATCAGGGAGATGAGAAGCATACTGCTTTTCTTACACCCCTTGGAGTCTTTTGCTATACGGTTATGCCGTTTGGTCTGAAAAATGTCGATGCTATGTATCAACGAGTTATGAGCAACATCTTTCAAGAACATCTACGTAAGACAGTCGAGTGTTATGTAGATGATATTGCTGTTAAAAGTCGATCAAAAGATGATCACATTCAAGACTTGAAGACGGTGTTTGAGTTGATGCGTCAGCATCAACTGAAGATGAACCATACTAAGTCTTTCTTAGGTGTTTCCAGTGGCAAATTTTTTGGATTTGTCATCACTTCTCAGGGTATCCATGTTGATCCTGATAAAATCAAAGCAATTCTTGAAATGCGTCCTCCACGAAATTTAAAAGAACTACGTGGCTTCCAAGGTCGCATTGCTTATATCAGGAGATTTATATCCAATCTTTCTGGGAGATGCCAAACTTTCTTCCGTCTATTAAAGAAAGGTGTATCATTTGTCTGGGATAAAGAATGTCAGAAAGCCTTCAATAACATCAAGCAATACCTTACAAATCCACCTGTTCTGGTACCTCCAGTGGTAGGGAGACCATTTCTGCTATATGTTCGAGCCTTGGATCATTCACTTGGTGCTCTTCTTGCACAGAAAAGTGATATGGGTCATGAACAGGCAATTTATTATCTTAGCCGAATGATAGTCGGAGCTGAACACAGGTATACTCCTGTAGAAAAGGAATGTCTGGCCTTGGTTTTTGCTATTGAAAAGACAAGATATTATGTGTCAGGACAGACTATTCATGTCATCTCCAGAATAAATCCTATTCAGATATTGATGAGAAAACCGAGCATTCTTATCTCCAGGTTAGCCACCTGGAAGATGTTGCTCACTCCTTATGATATGGTCTATGTACCTCAAAAATCAGTAGAGGGTCAAGCATTAGCTAATTTTTTAGCTGCTCACCCTATACCTGAAACATCGAAGCTATAAGAGGACATTCCAGATGAAGTTGTAGATTGCAACATAACTTTGAAAGATGATATTTAGCAACTATATTTTGATGGAGCTTCTCGGGTTGGACCTAAAGGCAATATTGTCTCAGGAGTAGGCATCGTCCTAGTCTCTCGTGACAAAATGGTCATTTACCGTGCCTATTCTCTTAATCAGCCATGCTCCAACAATGTGGCAGAATACAATGCTCTGCTAATTGGTCTCCAAGTAGCAAAACAGCTGGACATTGAGTTCCTGGAAGCTTATGGAGACTCTCAACTGATTGTTAATCAGGTCAGAGGGACATATGAAGTCAGAAATCCTGACCTCATTCCTTATCATCAAGTGGTAATTAAATTGGTCCTTTCATTTAAAGGATTCTTCATTGAATTCGTACCACGTTCTCAAAATTTGGAAGCTGATGCTCTTACTAGTTTAGCTGCAGACTTAGCTATTCCAATTAGAAGACAAAACACCATTACTTTGTTGGATCGAGACTTATTCTGTGTCAAGAATAATCTGCATATTGAACAGAGTTATACTACAGAATCAAGTTCCCAACAGATGGATTGGAGAAGTCCATTTATTGATTATGCGGTTCATGAAATTTTACCTGAAGATCCAAAAGAAGCTGCATCAATCAAGAGACGATCATTTCGATTCTATTATGATTCTTCTTTATATATTGTATCATCGTTCATATGACGGACTTTTACTGCGCTGTCTCTCAGAGCGTAAAGCTATACAAACTCTCTGTGAAGCTCATGATGGTATCTGCGGTGCTCATCAACCAGGTCCAAAATTACAGGACCGTATTTGAAGAATGGGGTATTATTGGCCATCCATGATAGCAGATGATGTGGATTATGCCAGACGGTGTTAAGCATGTCAGATTCATGCTGATTTTATTCACCAACGATCGGAGTTCTTACATCCTGCAGCAGCTTCTTGACCCTTTGAAGCTTGGGGCATGGATATTATTGGTCCGATTAACCCTCCCTCTGTCAAGGGACATCGGTTTATACTGGCTATAACCGATTACTTTTCTAAATGGGCGGAAGCGGTTTCCCTTGTTGAAGTAAAAACATCAAATGTGGTAAGTTTTATTAAACACCATGTCATTTATTATTTTGGGATTCCCTGACGGATAATTCATGACAATGGACCATAATTCGCCAGTCAGGCATTTTATCAGTTCTGCGACAAGAATCGGATCCAAAATATGGCTTCTACTGCATATAATCCAGCTGCTAATGGTTTGGCCGAAGCTTTCAACAAGACGATCATCAAACTTTTCAAAAAATTCGTCTCTTCTAATAAACGTGATTGGAATAAGAAACTTGGAGAATGTTTATTGGCTTACCGAACGACAGTCCGAACTCCTACTGGTTTTATACCATTTTCACTAGTCTACGGATGTGAGGCTGTTCTTCCACTGGAAATCCAGATTCCATCTCTTCGAATAGCCATTGCTAATGAGCTAACTACAGAGAACAATGATCGCTTACGACTTCAAGAACTTGAAAGATTGGACGAGAAGTGTCTTCAAGCGCAACAACACATTGAGCTATATCAAGCCCGCATATCTCGAACTTTTAATCGTAAAGTTAAAGAGAGGGTATTTAAAGTCGGTGAGCTAGTCCTAGCTGTTCGAAGACCGATGGTGATGACTGATAAGAGCAAAGGGAAATTCCAAGCAAAATAGAAAGGCCCTTATGTCATCGAGACAGTTTTCTCTAATGGTGCCTATAGGTTGTCTAAACCTAACGGAGATTTGCTCATGATGCCGATCAATGGCAAATTCTTGAAGAAATACTATATTTGAATTTCTTCTTTATTTTCCAGCTACCAATGTTTGGTTAAGCTGATTACTTGTCTTCTTGAAGAGAATTTTGATCTTCTGTCTTACTAGTTAATTAAAAAAAAAGATTTATTATTTATCATATTCTCATGACCTCTGAATAAATATTAAGTCTACTTCTTTTCCTATCTATCATGTCCATTTTGGCCTCTGAATAGATATTAATCTATTTTTCTTTGAGTTGTTACGGTCTGTCATGTTCATATTACCTCTGATAGTGTCGTATATTCTAAACAGAAAAAGAGATTCATTATCTATCATGTCCATATTACCTCTGGATAGATACACTTTATTGAGTTTAGAAAACTTGTTATGTCCATATTACCTCTGATAAGTGTTTTCTATCTCATACCTATTGTTTAATTTTAAAATAAATGATAGGATCACAAATAAATATCTTATTCATTTTTGTAAAAAGTTACAGAGTGAAAAAGATAGAAGATTTCAAAAGCTCTTTATTTGCCTAAGGCGGAGCAGATAAGTCCTCTAGCATTTTTTACAGCTCTGCTAGACGCTTGTCACGAGAGTTCAATACAGTTTTAGCAGCTACGGAGTGTCGAGCTTCGGGAGTGCAGATATGAGAAAGTCCAGCAAAACTGATTATCATCTTGTCCATGGCTTCGTCAAGGGTTTTGATGGTAGATTCAGCTCCGAAGATCTGTTCTTCCAAAATTGAGCTCTGAGTTAGGTGCTGGTCCCGGGCCATGATCATCTGCTCCCTCTCTGCCTTCAAGCGAGTCAGCTCAGCCTCGACTTCGTAAATTCTATCATTTTGTTGATGAATTCTTACATTCGAAGTTTTATAGGCTTCTCTATGGCTATCCAGCTCGGGCTTCGCTCCAGCCAAAAAAGTTTTTTCTTTGGCGACCTTTATACTGTATTAATGGAGGGCTTCATTGAAAGTAGTCTCCCGAACGAGGTATTCGGCAGATAAAGCGTCATACTCTTCTTAGATGAGACTTTCAATGGTTTCACTTGACAGCTTTAGATATTCTTTGATGGGCTGTTCAAGTCCTTCCACGATTTTCTCCAACGCCGCTGCTCTCGCCGCATCATTGAACATGGAGACATTTCTGATAGTAAGAGCGATCGTCGCCTTCAACCTCTCATAATTGAGGCCTTTATTCAGAAACATCTTGATCAAAGCCTCTAAGGTCTTGTAAAAAGTCTCAGTATGAATTTTAACTAAGAGATTCATTTCTACACTTGAACACGGCGTTGCGGCGATGTCTACTAAATCTCTTCTCTGAAGACTAGGAGCAGATGCTGTTGCAATGGTAGCAGGCTGAGATGAAGCCATTGTTGTCACTGCTACCATAGCCGACTGGTTCCCAGGAGCTTCAGGAACAGTATCTTCAGTATTTGTTACTCTCGCCGTCTCTGGAGCTGAAACTACTAGAGTTTCGGTGGCAGTGATAGGTGCGGGTAGAATGATAGTTGTGGCAGCTGACTCCGGTTCTGGCATTGTCTCTTCAAAAATTTGTACTTGATCAGTAGTAATAGCAGAGGATGCTATTACAACTTTCCCAGCTTCAGTTGGTGACTTGAGTATGCCTTCATCACCTTCTTTACCTATTGGCTCTGCAGGATCTTCAAGTATTTCAATTGTAGTGAATCCTTCTACAACTGATTCTTCATTAAAGTCTAGTTCTTCCTCAGCAGCCTCCTCATCATCTACAGTAAGTTCTACTGTAGTTTCTTCTTTATCCTTGCCCTCAGCAGGAGGGGACACTTTTGGCTGAGCTTGCATTTCTGGCTCTTGTTATACCTCCATAGATGGAGGACATTCTTCTTGAGACTCCACTTCGGGCTCTCATGGTACATCTTCTTGAGCATCCTCTTCTTCTGAAGAAGAAGCCGCCTCCTCAGACTTCTTGTTTTCCTCATAAATATCTTCTTGAGGAGGAGGAGGAGTCACAAGCTTTGGGGCAATGATAACACCTACAAAAATTAAACAAAATAAGTTAATATACAAAAATCATAATTTTGTATAGATTTTGTATAAATTATATTTACCTGGAGTAGGTGTGGGACGTGCCAAGTACGCATCATAATCCCCATCCCAGTCTTTATCATCAAAATTGATAGCTGGTTCATCGGATGGGAGGGGCTCTTGATCAACAATATGTACTGGGGCGACGTCTTCAGCAACTTGTGCCTTTTGTGGCAAATTTAAATGAAGCGACGAGCTGAGACGTCCCGGAGAGAGGACTACCGCAGGTGCTGCTGGTTGAGATGCTGAAGATCCTTCTCCAGGGTGAATTGAAAAAGATGCAACATGTTGCGGCTCATCCACCTGAGTGTCACTCTCTGGGGTAGAGGCTCTTGATCTAGAAGGTCTTTTGGTGGTAACCTTCTTCTTCTTCTTTTTTGGGGTCTGCTATGGAAGAGTAGATGCTGCACCTTGCTTCCTTTTTCGGCTTTTGCCAATGATGATAGGTTCTGCAGCTTTCTCCCCAACTTCCATAGGGATAACTTCCAGATACTGATCTGGAACAGCTGTGTCGTCGGGTATGTCTGATGGTACCCGGACTGGCTCTTCAACATTCCCTTCCTTAGGCCATCTTAGACTACCTCTCAGGTTGTAACCATGGACGAAGGTACGGATGGAAGCATAAAAGTGAGCATACGTATGAAGTATACATAGCTCTGTGGTGCTGGTAGCAGTTGACACTTTGAATTTGGCACCAGTACGGGCGGTGCTAAAATACCTCCAACCTTTTGTACCATCAATCAGTTTTCCATAATGATGGAAACTGGTAGAGGGATTACAAATATGAAGTTGGTCATATCCAAATTGGTAAGCGAACCTACTTGGTAGATATGGTTCGAACGCACAATTGTCTTTATTTCTGTACATCAGGTGGGAGGGTCTAATGCACTGTAGCCATCTGAAGACTGGTGCAGATAGTAAAGTTCTTCCTTCAACTTCATCTTCAAATTAAACGCCGAAGCAGTCGGCTGGAACTTGTGGTCGGGTACAGAAAAAGTTCCAACCATAAGAATAACTTAACACTGCTCGGGTATTTGCCACTGTCGTGGCAGTCCATGTAGCTTTGCTAAATTTTTCGAGGAAGACCTCCGCATCATCTCCCGGGCCTGGTGGTAACAAATTGCAGTTGTGGTGCAATAGCCAGCCCATAAAATAAGTATAAGGCATTTCTACCCTGGGAAATACATTCCGATGATGAGCGTTGTTGATTAACTCCTCACCAAAAGTCCTCAAACCTGCATTTACTCAGCACACCATTGCCGATAGCAGGTTGATTCTGACTTTAAACACCAAATGTACTGCTGGCCATAGCACATTCCGGTGGATTCCATCAACTCTCCTCAACCGTAAAGAATAGAAGCCTGCCAGCAACGCTTTTCTGGAGATCTTCTGGCTGCCATATCTGAGGAAGCTCAAGGCTTCGGTTCCAGCAGAGAACTCCCCAGTCTTGGTGGACAAATATTTGTTCGGGAATTTGTAGCCAATCATCATATCCCGTATTTTATCAGCAGGGATTGTTGAACCAGTGTTGATAGTTGGAGCTTTGTTTTCCAGGAATCTTTCTTTATCATCCTTGGATATTTTATCCTTATGGAAAAAGAGATATGTTGTCCACTTGTTGATGTATGCTAAATGAGATCCACTCTCATGCATAGTAGTACAAATCATGTAGTGGCACATCAACTCTTCATATACCTCAACCAATTAAGGGTTTTTCTCCCTGATTTCAGTAAGTTCCCGGTTGAAGGGAACATATTCTTCATATGGGGCTTCCCCCATTGGCAGCTTCGAAATAAATTGCATCTCGTGGAGTGCGAGACCCATTTCACCTTTTGGGGTCGCAAAAGTTCCAGTTGAACTTATATATATCTCCATCAGGGCCATGAACAAGTTACTGTTCGGTGGTATACCCTGAGTAGTGGAGGCCACTGCTTCATACAGGCCGATGTCTTTCAGCTCCGTCTGGAAGTTCTTCATGATCCAAACACTAATTTGGTTCCAGTTCTGGTTGAATGGAGTAAACCATCCCGGTAGCCTAGGATTTGTCTGGGGATATAATACCGCAGCCCTTATGAACTTATTGATGAACATCTGTGTCTGCACCGGTTGGATTAAAGCCAAATCTTCACTCGGAGTAAATCCTGACAAGAGACCAAAGAAAGGAACGACACCGCCATTGGGAACACTGACATAATACCTCATATCGTTGGCATGATCCCTCTTGAATATGATTCTACCCGGCCTTCCATGACTTCTGGGAGTCAAATTCCACAGCATCTGTCGGGGATGGGTGGCATGGATAAATACGGACAGGGGATAATCTCTATCCATGTCAGGGAGATACATTACTCTGTCTCCAGACTTGAACACCCAAGACTCCTTATTAGGGTGCGTTTGTGACTTGCAGTATATTACATCCCCGAATAAGAAAGCTGGTTTTGCAAATTGTTGTTCATTCAGCGAGGTCAACAGTTCTCCATTAATCATGGATAGCAGCATTCTATCCCCTTGGGCAGCTATCAACTGTGCTCTCTCTACAGGGTACTCCGGATTCGATTGGAGAAACTCTACATGAGATAGATTCTCCAAATAATTCGAGCCCACCACACCAACTGATGAGCCAAATACTTCTGCAAGTGGGTGAATTTGCAAATCCACTGCCAAAAGAAAAAGAAAAATAAAGTTAGTGAAAATCTAATTTAAAATTTTTACGCAGATAAATTAGTCTAAGTTTTTACACATAAAGGTTAAAGACTTTGACTATGTAAACTTTATGCTTATTAAAGTTGATAAAAAGTTTTAAAGTGTGAAAGGTCTTTGTTTTACACTTGTAAAATTTTATGCTAGCACATGTTGATGTGAGCGGATTATGAATTTTACGCTGGCATGTGTTGACATGAGCGTATTCTAAATTTTACGCTAGCACATGTTGATGTGAGCGTATTATGAATTTTACGCTGGCATATGTTGACATGAGCGTATTCTAAATTTTACGCCAGCACATGTTGATGTGAGCGTATTGTTAATTTTACGTTGGCATGTGTAAACATGAGCGTATTTTAAATTTTACGCTAGCACGTATAGACGTGGGCGTATTTTTTTAATTTTACGCTGACACGTATAAACGTGGGCGTATGTTCTTAACTTTACGCTGACACGTATAACATGGGCATATTTTGTTATTTCAGTTTCTACGCTAACACGTATGACGTGGGCGTGAAATCTGAAAGATCGGGTTTTCTTCTTCTCCGGCAAACTCAGCCGAGATTAAGTAGGGTTTTACCCTTCATTGCCGGAGCCACGGTGGGGTTGCTTTGTTGGGGCATCGTGGATGATTGGATGGGGGTTTTCGTGCGGTCGGCCGACGATGAACCGACGGGATTCTTGCCCTTGCTGTCGGCGGCAGACGACTTCTTCGGAGCCATCGGATTGAAAGCAAGAGTTTGAAAGAGGAAGAAGAGTAAGAGAGATCTAGAGTACGGGAGATAATTAAAGTTTTTTCTCTTTTCAAAGAGCTCTATTTATAGAATTTTTGAATCGGTTCAAATTTTCGACTTTTACGCTGATTGTTGGATATCCCAACTTTTACGCGAATGACCGTTGGATATCTAAAATTCTACGCTGACTGTTGAAATTCCAAATTTTACGCTTTTGTTCAAAGTATTTCAAATTTTGAAAATATTTGAAAACTTTGAAGGGGGTCTTGTAGGAGCGTAAAAAGTGCTTCATGGAATTAGTCAAAGAAGTTGAGAATTTTACGCCAGCTACTCTCTACGCAAGCTTCTCTTTACGCTAGCTACTTTACGCGGGAGCTATTCATTGAACTTTACGCTGGGGACAGACTGTCAGGCAGCATTTAATGCAAGAGATTTGATCTGACAGAATAATTTTTCTGACAGCATGCATCACAGAAGTCGAGAAGATTGGATTTACACCAAACCCAATACTCGTCGTATAGTGTGCAGATGGGGCTACTTTACGCTCAATAAAAATTGCTTCTTTTACGCACGATAGCTATTCGAGCTTTTACGCTCAAGGCTATTGTGGGCGTAAAGTTTATTTGGGCTACTTTTTACGCTCAAGGCTATTTTAGCCACTTTACGTTGGAAAGTTTATTTTGGGCTGTTTTACGCCCAGTTTGCCACTTTACGCTAGGAGTGTATTTTGCGTCATTTTTATGCCCGATCTTTCCTGACCACTTAAGAACGTGGTTTCCCACGTGGCTTTCATGCCACACTTCTCGAGGAACGTGTGTACGTGCTCTCCCCATTTTGTTGAAGTAGTGGGACACGTGTCACTATGCGTAGAGATTACAACTCTACATGGGACACGTGTTAACGTACGTAGAGGGTGATTTACATCGTGGGTGACAGTTACTAGCGTATAAACCCGATTTTGTTGCTTTTTACGCACAAAGGGTTAAGTCTATAAATAGACTTATTTTTAACATAGACAGGATCAAGAGATCAACAGAGAGATAGGAGAGGAGATTCTAAGAAAATTTATACTTCCAGAGTGATATTCCCAGAAGCATTTCTTCAACTTTTTCTCAAGAACGGGGTGAAGCAAAGCAAGAAAGCATTCGACTGTGCCATCAGTGCCGTTGCTCGATACCTTTCCGGTGACTTAGTTCTTTCGATTGTTCGTCTTCTTCAAGTAGTTTTCTTCTTCATCATCGTATGGTCCAAGGAACAAAGTGATCGCTCTCAGATCAGACTTCCATAGCAATACTTCCCAGAACAATTTGTACTTTTGTACTTTTTCTAGCTTTCTTTCAAAAGCCAATTTTAGGCATTTTGTTAAGTAAAATATCATGGAATTGACGTACAACTATGGCATAGAGCCTGCCAAGATCGTGTTGTTCAAAGTTGATTGGTTCGATCCGATACAAGATCAAGGATGAAAAATTGACAAGCATGGTCTTGTGGATATTAACTACCGTCGTCGATACCAAGGATGCGAACCATTTATCCTAGCAAGTCAAGCTTAACTTGATCGTATATTTTACAACATATCCTAGACGGGGAACAACGAGGTACGACTGGTGGGCAGTATGCAAGACTAAAGCCAAAAATACCTACGACGTCGACGAAGTGGCTTATCAGGAGGACGAGCTGCCTCTTGTACCAAATACAGTTGATGTCGACTCAGCAGAAGTTCCCCATTTCATATCTACTTGTATAGAAGAGGTACAAGTATCCGAAGGGGAAGACGAAGGAGATTCTAGTGACGATGAGGAGGAAGAGGAAGAGGAAGAGGAAGAGGATGAGGAGGAGGAGGCAAACGAAGAAGATGAATTTTCAGAGGATGATTGAGAAACTGTGAATTTTAATGTATTCATATTTCTGTAAACTTAAATTATGAACTATAATCATTTCTATTAGTATTCAGATTTTTGTAAACTTAAATTATGAACTCCAATGTATGCAGATATTTTTAAACTGTCATTGTATTTATTTATTTTTTAATCATATGTTATTATCAATATGGCAGGACGACGCGGAGGCATATCAGGACGACACGGAGGCATATCAGGACGAGTTGTGTCTTTAGGTGGAAAGAGAGCTCCGTTACCAGAGGATGGCTCCAGACCATCGTCCGACCCGAGTACTCTATTGTACCATACGGTCGCAGGTCCGGGTGGCAGTACACCTGGGACGAGTAGTTCCAGGCTTTCTGATACTCCTTCCCCTAGCCTTCCTACCGCTGACAGCAGCATGGCGGGTGGGGAGCAGGTGGAGGAGGTAGTCCCTACTCCCGCCCGGGCGGATCCATACCAGAGCGACCCTCCATGCGCACCTCAGGACGAGACGAGGATGGAGATTTGGGCCGACGGTCCTACGAAGTAAGTTAAATATATATATATATATATATATATATATATATATATATATATATATATATATATATATATATATATTATGCATGTCTGTATATTTATATATATATATATATATTTATTAAAATAATTATCGTTGTATACAGATATCGTCTCTCGTCGGTACAGAGAGCGTTGGGCTCCTTTCTGAGGTCCAACTATGGGGGTCCATGGATCAACTACACGGATGCCTCGAAAGAAAGGAAGGCATTCTGGTTTGCCCACTACAAGGTAATTAAAGATAGTTAATTTAGTATGATTAATATAATTTTAAGCATTTTTTAGAACTTATTATTTTAATTTGTAATTCTTGTAGAGGACTTATTTTTATCAACCACACCGGGCCGAGCATATTGAGAGGCAGTTTCCTGCTGTCGTCGCCAAGTTGATCCGTGATGCAATTGACGATCAGAAAACTTGTCAGCGATCTGGAAAGCCGATTGCTGGTTGGATCACGCCTGACCAGTTGACCACGATGAGGGCTCGATTTGAAGAGCCGTGATACAGAGAGCGGTCGGAGAAGGCGAAGGCGGCTAGGACGATAGCTGAAAAGTGGTGTGGTGGATGGATTCCTATGACGAAGCATTTTCGTCGTTTGGTATGTAATTTATTGCAATATATAAAATTTTATTGATAGTAGGAGTATATAATTTTCTATTTTACTAAAGAATAAAATAAAACAAACACGCAGGTACATGTAGAAGCATGGAATTTCAGGACCAGAAATCCTATGCGCCTAACATTATATGCGCCAGGGAGCTCAGATGAAGTACTTGGCACAGCAAACAGCAAAAGCATAGACATCAAAAGAAGATTTTTTATTTTTATATAAAAGTCTATTACATGTCTAAAAAAAGGCTTTACAAAGAAGAATTTCTACAAAGAAAGACCCTAAGTCTACAGCTAGGCGCAGCAACCGCCATGCGCTCTCAGACGGGCGCACCTCTTCAACGTCTCAGTCAGGCGCATCTCTTCAGCGTCTCAGTCTGGCGCATCACTTCAGCGTCTCAGTCTGGAGCATCACTTCAGCGTCTCAGCCAGGCGCACCTCTTCAGCGTCTCAGCCAGGCGCACCTCTTCAGCGTCTCAGACAGGCGTATCTCTTTAGAGTCTCAGTTATGTGCATCATGTAGTCTCAGCATATGCGCCTTACTTCGACCCGATCAAATGCTTCGACTAATAAAGTATTTATTGAGTAGAAAATGAGTGGGCGATCAACCCCACTCTTGCAGGAGGAAGAGCTCTCCAAAGCCCAAGGAAGAGGAGAGCACCGCTATCGATCCGCGGCTAAAGGAGGCTTTCAACACAACCAGAATGGGCAACACCCACTCTGGCAGAAGAAAGAGCCTCCAAAGCCGGGAGCACCATAATTCCGATCTGCGGCTCTTTCAGCATAACGGAGACAGGGCTCGAGCATCCCGATCTTTGGATGCAACAGGCACCTTCCGCCTGCCTCAGAAGCCCTCGACTCCGACTTTTGGATGTAACAGTCACCTTCAAGTGCATGAACGAAGACAAGTCGTCGCATCTTCACCCTTGGGAGCATCTCGTCAACAGAATATGCTCGAACAAACATGTTCATTTCGGGAGGATGTGAGAGAACGATAAGCAAACTCTCTTCTTGCCACTATTTATCGGCCAGGCAAATCAAACCCATGCGCCAAGTGGTGGGCTCTCCGAATCTCGTACAATGAATTTGCATTTATGGTGATGAACCTAACGCTTCGAATTCGGCCAAGTCAAAACGGCTATTTAAAGCACTTGAAGAACTCAAAAGTTAGACCAATAAAGACGCGTCATGCAAATAGATGAGCCGGTCAGACACCGCGCATCGTATAGACGCGCCCATCAGCACCAAGTGCCTTATAAGGATTCGCCCCATGCATCCCCATACGCCTAATAGAACGCAGATCGATGCGCCCACTCAACAGCCCATCACCCGTCAAAGAACATTAAATGCTGAAGTCTGACACGACAGTAGCCAGTCCGCGAGGACTGAACAGTTGACAGCTTTTTAGAAAACAAAGCGTCGCTGATGTCAGCATCATCATTACTTCCTTCGACGATTACAAGCCACGTGGCCGCCCAACCATTTTGCTTGCGCCTCCGCAGCCATGCCCCCAAATCTCTGCATGCGCCTAAAAATCCATGCGCCTCAGACTTTTCTCTGATCCCTAAAGACAGATGACAAGTCACTACTGAAGCCCCGCATGCGCCTCAAAAGCTATGCATCCAGACTGGTTCGTAACTCCTGAAGGTTTTGAGTCAAAGTCTTCTCATGCGCCCAATCCCAGGCTCATCCTGTCAGATTACTCTCCACCAAATCTGATATCTTTCATCTACGGATACGCGTCATGTATCCTTTGACTCAGTTCAGCCGATGAAGGGGTGTTAATCACCCTAGATCACAGCAACTGAAAGATCCTTTCCACTGCTACATGTCAGCTCTGTCGCAGCCCATAAATACAACATGAAGGGTTCAACTCCTCAATCAGAGCGCATCGCCAATGCGCCTCCATCAGCAATCACCATGTGGCATCCCCACAAACAGGCGCATCCTACATATACGTGCATAAGCAGCCAACCTACTGCTTATAAATAGAAGGATCATTCCCTCTCTCACACACACAGACTGTCAGAGATAAAAATACACAGTCAACCAGAGCATCAGAGTTTACTCACAGAGATCGGAAAAGACACTCAACGTCTTCTTCCTCTCCGCAAGCCCCAGCACCCAGAGCGACTCAGGCCTCCAGAGAACCGAGAACCGTCGTCAGATCGTCAACGAAGTTAACGCATTACCACTCGCTCCATCGACACAGGGACCCAAATAAACAAAAGTGTACTCCTAGGACTACATCTAAGTCCTATATTGTAATATTGTTCTGTTTATAATTGAAATTTGCAATCAAAAGATTTTAATGGCAAACGAGTTGGCGACTCTGCTGGGGACCTCTTTCTACTCCATCGAGAAAGCTGTGTCACAATCCGACGACGTAAAGGTGTGCTCTTCCATAAGACGCTGGTCGTATGCCTCAATCAACAGGCGTATAAAGAGTTCATCTCTGGAGGCAGTACGAGTCCTTCTAAGCGGCTAACGAAGTCGAAGAAGTCTCGCCAAGTCTGGGTGCGCAAGGTCTACGCCTCTGGCACCACCACCGAAGGAGGTGCGCCGATGCAGCCTGCCCTTCCTGCTGACGTCCTCAGCAGCCAAGATACGCCCACCGGCATAGCACATCTCTCGGGGAAACGTGGAGCCGACCACATTCCTCAACCATTTTCCTCTCAGACGAAGAAGATGCATCGACGGGACAGGGGCGCAGCTAACGCCCTGCGCATTAACTCTGATGCACCACAGAAGGCATCTGTCTTTGACAGACTCACTCGCTGTCGTGGTGAGGAGAATTTGGACGCTGAGTACTATGCACCCCAATGGGCTGGTACGAAGAAGTCCAAGACGGCACGGGCCATGCGCCTCAAACATGTTATGCCAACAGCAAACCAGAAGTATGCGCTCACAATCATGCACGTTGTTGATGGTAAGTTATACAAGGTTGACTCGGGTGCTTCTGCGCTAGAAACGAGCCGATCCTCAAAGTCCTTGTCTCACTTGGGCGCATCGGCTGCGTTCGCAACCAAGTTAAGCAAGGCAAACTCTGTGGTCTTGAACTCCCGCACCTCCATTGGTTGTGCGTCTGAGGCTCATTCAAGTCTCTTTAAATGTTGTACCCCTACTACTGATCTGAGCGCATGTTTTGCATTGGATCAGGGGGCGCAACATTCACTTGACCACCCCGGCGCTTGGCCTTGCCACGCGCCTGATGGGGGTGTGAAGGTGGCACTCTCCTCCAATGATTTGCGTAATGTAATCACTCACAAACTTCGATCAGGAGAGTCAACTGACGAGCACAATGCGCCCCTCACCGGGCACACCTGTGCTGTAGTCACCATCAACTACTGTTACAAGACAGCAGTCCCACCAAGACAGTCGGTGTTCCAGCGGCTGCAATCATCAATACCCCTCCAACGTTGCCTTTGGAAAAAGGTTTAACTGAAGAGGAGCCAGAACTACAGGTTGCTTCTTGCAACGTAGTCTCCAACTCCCCATCAATTCGGAAGACGACTGGAAGCTCCTCGACTTTGTCCTCATCCAAAAGCCAGCCGAGGAAAACCAAGACGACTGTCCCGTCCTCAGGAGTGTTTGAGGGCACTCGGGGGAGAAAGAAGATCTCACAATAAGCTGGGGGTAGTCAAGCCCCTGTTGATCTTCATCCTGGAGACGAAGTCAGTCTCCCGGACAAAGCTGGGGGTAGTCAGGCCCCTGTAGATCTTCATCTCAAAGACGAAGACGTCCTTCAAGACAAAACTCGGGGTAGTCAGGCCCTTGCTGATGCTTTTCCCGAAGACGAAGGTGTCCTCCAGAACATAGCTGGAGGTAGCCAAGACGAAGCTCCGGGGGAAGCTCCTTTTCTACAAGACAGCGAGGCTGAAAGCGAATCCTCAACCGATCCATCCACTTCCGGTCGTATCATGAAGGTGTACATGACGGAAGGTGGTGATGCGGAGTCAGATGCGCCACCATCAGATCTCGTTCAGCGCATGGATACCTCGGAGGGAGGACTTAAAATCTTCTTCGCCTCTATGCAGACACTAACTCAAGCGATGTTCGAGATACGGTCAGCTTTGGCCATAGCACCTTCCACCAATCCGGACCCTGGAGCCAACGGGGAGTCAAGTGTGCCCCTTCAACGGGCATCCTTGAACACCGACTGCCGCAAAGCACCGCGTGTGTCGGAACATTCAAATGTGCAGCTCCAGGCTGTACCACCATCTCCGGCTCCCAGCTCCACTGAAGACGTGATGGAGATGATCAGGGACTTACGAGAGCGCTTCGAGTCGAAGAATAGACAGGAGGAGCGCTAGAGGATGGGGATCCCCCAACCATATCCCCTCGAATGGAACAAAGTGGTTTATCCTCTCAAGTATAAACCGCAAACTTTGACGCCAGACGACGGGAAGGACTCTCCACGTCGTTATCTGACAAACTTCCAGTCTCAAACGGGACATCTTCCGAAGGAAGACGCGCTATTCACCAGCCTATTTGTCGGGGCACTGAAAGGAGTGGCTTACGACTGGTACTACAGTCTCCCTGACAATTCCATATCTTCTTTCGACGACTTGATGCGTCTCTTCCTCGATCATTTCTACGACGGGGGGAAAGACATGATAATGGCGTCCCTGATAGAGGTACGTCAGAAGGAGTAGGAGACGATTCGAGCATTCATCGAACATTTCCGACAAGCCTATTTCAGACTGCCCCCGGGCATGCCAGAACATGCACTCCTCTCCTCCTGAAGCATGAACATGCTCCCTGCGATCAAGCTCTGGCTCAACTCCACTCCTTCTTCCGACTGGAGTTCATTGATCATTGAGGCTGAAGCAGCTGAGAAGAAGGCATCCAACGCTCGTCTTCTTGGTGTTAGTTTCCCTACTTTTGAAGATAAAGAAAAACGGCCTGCTACCAGCAACCCTGGACGTGAGGCAAAGGAAAATCAGGCGTTGACTGTCAATGCCTCCAAAGAAGCACGAGCACGACCCATGTCACGACCCGCTCCCGAATAATCGGATACGAGTCTGACACGCCCAGCCTTCATTGTTAGACACAATGAAGTAAGCTGTACCAAGCTAGGGAAAACTAACTAGATAAACATGAAATATAGAATCACAACATCTAAAACGTATCCCAGAATGATCACCATAATCCACAAATCCAGATATCATAATGTACCAGAATCAACAGGAATGAAAAGTGTTATGAACTCTAAAGTCAATATCTCAAAGTAAAGCTAAGTAATCTAAACCTGAAGCCTCAAGCTAAGCCTCATCCTGCTCAGCTAAATCCTGGGCTCTGGCCCATAGAGTAGAACAATGTCCTGCAAGCATACCTGCAACATATCCTACTCAGGAGCGGAGCAAAGTACAGTTCTAGGTAATGAAACATGAACATGATATGAACAGGGTACAGGAGTACAGGAAATGAAATACAGGAATGAACATGAAAGTACAGGAAAGTAGTACAGGAAATAAGTACAGGAACTATAGTACATGAATGTAAAGTACAGGAACATGTAAAGTACAGGAATGAAACTATAATCCTGAAGTACCAGACATGACAAGTGCACAATATCGAAATACATCTAGTCCATGTGACCGGCTGGGGTAAGTACAGGAGCATGCACAGGAGTACATGAATATGGTACGACTTAGGACCCGCGTGCACAGTACGAGGCCTAAGCTAGGTACAGGAATATATAGTAATCGGGTTTGGTCACATGGCTAGTGTATTTCCCCACCCGACACTAACAAGTACAAGAGCAAGAGTACCAAAATACAGGAATACATGATGTCGTGCTATAACAGTGTCACAAGAAAAGAGTACAGGAATGTAAATGTACAAAACCATAGAAAAGTACTTGCCTGGCTCCGAAAAGTACTGGTAATCAAGAACTGGATGTCTTCCTGAATTTATAATTTGTACAAGTGGGTTAACAACTAATGAAGATCTAATTGGCGTTTTGTAGTTCTAAAATTATAATATTGGTTAAACCCAGATATTAACAATTCAGTAATTTCTTTAAAACTATTTTCAGAAATATAAATTATCTAGGTCCTTAACCCATTTCTAATACAATATGGCAATATCAGCTTTATAGACTAAAAATAGTGTATGGAAATTCCAAGTTAACTTGAACTTCCATTACTGAATACCAATCATATGCACAATATCACCAACTGTCCCATAGGTGCCACAGCAAAAGAAAATGGAGATCAATTCTTAGGTTTCCAATAGGACATCAATTAAACTCAATACTATGGCAATTAATTTCAGTCCTGAAATAGCTTAATGCAACTCAACTCCTGGACTAACACATAATAACCAATTGAGGAAAAATTAGAATAACAATTCTACTTAGAATTCCATCCCTGGCCATTCAGGTCCAACCACACCCAAAACCGAGCTAATAAATCAACATCATACAGTATGGCATTAGTCCTCTAAGCTGTCGGTTATCAGCAACACCAACCAACTCTTTGTTTTAAAAAAACAATTATAACTCATTTCAAATAGGAATATAACCCCAATAAATATTCCAAAATAGAACAACTGAACACACACCCAGTAAAAGAATATACACAAAATCAAATTTGAACAACCTCCTTCAACCCAACCCAATCAATTATACAAATTGAATTAAGAACACAAAGCCAGGTATACAAAATTAAAGAAAGATCTAAACAACAGCAAGCTCAAATCAACAAAACTCCGACTCGAAGAACCCTGCATCCCAACGGTCAACTCTAGCCAGGAAATCATCAACGAATACAGCTACGAACACAGCTAGCTACGAACATCCTGACATATCCTTTGGGTCGGACACGAAGGTACCCCAACACGCACCCGAACTCAGCAACAATCAATACAGCTATATCCCGAAACAAGGTCCTGGCCACACTACCCACACTCAAAGAAAATAGAGGAATAAAAATATAGGAAAGTAGGAGATCACGTAAGTACCTGAAGAATTGGTTCTGCAACAGAAGGGAGTTGAGAATCTGGTCACTCTCCCCTCGCGTACAGATGTCCAGAGTCTGAAACGTTTAAACCAAAAATATACAGAAAACCAACTTAAGGTGTGAGAATTATTCAAAACTCACAAAATCTATAATTCACACCTGACAAAATACGAGCAGTAACCTCAGCTCTGGTACTGTCGAATCAACCCCTCAGATCAGGCAATTATCTTGATCCAACAGTTTCCAATCACAAATTCAAAAAGGAGCAAATATTCATGGAAGAACATATCCAGAACAATCTTAAGAAAGGCTTAAAATTCCTACAAAATTCCTAGTTGATCTCAAAAATTTACTCAACAGATTGGAATGCAATTGGAAAGATAAAATAGAGGTTAAGGAACAACTCACCCAAACTTCAATGGTCAGACAAGATCTGCTCGATCCAACGTCGTGATCTACAGTCGAGGAACTAATGATCTGAAATTCCAACGAGAGGTTGGATCAAAATATAGATCGGAAGAAAAGAGACAACGAGCAAAAATCGGACCGAAGAACCTACCTCCACAAGGATCAGAACACAAACACAGTGTCGAACCGAGAGATCATCGGAGCCGCCCTCGTGGAAGTCATCCTTTCCTTGCCGAGTAGACGAGAACCGCCGAAAAGAAATTTTTGTCGTCGCGCAGGAAATCGAACCCACAATCACTTCGGAGAGAAGCTCCTAACGCATGGAGGGGATGGTGTCGTCGCCGCGTCGATGTCGTCGCTGCGTCGATGTCGTCGCCGTCAGGAAAGGACGGAGGGCTCGAGGCGTTTGGAACCCGAGACGCTCGAATGCTCTCGAGCGTTCGAGAGACTGAGAGAAGGAAAAATCAGAAGAACGTTGGGAAAAGAAAGAGAATGACTCTCTCTCTCTCTCTCCAGAACAAATAATTATAAGGGAAAAGTTGGCATTTTACAACCCCCTCCCCCCCCCCCGCTACGCAAAATGGCAAGACCCCCCCTTCTGCCAGTAATTATTAACAAAATAGCCCTTTGTTATTTCAATATTGCAGGAAAATGTTTAAAAACAATTTTAAAACTCACATGGTGGACCCCAGTCATTGTAACAACTTTTCAAATTTGAAAAGTGGTCCCCAATTAATTCTCTCCAAAATATTACCATCCAAAATTATTATTTAAAACCATATTATTATTTAAAACTAGTAATTACTATTATACGATTTTATAAATCAACTTTTATTTATTATAAAAAAAGAAACCGGGAGGTGGAGTTACAACCCAGAAGCCTCCGCTCGCACCGAGACCGAAGGAAGTCTACTCCTTCAATGATAAGGACACCTTGCAGCTCTTTGAGATGCTGAAGCAGGGTGATAAGATCAAGTTGCCGGACCCAAAGCGTCCCGACGAGGTTGGCAGGGTGGACAATTCGAGGTACTATCACTACCATCAGTTTGTCGGACACCCAACTCAGGACTGCTACGTCCTCAAGAACTATATCCAGCGCATGATCAATTCAAATGTTATCTCCGTCGACTATGAGGAGAAAACAGTCTAGGTCAACCTGGTGTCACACTAATTTGGTACCCTACCGCCGATCACGACACAAGATGGCGTCATCCCCATCCCATAGGCGACAATGGAGGTGGTCAACCTACCACCTACTCATGACAACGTGAGTGCACTTATCCTACTCACCACCTCTCAGGGAGAGATCTTATGGGTTCACCCAGATATCATTTCCGAGGTTACTCAACCAGGGGTACGGTCTACCTCTAAAACTAAAGGTAGGAAGATTAAGTCTTGCCGCATGGTCTCTTCCTCCATGGAAGAGGCTTTTCCTGTACAAACTCGCTCGCAGCTGAACGTCCAACCCGACGAAGCTGCCATTGAGGTGGTGCCTCCCTGCACTGCCCCTACTACCGAAGAAGAAGGTCCATCCAAGCCTCCAGCGGCCAATAAACAGAAGCACGTAGAGGGTCATTTCGACAAGCCTTTGCGAAAAAAGAATGCTTCGGGGCTAGCTAAGCCCCACAAATTCGACATACTGGCACAACTTGCCGGTACTCCTGTCTGCCTGTCTCTGTTTGAGCTTCTCCGTCTCTCCAAAGATACCCGCGAAGCTCTCTTGAAGCTTTAAAAGATGCTGAGTCCTTCATCAGTCAGGTCTAGCAGCCTGAGGATACCCCGGCTATATGTGTGCACTGTAATTGTGCGGAGGAGGTTATCCCCAACATAACCTTCACCCAGCAGGACATGCTGCTCAAGCACAATCGGCACAACAGGCCACTGTACTACACAGGGTATGTTGGCTCCGTCAAGGTGAAGCGGATTCAGATTAATCCGGGGTCCTCCTTCAGCATCATCCCCAGAACTCTGCTCTCCACACTGGGGATCCCGATGCACCGTTTGGCGCCCTCCAACACCACAATCAGCGGTTTCAATGCTAGCAAAAGTAAACCGCTGGGCAAAATCTGGCTGAAGTGTCATATCGGTAATCTTCGAACCGAGGTGACCTGCTATGTCGTGGACGCTGATGTCAACTACAATCTCCTATTGGGTCGCCCGTAGTTGCATGAATACATGGTGGTGCCATCTACACTCCACCAATGTATAAAGTACGTGTCCACAAACGGTATCATCCGGACAGAGTTTGCGGACATTGACCCTTTTAAGGGGGTCGAAGCCTACTTCACCGATTCTACCTTATACAAATCGCTAGATGAAGAGGAAGCCAATGATACTGATGATGAAACAGAAACAGCAGCGGAGGCGGACATGGAGCCAGAGATGATTTCCGATGCCCCGTTGAAAATTCAACTCAAAGAGAAACCGCCTCAGGTGCTGCCTCCCATGACAATCCAGTTACCTGGAAAAGCACCAACTTCTTCAGGTAGAGCACCTACTGAAGCTCTATTGAAGATACGGCTCAAGGAAAAACCTCCTCAAACATCGGCTCCCCTTGTGGTGAAACAACAAGGAAAGGCACAAGTCGTCGAAGGCGCGGTCGAGGCGCCCCTGAAGGTGCGTCTTAAAGGCAAGCCTCCACAATCATCCAAGCTACAAGAGAAGGCCTATACAGCCCTCTCGGATCCCGAGGTCAAACCTCCGATGAACTCTTCTGAACCAGCTCTGGTGCTCACAGATGAAGAGTTAGAAGAGTATATATCTGCTGATGTAGATGCACCCACGGAACAAAATCTCGTGTTTTATCAATAATAGAGTGTCTTTTAATTATTCTAGTCTTCTACATTGGAATACCATATATACACTAGATAATGCTCTACGGTCATTGCAAACACAAATAACGACCGTCAATCTTGTAAATCGAGTTATCCCGTCCAAATGAGTCTGTTTTATAGTCCCACTGCGTAATCGAAATAAAGAACCTATCATCTTCGGCAAGGTTGAGCGCCATCAAGACCTCCCGCCACTTGAGCCAGAACCAGATACCAGCAGAATACAAGTCTAACGGTACACTGACCAGGCGAAGTACCTCATCCAAAAGATGGATTACGATCTCAAAAGCAACAAAGGCCTAAACTACAGCAAAGGTCGGCGCCTTCCCCTCCGGCTTCCAACATCTAAAGGAAAGCCGCAGGACTATTATCATCGCACTCGATGGGGGGTGGGCTATGTCACGCAGTCGGCAACTTCAGAGAGTTCGGAGACAGAAGAAGTGGAACAGTCCCATTCATCTGAAACATCAACCTCGGATTCCGATACCAGTATCGGCTCAGTCCTTAGGAAGGTGCTATCAGTCAACATGACATCTGTGCAATCTCAAGAGGATGAAGGCGATGACCAAACGTCGGAACTCTTTGAGGAAGAACCCTGGGCTCAACACCTAGGAGCACAGTGGGAGTCTCGCTTTGAACTGCGTGAACCCCCTACCGAAGATGAAGTCGAGCAAGTCGACCTTGGGGACGGATCTCCTTCCAAACCCATCTTCATCAGCAAGAGCTTAAAGAGAGAAGATCGGGAGTCTTTGGTCCAATTGGCCAGAGAATATATCGACGTCTTCGCCTGGAGCTACGAAGATACGCCAGGACTTGATCCCCAGATCGCGATGCACAGACTTAACATCTTGCTTGATGCTAAGCCTGTAAAGCAATAGCAATGACATTTTTGCCCTGACGTCATGAACGCCATCGATCAAGAGATGGACAAACTCCTGCGCAGTGGGTTCATCCATGAAGAGCAACATCCGGATTGGGTGGCCAACGTCGTCCCTGTCACCAAGAAGAATGGAAAGATACGAGGCTGTATCGACTTCAGGGATCTTAATACTGCTTGCCCGAAGGACGAATTCTCGCTTCCAATTACTGACGTGATTATTGACAACACATGTGGCTTCGAACGCATGTCTTTCATGGACGGGTATTCGGGCTACAATCAGATCAAGATGTTCTCCGATGACGCAAAACACACGTCATTCAGAACTTCGAAGGGGGTTTTCTGCTACACAGTGATGCCCTTCAGTTTGAAGAATGCTGGTGCTACATACCAGCGAGCTATGAGTACCATCTTCCGTTAACATCTTCGTAAGACAGTTGAGTGCTATGTCGATGATATCGCAGTCAAGAGCCGTCTCAAGGGTGATCACTTACAAGACCTGAAGACAGTCTTCGATCTCATGCGAGCGCATCAACTCAAGATGAACCCTGCTAAATCCTTCCTTGGGGTTTCTAGCGAAAAGTTTTTGGGCTTCATTATCACGACGAAAGGCATTCATGTCGATCCCGAGAAGACTAAAGCCATCCTTGACATGGATCCTCCGAGAACTTCGAGGCCTGCAGGAGCGTCTGGCATACATCCGGAGGTTTATAGCAAACCTTTCCGGAAAATGCCAACCCTTCACCCAGCTCATGAAGAAGGGAGTCTCCTACGTCTGGACAGAAGAATGCCAGAAAGCTTTCGATGATATCAAAGCTTACCTGACGAGCCCGTCGGTCCTGGTGGCACCCTGTAAAACCCCTAAATTTCTACTATATATTTTTTTGGTACTATTTTAATTTTTGTATGCCGCATAGTCGTATTGTACAGTGCACGCAAATTACGTTTATTCATGAATGCTCGACGAGTACGAATATGTGCGAGCGTACATATTTTGAAAAAAAACATTTATTTTAATATATAATAATTATTTGTATTTATATATTTTTAAAATTGTGAAAAGTATCGTATCGGGATGGCCAAATCTTATTACTATTTTTATTTAATTATAAAAGGCTAACTTATTTAATAGTGGCAATTTAGAATTACTATTTTATGCAAATATTTTTTTACATGAGGTACATGAATTTTTATTCATATATATAATTTCATTTTCAAAATTATTATATTAATATTTTATTATTCAAAAGATATTTAAAAATATTATTATTTTTGAAATTATTATTATTGGTATTTTTGGAAAATATATTTGAAATTTATTGTGGCCATTTTAAATCTCGATTTAATTTTATGGCTTTAATTTAAATAGTTAAAGGATAGGATTGATACATAAATTGAGTTTAGATTATCTAGTTTTAAATTAGATTTTAATTTGAATTTGGATTTGATTGGGTTTAAATTAATCCAAGTGATTATCCAACTGGGTATTCCCACATCCTATAAATAGGCAGGTACTCCTCCAGCAATTTTTCCATCCACAACCAATCCGTGCATCGTGTCGGTGTCGCCATTCTCCATCTGCTATATTTTATATTTTTTTTACACATACAAATTCCGTCCCGTCCGACAATCCCGGACACCCCGACACGGACTCGTTCTATCCCAAACCCTAACCCTAATGACCGACCACACCTCTGCATCTCTCCGACATCTCCAGTACCACCCTCGCCCCGTCGCCATCACCATCTCCACAGCCCCAACTCTGATCTACCACCCACACGACCCCGCCTTGCCGATCCCCATCGCCAGCATCTACCCTTCGCCACCCCGTCCTTCCCTACAAATCCACCATGACCATCATCACCGTCATCCCCAAACCCCACCACGGCGACTCCCGGCCAGCGTCGCCATGGCCACCGCCACCAGCACACCCAAGGCTCCAAAGCATTCAAATAAAAGGAAAAAGGAGAAAATCCCAAGACCCTCACCTCGACGTGACCGACGAACCACGTCCGCCGAAACTCTGTACGGCCACCCACCGGTGAGCTTCCGCCCGGCGTGGCCCCAAAACCCTGTCGCTCGGCGCCGGACTCTCCGCCTCTCATCCTGCACGTCGGACACTGGCGCCCACCCGCTGTCGTGTGTCCGACCGCCCGCCGTCGAAACCCCCACCTTCCCGGCTCTTCTCCGGCCATCGCCGCTGATGTCCGTCCTCGCTCGAGCGACGGAACCTCCGTTCCCCGCCGCAAACGGCCGCCCCACCACGAAACCTCGGAGCGCCGCCACCGGCGCCCAACACCTCCGCCTCGACGCCGGAGCCACCGCCCCCTGAAAACCCTCTCGCGACCGCGCGCTGCCACGATCGCGACTAGCCGCGGGAGTCGCCGATCCACCGCGCTTCTCCGCGACCCGCGCCGCCGCCACCCCCTCAGGCGCCGCTGGGCCGAAGCGCCGTCCCCCCTTACAGTAAACCTTTGCTCTCTATACTCTCCCTACTCCTCTCTATCTCTTGCTTTCCTTTCTTTTCTTTTCACGAACAGCCACGTGCTGTATTAAAGCTATTAGTATTATTATCATAATTATTATTTATTAATTTATTAATATTACTATGATTATTTTTACCATTACTGTTATTATTATTATTCTTACTATTTATTATTATTATCTATTATTATTATTATTATTATTTATTATTATCATTATTATTATTATTATTATTAAAGTATTATTTTCAGAAATTTTGCATTATTATTATTTTTACTACATGTATAGAATAAATGATAGAGTTTTATAGGTAATTTCAAAATATTCGACATTTCCCCAAGATATTTTTCTAGATTTATTATATTCATGAAAATATTTTGACTAATAAAACATAGATGTCTACCAAAAATTCTACTTTTACAAAAATATGATTTTGATTTATCAAAGTATTTAATAAAAATATTTCAAAAATTAAATTAAATATATATAAGTATTTACTCCCCGCAAATTCTCCTAATTATCCTCATTTCTCATGACTAATCACATGTTCCTATTCTCTCGCAAATTTGGATCATTGCGTTGACTATGGCTAGTGGACACATCGGAACTTACAGGATCATCACACCACACCAGGCAATATACCGGGCAAGATACCTTGCCATTATACTATTTATTTTTAGTTGTATTTTATTTACATATCACTGTTTATTTATTTCTAGTTCTTGAATACTGCCTGCTCAGTGATATTAGTTGTACCTTGTTATTTTGTCTTTGATTACATATGGACTTAGAGTTAAGGGACTACCACTAGCTTAGTGCATTGCATAGACTTTGACACTGTTGTGCCACGAGATTTGTGAGTTATGAGTAGCATATAGTCTACGGACTTGCGTGTTGGCTGATCACTGATGCATGCAGGACGTACGTTAGGTCTAACTGTCAATAGTTGTATGTTAGAAGACTTGACGGTTAGTAGTGTTACATGGTCGTGGATACGATATGATAGGTACATTGGGTGGGGAGAACATTTCCTTATCGTATGGGCTTCTATTGCACTTTCCTTGTAACCCGGAAATTCTGCTGGAGATACGGGTATGAGCCTCTCAGGTTGGCCACTGTCGTTTTTGAACGTCATGCTCTCGGTCACTGGTGCCCAAGTGGGGACCATACCAGATCCTATTACAGCCAGGGCTCATGCGACGAAAGGTTTGTTCTCAACTGCATGTTCACTTTAGTTTGGTTAGATTACCTTATAGTGTCTTGTCACATTCTTTGATTGTGGCATATTTTATATTCAGTTTTATATGGCATGTTGATGTATCTTGTTACGTCCCTCTGAGGGCCTGGTTATCTCGCCAGGTGTGTGTTCTTGTGTTTCGCAGGTGTTCTAGCCGTGGCCATGATCGTCACTATCTCTTCGAGGATGATTGCGCTTTGCTCGTCTTTGCTTCGCCGAAAAACTCATTTTTATTTTTCATGTACTTTTTTTTACTTGTTGGTAGTGGATTTGTCTTCGCCCAAAGATTGTATACATGACAAATTCAAAGTTTCTTTTATATCGTATTTATCTTTGTGGATGAGATTTAGTACCTTGGTTACTGCATTTTACAGCTTATGTATATATACGAGGGTCCATATACTTCGTATGTATACAGCTGGCATAATTACATTCTAGTCTACGTATTTTGGGACTGGGGCATTACATGTTTTTGTGGTGGCCCATGCAGGTCAAGTTTTGCCGTTTCGGTTATATAACTGTACCGAACGGGCCTGCAATATAGGATTAGAGTCTAGAATCTCATCCACTTACTTGACATCTTTTCTTGACTTCAAATTCCGAACTCTCGTTCGACCTCCTTGATTTGCATCTTGCTTGACTCCTTCTACCATAAATTCTTAGTTTCGTGTTTAGTAAGATGACTACACTAGTATATGCCCATAGGTTAAACACATAGCTAGATGGATTGCATTGACAATTGCTATGCATTGGGGTTTTATTTATAAAGGCATTATTTTCTTCGAAATATGATCTTCATGATTAGTTAATTCCAAGTTGGGTAGTAGCGTATTACCGCCTCCACAGGATAGTTGGAATTTTATTTTGCTATTACAGAGTGTTATACACAAGAGAGTAGCTAGATCGAGAAAACAATTTATGATTAATGATTTTTGGAAATTGTGAAATAGTTTATGATTTATTGGGATATGAAACCGATTTGAGAAACATCTTTAAATTGTGACACATGATTTACGGTTAAGTTCAAGTTTGGATTATAAAAGTTTACCTCAAAATTTATTAAAGAGTTTTTGTAAGTTGTGAATTTGTAAACGACTAGAGAATATGAAGGGTTTATGATTTACGGTTTATTAGAAAGCTTGAGGTTTTAAATTGATTCTACGATTTACGAATTATAAGTATTTAATTTTGAGCTAGAAGAGATAATGGTAAAAATTTTGTTTAAAATATTTTTGGAGGATATGAAATCGACTTGAAGGAAAATTTAAATATTTAAAATTTGCTCATATGATCTATGATATATAAAGTTATTTAGATTCGAGTCTTGATTATGGATATTTAAATTTTGGTGGAAAAAAAAGAATTACTTTTGAAGAGTTGTTGTGACTTATTGGAAGCTAGATATACACATTTGAAGGATATAGAATTAAAATTTGGGAGTTATTTAAACGTTCCATTTTGTAGTATGAATTTCGACGGATAAACTTATTAAATGTTGAGTTTAAGGTTTGGAAAAAAATGATGAATTTATTTATTCGATTTGCGAATTACGAGGATTGTTCGAGATTTACTAGAGATTTAAAATTTTGATTAAAGTTTACAGTCTAAGATAATTGAAATTTTGGCGAAATATCTTGGAAATTTTATTGAGAAACTTTCAAGGAACTTGAAATTTTAGATTAGATCATATATTGGTAGAAGACCAAGAAGCAGGTAAGGTCACCCTAGCGAAATAGAAGTATTCCACATTAGATGACATGCCACCTATGACTATGATATTGCATATATAGTTAGTCATCGACCAAACCGATAAACATATCTTTGACTTACTCGACCTTCCCTCAAATCTAGATCATTATTTGTGACCATCTAATTGTTTGAAACTTAGAAATGATAGAATCACCCCTGTGACCGTACCCTTATCTATGAAACTATTTCCCGTCTAGACACTGTGTCTCTAACTTATTTTTATCTTGACCTACGAGATTTCCTAAATTATCTTATTTCGTGCTTTAACTTGTTATTTTTGTGCATTAATTAGTACGTTATGAAAACCCACTTTCTATTTTGATCCTTTGGCGTTCCCTATCGTGACTTTGATATTTGAAGCACAACACTAGACTTTTCCTTCCAACCAATTACACATACAAGACCTAGACGAGCTCACCTTCGTGTAGGTATATCATGTCCCACTAAAACACGTCCTCTTGTACTCTATTTTTATGGTACGACTTTTGGGTCATAAAGATTCAACTATAACCTATACCATGGTGCCGATATACTTTTAACTATGTATATGGACTCAATCTCGACTCAAATCGTAGGCCCGATTGCGATCTACTAAATCCGTCAAATGCTTAACCTTGTGTTTTTATCTTGACTGTTTAACCCTTATCATTTTATTTTCTTGTATTATCTTGACTTACTTAGACCCATAACATCTTTAGCTCTTCAATATTGCAATGCTTACTTTTTCCCTTCTCATTAAATTGCTTGTCGTATTTCACCTTGATTCCTCTATGGCTTATGAAATTTTGCTCATGTTATGATTTCCTTGCTCGAAGAAAAAATGTGATCATGACAATCTTGGGTTAGTAAAGGTTAGATTGGCGAACCTCACAACATGGGTAAATAATGTAGTGATAATTACGAGATTATGAGGTATAGAATGGACGTGAATAAAAATGTGCGATAAATCTAAATAGATGAGGTAAGGAATGATATATTATGTTTTGACGAAACACCCAAGGATAAATAGACTTCCCGAATTTCAAACTTTGTTTTAAGGTAACTAAACATCGAGTGAAGAATCGTCTAAAGTGTTGGTGGTTTAAGAACAAAAATTTATATATAAAGTTTAGGGATGCAAATTTTTGGATAAAGACAATGTTGACGTTATGATGATATTATTTTTCAAGGATAACCAATTGTTGAAGAAAGAAACCTTTATATTTTGATTAAGTTCTAAGATGATTATGAATATGAAGTTAAGATGAGTTATATTTCTACCGTCAAGAATATGAGATTGTTGAATTCAAAATTTTCGAGAGAGACTAATGAATATTATAGAAATTTTCAATTATGATAGAAGATTGAGTTATGAAGGCATACTGTTAGTTTTCGAGATTTATCATTGAAGACGGATTTTTGATACCTATAGATGCATCGTACATTGACCAATAAATTTGTAGTAAAGAGATTTTAAATTTCTACTTGGGCTAAATTGGTTGAAGGTTTGGAATCTTAATAGGAAATTTTAACTTGGGAAGATATATATAAATGAGCTATAAAGATTATGGAAGTCAAAATTAGAGACTATCGGAAATTCTATGACGAAATAGAGGAAATTAGAGTACATTTATAATCATATTGGTTTTGTTTAAGGGGGCGTAGAACGGAAGTAATTTTTGAAAAGAACGATTTATAATAAGAGAGATTACATGTGTATTAATGATTCAAAGGATTAAGGAGTATATTATCTACTTACACGGTTGTCTTTTTAATGGTTAATGTTAAGGTTGATTCAGCTTAGTCATTGATTGATTGCATGATCATAATCTAAATTGAAACCATCAAAATTTTCTGTTCTATTCGCTCAAATGACATATTGCCATTAAATTTTTGCTCGCCTCATCGACGAATAATTTGTTTGCATCCTCGTTCCAAGAAGATCTCGTAAATCTATTCGAATAAACCCGCTCCATTCCCTTCGCCCTACCTACCCTAATTTTTCCTAAATTTCGAGGACGAAATTTTTTTAAGTTGGGTAGGATGTAAAACCCCTAAATTTCTACTATATATTCTTTTGGTACTATTTTAATTTTTGTACACCGCGTAGTTGTATTGTACAGTGCGCGCAAATTACGTCTATTCGTGAATGCTCGACGAGTACGAATATGTGCGAGCGTACATATTTTGAAAAAAATATTTATTTTAATATATAATAATTATTTGTATTTATATATTTTTAAAATTGTGAAAAGTATCGTATCGGGATGGCCAAATCTTATTACTATTTTTATTTAATTATAAAAGGCTAACTTATTTAATAGTGGCAATTTAGAATTACTATTTTATGCAAATATTTTTTTACATGAGGTGCATGAATTTTTATTCATATATATAATTTCATTTTCGAAATTATTATATTAATATTTTATTATTCAAAAGATATTTAAAAATATTATTATTTTTGAAATTATTATTATTGGTATTTTTGGAAAATATATTTGAAATTTATTGTGGCCATTTTAAATCTCGATTTAATTTTATGGATTTAATTTAAATAGTTAAAGGATAGGATTGATACATAAATTGAGTTTAGATTATCTAGTTTTAAATTAGATTTTAATTTGAATTTGGATTTGATTGGGTTTAAATTAATCCAAGTGATTATCCAACGGGGTATTCCCACATCCTATAAATAGGCAGGTACTCCTCCAGCAATTTTTCCATCCACAACCAATCCGTGCATCGTGTCGGTGTCGCCATTCTCCATCCTCTATATTTATATTTTTTTTACACATACAAATTCTGTCCCCTTCCACAATCCCGGACGTCCACCCAGCCGTGTCAGACACCCCCGACACGGACTCGTTCCATCCCAAACCCTAACCCTAACGACCGACCACACCTCTGCATCTCTCCGGCATCTCCAGTACCACCCTCGCCCCGTCGCCATCACCACCTCCACAGCCCCAACTCTGATCTACCACCCACACGACCCCGCCTTGCCGATCCCCATCGCCAGCATCTACCCTTCGCCACCCCGACATTCCCTACAAATCCACCACGACCATCATCACCGTCGTCCCCAAACCCCACCGCGGCGACTCCCGGCCAGCGTCGCCATGGCCACCGCCACCAGCACACCCAAGGCTCCAAAGCATTCAAATAAAAGGAAAAAGGAGAAAATCCTAAGACCCTAACCACGACGTGACCGACGAACCACGTCCGCCGAAAATATGTGCGGCCACCCACCGGTGAGCTTCCGTCCGGCGTGGCCCCAAAACCCTGTCGCTCGACGCCGGACTCTACGCCTCTCATCCTGCCCGTCGGACACTGGCGCCCACCCGCTGCCGTGTGTCCGACCGCCCGCCGTCGAAACCCCCACCTTTCCGGCTCTTCTCCGGCCATCGCCGCTAATGTCTGCCCTCGCTCGAGCGCCGAAACCTCCGCGCCCCGCCGCGAACGGCCGCCCCGCCACGAAACCTCGGAGCGCCGCTACCGGCGCCCAACTCCTCCGCCTCGACGCCGGAGCCACCGCCCCCTGAAAACCCTCTCGCGACCGCGCGCTGCCACGACCGCGACTAGCCGCGGCCTTCTCCAGCCGCGGGAGTCGCCGATCCGCCGCGCTTCTCCGCGACCCGCGCCGCCGCCACCCCCTCAGGCGCCGCTGGGCCGGAACGCCGCCCCCCTTACAGTAAGCCTCTGCTCTCTGTACTCACCCTACTCCTCTCTATCTCTTGCTTTCCTTTCTTTTCTTTTTACGAACAGCCACGTGCTGCATTAAAGCTATTATTTTTATTATCATAATTATTATTTATTAATTTATTAATATTACTATGATTATTTTTACCATTACTGTTATTATTATTATTCTTACTATTTATTATTATTATCTATTATTATTATTATTTATTATTATCATTATTATTAAAGTATTATTTTCAGAAATTTTGCATTATTATTATTATTATTACTACATGTATAGAATAAATGATAGAGTTGTATAGGTAATTTCAAAATATTCGACATTTCCCCAAGATATTTTTCTAGATTTATTATATTTATGAAAATATTTTTGATTAATAAAACATAGATGTCTACCAAAAATTCTACTTTTACAAAAATACGATTTTGATTTATCAAAGTATTTAATAAAAATATTTCAAAAATTAAATTAAATATATATAAGTATTTACTCCCCGCAAATTCTCCTAATTATCCTCATTTCTCATGACTAATCACATGTTCCTATTCTCTCGCGAATTTGGATCATTGTGTTGACTATGGCTAGTGGACACATCGGAACTTGCAGGATCATCACACCACACCAGGCAATATACCGGGCAAGATACCTTGCCATTATACTGTTTATTTTTAGTTGCATTTTATTTACATATCACTGTTCATTTATTTCTAGTTCTTGAATACTGCCTGTTCAGTGATATTAGTTGTACCTTGTTATTTAGTCTTTGATTGCATATGGACTTAGAGTTAAGGGACTACCACTAGCTTAGTGCATTGCATAGACTTTGACACTGTTGTGCCACAAAATTTGTGAGTTATGAGTAGCATATACTCTACGGACTTGCGTGTTGGCTGATCACTGATGCGTGCAGGACGTACGTTAGGTCTAACTGTCAATAGTTGTATGTTAGAAGACTTGACGATTACTAGTGTTACATGGTCGTGGATACGATATGATAGGTACATTGGGTGGGGAGAACATTTCCTTATCGTATGGGCTTCTATTGCACTTCCCTTGTAACCCGGAAGCTCCGCTGGAGATACGGGTATGAGCCTCTCAGGTTGGCCACAGTCGTTTTTGAACGTCATGCTCTCGGTCACTGGTGCCCAAGTAGGGACTATACCAGATCCCATTACAGCCAGGGCTCATGCGACGAAAGGTTTATTCTCAATTGCATCTTCACTTTAGTTTGGTTAGATTACCTTATAGTGTCTTGTCACTTTCTTTGATTGTGGCATATTTTATATTCAGTTTTATATGGCATGTTGATGTATCTTGTTACGTCCCTCTGAGGACCTGGTTATCTCGCCAGGTGTGTATTCTTGTGTTTCGCAGGTGTTCTAGCCGTGGCCATGATCGTCACTATCTCTCCGAGGATGATTGCGCTTTGCTCGTCTTCGCTTCGCCGAAAAACTCATTTTTTATTTTCCATGTACTTTTTCTTACTTGTTGGTAGTAGATTTGTCTCCGCCCAACGATCGTATACATGACAAATTCAAAGTTTCTTTTATATCGTATTTATCTTTGTGTATGAGATTTAGTACCTTGGTTACTGCATTTTACAGCTTATGTATATATACGAGGGTCCATATACTTCGTATGTATACAGCTGGCATGATTACATTCTAGTCCTACGTATTTTGGGACTGGGGCATTACACACCCGTCGCAGGCAAACCATTCCTCCTCTACGTCCGTGCCATGGATCATTCCCTCGACGCTTTGTTGGCTCAGAACAACGATGCGGGCTACGAGCAAGCTATCTACTACCACAGTAGGACAATAATCGGAGGTGAACACCGGTACAACCCCGTTGAAAAAGAGTGTTTGGCTTTGGTGTTTGCCATCCAGAAGACTCGCTATTATGTCTCAGGACCGATAATTCATGTCATCCTCCGAGTCAATGTACTCAGGGTTCTCATGACGAAGCCAGGATCATTGAACTCTCGGCTAGCTACATGGGCAATCTTGTTGACGTCGTACAATATGGTGTTCGTTCCACAAAAAGCTGTCAAGGGCCAAGCTCTAGCCGACTTTTTAGCTGCACACCCCATCCCAGAGTCCTCCAGACTCTATGAAGACATCCCGGATGAGGTCCAAGAATCAAACGTCACCGAAGAAAACTCTGTTTGGCGGGTGTTTTCGATGGTGCTTCAAGAACAAGCCCCAATGGCCAAATCATCACCGGATTGGGGGTAGTCTTGGTCTCCCTCGATTAGCTGGTCATCCAGCGTGCTTACTCCCTCTCAAAGCCGTTCTCGAACAATGTCGTCGAGTACAACGCTCTCATCATGGGACTCCAGCCGGCGCAACAGTTGGGGATGGATCATCTGGAAACTACGGCGACTTGAAACTCGTCGTCAATCAAATTCCGATGGCAGTACGAAGTTCATCATGAAGATCTGGTTCCTTACCATGAAGCTGCATTGAATATTCTTTCAACCTTCACCAAGTTCTTCATAGGACACGTACCTTGACTACAAAACCTGGAGGCTGACGCTCTGGCCGGCCTCGCAGCTTCATTAGCAGCACCTCTTGTGACTCAACACTACGTCACGGTAGTTGGTCGAGACTTGGTCTGTCCTAAAAACAACCTATGCTCGCAAAAGGCCTATGCCATAACGACAAATACCGGTGTCAATGTCCGAGACTGGAGGTTCCCGTTCATCGACTTCGCCGTTTACGGAATTCTCCCAAAATAACCAAAAGAAGCCATCTCAGTCAGAAGGTGTTCCCTTCGATTTTACTATGATATAGCCACTAAAATGCTATATCGACGTTTCTATGATGGACTTCTCCTTCAATGTCTATCCAACGAAGAAGTAGCCGAAGCCCTTCGGGAAGCCCATGATGGGATGTGTGGGGCTCATCAACCTGGCCCCAAGTTGCAGGACCGACTGCGACGTATGGGCTACTACTGGCCAACCATGGCGGCCGACGTCGTCGACTATGCAAAAAAGTGTCATGCTTGCCAGCTTCACGCCGACTTCATCCATACACCGTCGGAACCATTACATCCTACGGTCGCCTCCTGGCCCTTCGAAGCGTGGGGCATGGACATTGTGGGACCTATCACCCCTCCATCATCGAGAGGACATCGTTTCATCCTCGCCATCACCGACTACTTCTCCAAGTGGGCAGAAGCAGTTCCACTAACGGAAGTGAAAAGCTCTAGGGTGATCAGCTTCATCAAGCATCACGTCATCTACCGTTTCGGGGTACCCCGAAGGATTATCTACGATAACGGTCCACAGTTTATCAGCCACATTTTTAGCAGATTCTGTGACAAGAACCGCATTCAGAACGTGGCATCAACCGCTTACAATCCGACGGCAAACTGATTGGCCAAGGCTTTTAACAAGACTATTATCAAACTACTCAAAAAGGTCGTGTCATCCAACAAACACGACTGGGACGAGAAACTCGGTGAATGCCTTTGGGCCTACCGTACAATGGTACAAACTCCGACGGGCAACACACCGTTCTCCTTAGTCTACGGGAGCGAAGCGGTACTGCCTCTCGAGATTCAGATACCCTCGCTCCGTGTAGCGATCACAAATCAATTGACGGAAGAGGACAATCAGTGCCGTCGTCTGCGAGAATTGGAAGCACTTGACGTAAAATGCCTCCTAGCTCAATAGTACATTGAACTCTATCAAGCCCGTATGTCACAGGCTTTCAACAAAAAGGTCAAGCAGAGGACTTTCCAAGTAGGCGACCTGATTCTGGCAGTCAGGAGGCCGATGGTGTTGACTCACAAGACACCAGGAAAGTTCAAGCCCAAGTGGGAGGGACCTTTCATCATAGAGATGGTATACTCAAACGGTGCTTACCGCCTCGCCAAACCCAATGGGGACTTGTTCATGATGCCCATCAATGGCAAGTTCCTAAAGAAGTGTCACGACCCGCTACCCAAATTTTTGGGCCAGGCCGAGTCATGCCCAGCCTACGTTGAGATAAAACGTAGTAAGCTGTTCTAAAGACAACAGGATAAGACTAAATGTGCTAACAGTTCTATAAGTGAAGAAGAATCATAAATGCACCAAACACAAAAGTCGTCGTATATAGTGAAATATCCAAGTACAAGTGAACTGAAATGTAAAACTGGATACATGTCCAGTTACAAAAAGATATAGTCTAATACATGTCTACTCTCAAAAGTCTAAGTAAACAAAAGACAACTAGGCGAGGTTCCCCGCAGGAACATCCTCGTAAAGCAGAGCCGGGTCCTCGGCAGTAACCCCATAATATGTGTCGCAGAGTAACTCCTCCTCTGTAAGGACACCTACAACGTTATCCTGTCAGGACGGGAGCAAGTACTGAATCTAGCAAACTAGCATATGAAACATGAAAATGAACATGTGAGGAATAACTGAAAATATGGCATCACACAATCTATCATGGCAAGGACACATATGTCATAGAGACATATGTATATGTAATATTTAAAACTGTAGCAGGTACGTGATCGATCAATAGATGTACAATGTACCGAGGTACAATGTAAATAAAATATACATACGTATAAGTGCACAAGCATAGGTGTACATCCGTACAGAAATGCGGGATAATGGCCTATGACGCAGTATCATATAGAATGAACTTTGCTCGGTACGATAATGGGGGCATGATCACGTACTCAGCTACTAGTTTCCCATAACCCATATTCTATCATGTGAGAGATACATAAAAACTGTTCTAAGCATGGTAGTAACTGGAAGTACAACATGTGACGTTTTAACTTGCTACCCCAAGGATCAACATTTAACATGGTAGGGTTTGCAGTTCATTTATGTGACAATATGTAAAGTTCGTAGAAAGTACTTGCCTCTAGCAAAGCAAAACAAAACAAGCTGCGATAACAGTGCTATGGATGTCCAGTAACTCGTCACTGTAGAAGTAAATACAATAACTTAGTTTTTACACTAAGTTAAAACACTAGGACACTAATTGGTGAAACACGACTTGTGATTGGGCACCTAGCCAAAATGATGATTTTGGCATAGGAGACCAATGTGGGATAACACTCTACTTTAACTAACTTTCTAGGGTCTTTACACTAGTGAGGGGTTGAGGTTTAACACGGCTAAAACTCAAAATAACACAAAAAGCTACAAGTCGTAATTAATCAATAAATAAATCAAAAGACCATTGTGTTCTAACAATTTTAGAGATAGACAAAAAGCCTAGTTTTATTTAAAGTAAAGTATCAAAGTGATCCTTGTTAATCATAGAAATTTATTATAATTTTTTTGGAATTTATTAACCAGTACAAATATTTTATAAAAATCAGTTTTCCTAAATATACAGAAAATGAGTTTTGGTTTCATATGCCAAACTAGTGGGAAAACAGTAAATTAAATACTACAAAAATTATACTAAATTACCTAACTTAACGTAGTATCTAAATACTATTTTTCCATAATTTTTGCAGTACTTTAAGTAATTTTAGAAAATCAAAAACAGCATTGCACACAATAATTAATTATCTGCGTATTTTGTCCATGTATATAATTTGAACCAAAGTTCAAATACAAGACCCAAGGCCATGAATCAAGTCCAATATGACTTGTACAGGTCTTGAATGTGTGAAAACACATTTGAGCCCAAATATCCATGCTAGGCTTGGACACCAAATGGTTGTAGTAATTTAAATATACTAAAAATATAATTTGGTAGAAATAAATATTATTATTTTAATATGGTAAAGTTATGCATAGTGAGAATATACATATATATGTTTTAAAAGTACATATATATATATATGTAAGGAAAAATACTTAATTTATAGAGTATATATATATATATATATATATATATATATATATATATATATATATATATATGTACAAATATATATATATATAAGAAAACACTTAATAATATAGTGTATATATAGAATATATATACACACATGAAAATATATATACATATATACATATATATGTATATATACATATATAAACATATATATATAAAATTTACTAACTAAAAAATATATATATATATATAAAATACTGTAAAAATACAGTATATACATATATATATACTAATATATATATATATACATATATATATATAAATATATATACATATTAAAAAAAAAAAATATATATATATAAATATATAAAACAGAAAAAGAAAAGAAAAGAAACAAAAAAAGAAAAGGAAAAGGAAACAGAAGGGGGGCTCGAACCTGAGCCAGAGAAGCGCGGGGGGGTTATTATTGCGCGCTGGCCAGTGGGCCAGTTGGCCCGCTGTGTTAGGTTTAGACTTTAGGTTAGTTTTATTTAGTTTAGGTTAAATAACACATAAAAAAAAAATTGTCCCTGTGTCCTGACAGTTAAGGACACAGGTAACAACGTGTCCGTGCTATGCACGACACGTACGAGCTCAGTCTCGTGTGTCCGAGCACAGCACTAACTTCGTCGTGTCCTGGCGAGTCTCGTGCGTGAAGACGAGACACGCACGACACGATTTGGGTCCCGTTACTCACGTGTCCAGATCTGGGGGGGATTCGATGGTCGTGGATGGCGGAGGAGACGTCGTGGCGGTGGCGGAGTGGTGGCGCTGCGGTGGTCTCATCGAGGCGTAGCGGATGGTGGTGGTGGCTGGTGACGACGACAGCGGTGGAGCTGGGGGTGGGGTTTGGCCGGAGCTAGGGTTCCGACGAACTCGAAGTGGGGAAGACGGTGGCGGTTGTGGTCGTAGTGAGGTCGAAGTGGTGGGGGTTTGTCAAGGGGGCTACGGGGGTTTAAATAAGGGGGGTTGAGGCGGTGGGGGCAGCCGGATTTGGCGGGGTCAGGGCGGCGTGGCGGTCGAGCAGTCAGGGGGTCAACGAGAGTGGGTAAGAAGAGAGAGTCTGGTCGGGGGGGTGAGTTAGGTTTAGCAGATAGGCCCCCATAGAATTAGGAATTGCATATAGGTCCCCACAGTAGGTTAATGCAAATAAGAATTTGCATTCCTCAGTTTAAAACATTTAAGAAATTGCAAACTGATATAAAAATAATTTGAATAATTACAAAACAGTATTAAAACATTTCTAATAATTACAAATTGATATTAAAACGTTTTAGAAAATTACAAATCAATATTTTTGTATTTTAAAACTCATTTAAAATCATTTAAAAATTCTAGAAAAATTCCTAAAAATTCCTAATAATTATTTAAGGCTATAAATGACATAAAAATTTAATTAACACTAATTAAAATAAAATTTGAAAAACAAGGGCTTACAAGTCTTCCCTCCTTGAAAAATTTTGTCCTCAAAATTCACAAGGATTGAAGACCCGACAATATTCTAACATAGCAAGCAATGCAACAAAATGACTAAGGCTGCGATCGAAACTAACCTCTAAGGTATCAAGCGGGAACGGGTGGTTCCCTCGCAGCGGTTGGATCGAACAAGTAAGGGTATCTCTCCCTCATATCCGACTCCCTCTCCCAAGTAGATTCACCTGGGGAGTGACGGCTCCAAGCTACTCGCACTAGGGGTATAACCTTGTTCCTCAGCCTCTTCTCTCTCATGTCTAATATCTCCACTGGCTGCTCAGAAACTGTAAGGCTCGGTCCGACCTCCAACTCCGAATGATCTAGCACATGACTGGGGTCTGGAACATATCTCCTCAGCTGAGATACGTGAAAGACATCGTGAACTCCTGCTAGGTTGGGTGGAAGTGCAACCCTGTAAGCTACCTCTCCAATCCTGCCAAGTACCTCGAACGGCCCGATGTATCTGGGGCTCAGCTTTCCTCCTCGTCCGAACCGGATCGTCCCTCTAGTAGGTGATATCTTCACTAGCACCATATCACCGTCTGTGAACTCCATCGGCCTGCGACTAGCATCAGCCCAGTATTTCTGCCTGTCCTGAGCTACTCTGAGCCTGTCTCTTATCATTCCGACTTTCTCTGCTGCATCCGTGATCATCTCTGGCCCAAGCATAACTCTATCTCCAACATCATCCCAAAAGAGCGGCGTGCGGCATCGTCGTCCATAAAGCGCCTCGAAAGGAGACATACCGATACTGGCTTGGTAGCTGTTGTTGTATGAAAACTCTACCAAGTGCAGATGGCTCTCCCATGATCCTCCGAAGTCCAGCACGCAGGTCCTCAACATATCCTCCAGTAGTGGGATGTGAATCTGTTGTCTCTGTCTGACACGATGCTCACCGGCACTCCGTGTAGGCGAACTATCTGCTGCATGTATAGCTCCGCCAACTTCTCGGTGGAAAGCTCCACCTTGAAGGGTATGAAGTGCGCACACTTCGTCAGCCTGTCTACGATGACCCAGATGGCATCCTTCCCTCCTTGGGAACGAGGAAGCCCTGAAACGAAGTCCATCGTAATGTGTTCCCACTTCCACTCGGGAATGGGTAACGGCTGCAACAAACCAGCTGGCCACTGGCGCTCCGCCTTGACCTGCTGGCAAACTAGGCATCTCGAGATGAAACGTAATACATCCGTCTTCATCCCATGCCACCAAAGATGTTCCCGCAAGTCACGGTACATCTTGTTAGCACCAGGGTGAATAGAATATCTCGATCGGTGCGCCTCCTGCAAGACTGCCTCTACCAGCTCTCCCTTCGACACGCACAATCGGCTGCCATGCCTCAAGGATCCATCCTCTGCTATAGTGAAGTCATCCAGCAATCTAGCTAATGCCTGGGGTCGAAGTCTGCGAAGGCTCTCATCTGTAGACTGTGCCTCCCGGATCTGCTCCATCAAACCTGACTGAATGTCAAGCGCCATCATCTGTATCACTGATCCTGGCCGAACTAGCTCGATACCGAGCTTCTCCAGATCCTCCCGCAAATGCCGATCAATCATCAGATACCATGCCATCGGATGCCTACTCAGCGCATCTGCCACCACATTTGCCTTTCCGGGGTGATACTGTAAATCGATGTCGAAGTCCTTCATCAACTCCAACCATCGTCTTTGCCTCATGTTCAGCTCTTTCTGCGTGAACACATACTTCAAGCTTTTGTGGTCAGTAAAGATTTCTACACGCTCTCCGTATAAGTAATGTTTCCATAACTTGAGTGCAAAGATCACCGCAGCTAACTCTAGGTCATGGGTAGGATAATTCCTCTCATGAGTCCGCAACTGCCTAGATGCATAAGCAATCACTTTCCCATGCTGCTGTAGGACACATCCTAGCCCCTTCCCAGAAGCATTGCTGTAAATGGTGAAACCTCCAGAACCTGAAGGTAAAGTCAGAACTGGTGCAGTCGTCAGCCTCCTCTTCAGCTCTTCAAATGCTGTCTGGCAGTCCTCTGACCAAATGTACTCCGCGTCCTTCCACGTCAGCTTCGTCATGGGTTCAGCTATCCTAGCAAAGTCCTGGACGAACTTCCTGTAACAGCCTGCTAAACCCAGAAAGCTCCTGATCTCTGAAACTGACGTCGGAGCCTTCCACGTCTCAACTGTAGCAATCTTCTTGGGATCCACCGAGATTCCATCTCCAGTGACTACATGGCCGAGAAACTCCACTCGGTCTAAAAAGAACTCACACTTCGACAATTTGGCAAACAATCTCTCCTGCCTTAGAATCCCTAAAACTATCCGCAAGTGCTCTGCATGCTCCTCTGGCGTCTTCGAGTATATCAGGATGTCGTCGATAAATACCACGACAAACTTATCCAGATACTGGTGAAATGTCTTATTCATCAAGTTCATAAAGATAGCTGGCGCATTTGTGAGACCAAATGGCATCACCAGAAACTCATATTGTCCGTACTTCGTGTTGAACGCCGTCTTCTGGATGTCTGCTGGCCTGACTTTCACCTGGTGGTACCCGGATCTCAAGTCTATCCTGGAAAACACCTTCGCCTCGCTCAACTGGTCGAACAAATCATCTATCCTGGGCAGAGGATATTTGTTCTTGATAGTGATGGCATTCAAGGCCCGATAGTCAATACACAACCGGACTGTACCATCCTTCTTAGGCACAAAGAGCACTGGTGCTCCCCATGGAGAAGCACTGGATCAAATGAAACCCTTTTTCAACAGGTTATCAATCTGCTCTTTCATCTCTATGGCCTCCTTGGGATTCACTCTATAGCAAGCCCGGGATACTGGTGATGAATCCGGCACTAGATCTATAGTGAACTCCACATCACTGTCAGGCGGAAGCCCTGGAAGATCCTCTGGGAATACATCCATAAACTCCCTAATGATAGGGTGTGGCGGTGCTGCATCCCCGACTGTCGCACAATAGTTCGGCTCTAGGCTGATCTCCGGCCCTGTCCTCCTGACACTGAATGGTGCTGTGCCTGGGGGACTGAACAAAATACTACCCTCATGGCAATCTATAGATGCATGGGTATAGCTAAGCCAATCCATCCCCAATATGATATCATAACCGAGGAGTGGCATCACAAAGAATCGCCCCTCGAACTCTCTCCCGGCTATCATAATAGAGCATCTGTAGCTAGCTCTGATAGGCACTGGTCCTCCTCCCGTTATTACTCTACTAATCTCCGCAGTAGGTGTAGATACTAAGTGATGTTCTTGCATAAACTCTAATGATAGGAAGCTATAAGATGCACCAGAATCAAACAAACATAGATCTAGAAAAGTATGCAAATAAACATGACCTGTAATGACGTCAGCTAAGTAATCTGGCTCCGAAACCTGCTCCGGCTCCGGCTCAAGGGCTAGGCTATAGACCTTCCCCTGAGGTCCCTTCTGCTGCTGCAGATGCTGCCCAAACCTCTGCTGCTGAGTCAGGAGTGGTCCTCTAGGCTTCGCTGCTGGGCAGTTCCGAAGCTGATGGGTGGCAGACCCACAAAGTAAGCACTGCCCTAACCTCTTCCTGCAGACGGCGAAGTCATGACCTGGTCTTCCGCAGAAAGAATATATAGCTCCCTTCTGCTGCTGCTGCTGTCGGGGTCCCGGGGCTCTAACTGGCGGGGTCTGATGATGTGGTGTAGGGGGACGGTAAGTCTGCTGGGGTGGCGTCGGCGCTCTCTGCTGGAAAGCCTGACGCTTGGACGGTCCCTCATGATGTACAGAAGCTGGCCTCTTGCATGACAGAAGACGCTCCTCGATGCTCCGGGCCAACTCTAGGCTCTGGTAGTAGTCAGTCGTACCGTTCGCCACTATAAGAATGCCAATGTCTGGAACTAGACCATGGCAAAACCTACGGGTCATCTCCTCTGGATCAGCAACCAGACTAGGAGCAAAACGGCTCAGGCGACTAAACTCTGCCGCATAGTCATCAACAGAATGGTTTTCCTGCTGGATGTTCTGGAATCGTAGCCCCATGGCTACTCTAGCAGTGGTCGAGAAGAATTTCTTCTTGAACTGGGTCTTGAACTGATCCCAAGTGGCTCTCCCTCTCGCAAACAACGGCTCATTCCGGAACCAGACTCCTGCTAGATCTATCAGCAGAAATCCCGCTGCCTCGACCTGGAGGTCATCCGGCATCCTAACTCCCTGAAGCTTCCTCTCTACCGAATCTAGCCAGTCATCTGCTACTACTATGCCCTCAGTCCCTAAGAACTCCTTGGGATTCAGACCCATGAAGTCCTTGATCGTCCCCGCTCTCTACCGTGGCTCTACATGTGGTGGGACCACGGGACGTCCCTCAGAACGCTCCATGCTCTGGCGGAGTAGGGTAGTCTGCTCCTGATGGGTTGTTAGGAACCCCTGAATCAGTGTGAGCAGCTGGTTTCCGTCGAGTGTGACGGAAGCCTGGGTGGGTATAGTGATAGGGGGTGGTGGAAGTATCGGGTCCTGCTGGGCCTATGATGTGGAAGGTGGAAGTGGTATCTGGGTCTGTGGATCTGTGGAGTGGAGGAATGTGGTAGGTGGAGATGTATCAGTCAACTGGCCAGCTGACTGGATATGGAGGGCCCCATTCTCGGGGGTAACATACTGGGATGAACGAGTAAGCACCATCTAAATTACACATAAAAAGACTTATAAGGACTTGTTTAAAGTAATTAAGCAATCATAGGCAAGGAAATCTAATTATAATAGCAAACATGCGATGTATTTCCTATGTTGCAATCCTACCATTCCTCTAGGTGTTCTAAGCGTCTTTCCTAATGTTGTCTAATTACCTTAAGTTCCTAATTGCAGGCATGCTTGGTACAATAACGTAACCAAACAGTCTAGTCAGGACCTGCATGGGCCACCACTAAAAACATGTCACGAACACCCGCTACCCAAATTTTTGGGCCAGGACGAGTCATGCCCAGCCTACATTGAGATAAAATGTAGTAAGTTGTTCTAAAGACAACAGGATAAGACTAAATGTGCTAACAGTTCTATAAGTGAAGAAGAATCATAAATGCACCAAACACAAAAGTCATCGTATATAGTGAAATGTCCAAGTACAAGTGAACTGAAATGTAAAACTGGATACATGTCAAGTTACAAAAAGATATAGTCTAATAGATGTCTACTCTCAAAAGTCTAAGTAAACAAAAGACAACTAGGCGAGGTTCTCCGCAGGAACATCCTCGTAAAGCAGAGCCGGGTCCTCGGCAGTAACCCCATAATATGTGTCGCAGAGTAACTCCTCCTCAGTAAGGACACCTACAACGTTATCCTGTCAGGACGGAAGCAAGTACTGAATCTAGCAAACTAGCATATGAAACATAAAAATGAACATGTGAGGAATAACTGGAAACATGGCATCACACAATCTATCATGGCAAGGACACATATGCCATAGAGACAGATGTATATGTAATGTTTAAAACTGTAGCAGGTACGTGATCGGTCAATAGATGTACAATGTACCGAGGTACAATGTAAATAAAATGTACATACGTACACAAGCATAGGTGTACATCCGTACAGAAATGTGGGATAATAGCCTACGGCGTAGTATCATATAGAATGAACTTTGCTCGGTACGATAATGGGGGCATGATCACGTACTCAGCTACTAGTTTCCCCATAACCTATATTCTATCATGTGAGAGATACATAAAAACTGTTCTAAGCATGGTAGTAACTGGAAGTACAACATGTGACGTTTTAACTTGCTATCCCAAGGATCAACATTTAACATGGTAGGGTTTGCAGTTCATTTATGTGACAATATGTAAAGTTCGTAGAAAGTACTTGCCTCTAGCAAAGCAAAACAAAACAAGCTACAATAACAGTGCTATGGATGTCCAGTAACTCGTCACTGTAGAAGTAAATACAATAACTTAGTTTTTACACTAAGTTAAAACACTAGGACACTAATTGGTGAAACACGACTTATAATTGGGCACCTAGCCAAAATGATGATTTTGGCATAGGAGACCAATGTGGGGTAACACTCTACTTTAACTAACTTTCTAGGGTCTTTACACTAGTGAGGGGTTGAGGTTTAACACGGCTAAAACTCAAAATAACACAAAAAGCTACAAGTCGTAATTAATCAATAAATAAATCAAAAGACCATTGTGTTCTAACAATTTTAGAGATAGACAAAAAGACTAGTTTTGTTTAAAGTAAAGTATCAAAGTGATCCTTGTTAATCATAAAAATTTATTATAATTTTTTTGGAATTTATTAACCAGTACAAATATTTTATAAAAATCAGTTTTCCTAAGTATACAGAAAATGAGTTTTGGTTTCATATGCCAAACTAGTAGCAAAACAGTAAATTAAATACTACAAAAATTATACTAAATTAGCTAACTTAACATAGTATCTAAATACTATTTTTCCTTAATTTTAGCAGTAATTTAAGTAATTTTAGAAAATCAAAAATAGCATTGCACACAATAATTAATTATCTGCGTATTTTGTCCATGTATATAATTTGAACCAAAGTTCAAATACAGGACCCAAGGCCATGAATCAAGTCCAATATGACTTGTACAGGTCTTGAATGTGTGAAAACACATTTGAGCCCAAATACCCATGCTAGGCTTGGACACCAAATGGTTGTAGTAATTTAAATATATTAAAAATATAATTTGGTAGAAATAAATATTATTATTTTAATATGGTAAAGTTATGCATAGTGAAAATATACATATATATGTTTTAAAAGTACATATATATATATGTAAGAAAAAATACTTAATTTATAGAGTATATATATATATATATATATATATATATATATATATATATATATATGTACAAATATATATATATATATATATATATATATATATATATATATATATATATATATATATATATATATATAAGAAAACACTTAATAATATAGTGTATATATATAATATATAAACACACATGAAAATATATATACATATATACTTATATATATGTATATACATATATACATATATATGTATACATATATACATGTATACATATATATGTATACATATATACATATATATGTATATATACATATATAAACATATATATATATATAATTTACTAACTATAGAATATATATATATATATATAAAATACTGTCAAAATACAGTATATACATATATATATACTAATATATATATATATATACATATATATATAAAAAATAAAAAAATATATATATATATACATATATATATATATAAATATATAAAACAGAAAAAGAAAAGAAAAGAAACAAAAAAAGAAAAGGAAAAGGAAACAGAAGGGTGGCTCGAACCTGAGCCAGAGAAGCGCGGGGGGGGGGGGGGGACGGGAGGGGTTTTTATTATTGTGCGCTGGCCAGTGGGCCAGTTGGCCCGCTGTGTTAGGTTTAGACTTTAGGTTAGTTTTATTTAGTTTAGGTTAAATAACACATAAAAAAATCGATCCTGTGTCCTGACAGTTAAGGACACAGGTAACAACGTGTCCGTGCTATGCACGACACGTACGAGCTCAGTCACGTGTGTCCGAGCACAGCACTAAGTTCGTCGTGTCCTGGCGAGTCTCGTGCGTGAAGACGAGACACGCACGACAAGATTTGGGTCCCGTTACTCACGTGTCCAGATCTGGGGAGGATTCGATGGTCGTGGACGGCAGAGGAGGCGTCGTGGCGGTGGCAGAGTGGTGGCACTGCGGTCGTCTCGTCGAGGCGTAGCGGCTGGTGGTGGTGGCTGGTGACGACGACAGCGGTGGAGCTGGTGGTGGGGTTTGGCCGGAGCTAGGGTTCCGACGAACTCGAAGTGGGGAAGACGGTGGCGGTTGTGGTCGTAGTGAGGTCGAAGTGGTGGGGGTTTGTCGAAGGGGCTGCGGGGGTTTAAATAAGGGGGGTTGAGGCGGTGGGGGCAGCCGGATTTGGCGGGGTCAGGGCGGCGTGGCGGTCGGGCAGTCGGGGGGTCAACGAGAGTGGGTGAGAAGAGAGAGTCTGGTCGGGGGGGGTGAGTTAGGTTTAGCAGATAGGCCCCCATAGATTTAGGAATTGCATATAGGTCCCCATAGTAGGTTAATACAAATAAGAATTTGCATTCCTCAGTTTAAAACATTTAAGAAATTGCAAACTGATATAAAAATAATTTGAATAATTACAAAACAGTATTAAAACAATTCTAATAATTGCAAATTGATATTATCAATATTTTTGTATTTTAAAACTCATTTAAAATCATTTAAAAATTCTAGAAAAATTCCTAATAATTATTTAAGGCTATAAATGACATAAAAATTTAATTAACACTAATTAAAATGAAATTTGAAAAACAGGGGCTTACAAGAAGTACTACTCTTGACATCTTTCTAACATGTACTTCTACCTCTACCTAACAAGGGAGTGGTGGACCCAATCATCAGGGCTCACAGACGCCTCCCTTTCACAAAAATCCTATGCTTTCGGAACCCAGTTGTTCCATTGCATTCTATCTCCAGTAGAAGGACAACCACGTCCACATTACCTCTGAGTTGCTCCTCTACACCCTATAAAGCAGAATCTTACGCCCCATAAGACTATGCTACCCATCATGTTTACCACGTCCATATTACCTCTGAGTAAACATCTCGTACAGACAATCCATGTATTGCCGTATATCGATCGCAGAACTTCCATATCCACATTACCTCTGAGTAGTTCCGCGTATCTCCCCAGAGTCACTCCTACCACGTCCATAACACCTCTGAGTAGGAAGATTTTGACATCTGAACCCCATATTTGCTACGTCTATATCACTTCTGGGCAAACGTGTTGGTTCTCTCAAACTTATTATCTGTACCTAAAAACTAAGGTGCGCAAAAGATAATAGGTCCACACAAATCATCAAGTTCATGACAGCAAGAATGAAACCACCACAAAACTCTTTATTCTTTATTTAAAAGTAAATGATTACATCCCCAGCAAGAGTTACAAATTACACAAAATAACCAAAAAAAAGGAGAGACTACAATCCCTAAGCATCACCGGGATTGGTTGAAAGCTCTTCAATCCGACGCTTCAAGTCTTCCGCCCGAGTCTCTGTAGTCGCCATAACTCGGCGTTCGGCTTCTTGACGCATCATTTCTATGGCCTCAGGGGAAGTGTCATCCTCATACTTTTCGTCCAGCTGTTGCCGCTGTTTAGCCAGGAAAAGAGCCTGGCGGGTGAAAGCTGATTCCTCATCCTTAGATGCTACATGTTCATCCTAGACTCGCTCAGCATCTAACAAAAGTTGGGCCCACTGGTCTTCAAGGAGGCAAACCTTGGCATTAACCTCCGCTATACTAGCGTCCAACGCAGCTCGCAACTCTACCTTCTCCTGCGCGGATTGAGATAGCCTCTCCACCGCAGCCTCAGCTTCGGCCATCTCGCGCTCCCAGATAGCCACGGTGGCCTGATTAGATGACTCAGTTTCAGTGATCGACTTCTCCTTTTCTGCTTCTATCAGAGTGGAGAGATCATTTCGCTGGATACTCTGAAACTCAGAAAGCAGCTAGTCGAGCTCGGCCACCGATGCCTCCAGAATCTCGGTCATATAATCATGTCCCTCGTGGGAACATATCAGACCGATGTGAGGGAGCGCAATAGTTTCTGCCATCGTAAAACTTCCATTGGCATTCATCACTGTCGATATGCCCCTCTGCAGCATCTTGTACACCGTCTCAATGATTAACTTTACGTATTCATCTGCATCCGCCAACACTTGCGGGGTCATTGCAGGAGTTAGAGGAGTTGCTCTGGACGGTGGACCTGAAGAAGACCCACCGACCTAAATCTGCGAGGCCGGAACCTCAACCCCGCTACTAGCCTGAGGTGCCAAGAGGGCAGAAGGAGCTAAGTGGGGTGTCGATATCGTTCCCTAAGTCGAAGAAGCAACAGAGGGTTCCTGCACCAGCAGGCCCTTGCCCTTTCCCGTCATGGAGGGACCACCAATATCTGGAGTTGCCTCCTCCACCTCCGAGGCACGATCTCTAACCAGCACAGGACCTTCCTCCTCTGGCAAGCTAGCAGGATCAGCACCCGTCTTCGGGCTGGGCACTTCCTCTGGGTCGGGCTCGGCAGACGAGTCTCCCCTCCCTGATGAAATCCCTCCGCGGGATTAAAGTCTGCTGCTACCTCCTGGGCTACAGCCAGCTCGGCTTCTGCAGCTAGGTCCTGGTAGGGCTCGGCAATGAAACAGCCGACCTCTCTTCATCATGACGAGGAGAGGAATCAACCCTCTCCTCTGTTTCAATCATACCTGCTGCCCCAACTGCAGGCTCAGCAACATCTGGAGCAACGTCATCAGAAGAAGACGAACTCCACTCTTCCTCCTCTTTCGGAGGCACAACTTCTACTGGGACCTCGACATCAGAGATCCCTACATCAGCTTGGACTATCCTGGGGACTGCTGTACCTCCAGCTTCCCCCTCAACACCATCTGGAGACACCAAAGTCCCCACACAAACGACATCATCAACACTCTCCTCCCTGGGAGATGCGGTAATCGGAGGAACATTCTCGTCAGAAGAGCTCGCTACCTCCTTCAGTTTAACAAAACCCGATTTCGAAGCCCGGGACTTCTTCTTCGGCACCGCCTACAAAAAGAAGACATGAGTCACAAAAATCAAAGAGTAAACCAGACTATATGGGATGTCTTTACCTCCGTGGGAGCTAATTCTGTTACTACGACAGGTGTCACCTCCGAAGCTTCTGCCTTCGGAGTCGTAGCTTTCCTTGGCCTCTTCGGCGCAGACGAACCAACCTCCTTGTCAGCCCGCCTCTTTTCGGCTGGGGTCTCTTCCTGATTACCCCCCGTTGATGCTACAACAGCTGAACTATAACCCGCAACCTCTGGTGGACGATATGATCGAGCCACCGCCAACATGTTGGTCGTCACCTCTAGCTGTGTGCCAATGATGAAACTAGTTTCCCTGTCATACTCAGGGGATGCAGCGTTTATGGCACAATACAGTTTGACAGCAGAATATAAGATCTACGGCCGAGGATTGTGAACTGGCATGTTAAAATAAATTCTACTGCATCCGGCATTGTAATATTGCCAACCACGGGCTCCATCCAGTAAACTCTTGATAAACCCCAGACTGTTACTGGGGTTCCTTAACATCAGCTGGGTATAACCAAACTGACGTGCAAATCGGCTCGGCAAATACGGCTCTAGATAGCACTTATTCTTGTTACGGTAGACCAGATGGAAAGGTCGAATGCTCTATAACCAGCAAAACCCCCATGTCGATAGGGCGATCGCATCCTCGCCAGAGTCTTCCAACTCCTGGTCGGCTTCGAAATCTATGAAGATGGGGTTGATCTTGGTAATCTCCCACCCCTGAAGATAAGACAAAACCCTTCTACAAATAGGGACGCCAGTATGCAACCACTTCCTCTTATAGAAGCGATGGATAAAGGCGTCACCTATAACATGATCGTCTTCGGGGCCTGGGCTCATCACGTTTGGATGATGCAGAATCAGCCATCCCATCAGATAATGGAATGGTAGCACGGCCAGGAGAAAGTTGTCGTTCCTACCCCTCTCATAGATCACATCGTCAGCAAAAGTCCTCAAACCCTGCAATAGGTTACACACCATCGCGGGAAGGAGGGCCAGGGGCGACCAAAAACCAGCTTTACCGCTGGCAAAATGAAGTTTCTGCTTACTCTTTCTACAGAGCCAGAGCCGCCCGAGAACACATAGTCCCGGAGCCATATCATCAAATATGCGGCTAACACAGCCCTGGAAGACATCCGATGTACGCAATGCCAGAAACAACTGTATACATCGGCACCACTCTCGTTTGAACGAGGAACCTTCTCGTCTAGTCGACCCACTTCGGAGGTCACCTCCGCGTGAGGCAGTCCCTACGGTGTCACAAACCGAATCTTGCAAGGGTCCGTCGGGTCCTGCTTGAAGATATAGTCCCTCCAAGTAGTCACATGAGGCTGTGACCCGCCCCTATCCTTCTGTTGTAGTAGATAATGGTGACTCGCCACCTCCTTAAAAACAGCCATCATCTCCTTGTCCTTTTCTTCCAGGACTTGGATCTCTTCATTTGTCGGGAAATATTCCTTGTACGGTTCCGAACCCAGGGAAGTTTGGACACCTCATACATCTCATGCAAGGCCAACCCCAGCTCCCCTACTGAAGTAAAGAAGGTGACATTCTGGGAGTTGAATATCTCCAGGAGCGCAAGGAACATGGGCCTGTTGATATCGATGCCCTCCTGCATGGCACGAAGAGCAGCAGTCAGCCCAATCGCTTTGAGCTCAGTCTTGAACTTTGGCAGAACCCAGAGGGTCAGCTCATCCCACTTCAATACATGATGGCACTAGCCCTCAACTCGAAAACCTTCTTTCGGATACGTGACCTGCGATGACAGCATCCGACTTGCAAAGGTTGAAGCCCCAAAGGCGAAGGTATCAGGAGGAACATCACTGTAGAGGCTCCCAGGGCACAAAGTTCGGCAATGGTACGAGGTCCCTGATCGTGAGGAGGCTAAGGTATACCTTTGATTCGAAGTAACGTCAATACGAAGGGTACCTCCCACTACCCCTCCTTGAGAAGGAGTAAGCTCCCATGGCATCCTCCTCTTGGAAGCCAAACGGTAGAAAGCCGTCAGCGACAATTGACGTTCAGACTGCCGCATGTACGGGGCCACGCCCTTCGCCGAGAAGAACTAGTCTTCCTTAATCTTCAGTATCTTTGCCTCAGTAGAGGTCAAGTGGTCACCGAACAGAAAGAAAGGCTTCAAAAAAGTTACATTCTCGAATTCAGCAGATTTTAGTCTGCCACTCTCCATCATATTCTAGAAAAAATAGGCGACTGATCCCTGATTTACAACATCCTCTTGGGAGGCTGGTCCTGCATGATAGCAGCCTTCGCTAGGTTAACAACCTCCTCGTTGAAGTCAAACCCCATTTGGCAGAGGCAAGCATCCAAAAGGACTTTGTTCAGCAAGGGAAAAGTCATTGACACTGACACAAAACAAAAGTCAGACAACAAGAAGAGAAAGAGGCTTAAGAGAAGGACGAAACATTTGGGGCACGTTCGAAGCTTTCGTGCATCATCAGGGCCTAAAAAGCCCATATACATCGAAGCCTCGGCGCATAATCAGGACAGAAGTCCATGCGCGTCAACAGTAAAGCCTCGGCGCATAATCAGGACAGATGTACATACGCGTCAGCGGAATAGCCTCAGCGCATAATCAGGACAGAAGTCCATGCGCATCAGCAGTAAAGCCTCGGCGCATAATCAGGACAAAAGTCCATGCGCGTCAGTAGTAAAGCTTCGGCGCATAATCAGGACAGAAGTCCATGCGCGTCAATAGTGAAGCCTTGGCGCATAATCAGGACAGAAGTCCATGCACGTCAGCAGTAAAGCCTCGACGCATAATCAGGACAGAAATCCATGCGCGTCAGCGGGATAGCCTCGATGCATAATCAGGACAAAAGTCTATGCGCGTCGGCAACAAGGTGTTAGGGCACAGCAATAGGGTGCAACTCATCTGTGTGTGCACCAAACTCGTTTAAAAATGTCAGGAAACACTCACCCGTCACCACTGTCCGGACGTCAGCGGGAGCCGCAACAACGACTGGAGAATCCTCCTCATCGAACTCCACGGGCTCTTTTCCTTTGCTTCGTCCTCGGCCAGCACCACCGCAAGGAGTCTTGGGAGCCATTTCGTGAAAAGAAGATTAGGGTTTTTTAGAAGAAGAACTCTAAAGAAGAAGAAAGCAAAGAGAGGAAGAACTCTCTCTCTCTCTCTCTCTCTCTCTCTCCATCAGACGCCTATTTATAGGCTTGGGTGACGTCAGCCGCCGCTTAGGGTTCTGTGAAGTGATAACCGTGGATAATCCAAAAGATCATCATTAAATATTTTTATTTATCCCGAAGCATTATCATTTGGCATTTAAAACTGAGAGGAGCATGCGTCCCGGACAGTCATGTGCCCTAGAGAAGACACCACCATGCTTCTTATTCAAAGTATTCTAAAACTTGACAAAAAGTTTTGAAAACTTTGAAGGGGGTCTTGTAGAAGCATGGAATTTCAGGACCAAAAATCCTATGCGCCTAACATTATATGCGCCAGGAAGCTCAGATGAAGTAATTGGCATAGCAAACAGCAAAAACATAGACATCAAAAGAAGATTTTTTATTTTCATATAAAAGTCTATTACATGTCTAAAAAAGGCTTTACAAAGAAGAATTTCTACAAAGAAAGACCCTAAGTCTATAGCTAGGTGCAGCAACCGCCATGTGCTCTCAGACGGGCGCACCTCTTTAGCGTCTCAGTCAGGCGCATCTCTTCAGCATCTCAGTCTGGCGCATTACTTCAGCGTCTCAGTCTGGCGCATCACTTCAGCATCTCAGCCAGGCGCACCTCTTCAGCGTCTCAGTCAGGCGCACCTCTTCAGCGTCTCAGTCAGGCACATCTCTTCAGAGTCTCAGTTATGTACATCATAAAGTCTCAGCATATGCGCCTTACTTCGACCCGATCAAATGCTTCGACTAATAAAGCATTTATTGAGCAGAAAAGGTGTGGGCGATCAACCCTACTCTTGCAGGAGGAAGAGATCTCCAAAGCCCAAGGAAGAGGAGAGCACCGCAATCGATCTGCAGCTAAAGGAGGCTTTTAACACAACCAGAATGGACAACACCCACTCTGGCAGAAGAAAGAGCCTCCAAAGTTGGGAGTACCACAATTTTGATCTACGGCTCTTCCAGCATAATGGAGACAGGGCTCGAGTATCCCGATCTTTGGATGTAATAGGCACCTTCCGCCTGCCTCAGAAGCCCTCGACTCCGACTTTTGGATGTAACAGTCACCTTCAAGTGCATAAACGAAGACAAGTCGTCGCATCTTCACCCTCGGGAGCATCTCGTCAATAGAATGTGCTCGAGAAAACATGTTCATTTCGGGAGGATATGAGAGAACGAGAAGCAAACTCTCTCCTTGCCACTATTTATAGGCCGGGCAAATCAAACCCATGCGCCAAGTTGCGGGCTCTCCGAATCTCGTGCAATAAATTTGCATTTATAGTGATGAACCAGACGCTTCGAATTCGGCCAAGTCAAAACAGCTATTTAAAGCACTTGAAGAACTCAAAAGTCGGACCAATAAAGACGTGTCATGCAAATAGATGTGCCGGTCAGATACCGCGCATCGTGCAGACGCGCCCATCAGCTCCAAGCACCTTATAAGGATGCGCCCCATGCATCCCCATGCGTCTAGTGGAACGCAGATCGAGGTACCCACTCAATAGCCCATCACCCGTCAAAGAACATTAAATGTTGAAGTCTGACACGACAGCAGCCAGTCCCCGAGGACTGAACAGTTGACAGCTTTTTTAGAAAACGAAGCGTCGTAGACGTCAGCATCATCATTACTTCCTCCGGCGGTGATAAGCCACGTGGTCGCCCAACAATTTTGTATGCGCCTTCGCAGCCATGTGCCCAAATCTCTGCATGCGCCTCAAAAGCCATGCACCTCAGACTTTTCTCTGATCCCTAAAGATAGAGGTCAAGTCACTACTGAAGCCCCTCATGCGCCTCAAAAGCCATACGCCCAGACAGGTTCGTAACTCCTGAAGGTTGCGAGTTAAAGTCTTCTCATGCGCCCAATCCCAAGCACATCCTGTCAGATTACTCTCCACCAAATCCGAGATCTTTGAGCTACGGATACGCGCCACGTGTTCTTTGACTCAGTTCAGCCGATAAAGGGGTGATAATCACCCAAGATCTCAGCAACTGAAAGATCATTTCCATTGCTATGTGTCAGCTCTGTCGCAGCCCACAAATACAACAGGAAGGGTTCAACTCCTCAATCAGAGCGCATCGCCCATGCGCCTCCATCAGCAATCACCACGTGGTATCCCCACAAACAGGCGCATCCTACAAATGCATGCATAAGCAGCCAACCTGCTCCTTATAAATAGAAAGATCATTCCCTCTCTCACACACACACAGACTGTCAAAGATAAAAATACACAGTCAACCAGAGCATCAGAGTTTACTCCCAGAAATCGAAAAAAACACTCAACGTCTTCTTCCTCTCCGCAAGCCCAGCACCCAGAGCGACTCAGGCCTTCAGAGAACCGAGAACCGTCGTCAGATCGTCAACAGAGTCAATGCATTACCACTCTCTCCATCGACACAGGGACCCAGATAAACAAAAGTGTACTCCTAGGACTACATATAAGTCCTACATTTTAACACTGTTCTGTTTGTAATTAAAATTTGTAATCAAAAGATTTTAATGGCAAACAGTACATAGGGGTGATGACGTAAACATGGTGACCGTCTTTCTGGCCACCCATCGGAAGGACGGAAAGCTCATCGACGACCGAGCTACTCAGAGCTATGTAAGTACTAATTTAGATTTCGTTAATTTTTAACACAACTTGAAGAATATACAGATAACCATGTAGTTAATAATAATTAAATACTTTAGACGTTTATTAGGCTAATTTAGGTAAGTACTGATTTATATAGATGCACAATGATTTTTAGGACATATTTGCTAGGCTACGTGAGCGTGCGAGTGCTAGTGCACCAGCAGAGGGAGGGGTTGGTACATCGCAGCCCTCTCTGCCTCAGTCGGAGGACGAGCTCTAGAAGACCGCCATTGGTGGTCTTCATAGAGGTACGTACTACGGTACGGGGTCCTACGATACATTTGTTGCGATGCAGGCATCCAGGGCTCACTCTGCCAGTACGTATTCACAGCCATCACAGGCCGAGTCATCCCGAGTCGATGATACTATTGCCCGCCAGATTGCTGAGCTGTGCGACGATATACTGAGAAGGATTTTTGAGCAGCCAGGGTCTCAGGCGCAAGGGGATGCTGCGTCGGTCATCGCACGCTTTGACGAGCTCGAGCGCACCATGCGGGATGTACATGGGATGCAGGAGTCCATCGACGGCACCGTTACTAGGATAGCGGCTTGTATGGAGCAATGCAGTGCCAGACTGCTAGCCCTAGAGGAGACGCGGACGCACTCTTCTCTAGCGGTGACACTGCCTCCTTCTCCAGCGGTTACACTGCCTCTTTCTACAGCGGTTGTATTGCCTCCTCCTTCATCGTCGTCGATGGTTCTTACACCGGAGCAGTATGCTTACCTTCTTTCTAGGAGCGGTGATGCTCCTCCTGATCAGCCGTAGTCGACATATATATATTGTTATGTGATGGCCTATTGTTGGGTCTTTTATGTGTTTATACATTCATTGTTATTGTGTTTCATTATGTTTGACACTATTGTTGAAATTTTTCATATATCTGTGTTGATTGATGAGATTGTGTTTCAAACGTGTTCGTGATTGTGTTTCATATTGTTTGATACTTTGTGTTCATGATGCTCCTCTTGATCAGCCGGTGTTGAGTAGTGTTCCACCGAAGGGGTCGGCGAACCCAGGGAAATGCTGCTTTAGGTGTTGATTGTGTTTTATATTGTTTGCTGCAAATGCTGCTGTAGGTGCTGCTATAAATGCTGTATTTTTTTTAATTTTTCACCAAATTTTGCGACGTTCAGCGACTTCCAGCGACGAAAATGAACGTCTCTAAGTAAGTATCGGAACGTCGCTAACTATGATTCACCCCGTCGCTGATTGTCACTAAATGTTGCTAACTATGACGTCGCTAATACGTCGATATGCGTCGCTAATGGTCGTCGCAATAGCGACGTATTGCGACGTTATGGTGTTTAGCTACTAGGTAAATCGCGACTACGTCCAAACGTCGCTAAATACGTTGCTAATTGGATTTAGAGACGTATTTTCCATATTTAGCGACGTCCTATGACGTCGCTAATTTGACAGATTTTAGTAGTACAGCCAGAGAAGGCTCCATTCGAAGTGATGCCTCCTACCATCACCACAGCTGTCCAAGGAGAAGGTTCATCCCAACCTCCTGCAGCTAATAAACAAAATCAGAAGGAGGCCCGCTTTGATAGGCCTCTTCGAAAGACAATGCTCCGGGGTTAGCCAAGCCCCGCAACTTCGTCATATTAGCACAACTGGCTAGTACTCCATTACGGCTTTCCCTATTCGAGCTCCTCCGTCTATCCAAAGATACTCGGGAGGCTCTCTGCGAAGCCCTGAAGGACGCCGAGTCTTTCATTAGTCAGGTCAAGCAGCCTGACGACGATCCTACAGCATGTCCACACTGCCATAATATGGAAGAGATCATCCCCAACATCACATTCACGCAACAGGATATGCTGCTCAAGAACAACAGGCACAACAGACCCCTGTATTACACGGGGTATGTCGGTGCCATCAAGGTGGATTGAATGCAGATAGACCCGGGGTCCTCTCTCAGCATCATCCCCGAACTCTACTTCAGACGTTGGGGATCCCGATGCATTGCCTGACAGCGTCTTACACTACCATCAGTGGCTTCAACGCCACTAAGAGTGAGCCGCTTGGGAAAATCCTCTTGAAGTGTTACATCGGCGATCTCCAGACGAAGGTGACTTGCTATGTTATGGATGCAGACATCAACTACAATATCCTGTTAGGACGGCCATGGATACATGAATACATGGTGGCGCCATCCACCCTCTATCAATGTATGAAATATGTATCCACTAGCGTCATCATCCGAACAGAGTTTGTTGATATCGATCCCTTCAGAGGGATTGAAGCCTTCTTCATGGACGCGGATCAGTACAAATCGATTCTTCTCGGAGATGAAGCTAACTACGCTGATGACGAGGCAGAAGCCGAGGCCGAAGCTGACTCAGATGCCGACACGATAATCAATGCTCCCTTAAAAGTATGACTCAAAGGGAGGCCGCCTTAAACATCGGCTCCTATGGTAGTCAAACTCCGCGGGAAGGCGCCAGCTTCTCCTGTAGGACATCCAATGAAGCTCCGTTGAAGATACGCCTCAAAGGCAAGCCCCCTCAAGTAGCGGCTCCTCTCGTAGCCAAGCTACGGGGAAAGGCTCCAGTACCCGGCATACCAACTAAGACTCCCCTCAAGGTGTGGCTCAAAGGCAGACCTCCTCAGTTGTCGGCACCCGTTAGGCCACAAGAGAAGACCTCGGGTCCTTCTCAACACAGTCCCAGGAGCCAGCACGGGGCAAGCTCCCGAAAAACTCTCCTGAACCTCCCAAGGGTGCTCTAGTTCTTACCGATGAAGAACTTGGAGAATACATATCGGCTAATGTCGATGTCCTATCCCCCAATGATGTAATCCCACGGGACAAGATCTCGTATTTTATCAATAACAGAGTGTCTTTCAATTATTCTAGTCTTCCACATTGGAATACCATGTACACTCTAGATAATTTTCTACAGTCGTTGTAAACACAAATAACGACTGTGAGTCAAATCAAGTCGTCCTGTACCATGGAGTCTGTTACATAGTCCCGCCTCGGAACAAGGATGAGAAGCCCATTATCTTTGGCAAAGTCGAGCGTCTCCAAGGCCTTTCACCGACGGAGCCAGAACCCGACACCGACAGAATGCAAACGTATCGGTACAATGATCGAGCCAAGTATCTCATCCAAAAGATGGGTTACAACTTAAAAAACGCCAAAGGTCTGAACTACGACAAAGGTCGACACCTTCTCCTACGACTTCCAGTGCCAAAAGGAAAGCTACAAAACTACTATCACCGTACCCGATGGGGGGTAGCCTACATCATGCCTCCAACAACTCCCGAAGGATCAAAAGCAGAGGATGTCATGCATTCTCACTCATCTAAAACTTCAACCTGGGACTCCGATACCAGCATCGGCTCAGTCTTCAGGAAGGTGCTGTCAGCCAATATGACATCCGTACATCCTTCAGAAGATAAAGACGACAATCAAACAGAAGAGTTCTTCGAAGAATAACCCTGGTCTCAACGCCTAGGTGCACAATAGGAGTTTCGCTTTGAATTGCGAGAAGCCCCTACTAAAGACGAAGTCGAGCAGATCGACCTTGGGGATGGATCTTCATCCAAACCCATATTCGTCAGCAAAAGCTTGGTAGGGAAGGACCGAGAATCCTTGATCCACCTGGTCAAAGAATATATCGACGTCTTCGCCTGGAGCTACGAAGACATGCCGGGACTCGACCCACAAGTCGCGATGCACAAGCTTAACATCTTGCCGGACGCTAAGCCCGTTAAGCAGTAACAACGGTACTTCCGTGTCACGACCCGTACCCTAAAGAGGGGCACGAGCACGTGGTTACGTCTAACCTAGGCCACAGAATCGGCGGTAGAACGTTGTATATAGGGTCTGTAAATACTACGACTAAAATAGATAAAGGTACCTGTACAGTATATACACTCCGAATGGAGGTGACATAGCAATACAGTCTCAATCACAAAGTAAAACTAAGGTAGATAGCACGGAAAGGAAATATGATAGATGAAAATAGGAAATAAGTTCCAGATCCACACAAGCCCAAAACTATACACAATATCACAGAGTCACAGAAAATAAATGTAAGCTACTACAGTCTAAAATAAAAGCTGGATCGCAGTCCAGGCAAGCCTAACTAAACTAACTACTCTGGAAGTGCAAAGTCTAAAGGCTCTACTATCAAGCAACGGTCCAGGTCTACTCAATCTAACTCGACCCCATAATAGGTCGGGCAATCTGCCTCAGAGTCATCTGTAATATATCAACGGTATCCTGTCTAAAAAATGAGCAAGTACAAACACCAACAGCAGTTCCATATGAATTG
>JANAVB010033017.1:17314243-17326743 GCA_029216955.1 Iris pallida | reverse complement strand
GTGGCAGCTCCCCCAACTGCAGCTCCCTCAGCTGGAGGTGGAAGACCTCCTGGAACTGCCGCTGCTACTCCTGCCTGAAGGGCAGGAACTGAGGCTGCTACTCTCTCGACTGCTACTCCCGTAGCCGGAGGTGGAAGTCCTACTGGATCGGACCTCTCTGGAACTGCACTAGGCCCTGCTGCCTGAGAACGAGTCACAGTCATCTTCAAGACAAATTGAACCCAAGAGATCAAAATGGCACAAGATAAGATATTATCAAAGGAGGACAATTGAATTCAAATACAAGAAGAGTTGTCATGGTAATCAAAAGATCAGAAATTTCCTAAAATGTGATCGAGTAACTCCTATCATATCCTAGATCCTACGTCCTAGTCGCAGGCCCGTAATTAGTACTCTAAGTCGAGCACCATTACGAGATCGTACTAATTACGATATCGACCTGCGTGGGCCACCACAAAAACGTGTCAGGACCCGCACCCTGAAGAGGGGCACGAGCACGTAGTTACGTCCAGCCTACACCGCAGAATCGGCGGTAGAACGCTGTATATAGGGTTTATAAATACTACGACTAAAATAGATAAAGGTACCTGTACAGTATATACACTCCGAATGGAGGTGACATAGCAATACAGTCTCAATCACAAAGTAAAACTAAGGTAGATAGCCCGAAAAGGAAATATGAAAGATGAAAATAGGAACTAAATTCCAAATCCACACAAGCCCAAAACTATACACAATATTACAGAGTCACAGAAAATAAATGTAAGCTACTACAGTCTAAAACAAAAGCTGGATCACAGTCCAGGCAAGCCTAACTAAACTAACTACTCTGGAAGTGCAAAGTCTAAAGGCTCTACTATCAAGCCACGGTCCAGGTCTACTCAATCTAACTCGACCCCATAATAGGTCGGGCAATCTGCCTCAGAGTTATCTGTAATATATCAACGGTATCCTGTCAGAAAAATGAGCAAGTACAAACACCAACAGCAGTTCCATATGAATTGACAAATTCTATAAGAGACAGTATAATGAAATACAAGACAAAGATATAGGACGGCTTGGGAACCAGTCGAAAGCCGAGTTACAATCCTTAAACCAAATAAGGACCGGGGTTGTAACCCTTTTCCCGAACAGAACTTAGTCTCCAATCAAGGTATAGCATAAAGGCATGTAGAGCATGTGAGTAAAAGTACTGAAAGTAGAGCTGAGCAGGATATAATATACGATAAATAAATGTAAAATGTGACTTGAATTATTAGAGCTCTATGTGATCGGCTAGGGAATCATGATCAGGTTATCCACTTGGCCCGACAATCCACGGTGATCTCACAAAAAGTCATGCCGACCAACCTGGATAACAAGCACACGGAGGTATCTGCTACACCCTACGTGAGGTGAGAGTGGCGCAAGCAAAATAGTGACATGGGGCTTTGATCATATAACCCCTAATAATTCCCCCATCCCCGAATAGTATCATGGATCCGGATATGGCACGCTATGACACGAGATTCAAAAGCAGGGGGCCAGCCCACTCCCAAATTGATGTCTATATAAGTACATGAAACACGAAATATCACGCACCAATATACAACAAAAATCTAGAAATAATATCTCATGACAGGATCCGACGTATACTAGTCCGTGATCCATCATGTCGAAAATCAAGTAAGCCACTACAACTGAATCGGATATAGCAGATATCAAGACAATAAAAACTATCAGTAAATGTACTCGCCTGTGGTCCTGAGCTGATAAGGTTAACAGACGCTCAGAGTAATCATAAACCTAAAATGAGATACTATAAGTCAAACAGGGTTTTATAATAAAAGAAAACTAATTTAAGTCATGATATGCAAGTCTAAGTCAAACTAGGTCAATCTAGGTCAAACTGAGTCGTACTAGATCATACTAGGTCATACTAGATCATACTAGGTCATACCAGGTCACTGGTAGTCAATCCAAGTCAAACTAGGTCAAACGGGATCAAAGGTTGACTTACAGTTGACTTTTGGTCAACTGGTCAACCCTGGTCAACTCTGGTCAACTCTAGGTTAACCCTAGGTCAAACTAGTCTAATGTTGACCAACTGTTGACTTTCAGTCAACTGGTTAACTCTCGTTTGGGTTCGGTCAATTCTAGTCACTTATAGGCTAAGTTTGACTCTCGGTTGACTTTTGGCCAAAATGGTCAACCGAAGTCAAAACTAGTCTAGGAGCGCTATTTCTGACCATTACCAACCAAGATAAACAATTTCTAACCATATCTTAATATCCTAAACTTACATACCTTAGCTTCTAGGCAAAAACACCTATACTTACCCTTAACAAGGTATTTCCGATACCTTGCCCATTACAAAGGAAACCCCGATAATACTCAAGATACTAGCCTAGGCTCCTTAGGGTAGCTAGATACTATCATATCTAGGGTTTACCTACCAAGAACTATAGGTTTCCTAGATATCTAGTCCATCTTATGTTACATGTTGGTTATTCAACATTACCTTACCCTTATACCATTCTCACATCTAACTAAACACTCACACACACAAACTCACTCACTCACTCACTCACATACGGTCACATATAACACCACAGATATAGGTTCTCCTATAGGCTCACACACATAGCCCTATAGCTACATATATAGGCTTACTTATATACCCATATATAGACTCACACACACACATACACACACACACACACACATAGGCATATACTGGACTGATTTCTAAGGGCCAATATGTGGCTAATTAGTGGACTAACATAGGCTGAATACTAAGGGACTGATATGGGGTGTTAAAGTGTGTCAAGTGGGGGTGATACATGGACTGAAATGGGACTAAATTGGACTGATTCAATGGGAAATTGAGGACTGGTTTAGGGACTGCTAAGGACAGGTTTGGGCTGATTTGTAAGCTGGGTTTGGGACTGGTACATAGGCTGATAGATGGAATGAAATGGGGCCAATATGTGGGCAAAACTAAGGCTGATACAGGCTGAATATAGGACTGATTATAGGGACAGGTATAGGCTGAGTTTGGGGGTTCGTGGCCGTCCATTTGGACTGGATTATGAGAGGTACTAAGGCTGAAAAAAGGGGCTAACATGGACTGGTTTAGGGACTGCTTAATGGTTGATTTAAGGGCTGATAAGGACTACTAATAGGCTGTCCATTTGGACTGAAAATGGGACAGCTATAGGCTAATTTAGGGGACTGTTTTGGGACAGCTTAATGGCAGATTTCAGGGGCTAATAAGGACAGGTTTTGGGACTGCTTAATGCTGATATAGGGGGCTGCCCAATGGACTGAATGGCCCCCTTTCCTACCTCTTGTTTATAGCAATGAAGTCCCCACCCTTCACTCTAAATCACTCACTATCTCTAACTCTATCACTCTCTCATCCATCTAATTTCTAATACAAACACACACAATATCCAACATTCCCTCAACTCCACCACTACTCTCAATACTTCCCTCCTTGGCCGAAATCTACACACCCCATAGAATATATATGACACAAATAAACACACATATATATCACACAATATATATATATTTTTTATATATATATATTTTATATATATATAAAATATATATATATATATATATATATATATATATATATATAATATATATATATAAAAATATATATATATATATATATATATATATATATATATAAATATATATATATATATATATATATATATATATATATATATATATATATACACATATATATATACATAACAAATGATATATATAAATGAATATAGATAAATAGATATGATACACTGAAAACACATTCTCTAGACAACATAAATCCGAGATTTAAATCTAAATACTCATTTAAACAATATATGTAATATACAAGTGTCCAAAATAGGATTTTTTTTTTTTCCACTAGGACACAATCCCACACATAGGACACACCTATAAGTCTCCAAATGGACACGAAATGGACACAAATGGAGACACAACCATAGGGGTCATTCCTATGGGTCTAAAATTATCCTATATGCATGAGGAAATAAAAAGGAAAAGAGATTTATACCTTCTAGTAGATCGAATCTAAGAAAAGCCTTTCCGATATGACACCGACCCGTAGGAATCCCAAATGGACACGAACGAGCTCCGAATCCTCCCAAACTTGGCTAGCACCCTCTAACCATGGAGTAGAGGAGAAATGAAGAAGATTTGGTAGAAGAATGGGTTGATTTGGAGATGAAATCAATGGGAGTTCCTCTCTAAATTTGGGGAAGAACAAGAGAGAGAAATTTGTGGATAGAATGAATGAAGGAGTGACTCTTCCCTCCCCCCATAGTGGCCGGCCCAAACATGCCTAGGTGTCCTATTTTGGTAATGTCCAAAATGCCCCCACTTGTCCTATTTGAATTAAATTAGGAATGGGCTTAGGTTGAGGCTAAATTAGTCTAGTTTTAAGGCTCTAATTAAACCTAACCTACCCATGAATAATTACTCTAACTCACTAACTAAAATAATGTCATGTGGGCCAATGCCTAACTAATGAGTGGGTCCCACTAAAGTCAAAACTACCCCGGGTCCCCGATTCAAGTCGGATTGAGTTGAAATTCGAACCCGACTCAAATAACCCCAAAATAATATCATGAATAAATAAATAATTCCAAAATAATTTTAAAGTGAAAAAATGACCAAAATACCCCTGTTCATGAAAATTGGGGGTGACATTCCGTCCTAATATCAAGGACGCCACTATCAAAGAGATCGACAAGCTCTTGGACAGCGGGTTCATTCGTGAAGAACAACACCCCGACTGGGTAGCCAACATCGTTCCTATCACCAAGAATAACGGGAAGATCCGAGTCTACATTAATTTTTGGGACCTCAACTCTGCATGCCCAAAGGATGAGTCCCCACTCCCGATTACCGACGTAATGATTGACAACACATATGGTTTCGAGCGTATGTCCTTCATGGACGGCTACTCAGGCAACAATCAGATCAAGATGTTCCAAGATGACGAGAAACACACGTCGTTCAGAACTCCAAAGGGGTTTACTGCTACACAGTAATACCCTTTGGCTTGAAGAATACAGGTGACACATACCAACGAGCTATTGGCACCATCTTCTATTAACACCTTTCCAAGACAGTCGAGTGTTATATTGACGATATCGTCTTCAAGAGCCGTCTTAGGGCGATCACCTACGAGACCTGAACACAGTCTTCGACCTCATATGGGTGCATCATCTTAAAATAAACCCCGCTAAATCCTTCCTTGGGGTTTCTAGTGGGAAGTTCTTGGGCTTCATCATCACTGCGAAAGGCATTCATGTTGACCCCGAGAAGACTAAAGACATCTTTGACATGGACCCTCCGAAGAACCTCAGAGAACTTCGAGGCCTACAAGGACGACTCGCCTATATCCGGAGGTTTATCGCGAACCTTTCTGGAAAATGTCAACCCTTTACCAAGCTTATGAAAAAGGGAGTTTCTTACATCTGAACGAAAGAATGTCAGAAAGCTTTCGACGATATCAAAACTTTTCTAACAAGTCCCAGTCCTGGTGGCACTCGTTGTAGGCAAAATATTCTTGCTTTATGTTCGAGCAATGGACCATTCCCTTGGCGCTTTGTTGGCCCAGAATAACGAAGTAGGCCATGAGCAGGCCATTTACTAGCTCAGCAGGATGATGGTTGGAGCCGAACACCGGTATAACCCCGTAGAAAAAGAGTGTCTAGCCTTGGTGTTTGCCATCCAGAAGACTCGCCACTATGTCTCGGGACAAACAATCCATGTCATCTCCCGAGTTAATCCACTCAGAATTCTCATGACAAGACTAGGAGCGTTAAACTCTCGGTTGGCTACATGGGTGATATTATGGACACCATATGACATGGTATTCGTACCGCAAAAGGCTGTCAAGGGCCAAGTATTGGCCGACTTCCTAGCCGCGCACCCAATCCCGGAATCGTCCAGGCTCTACGAAGGTATTCCCGATGAGGTAGAAGAAGCAAACAATATCAAAAAAAGCCCAGTCTAGCGTATGTTCTTCGATGGTGCTTCCAAAACAGGCCCCAAAGGACAAATTATCGCAGGAGTGGGGTTAGCCTTAATCTCTCCCGACAAACTGGTTATCCGGCGCACTTATTCTCTTTCAGAGCCATACTCCAACAATGTTGCGGAGTACAACGCCCTCATCATAGGGTTTCAGTTAGCAAGACAGCTGGGGGTGGACTACTTTGAATCTTACGGCAACTCAAAGCTCGTCATCAATCAAATTCGGAGACAATATGAGGTCCGCCATGAAGATCTCATTTCCTATCACAAAGTAGCATTGGACATCATTTCAACCTTCGGAGAATTCTTCATAGAGCATGTGCCTCGGCTGTAAAACTTGGAAGCTGATGCTCTAGCCGGCCTCGCAGCCTCATTGGCTGCACCCGTTGGGACTCAACACTTCATTACGGTGACGAGTCGGGACTTGGCTTGCCCTAGAAATAATATGTGCATGTGGACAACTCATGCCATGGCCGCAGACCCTGGCATCAAAGTCAGAGACTGGGGATTCCCATTCATCGACTTTACTGTCTACGAAATCCTTCCTTAAGACCCGAAGCAGGCAGTCTCAGTCAGAAGGTGCTCCCTCCTGTTCTATTATGATACAGCCTCCAAAATGCTGTACCGACGCTCCTACGATGGACTTCTCCTCCGATGTCTATCTAACGAAGAAGCCGCCGAAGCCCTTCGAGAAGCTCATGATGGAATGTGCGGAGCTCATCAACCAGGTCCTAAGCTACAGGACCGACTCCGACGTATGGGCTATTACTGGCCCACCATGATGGCCGACGTTATCAAGTATGCAAAGAAGTGTCGTGCTTGTTAGCTTCACGTAGACTTCATCCACAGACCGCCAGAGCCTCTACACTCGATGGTTGCTTCTTGGCCATTTGAAGCCTGGGATATGGATATAGTGGAGCCTATCTCTCCTATTTCGTCAAAGGGACACCGTTTTATCCTAGCAATTACCGACTATTTTTCTAAATGGGCGGAAGCAGTACCTCTCACAAAGGTAAAAATGATCAGCTTCATCAAGCATCACGTCATCTACCGTTTCGGGTTACCTCGAAGGATTATCCACGATAATGGCCCACAATTCATCAGCCATGCGTTCAGTAGGTTCTACGACAAAAACTGTATTCAGAATGTGGCATCAACTGCTTACAATCCGACAGCAAACTGATGGGCCGAAGCTTTTAATAAGACCATCGACAAGCTACTCAAAAGGTCGTGTTATCTAACAATCGCGACTAGGGCGAGAGGCTCGGTGAATGCCCTTCGGCCTATCACACAAAGGTACGGACCCCGACAGGCAACACATCATTCTCCCTGGTTTACGAGAGTGAAGCAGTGCTACCGCTCGAGATCCAAATACCCTCCCTACGGGTGGTGATCACAAATCAGTTGATGAAAGAGGACAATCAACATCGTCGTCTACAAGAGTTGGAAGCGCTGGACGAAACACGCCTCTTGGCTCAACAGCGCATCGAACTTTATCAAACCCGCATATCACAGACTTTCAACAAAAGAGTCTGACAGAGGACTTTCTAAGTAGGCGACATGGTTCTGGCAGTCAGGAGCCCGGTGGTGATGACTCACAAAATACCGGGAAAGTTCAAACCCAAATGGGAAGGACCCTTCAACATAGAGACGGTATACTCAAACGGTACTTATTGTCTCGCTCAAGCTAATGGGGACTTGTTCATGATGCCCATCAACGACAAGTTCCTAAAAAGTACTATTCTTGACCTCTGTCAAAAATATGCTGCCTCTCCCCAGAGAGAGGACTGGTGAACTTGACCAAACCAAGTTTATACCCTATCTTTTAAAATCATATGCTTCTAGAACCTAGCTGTTTTGTTGCATTCTATTCAAAGTAAAAGAATAACCACGTCCACATTATCTCTGAGTTGCTTCTCTACACTCCCCATCAAGCAGGATCCTGCACCGTGTAAGATCATGCTTAAGGTAATGTTTACCACGTCCACATCACCTCTGAGTAAATATTTCGTACAACAATCCCTGTGTTGTTGCACCATAGAACATCTACGTCCATATTACCTCTGAGTTGTTCTATAAAACCCCACATAGTTCACTCCTACCATGTCCATATTACCTCTGAGTAGGAAAACTCTACCAATTAGCCTATATTTATTATGTCCACATTACCTCTGAGTAAATATATTGGTCCCCTCTTTCAACTTATCAGTCTGTACCTAAAACCAAGGTACGCCAAGGATGATAAGTCCATATAAAACCCCCATGGGAAGTTCCCCATATTTACTAAGTCTATATTACCTCTGAGTAAATATGCTGGGTCCATCATACAACTTATTATCTGCACCCAGAGACCAAAGTTCGCAACAGATAATAGGTCCATAAAAATCATAAAAGATTGAACAAAGCAAAGGGTTCTTTATTTCTTCAACAAAGCAAAATAACATAGCTATATTTTTTCAAAACTACATCAAAAGAGAGACAGAAGTGTCTCCAAAACAAAAGTAAGGCAAAAGAACTAAGGATCAGCAATCAGTTCATCAACCCGACGCTGCAAGGCTTGAGCTTTAGTCTCCATAGTCGCAAGAACGCGACGCTTAGCTTCCTGGCGCATTGCGTCCCTGGCATCAGGAGCAAGGTCGACGGCGAACTTATCGTCCAACTCCTTCTTCTGACGAAGCAAGTGGGCCCGTGGCCAGTGCACATCGTCGCCTCCTCCATAAGCTGGACATATTCGGCCTGCGCCTGTTCAGAATCAGCCAGAAGCCGGGCTCGTTGCTATTGCAAATGACGAATCTGCGTATCAACTTCCACGAGATTGACCTTCGAGGACTCTTGCAGTTTGGCCTTCTCCTCTATCGACGAGGATAAACTCTCCTTCTTATCTACAGCATCGGCCATCTCTTTCACCTAGGTAGCTATGGTGTCAGAGTAAGCCAATTCAATGGCAGCCTCCAGCCTATTTTGTTCCTCTCCAATTAATACAGAAAAGTCGTTTCATCGAATATTTCGGAGTTCTGTAAGGCAAAGATCGTGCTCAGTCATAGAGGCTTCCAAGATCTCGACCATATGATCATGGCCTTAGTAAAATGGATCTGCTGGATAAATGGGAGCGCCATGCGCCTCGCAGTTGTAAAGCTTCCACCTTCGTCCAACACATTCGACACCCCCAATCGCAACATCTTGTAGATGGCCTCAACCATGAATCTTACGGATTCATCTACATCAGCCAGCACTTGAGGCGTCATTGCAGGTATTGTCGAAGCCGCTACAAGAGTCAAGGGAGCAACTCCTGTAAAAGCTCCCACACCTGAGGCTGAGGGCACAGTAGCCGCTTGGCTCACAAGAGCCTCAGATCTTATATCTTCAGGAGAAGAAACCGGAGTCTTGGTAATCACGACCTCTGAACCTCCTTAACGACCCAGTATCTTCCCCCAGTCAGGTGTAATTCTTGATGAAACGATTTCAGATGTGATTACAAGTTTAGGATATTATATAGAATAGAGGCTGTCCTGTATGACCCTAAGATCCCAAAACCAATACTAGTATAAGTTCTGTAAGTCGAGTAACATGCCTCCCAACCCGTGGCCCTTGTGATCTATTAACAAGGTAATTGACTGACAATAACAGGTTTATCCAGACTATAGGAATTAGAATCACATAACCCATTAGTCGACCAAGGCCTTATGGATAGAAGATAATAGGTTGACTGTATAAGCAAGAACACCAGGTAAGGATTTGACCCTCTCAAAACTCGAACTTCTTATTTTCCTTCTTCCAAAAATCTTGCGTACTTGTATTTCGACTATCTTGACCAATACTGCTATTACAGCCTAGTTTTGCAAGCTTACTCTTTATCGAGCTTGATTCAAGACATATGTTTATTGGGGACGCCCGCTAACATATTGTCTAATCAGAATCATTGTATTACGGTCTGATCAACCATGATACATTTGGTTCGCTTTCTTTTAATTACCCTACGTGGATTGAGATGTAGATGCCCCTAGGATCTCATCCGCGACTGCTTTGATAATTTCTCTTGAAATTAAGCGTTCGCCCTTGAATCATGTAATTGTGTTCAGTGACATCTTTCTTTATTGTTTTTGTCTTCACTGATTGGAAAGACGAAAGCTCGCAATTGATAGATAGGTATAGAGTATTTCTCATGACTATGATAGTTGTATACGCAAGTGTAGCTACCATCGGCCAGCTCTGTGACTGGAACCTTGTCTCGAGTTACACGTCCTCCCTTCGGCACCAAACCTACTATCTTGATCTTCTAGTCATTGGAGTTCGAGAATGATTAGGGTCTTTTTCTTGATCAAGTGCCAACCTAGGAGACTGCCTATCCTCAAGAAACCAAATGTTGGAGCCTCTAACCATTTGTTTGAGGCTTGGTTTAACTAGGACCTTTGTGACAATAGACTGGCAGGCCCCAGTCATTAGAAATCTGTTCATACGATGTGCCTTATTCTTTATCGACCAGAGTCGAGGTACAGTATTCAAATTTTGGGAACCCTCTAACCTCATTATTCCTAAAACCGTAGCCTAGCTTCTAAGGTGGGTAGACTGTAAGCCTACTAAAAATTTTAGGGTATACCAGGATTACCGAGTAATTAGAATGACTTCCATTAGGATGATGATTAGTGCCCTTGGACTCCCACTTTTCATTTAGATCATTTTGTGTCCCCGGCCGTGTCATTAACATTCAGAGCACGAGGCCAGTTGTTACCTTCCAACTAATTTCACGTGTAAGATCTAAACGAGTCCATCTTCATCGAGGTATATCATGTCCCACTCAAAACCCGTTCCCTTGTACTCTATTTTTGTGCTGCGACTTTCAGGTTAAAAGGGCTAACTGCAACCCTTACCACAATAACGGTATACTTCCTGACTTCCACTAGAGCCTCAACCCTGACTCAATTCCTTCAACCCAATATATAGTTGTGATCTACTCGAGGCCCACTACGCACATGCCATCCAATTTAGGTCTCATGTGCTACTTAAACACAAAAGTCACGGAAGGCGCATTGGGCTTATGGACCTAGTTAACCAACCCGACTGGCAACTAGTTCAACCACTTGGAAGGAGGCCCATTCTAGGATGCCCTAACCTAAATAGAAATAGTTTTATCATTAGGACCGTTACCAGTTCATATAGACTGAAACCCAATGTTCATCCAACCAACGACTGATGTCCAATTAGGGAACACATTAAGACCACAATCTTGATTTCTTAAATTTCGTTCCGTTATGGAACCTTGTTTGAATTAGAATTTTGAGAACCGGACTTCTATATTACACAGATTGTAAGCCCCTCTAAGAAGCGAAGGGTCCTTCGAGACAACAAGTGACTGGACTGGAGTAGCCCAATCTAGGGAATAAGACTATAGGATCATAAACACTCTTTCTACTTGTATTATTGTATATTCTCTACCATTCCTTAAACTTCATATTGCCCTTGATTACTCCTCCTTACCCTTCTGTCCTTTATTTCGGAGAGACGAAGGTCATATTTATTAGAATTTACAAATATTTCTTAGCTACTTGTGTAAATTGTTGTTTGCTAGATTTCGGGTTATTTAATAGATATGAGAGGACTATAGAGGCCAAAAGCAGTAGATGTCCATTCTAGCAAGTAATTGGAAGATTATAAAGTTTTAGGGCATACCATTGAGGGAGTAGGGTGACCAAAGGTGGGTAGAAGTCATCGATGATTCTTAGTTACGAAATGGCTAGGAAGACGATGCAATTATTTTTGAGAAATTAAATTTGAGGAGATTAAGGGAATACTAGATTTTGAAATTTAAGACATAGTTATAAATTAGAATTTTGAGGAAAAAATTATTTTAAGGTGGGTAGATTTGTAGCTCCCCTTTCCGAAATTTTAAAATATATTTTTATTTAATTATTTGAATTAAATGGTGATTTTTAGATTTTTATAAATTATTATTTAGTTAATTGTTACGGTGGATGACTTTAGCCATGATGGAGTTTTGAAGTACAAGGTGACTGGAAATCATGGCACGGATAGTGCAGTGGCGTACTTTGACTAGTATATTAGCCCTGGTAGGAAAGGTCGAGCCACAGTAATGCTCTAACTAGGAAAAATCGGGCTAAGTTGTGACACGACCGTTATAAATAGTTATTTATATTTAATATTATTGGATATTAGGAGACCCGATTGTACCAAACCAGCCCGGACTAGACCCGTACCGAGCCCAAGCCCATGTAGGTCATGCAGCACGTCCAAGGACGTCCGTGTTGAAGAAAATTGGTGTGAGGGAGTTGTATTTCATTTTAAATGATTTTAACGAATATTTTCTAGTATTCGTATTTAAATATTATAATATTATTATGAGTGTTATTCGGTGACCATTGTATAAATGGGTCCTTGTATATTCTAGAGATTTGGACGGTACGCAATGGCATATACCCTATTATTAGTTATTGAAGTTGTTA
>JANAVB010033017.1:17176307-17289056 GCA_029216955.1 Iris pallida | reverse complement strand
GTGCTTGCGTATACAGTCGTCCTACTGGTTCTTGTATCGGGCCTTTTGACCAATGGGTATGGGCTAAGAAATCTCTATATTCTAGGTAAACATCTCTCCTACACTAGCATATATTCATTATCACTCTGTTACACTTTAATACTAGGTTAAAAGGATACGGTGGTAGGTTGTAGTCATACTACTCAACTTATGAAGTCAACTAATAGAGTAATTGAGGAATATAACACGTATACTCGTATGAGTTATCTCCTAACCTCCCTATTCAGTACGAAAGAAGATAAGATCTGCAGTGAGAGGAATCAAGCAGAAGGAAGTCAAGATAATCGGACGAAAGTTCGAGATTCGAAATTGAAGGAGAAAGTCAAGCTTGTGGATGAGATTCCTATATCCTAATCCTATATGCAGGTTCACATCGGTACAGTAGCATAACCGATGTGACAAACTCGACCTGCATGGGCCACCATAAAAATATGTAACGCCCAGTCCCAAAATACGTAGGACAAGAAACGTATCATGCCAGCTGTCTACATACGAAGTATACTCCAATATATGGATATCTCGTATGTACACATAAGCTGTAAAATGTAGTAACCATGAAGCTAATCTCATCCACAAACCAATATATCATAAAATCAAATTATTAAAGTCATTTGTACAAACTTTGGGCGGAGACAAAGTCCACTACCAACTATCTCAAAATAAAATATACAAGAAGTGAATCGATAAAATCAAACGAACCAAGCACAATTCTCTTCGAAGGAAGGGAGAAGATCACGACCTTGGCTAGAATACCTATAGTAAATCATGAAAGCATACACCTGGAGAGATAACCAGGTCCTCAGAGGGACGTAACAAAATACAGGAAAAATATGCCATGTAACTGCATAAGTAAAAAAAATACTATAAACTACAACACAACAGGGTACCTAACCATCTATATGATATGCACTTTGAGGACAACGTTCTACGCAGGGCTGTACAGATTCACACAAGCAAGTAGTAAAGAGTGGTCGTCAAGTAGCGCTCATCCGAGACACTATCGGCCGGGCAGCAAGTAACGCTCATCCGAGTCACTATCACCCATAAATGTGTAAAAAGTAAATGTAGCCCCTACTCTAGTAGTTGTCCCCTCCCCCTAATGATACTATACATGCATCGTAACCATGATACACCAACACGTGTCGTTTCTACAACACGGTTTATATTCAATAACTGTCAAGTCTTCTAACATGCATCTATTGACAGTTATTCCTACGCATGCGCACGGGTGATCAGCCAACACGCAAGTGACCACTACATGATACTCACAACTCACACACAACCTGTGATACAATCGTGACGAGTTAAAGACATGCACTCTATTGACGGTAGTCACTTAACTCTAGGTCCACATGCAAGAAAAAAATAATAAACAAGGAATATAGATACAATAACTGAAATAAAATGCAACTAAATGTAAGCAGTAAATATGGCAATGTATCTTGCCTAATTTCGTGCTGTAAATATAAAATGTCGTTCCCGCATCCACGCCTCCGCCCGACGCTCCTAGATAATTAATTAACTAAATTAAGTCACTACTTATGAAACTTACGATACGACTTAATTAGTCAAAGTAATGTGTTAAAATTATATTCAATCTCTCGTGAAACCATTTAGATCCATACAATCACACACAGGTTCCACGAGACATCGAAACACAGTTTTAGGGTTTCTAACTTTTAATTAGTCGGTTATGCTCCTACTTCAATAACATACTTAAAAATCATATAAAAATCATAAAAATAATATTTAAACTAATTTTCTACAGATTTGTCTCTGAAATTTAGAATTAATATTTCTAAAGACATTTATGACTAGCTGATTAATAAGTCAGCTAGTCTACCCGAAACTCACCCGGAACATAGTTAATGACTCAAAATTGTTAAAATAACCAAAAATATTTTAAACAACAATAAAATAATTTATTTCATAGAATAATATCAAAGGTACAAGGGTTGAGTTATACTACAAGTTTGGGACATTCTAGGTCAGCCAGTTACCCGAAATTAGCTAGTTTTGACCTACAATTTTCTCGACCAGATTTGAGTTGATAAAATCATGAAAAAATACTTAAATATCCTAATTTATGTATATGCATACACATAAAATTCAGTTTTGAAAATAGGCACCAATAACTCATAGTTTCTTTACAATGGGATTAATTTGATCCTTCCGACACATAAATATTATGCATATATTTTATGAAATCTTTATGGATGACTATACCTAACAAAAGTCATCAAAATATAATTTCTACAGAATTAATAACATATTTTCTACAGAATTTTAGTAAAGTTTTTAGAAGAAAAGATTTGGGTTCTTACCAAAGATCCTTGCTGGAAAGGGTGATGATGACTTCTCTTCACCAAAGCTCCAATCTTTTCTGCTATTCTCGCTTGCTAATTCTCTCTTGGTGAGTATGGGAGAGTTGATAATGGATAAGAGGATTGGATGGAGGAGATGAATTTTTTAGGATTTGTTTTGAGGGGTTTCGGAAATGTATGGTGGAGGAGATGAGTTTTTGTGATGTTGGAGAGATGTGCAATGGAGGAGATGATGTATAGATTCTATGGAGAGTTTGTTGCTTCCAAAATTATGGAGAGGGAGAGGGGTTTTGGTCGGCCAAAGGTGAGGGAGAGAAAGATTAGGATTTGGTTAAGGTTTGGGATAAGTTGGTATATTAAACATATCCTTAAATGAATTTTAAGCAATCTAGGATTTAAAGCCTATTTAATTTGATGCATTTGGCCATGGGAGGGTTGCTTGGCCGAAATTAGCATGGTAGGGGTCCACTTGGCATGATTTGGTTGTTTGGTGAGTTGGCAAGTTGATTGGATTAAGGATTTAAAAGGGGTTTCCTAATATAGTACTATTTAATTCTATCTTGTAATTATACTACAAAATCTGAATTAAATACAAATTTATAATTATTAATATTTATTAATGCCCAACAAGCCTACATAGGATTGGGTTTGGCTTGGAAGAGGTTTGGTGCAACCGGGTCTCCTAAAAGTCATAAAGGCTTTCTTAACTAATTAATTAAATAAAAATATAACTTGTGCCATAATTTGAATGGTTAACATGCAAGAGATTACAATATGACCATGGCATTCCTAACATGGCTAGCATACTAGTTAAAGAACCTGACTACGCTAGGCATGCCATACTTTCTAGTCGTCTTGCATATTCAAACTCAACCATGGCAATAGTCCTTTTATATAATATAATAAGATAAAAATAAATTAGAATTAAATAAAATCCAAAAATAATTTAAATATTCCTTCAAATTATAAGAGGTTTTACGTCAATGGATATAAATTACTATCTGTGAAATCGTTCGTAGATGTACAATCATCATTCTGATGACATGTGCGGTGTACAGGATAAATTTATACATGGAGTAGAGCAATTCGTGTAACTACCTTTCCCAAATTACAAAATTCAATTATTTTTTATTCTAATTTAAAATTTTCTTTCAATTATCGTTAGCAATAATTTTCTTGAATTTTAAATTAAAGTTATAAAGTTTATTATTGGAAATGTAAATGTTATTATAACTATTTTTTATCAATAAATGGTTTGCTTTAAATTTATACAAATAATGCTTTAAAATTATTTTTATGGTATTAATACTATTGTGAATTATTACGATAACTAGTTTTTGAATTAAGATTTGACTAAGTTAGTTATGAAATTATTTGATTTTATTTAATTGGAGAATTTAATTATCTAAGAAAATCTGAAAAGATTTCTTTCAAATGTCATTCTTATCTATTATTTTAAAGTTATATGTTAGCCATATCTTCGAGGAGACTTGCTTACCTATATAAACTCCCTATTAGAGTTTCTTTCCCCCAAGTAACTCTCAATCCAATCCAAATTGTTAGCAATTCATCACCGACAGCACAGCCGTAACATCATCTCTCGAGCGCCCACCCCTGCTCTGCTCTTCCTCGCCACCACGACACAACCAACACCAAAACAACTCGTCGGATAACCACAGCCTATCACCACCGATGCCACCACTCTTGTAACCACCACCATTACCATATTTATGCCCGATTGTGTCCTTGTATCCACCACAAAATTACCGTATCAACCGTGTTCAGACCCTTGTGTCCTTGCCCACATTCATTTGTCTAGTTTTTGCACCACAGCGTATAACCTCGTATTCCACATGCCAGACAGATCCCATCCACCGACACCCATTATCTTTGTGCAACATCCCGGACACATCGATACATCCAGAAAATGAAACAAAAAAAACCTAAAGCTAACCTCTCTGGAGCCGTCCATCGACAACTGCCATCGATCTCCGCCGCCACCTTCCCAGAGTGTCCCCCGTCGTGACCCTGTCCTCCTTTGCGTCTAGTCATCCACTGCCGCGTACCTGACTCCAGAAACCATCATCTCTCGCTACCGAGGAACAACATCTCCTCCGACCTCAAGTGCGACGCCTACCTGATGTGCCTGTGACTTCTCGCATCGACGTCACATTGCGCTCCCACGCGATGTGTAGCCAGCTATTGCTCCTCTGAGCGACCGAGCAGCGCCTCCGTCGCCGTATGGAAACTCGAGCCCAGATCCGATGCCCACAACCGAAGATCGCCACCTAGTGCTGTGCCGTCGTGCCACCCTCCTTACTACCAAAAACCAGTCAATTGGCGACGGATGAATCCGTCGCTAAATGAATTTAGCGACGGATTAACAACGACTTTTCGGCCAAACTGTGATGTCGGTAAAATACTCGTCGCTAAAAAAATTTGTCGTTAAATAGTCAAAGCTTCAACGAAAATGTGGCGAAAAAGCGACGGTTGCTCAGCGGCAACTTAGCGATGACTTAGCGACGTAATCATGTCGAACGTATTCGACCACTTAATGACGGCTTACCGACGTACCCCCATCGAAATTTGCATATCAAAAGTTTTCTTATATGCTATAGCGACATCTTAACGACAGACTTTTCCATCGCCATGCTATCGCTATTCCGTCGCTATCCGTCGAAATTTTTGTATCATAAATTTTTTGACACTTTATAGCGACATCTTAGCGGTGGATATGGCCGTCGCCCGGTTGTCGCCACTCCGTCGCTATCCGTCGCTACATGGATATATGTAAATTTCCAGAAGCTTGGCTACGAATTTTTCGTCGTTACTCTGTCAGTATGCCATCGCTAACTGGATACATGTAAATTTCCAGAAGTTCGGCGATAGATTTGCCGTCGCTTTTCCGTCGCTAACTGGATATATGTAAATTTCCAGAAGTTTAGCGACGGAATCTGTTGCTTGTTCGTCGTCGAGCGTCGCTATTCCGTCAGAAGTCCGTCACTAACTGGAAATTTTTTTAAAAAATTCCTGAATTCACAGCACCCTTTACACAATTAATCATTAACAAAATCAATAATCCAAAACATAACAGAACAAAATATTCATAATCAACAATCCACCAACAATCCACAAAAATATCCATCAATCTATCAACAATTCACAAAAATATTCATAATCACAACAATCCATAATCACTTAAAATTATCCATAATCAAAACAATCCACAAACAGAACAAAATATCCATAATAAATTAAAATTATCCAAATATTGATACATTACAAATCCAAAAAAACTAGGAAAGATCGACTGGATCGGCTGGATCGTCTGATGGTGCCTGCTGCGCTTTATGAAGATACGCCTGAACGATGTGAGCCGGCAGACCATCAAATATCTGTTGTGGAACTCGGCGTAGATCTGCCGGCGACATCAGGTCAAGAAGAGCAATCATAGACGAAGCCGGTAGAAAAGCGGCAGCAGCATCAAAAGAAACACGTCCGACGGAGGAAGGACCGGCACCATCCGAAGGACCGGGAGCAGAAGGACCCGGAGCAGTAGAAGAACCCGGTACTACGATGCCATCGGGTCATCTCCTCCCGCAAGGACGTCACCACCGAGGTTAGAGTCATAAGTTGTGTCCTCACATCCTCATCGAGCTGTGTCGGGGGAGCAGGAGGCGGAGGCGGTGGAAGTCTCGAAGACGTCTACGATGGCGCTATGGATCCGGTACCGTAGACGTGCCCGCCTTTCCCTATTCCACCGGCGGCTTGTACGAACAAGTCGTCCAAGTGAGCGGTCATGGAAGGGAACAACTGGGTGGACGTCGATTCGCCGATACCCTCGACAGGAGTGGGCTCAATCGTGCTAACGGCCGCACGATACTTAGCCTATTAATGAATGTGTTTAGTTTACTATGAGTTTTCCTAAGTTATAGTCTAAATTCTAAGGCCTCACACTATTGTCACAAAAATTATAAACTAAACTACTTACAATTCTAAAACATAAATCTCATAAACTTAAATACTTACATAAGTCTGCTCGGCCCTTTCGTTGACGAAGCTACCGGTCTTCTTTCTCTTGTGCGTACTCTCCAAAGCATCGCCCAAGGTGACCGAGCGGGGATCTTTTCCCTCCTTTGTCGCCTGCGTACGAAACATCATAGAATAAAGTTTTTTCGATATCAAGTAATTAAAAAAATAAAGTTTTTTCGATATCTCACCACATCTCCAAGTATTGTTGCATGGGGCCTCGATCCCCTCGTATGCAGACCCATGCCTGTCAATTCCCCTTCGCATTCGCCAATTTACACTACAAGAAAAATGAGCTTTTACGACATTGCAATTAAGGTATACCTTAATAGTGCCGTAAATAATAAATTTACGGCATACATATCAGTGAATGCCATAAAATATTTACATTATAACTTGTTAGGTTTTCTACGACCTAAACCTGAATGCCATAAAACATTTATACACAAAGAAGGCATGCGAAATATGCTGCAAAGTTGAGAATAAAAAATTAAAAAAAACCAGTTATACCCTAACTTTTCTTCCGATTTTTTCACAAACCGCGCTCCCCAAATTTTTTGCCCGCCCCCGCCCCTTCCTACTTCTGCACGAAAATTTCACCACCGCCTAAAATTTGAGTCTTCTCAAATTTCAGACTCAAAACTTCTTCCTCTTCCTATTTTGAGTCTAAAATTTGAGGGTAGAGAGAAGAATAGTCTATCTGTCGTTTTAATTTGTTGGCAGGAGGTTCAGCATATGCCCCCCCACTCTCTCTCTCTCTAAGGTTTGATTTCTTTCTCCTTATCTTGTTGTTTTTCGAATTTCCTTTTAAGAAATCAAGCATACGGTTTCTTCTTTCTATTCTATCTGTCGTTTCCTCCTCTTATTTTTTTGGTTTTAATTTTGCTCAGTCATAGTGGGAGAAGCGGCGAGGCATACAAATTAGTGAGCACACTTCTTTTCCTCAAGTTTCCCCTTTGTATTTAGGGTTTTATTCTGATGTTTTTGTTATTTTTGGTTTTATAGGAAACCTACGACTACGGTGAGCACATCTACGGTTATTCAGATTTTTTTGTTGTTAATTTTAGTTTTATTGGCACACAATTTTTTGTTATTCTGTCATATAAATTTTTGTTATTTCAGTTCTATTTCTTCTTTTCCCCCAATTTTACCATTAGATAATTGATTTTAATTTGATATATAAGTTGTTGGTTTAATTTAAGAAATTTGGGTACTGTGGCTGTTTTCTTCCCACCAAAATGAAACCAAAAGTTACATTAGGCAGAAGTCTTGACATACTATATGTAAACTAGGCAGGAGCCAGGAATCTTAACCACACAAATGTAAATTCAAAAATCTCCCTATATTTTTTTCAAGTTTCAAACATTTGCATGCATGTACATTTGCATAATAAAAATGAGGCATTTCTATTACTGACAGGGATAAATATTTTAAATACTTTATTGATTATGTTTATGCAAGTAGTCATCGATGTAGAAGATATCTACTGAAACCTTCTAAGAGGGCACTTTGATACAAGGGTTTTTCTTCCTAACAAAGTAAAAGCAAAAGTTATGTATATAAAGCTGCTCAGTCAAATAACTAAGCAACCACATATATAAAATTTTTAGGGCTGATTGTTTTATGTACTATTTGCCTTTCATTTATAATTTATACCCAAAAATTATGGATAATGTTTGTTGACATTTTGTTACCTCTGCTTTTCTAGTGATGGAATTATACGATGATAATTTCATGACTTAATTAATAGTAAAGCTAATTTTACGTGACAGAATTTAAAAATGATATTTCTTTTTGTACCATCGCACATACACATAATTGGGCCAGTATTGATATTTTCAGGTCAAGTAAACTATAAGAAGACAGGATCAATGAGTTCAAGCATGTATTGAGAAAGCTATTACCATTCTTATGCGTAATCTACGCAAGCACCGGATAATTAAGATGAATGTTCCTATTTTTCAGTACAAGGTTATATATAAAATTTAATTAACATGAGTAACAGGAGTAGTTCTAATTGATTTACCTGTGAAGTTCATATCTTTGCTTATCATCTAATATATTTATCATCTGTGAACTGCTAGTTTTCTCATTTTTTTACTAATTAAGGTTGCTTTTGAAGTCCACCTAGCTGAGTCTTATAGTTTAGTTTGAGGATTGATAACGCCAAGAGGATTGTGTTTTTTCTAATGTATATTTCGGTGTCCCGCGTAAGGAATTCTTTTGGCTACCTTTTAATAAGGGTATAACTTCGTACCAAGTGAACTAATAAGTCCTTTCGCCACAATTTAACAGGGTATACCAAGTCGGTCATACACAATGGAGAAAGATTGGGTAAAGCTTAGAAGGTTACTATTGAATCCATAAAACCATAAATATTAATATAGAATACTATCGGTCTTTATCATTAATATAATATTGAAGTTTTTTTAATTGTAGAGACTCACAAGCATATCAAAATGGAGCGAAGGTTTGTTTATACGATTCAAGCTAGCAAGGAAAATCCAAAAAAAATCCAATGTCCTTGTTGCCATTGTTTAAGCCATCGATTCCACCATTTGATACAGTTTATGAGCACCTAGTCATATTTGGGATGGATCCTACATATGATAAATGGGTATTTCATGGGGAAAGTTCTACTATAACTAGAGATGAAGCTTTAGAAACGCCCGAATCATATGGAATGTTTAGAGATGCATATTTTGAAGATGATGTTTTTGATGACAATGACAACAATATGGAACCCTCACATGAAGGAAAAGAGCCACATTTTGCAAAGCTTAGAGGATGTTGAACTTCCTTTATATGGTGGCTCTACTTACACAAAGATGGTTGCAGTCGTTGTCCTATACAAATATAAAGCTAGACATAGTCTCACAGATAATGGTTTTAATGAACTTCTTGAGATGCTAGGCAAAATTCTACCGCATGACAATAAGCTTCCTGATTCATTATATTCAACAAAGAAGCTACTCAAGGAATTTGATTTAGGATATGAGAAGATACATGCTTGTGTAAATGAATGTTGTTTATTTCGAAAGGAAAGGGAACATATGGAGACATGTCCAAAATGTGGGGCTTCACGGTGGAAAGTTGATGCACGCACCAAGAAGATTGAAAATGGAGTCCCTGCAAAGGTATTGAGGTACTTTCCTATAATACCAAGATTTAGAAGAATGTTTAAATCACCTGAAAAGACAGAACAATTAATATGGCATCATACTCACAAAAGTCAGGATGGAAAGATGCGGCACCCGGTTGATTCAATGGCCTGGAATATGATTGATAATAAGTGGCCTGATTTTGTATCAGATCCACGTAATATTAGGCTTGGTCTTTCATCTGATGGATTTAACCCTTTCAGTGATCGTAGTACTCAATATAGTTGTTGGCCTGTGATTTTGGTTGCTCATCCTTATGTATGTCGAAGGAAAACTTGATGTTGACATTATTGATCCCTGGGCCTAAACAACCAGGGAATGATATAGATGTCTACTTGGGGCCACTTATAGAAGATTTGAAAGAGCTTTGGACAAATGGTGTGAGTGTTTATGATGCATTCAGTAAATCCACATTTAATTTGAAGGTTGTTTTTAATGTGGACAATAAATGACTTTCCAGCTTATAGAAATTTATCTGGATATTCCACAAAGGGTATAGCAGCTTGTCCTGTATGTGGAATTGAGACATCTTCAAGACGGTTGGCTAATTGTAAGAAGCATGTATACATGGGCCATAGACGGTTTCTTGTGCACAATCATCCATTTTGATTAAAAAAAAGTCATGGTTTGATGGAAACGAAGAACATAGAGGGAAGCCTAAAGCACTAAGAGGTTCAAAAATTTTTGCTATGGTAAAGAAGCATGTAAATGATTTTGGAAAACCAAAGAGTGAAGACAACAACCATGCACAAAATTCTGAAAAACTAACAAAAGAAGAAAAGGAAGAAAGAGAATAGGAAGAAGCACCAACTAAACATTGATTCAATATGGCCTTGGAAGAAAAATTAATTTTCTTTGAGTTACCTTATTGGGAGGTACTATCATTAACGCTCTCTCTCCCTCTTTATCTTTTTCTGAATATAAAATATCTTTTTAGTTCTAAATTTAATAACTATCATGTTCTTTGCCAATTTAGACAAAACTTTAAAGTGTTGCAGCCTTTATTAGCAATATCGCTATTTTTTTACAAGTATTGGTCCAACTCCAACCTATTTTCACTAATTATAACCAAATTCTGATTTGTTTTCAGCTGTTTTGATTTTTATTTGCGAGTTCTGGCCAAATTTTAGCACATTTTCTCTATTTTTGCTAAAATATGTAGGTATGTTTTGCAAGTATTGACCTAAATTTACCGATGGTTTGCCAATTTAGACCAAATTTTGAACTGATGCAGCCTTTATTACCAAAATATTATCAATTTTTACAAGTTTTTGTCTAACTCCAAGCTATTTTCACCAATATGATCAAATTATGAGTTTTTTCGACCTGTTTTAATTTAATTTTGCTAGTTCTAACTAAAATTTAGCATATTTTTTAAAAGTTTTGGTTTATCTCCAACCTATGTCGATTGTATTAACCTATATCAGCTAGATGTCCATGATCCAGAAGCTTGTTTTCAGTTTCAGATCGACTTAGCTTTTAAATGGTCCAACATGTCTGATTTTTTTACCTTGGTAATTTATTTATGCAAATTGTAAAACTTCTCAGGTTTGGTAGATTCTAGATTATTGCTACTTAGAGTTGTGTTAAGGTCCCTCCCAATATCTAACTTAATTCATCTTTATACAATGTTTCAGAGTTTGGTACTGCGACACAATTTAGATGTGATGCACATTGAGAAGAACATTTGTGAGAGCATTATTGGCACAATATTGAGTATAAAGGGGAAAACAAAGGATGGGCTGAATTCTCGTAAAGATATGGAAGAAATGGGCATAAGAAAAGAGCTACATGCTGAAAAAGTAGGGGACAAGTTTCGATGGGCAGCAGGGTCTTACAATTTATCAAGGTCGGAGAAGAAATTGTTTTGTAATAGGCTTGCAAATTTACAATTGCCTGATGGTTACAGTTCCAATATTTCAAATCACGTGTCATTGCATGATTCTAAGATTTTAAACCTTAAGTCCCATGATTGTCACATTCTACTTGTCACGACCCGCACCCACTGTGAGGGTACGAGAGCGTAACAACGCCCAGCCTACGCCGCAGTGTCGGCGGTAGAACGTTGTTCTAGGTCATGAACTATAACTAACATAATATGAATACTCTCCATAAGGAGGCCAACACAGAGGTACAACTCAATCACAATCTAGAGATAGAATATGGCACGATAAAATAGATAAAAGAATCCTCAACTGAGGTACAACAGAAATGAAATACAAGTCTAATCATCTCTAAAAATATACAACTCTGAATCAAGAACAACAACTAAACATAAAATGGAAAACAGTCTAAGCTATCTATACTAAGCAGGGTATCGTCCTCAGCAGCTGCCTGAACCTCCCCAGGGGTCTAGGTCGCGAGTGTCATCTAGGCAAGCTCCAAGTAAGGGGTGCAGGGTTCCTCATCATCCTCTGTAAAATTTTCAACAGGTCCAGTCAGGACGGGAGCGAGCACAGTACATCTCAACAGTTCATAGCAGGTTAGAAAATATAACATACAGTAAAATAAGATATAGATACTGAAGGAAATGCAGTATGTAAACAGAGAGAGAACTGTAATAGAAATATCTACTATAAGTAGAGAGCTACCAGTGACTAGTGATTTAGAGTACAAAGTCGACATGTGAACGGCTTGATTTGTACATGGCTATACTAAAGAGGCGTTCATGGCTATTCTACTTTGGAAATTGTTCACATGGATATTTATACTCCCTCGTACCCCCAACTAATACACAAGGATCCAAACAGGTTATGTTATGATTCTATCTAACAGCCCCCGAAGGGTAGTAGACCCCGAAGGTGATAGACCCCGAAGGTAATAGACCCCGAAGGTAATAGACCCCGAAGGTGATACATAGTAGTCCCAAAAATGAGGATTCTGATAGACCCAATAATTGGGGTAAGGATTCAAGGAAGACTTTGTGATCATATGAGTATATGTCACAAGTGATCAAAGAACCAAAGAAGCATATGATACGCTATGTAAGTGAAACGCACAGAACATAGAGTACCCGATGCTCCCTGAAGGGATAACATCTCAAGAAGGGATCCATATAGTACTAATCCGTGTGACCAACGTGACAGTATCAAGTAAAGTAATTTAATGCAGGAAATAATTCTAAGCAGGATATGAAATGATCAGAGAATGTACTCGCCTCGTATCTGAATGTCTGAAGTAAATGTACTATCCGAGATGAGGTACCTGACTCCTAGTTAGAGCAAACAAGTCAAGATGTATACAGAGGGTGATATGTAATGTACAATGCATCTGCATGCTGTCTAGGTTAAACTAGGCTAAAGTTGACACTTGGTCAACTCTAGTCAACCACACTAGTCAAACTAGGTCAAGTCCTAGCCCAAACAAGTCTAACAAGTCTCACTAAGCCTAACCAAACCTAGTCTAGCAATCACACACCAATCACAAGGCTATACAAGCCAAACACAAGCACATATCAAGGCACATCCTATTCATGCATATTCAATATTATATATACATATGGAGATAGAGAGATAAAGAGCTAGCAATGTGTAGAGGCTATGTGGTTAGTGTGTGTGTACATGAAGGTGTATAGCAAGAATGGTTCAACACTAGCTAACTATTCATGGCATCTACTGTATATTCCTACACATATATACATTCACATGTAATGCATACATATATACATAGATATATAGAGAGAGGGCTAAGGGGGATAACTACAAGTGTGTGTGTTAGAGTGAGTGCAACAGTGAGTGACAGATGTAGAGGACTGTTAGGGTGTCCTGTGGTGTGTGTGTGTTAACATTTGTGTTGTGAGAGAAGGGTGAGTGTGTGGACTGATAGTGTAATGTGTCTCAGAATTTGGGTGACAGTTTACAGTTTGAATCAAACTCGGTGTACATATATAAATAAATACTCAGGTTTATGTCAAGCCCCAACCTACATTCAATTTACAACATAGGAAATTCTCAGTTCTCTGTGTGAGGGTTCTTGTGTCCCTGTGTGTGAGCTAGGGCATGGCAATGGGGGTATGTGTGATATCTCAAGAGTGTGTGTACAAATATACTGTCAAGAACAGGGAAATATTGTATGTGTGTATACTGTGTTTGCAGGCAGTACAATTAGTAAAATAAGGAGAGAAATATGTGTGTGAACCAGTGTCAATATGTGTGCAGGAATACTCAAAATAGTGAAGGGAACAACAGGAAAGGAAAATTAGTAAAACATTTTAAAAACAGTCAATGTAACATGAAGACAGGAAGACATGGACCCATTCTCAGGTTTATACAAAACCGGAAACTTAATCTCGGTTATAAAGACTTCAATCAGATTATTGAACCCACCCCTTCCTGCCAGAATTCAAGTTGAGAATGAACTCAAAACCAAAACTCCTAACAACCAAAACCTATATTTGATTCTAGAAACTAATTTAGCATGAAAATGTAACATGTGGAAAACCACATCAGTTGAATACACAGAACAATTAGGAAAACAAATGGGTTTTCAAAACTGGGAACTCACTGAACATGAGTATCAGTGAAACAGTGATTCCTCCCAATTCGAATCCCATTCCAAACTCAAAATCACATTTGAACCTCAAAACTTAACACCAATCAGTGAACAACATTTAGGAGTATAGATTAGAGTTTATAAAACCTACATTAATCAGGTTATTAATAGGTTAACTCATCCACCAAACTCAACTTGGAAAAACTGGAAAGTAACAGGATTCAATATCAGAACTTGGTTAAATGAGAAATCGAAATAGCAAAATCAACTAACCATGAATCTAATGCTTGGTAATTGAAAACAACCCTCGTGCACAACCCCACACATTCATTTCGTGTCACCCAAGGCCGTACACGGCGTGTCCACATCAAGAACATCAAAATGACACACACAGTACACTGTCAGTGCACTGTCTCGTGCACACGTACACTTGTCTCGTGTGCACGACACAAGACACGAGAGGATCTCGTGGTCATACACATGGGTAGCCCACCTATAGGGCTACCTTATGGGCCCACTGGCCTGTGTCCACGATGTGTCAGGGTCGGACACGAGACCCGTATCAGTGGGTGAAACCCACATTGCACACCCACAGGCTAAACCCCGTGCGTGATCAAAACCTCCCTCGACACGACACGGGACATGTGGGACTTGACACATGGCGTGTCAGTCAGTGCCCCATGACTCGTGTCGAGTTTTGTGTCAAACTAAAGCGTGTCGTGTCCGCTACAGGGCCCGAGTAGCAGGGGATCCCTGTAGCACGCGCGCGAGCGTGCGCACGCGCGTGTCCACACCACAAAATCGACACAGAACGACACGAAAACTACGACACAAGGACAAGAACCTATAAACCAGATCAAAATCATATTTCCTATTCAGAAACATTGGACAAACCCGATCGAAATGCCCTTTGAGGTATTTCGTCGAACACTCTGTCCTAGCTTCTGGTACGTGTCCAGAACGGACACGAAACCTCTGATACTCGACACAAGAACTCTCCAGACCTTAGGGGGACCCTGAGGACTTCCTATTCATGAAGACTAATTGAAAATCCATAGAGATTTGAGAGAGTTACCTCTTGATGGACTTCCAATGGAAACCCCCAATTCAAAGCTCTCCACTTGATGACCCAATCAATCCAAAACAACTTCAAACTGAGATGAGACCTTAGCAACAGCAAGAACATCATATCAGGACCTATTGGAACAATTTAGAAAGAAAAAGGAAGAGGAAAGGAGTTCTAGAAATTAAAATGCAATAAAACTAACCTCCTTGAAATTAGGGCTTTTCCTAAGAAAGAGGCAACCCTAGATTTTAGGGGGTTTTATATGATGGGGATCCCTAGGTGGATAGGTGGCCGACCACTACATCCTTAGGGTTAGGGTTTTGTCAAAACATTGGGCCTTGGGCCAAGTTACATAGGCTAAGGTTTATTTAATTAATAAGGACTCTAAGTCATAAGTCATGGCTTATGGCTTTCTAATCCTTTTGCTAAAATGACTAAACCAAGTGTTAGGCTAGGTTAGACTAGAGTCACTTGACCTAACCATGACCCACTAACTAGGGTTAGCTCCTAGGTTGGTCTACAAGGTCAACACTAGTCAAAAGTCAACCTAGTTCCAACAATCTCAAATAATTCCTAAAAATTCCCATAAATTCTAATTAATTCTAATAAAATCAAATAACCCCAAAAATGTCTAAATACCCTAATCACATGGCTAGGCTCTAGGGTAGGTAGTATCTACTATTCACTAGCACAACACCAAAATCACAAGTCATAAATTTAAATAGTTTAAAATTAATTAAAAATCATTAAAAATTCTAATATAAAAAAATATCATTAATTAATAATTATAATTATAAAATTTCAAAATTACCCTCTTCTGGAAAACTGGGTGTTACAATCCTACCCACCTTATAAAAATTTCGTCCTCGAAATTAAGATGGTAGCAGTCCTTCTAGGTCAAACACCCCACAATCAAAGTCTCAAACATACCGTCAGATAATCATATGCGTATGTCCAAATCATGATACTCAGAATCTTCGTCGTGCTAGTGAGCAAGGCTACGATAATCATAGAGTCCTCGACTAAGGCACATACCTCTAGAATCATGGTATTTAAAATTTTTGCATTGCCGCATGCTTGGCAGCAAAAACCTTAAATTCCCACACACGAGAAATACGTCCTAAATCTGACTATATGTCCTCACCATGCCAGCTAAACACGACTATCGAAGATTCCAGATTCCATAACTGGGTGACCTAGCCCATATGATTTATCTCAGAAGAAATCATACATAACACAAGAACAACAGAACAAAATTGATAAATCAACAAGGAACAGAAGGAATCGAAATTTCAAGGCAGTTATAAGAGGCAATTGCAGAATTTGATTCAAAAGAACGGAACCTGTAACTAGATCTCCAACGGCCTGAGCATCCTCGACTGTCCTGGCGAAAGCTCGCCCTTGCTGGGCTCCCCTGGCCTGCTGCTGATGCTGCATGTACCTCTGCTGCTGAGTCGGTAAGGGTAATCCCCTCTGCTGGCCTACCGGGCCCTAGCTCCTGCTCCCTGAACTGTCTGTCCCGATGATTCGGGACACTCTCTCAGACGATGATCGGATCCTCCGCAAAGCAAATATCTGCCCAGCCTCTTTCGGCATTCGCCCCAATCGTGCCCTGGTCTCTTGCAAAAAGGGTAAATGATAACAAGCTGCTGTCCTGGGGTCTGCTGCTGCCTCTGCGGCTGCTGCGCCTACTGAAAGGGTACACGGTCTTAAAATTGCCACTGAGGAAGGTAGACCCTCGGCTGCTGGTACTGCTGCTGAAACTGTAGAAGTAGCATTTGCTGCTGAAACTATAGGGGTGGCATCTGCTGCTGAAACTGTAGCTGAATCTGCAAGTGGGGCATCTGATGCGGATACTGCTGCTGAATCTGCAGATGGGGCATCTGATACAGATACTGCTGCTGAATCTGTAGGTGGGGCCTCTTGGCTGGGCCCGCACTGCCACTAGCTCCTTGAGTGTCTCGCATCCTCTTCTCCTTCAGCCCAAGATCGTCCTCCGCTGTCATGGCTCCTACCAGAATCTGCTCGAAAGTGGCGTCGTGGCCGCTCTTGGTATATGACTTGATCTCCTTGATCAAACCCCTGCGGAACCTCCTCGCCTTCCCGACCTCGGTAAGGTCCTCGATGAATCTACTCAAACAGCTGAACTCTCCAGCGTACTCCTCAACGGTCTGGTTCCCCTGAAACAAACTCTCGAACTGCGTCTCCAAATCACGGAGTACGATATCGGAAAAGAATTTCTCCTTGAATAGTTTCTTGAACGCTGCCCAAGTCTGACCGGCTGTACCAATTCTTGGGTCCGTCTGGTACCAGGTACGGGCCAAGTCCTGCATCTGACTGGCGGCTGCCTCGATCTGTAATCCTGCTGGTATCTGTGCCAATCGAAATATCTCCTCAATGTGCTCTATCCAATGGTCAGCGTATATGATGCCCTCTGTACCCTTGAAGTCTCGGGGTCCTATCTTTTTGAAGGAACGAATGTCTAAAGTCCTCGGCTGATGCGGCAGCATCTGGCCTCCCTGTGGCTGAGCAGCTACCAGCTCCACTGTCATCCTGACCAACTGGTGAGTATCTTGTATGCTCTGTCGGATATCAGCAGACTGGCTCTGCTGAATCTGTTGCAGAAACTCCATGAATCGCTGGAAGAGGGTAAACATCTGAGCCGCATCTACTGTCCCTGAAGGTAACTGCTGGTACATATCTGGAATGACGGGGGAAGACCTCCGGACAGGTGGAGGTGAGCTCCCAAAAGCTGCAGAAACTCCTATATGAGCAAATAGAGGGTGATGTGGTCCCAACGTCCACAATCAGGCGAGGGGTGGTAGGCCTCTCACCAGCGTCTGCTGGGCCAGAGTGATGCGATCGTGTCTCGATCACCATCCTGGAGACAGATCAAACAAGGAATCAATACTGAGATAGAATCGATAATTCAAGGGAGGACAGTTATCCAAGGAAGCAAATTTTTAACAGGAATTTACATGGCAGGAATCCAGTTAAGAGTTTTTCCGAATGTGATTGAATACCTCAAATAAATCCTAATCCTACTGTAGGCTGTAGTGGTACTCTAGTTCGAATACCACTACATAAACTCGACCAGCATGGGCCACCACTAAAAATGTGTCACGACCCGCACCCACTGTGAGGGTACGAGAGCGTAACAACGCCCAGCCTACGCCGCAGTGTCGGCGGTAGAACGCTGTTCTAGGTCATGAACTACTAACATAATATGAATACTCTCCATAAGGAGGCCAACACAAAGGTACAACTCAATCACAATCTAGAGATAGAATATGGCACGATAAAATAGATAAGAGAATCCTCAACTGAGGTACAACAGAAATGAAATACAAGTCTAATCATCTCTAAAAATATACAACTCTGAATCAAGAACAACAACTAAACATAAAATGGAAAACAGTCTAAGCTATCTATACTAAGCAGGGTATCGTCCTCAGCAGCTGCCTGAACCTCCCCAGGGGTCCAGGTCGCGAGTGTCATCTAGGCAAGCTCCAAGTAAGGGGTGCAGGGTTCCTCATCATCCTCTGTAAAATTTTCAACAGGTCCAGTCAGGACGGGAGCGAGCACAGTACATCTCAACAGTTCATAGCAGGTTAGAAAATATAATCATGCAGTAAAGTAAGATATAGATACTGAAGGAAATGCAGTATGTTAACAGAGAGAGAACTGTAATAGAAATATCTACTATAAGTAGAGAGCTACCAGTGACTAGTGATTTAGAGTATAAAGTCGACATGTGAACGGCTTGATTTGTACATGGCTATACTAAAGAGGCGTACATAGCTATTCTATTTTAGAAATTGTTCACATGGCTATTTATACTCCCCCGTACCCCCAACTAATACACAAGGATCCAAACAGGTTATATTATGATTCTATGTAACAGCCCCCGAATGGTAGTAGACCCCGAAGGTGATAGACCCCGAAGGTAATAGACCCCGAAGGTAATAGACCCCGAAGGTGATACATAGTAGTCCCAAAAATAGGGATTCTGATAGACCCAATAAATGGGATAAGGATTCAAGGAAGACTCTGTGATCATATGAGTATATGTCACAAGTGATCAAAGAACCAAAGAAGCATATGATACGCTATGTAAGTGAAACGCACAGAACATAGAGTACCCGATGCTCCCTGAAGGGATGACATCTCAAGAAGGGATCCATATAGTACTAATCCGTGTGACCAACGTGACAGTATCAAGTAAAGTCATTTAATACAGGAAATAATTCTAAGTAGGATATGAAATGATCAGAGAATGTACTTGCCTCGTATTTGAATGTCTGAAGTAAATGTACTATCCGAGATGAGGTACCTGACTCCTAGTTAGAGCAACACAAGTCAAGATGTATACAGAGGGTGATATATGTAATGTACAATGCATCTGCATGCTGTCTAGGTTAAACTAGGCTAAAGTTGACACTTGGTCAACTCTAGTCAACCACACTAGTCAAACTAGGTCAAGTCCTAGCCCAAACAAGTCTAACAAGTCTCACTAAGCCTAACCAAACCTAGTCTAGCAATCACACACCAATCACAAGGCTATACAAGCCAAACACAAGCACATATCAAGGCACATCCTATTCATGCATATTCAACATTATATATACATATGGAGATAGAGAGATAAAGAGCTAGCAATGTGTAGAGGCTATGTGGTTAGTGTGTGTGTACATGAAGGTGTATAGCAAGAATGGTTCAACACTAGCTAACTATTCATGGCATCTACTATATTCCTACACCTATATACATTCACATGTAATGCATACATATATACATAGATATATAGAGAGAGGGCTAAGGGGATAACTACAAGTGTGTGTTAGAGTGAGTGCAACAGTGAGTGACAGATGTAGAGGACTGTTAGGGTGTCATGTGGTGTGTGTGTGTTAACATTTGTGTTGTGAGAGATGGGTGAGTGTGTGGACTGATAGTGTAATGTGTCTCAGAATTTGGGTGACAGTTTACAGTTTGAATCAAACTCGGTGTACATATATAAATAAATACTCAGGTTTATGTCAAGCCCCAACCTACATTCAATTTACAACATAGGAAATTCTCAGTTCTCTGTGTGAGGGTTCATGTGTCCCTGCGTGTGTGAGCTAAGGCATGGCAATGGGGGTAGTGTGATATCTCAAGAGTGTGTGTACAAATATACTGTCAAGAACAGGGGAATATTGTATGTGTGTATACTGTGTTTGCAGGCAGTACAATTAGTGAAATAAGAAGAGAAATATGTGTGTGAACCAGTGTCAATATGTGTGCAGGAATACTCAAAACAGTGAAGGGAACAACAGGAAAGGAAAATCAGTAAAACATTTTAAAAACAGTCAATGTAACATGAAGACAGGAAGACATGGACCCATTCTCAGGTTTATACAAAACCGGAAACTTAATCTCAGTTATAAAGACTTCAATCAGATTATTGAACCCACCCCCTTCCTGCCAGAATTCAAGTTGAGAATGAACTCAAAACCAAAACTCCCAACTCACAACCAAAACCTATATTTGATTCTAGAAACTAATTTAGCATAAAAATGTAACATATGGAAAACCATATCAGTTGAATACACAGAACAATTAGAAAAACAAATAGGTTTTCAAAACTGGGAACTTACTGAACATGAGTATCAGTGAAACAGTGATTCCTCCCAATTCGAATCCCATTCCAAACTCAAAATCACATTTGAACCTCAAAACTTAACACCAATCAGTGAACAACAATTAGGAGTATAGATTAGAGTTTATAAAACCTACATTAATCAGGTTATTAACAGGTTAACTCATCCACCAAACTCAACTTGGAAAAACTGGAAAGTAACAGGATTCAATATCAGAACTTGGTTAAATGAGAAATCGAAATAGCAAAATCAACTAACCATGAATCTAATGCTTGGTAATTGAAAACAACCCTCGTGCACAACCCCACACATTCATTTCGTGTCACCCAAGGCCGGACACGGCGTGTCCACATCAAGAACATCAAAATGACACACACAGTGCACTGTCAGTGCACTGTCTCGTGCACACGTGCACTTGTGTCGTGTGCACGACACAAGACACGAGAGGATCTCGTGGTCATACACATGGGTAGCCCACCTATAGGGCTACCTCATGGGCCCACTGGCCTGTGTCCACGACGTGTCAGGGTCGGACACAAGACCCGTATCAGTAGGTGAAACCCACAGTGCACACCCACAGCGTAAACCCCGTGCATGATCAAAACCTCCCTCGATACGACACGGGGACACGTAGGACTTGACACATGGCGTGTCAGTCAGTGCCCCATGACTCGTGTCGAGTTTCGTGTCAAACTAAAGCGTGTCGTGTCCGCTACAGGGCCCGAGTAGCAGGGGATCCCTGTAGCACGCGCGCGAGCGTGCGCACGCGCGTGTCCACACCACAAAATCGACACAGAACGACATGAAAACTACGACACAAGGACAGGAACCTATAAACCAGATCAAAATCATATTTTCTATTCAAAAACATTTGACAAACCCGATCGAAATGCCCTTTGAGGCATTTCGTCGAACACTCTGTCCTAGCTTCTGGTACGTATCCAGAACGGACACGAAACCTCTGATACTCGACACAAGAACTATCCAGACCTTAGGGGGACCCTTAGGGCTTCCTATTCATGAAGACTAATTGAAAATCCATAGAGATTTGAGAGAGTTACCTCTTGATGAACTTCCAATGGAAAACCCCCTATTCAAAGCTCTCCACTTGATGACCCAATCAATCCAAAACAACTTCTAACTGAGATGAGACCTTAGCAATAGCAAGAACAATCATATCAGGACCTATTGGAATAATTTAGAAAGAAAAAGGAAGAGGAAAGGAGTTCTAGAAATTAAAATACAATAAAACTAACCGCCTTGAAATTAGGGCTTTTCCTAAGAAAGAGGCAACCCTAGATTTTAGGAGGGGTTTTATATGATGGGGATCCCTAGGTGGATAGGTGGCCGGCCACTACATCCTTAGGGTTAGGGTTTTGTCAAAACATTGGGCCTTGGGCCAAGTTACATAGGCTAAGGTTTATTTAATTAATAAGGACTCCAAGTCATAAGTCATTGCTTATGGCTTTCTAATCCTTTTGCTAAAATGACTAAACCAAGTGTTAGGTTAGGTTAGACTAGAGTCACTTGACCTAACCATGACCCACTAACTAGGGTTAGCTCCTAGGTTGGTCTACAAGGTCAACACTAGTCAAAAGTCAACCTAGTTCCAACAATCTCAAATAATTCCTAAAAATTCCCATAAATTCTAATTAATTCTAATAAAATCAAATAACCCCAAAAATGTCTAAATACCCTAATCACATGGCTAGGCTCTAGGGTAGGCAGTATCTACTATTCACTAGCACAACACCAAAATCACAAGTCATAAATTTAAATAGTTTAAAATTAATTAAAAATCACTAAAATTCTAATATGAAATAAATATCATTAATTAATAATTATAATTATAAAATTTCAAAATTACCCTCTTCTGGAAAACTGGGTATTACACTACTCCAACAAGCCTTGTCCGTAGCATTAAGAGGACTTCTACCAAAGGGCACGAGAACTGCAATATTTTGACTTTGTTTATTTTTTAATGAATTATGCCAAAGAGTGATTGATAAAAACAAATTGGAACAAGTCAAAATTGAAGTTGCAGAAACATTGTGCTCATTAGAAAGATTTTTTCCTCTATTATTTTTTGATGTTATAGTGCATCTTACAATTCATCTTGCACGAGAAGCTCGAATTGGTGGGCCAGTACAGTTTCGTTGGATGTACCCCTTTGAAAGGTAATACATTGTATTTTAAATTAATAATATACTTATAAATTATTCTATACTCTTATAATATTAGTTTTTATTCAGATTTATGAAGGTTCTAAAAGGATATGTTAGAAATCGTTCACGACCTGAAGGATGTATAGCAGAAAGGTATCTTGTTGAAGAGTGCTCAAGTTTTTGTAGCGGGTACATAAAGCAAGCTACTAAAATTGGTGCTCAACATAGACGCAATGATGATTTTGACAATGAAACTATTGGAGAAGGAAGGCCAATTTCTAAGGAAAAAATGATGACTATGTCTTCTGACATGTTAGAGATCGCTCATTGTACTGTTTTGTTTAATAGTTTTGAAGTCGAACCATATACTAAGTAAGTATGATACCAAATTGTAATCTTATTTTCACTTACTATGTTCTTATGTGCTTATATTTTAATACCAGAATGCATTTAGAGGAGCTTAAGCATTTGGATAGGCGTCTTTTGAAGAATGAATTACAAAAGAGACATATAGAGACTTTCATAGGATGGCTAGCAAATAAAGTCAAAAAGGGCCATGCTGGTACTATGTCGAGCACATTAAGGTGGCTAGCTTATGGACCTAAAAAAGATGTAATGTCGTTCTCAGGTTATGTCATCAATGGTCATCGATTTCATACAAAAGCTGCCGAGAAAAGTACACAAAATAGTGGTATTTCAATTGAAGCAGAAACGATTTGTCGATCTAGTGCAAGAGACACATCTCATGTCATTGGAAAAGTATCTTATTATGGGGTTATTAGTGACATAATTTTGCTTGACTACTACAACTTTCAAGTTCCTTTATTTCAATGTGATTGGGCAAACATAGAAAATGGTGTCAAAGTTGAAGAGGGATTTACATTGGTTAACCTTCACCAAGGACAAAGCCAATTTGAAAAAGATTCGTTTCTTTTAGTATCACATGCAAAACAAGTATTTTATTCAAGAGATAGTGATGAATCACATTAGTATGTTGTTTTAAAAGCACCACCAAGAGGTTTTTATGAGTTAGAAAGCTTCGAAGAGGATGCATACATGTCATGTGCACCATTAGATGTATTACAACTTGATCCGAATCTTGATGGTGAAGGTTATGTAAGACATGATTGTGAGAAGATTACTTTGGATAAGGTAAATAATTTTTGACATGGAGGTCATTTTAATATTTAATGTGTTACATTATTCATTAATTTGCAGTTATTGATTATGTTGCAGGTATATGGTGCTTCCGAGTATTAACTAAGATGGGGAATCTGGTCATAAGACCATATATTGTTGAAGCTACCTTGTTTCAAGTGTTGGTGTTTGCAATGTCATTAGATTTCTGCTTATGTTTGGTTTAGATTTTGTTTATGTTTGGTTCTATCAATATAGCTATGTTTCAGATTTTTTTGGTTCTATTGTAATTTCTTTTTCCAGAATGATTCAAATATTTTGGGCAAATCCATGTTTTATAAATAAGAGAAAACAGCTGCAACTACTTCTGTGTTAAGTTCTTTTGGGCAAATCAGTCAAAATTTGCTGCGTGCATAAACTATTATCTGTGCCTTCGCAAAGTTGGAAGCTATATGTATACATATAAAATTAAAACCTTTAATTGTATGTGCACAGAGGACTTGATCTAGGACTCGTATCTGAGTATCGGTACAATCCAAACATATTGAACCAATGGAAGAAAAAAATGTCAAATTTTGCCTTTAATGAATATGAAAGTTCATAATTCATTCAACTTACCATGGAAGGTTAAATATTAAGACTGAAGGTACTTTTTCTTAAACCAGCTCATTCCTCTACTGCCCCATGTGTAGCATACCCAACTACTAGCAATCTCCTTACTATATTGTTCTGCCAAGTAGTTTATTGTTATTCTTAAATCCTCTTTTATGTTTTGTTCAGGATTAGATATTACTATTCACCTATATTTTTTAACATGGCTAATCCTCTTTTATGTTTTGTTCAGTAATTTATTTTTTTCTAGCTCCACAAGTCAATTTAGAAAATGAACATGTTGGGATCAGGTGAAGTAGGGATCCGGTGAAGTAAGCTCAATTTAACTTTATAATATGTTTTTTAATAATATATTGGTGAAGAATTTTTAGTTCTTATTATTTGCTTGTTTTATGAAGTCTTCCAAAAAAGGTGCAAAACGAGGAGTGAAACAAAATTTAGTTGTCATTGCCAAAACCATGCAAAGAGGAAATGAAGGTGTAAGAATATCACATGAAGACTCTAACTCTCCTCCTAACTTGTCACCTAATACACCAAGTGACCAAAATCAATCAAATTATAATATGCTTGAAAAGAAGAATACCAGGGGTAAGTCTAAAATGGATCATATTTGCAAGTGAAAAAGTTCGGTTCTGGTGGATTTCAATCATAGCGGACAACCAATTGGAGATATTGCAGCTGAATTTGCTAGTTTTTTGGGCTCGACGGTAAGAGAATTAGTGCCAGTGACAATGGAGAGTTGGATGGATCTTTCTGATGATTTTAGAGATCAAATATGGGAGCACATTACGATAATATTTATATACATCGTACTTACATATTAGACATAAGATGGTTTTTATTGATTGCAATGTTTTTTCTTATAGCAAAAATATATACTTGATGATTGTCACAAGACATATACATTCCAAAAGTTGGGAAAGCATTGGCGTGATCATAAATCTAATTTGATGAAAGAGGTGATGGAGCAAGCAAAAGTTGTAGGTTTGCCACGAGCACTCACCCTCCTCAAACCTGACAATATACCAGTCTTTAAAGATTGGAAGGCTTTTGTAATAAAGAGAAGTGCTCCAGAATTTAAGGCAAGTGTTGCTAGTTTCACTGGTCTAATATAATTTTTTTTTCTAAGTATTTGCTATTGCCATGTAATGTATATATTTCATATGGAAATTTAGGAAAGAAGTGAAAGATTTAAGAAGATGCAGAAAAGTCAAATTTTGTTGCATACAACTAGTCACAAGGGATATGCTCGTCTAGAGGATGAAATGGTAACTAAGTGATACACATATGCATGTTACCTAAAAACCTGTTTTATTACCTCAATTATTTTGTTAGGCTTAACTGATTTTTACTCTCTGTTTGTTACCTAAAATTGGTCTTGTAGCGTCAACAAAGTGATGATCCCGATTCCATACAAAGAGTTGAAGTATGGATCAAGGGACATCAGAGGAAGACAGGTACATTGAGTGAAGAGGCTAAGAGAATTTTGGTAAGTGCTTGTTATTTATTTTGTACTCTTTGTTCTACATTATAACACATGAACCATTCTTGTAGTGTTTGTAGTTCTTGATATATTTGTGGCTAAAGCAGGGTAATATCAGCCTGTATCTGAGTTAGGCATAATAAAAAAAATATCAGCCCGTATCTGAGTTTTTTCTACTTGGGCAGCAGATTTATTTTGCTTATTTACAGAGAATTGTGCATTTTGCTTATGGCCCTTCTGAACTATAGTGGTCCATGTAGAAAATTCTAGCTCTTCTTGTTAAGAATCTTAAGATTCTTTGTGCTTTTTTCTAACAGTATCTTATACTGAGATAGGTTGGAGTATCAGAGAAAATAGGTTGGAGTATCTTATAACACTAATTATAAGATACGATTACCAACTGATATGTAGGGGATTGTAACAGTATCTTATAATAAGGAGTAAGTGAGCAGCCATAAGTGAGCAGCCTGTAGAAACAGAGCTTTAGAAGCTTCAGTATCGTATTTCAGATACAGTTCTGAAATGTCAATTTCTGTTTGTACAGAGTACCTACGCTACATACCGACAATAATGCATAGCAATACGATAGGGACAGGATGACACAGACACCATATTGATTTAGTGTGTCCTTGTGTAGTCGGAGTGTTTGTGTCATGTCTGGCATGGCGAGACACGGACACTTCACAGATTTTGGAGTGCCTAGGTAGAAAAGAGGGTATATTAGTTATGGAAGCCTATGAACTATCAGAAAATATTGTCCATATTGTTGCCTTGTGGCTTGTCCTCACTAACCATAGAGATAATTATGTAGATGATGAATGTTTTAAGATGAAGGCTTAAGTGGTTAGTGTTACTATTCCGGAATCTGACTATTTATTATGAATTAATGTTTTTCTTTTCAATAAGAAGAGTTCAGTTTGATGGTTTGGAAGCAACTTGATAACAAATGTATTGTTTTACATGGGTGATATACTAATATACATCTGCAATCAGTATATTGAGAATTTTGGATGAACTCAAGTTACAGATGTTGTTTGTTGCAGATGCCAAATGTTAACCTTACTGGACTTCTGTGTTCTTCATTGAACGGGCAGATTAGGTTTTTACGTCGAGAGTTCACTTCCAAGACTTGGGTTTTACTGCATGGTTTCATGTATCTGAAAGGAATAGGTAAGGGATCTCTGAGCCACATGACATCCATATCCTGATAGAGTAAAGATAAAACATATGAAAAATATGCACACTTTTGAGTTAACTGAAGTAATACTAGGTAAGTTTCAATTGTTTAAAATTGGTATCATTAGAGGACTATGACCATGACCATTTTGTTGAAATTATAGTTTGCAGTATCAGCCGATACTGATCCGATATTGTGGATACAGACATGTACCGATATCAAAAATATGTATAAAATATTTTTTCTAAAATGTTAATTATTTATTTTTCGATATCAAAAAATCTGATACTTCGATCTAAAACTACCGATACTGTTGATACATCAATTCCGATACTCGTAGGAATGGTTCGATCCAGATTGGTAACACTCATTAGACTCTTCTGTGCTCTTGGTTCCCTGAATCTTTACTTTTCGTCCAAGGTAGTATTTTTGTATCTATTTTTATTTGAGAGGTAGTAAGATTATTCATGTCTTGTTATTATCCTCTATAAGCTTATCCAGATTGGTAACACTTATTCATGTCTTGCTTCCTACAAGGTAGCAAGCTTGCTAGGTCCCTGTAAGCTTATCCAAATTGGTAACACTTATTCATGTCTTCTGTGCTCGTAGGTCCCTGTAAGCTTATCCATATTAGTAACACTTATTCATGTTTTGCTTCCTACAAGGTAGTAAGCTTGCTATTATCCTTTGTTAATCAAGTGTATCCATTTTTGTTTCCACTTTTATTTGAGAGATAGGAATGAACTTTTCATTCCTTCTAGTAGGACTACATCTTCATCTACAATCAGTTGAAAGAAAAAATAGGTTGTACATGTGTACATTAACCTACAATTGTGGTGCATGTTTTATTTGTGTACAGTAACCTACAATTCCTTATTACATGTAATTCGTCAGCTTTCTTATGTTGATGACTTTGTTTTAGAAATGTGTTCTGGTAGATAGTGTTCACCATTTGTTCATACTATTGTATCATTCTAAAATTACCTACTGTATAATTTATTGTTAGGATGACATAGAAGATACTCATAAGTTGGCAACACCATCAAAAAAAAAAAATCTTTTGAAGTTGATGCTGTTTCGAAAGTAATTGGTTCCGAATGACGAGGAAGAGTAAGAGGGCTTGGCTTTGGGGCAACTCCTTCAAAAGTGGAAGGCCAAAAATATTATCGTGACAAATTCAATAAATTGGAAAGTGAATTGATTGAATTGAGAAACTTATATAAAACCATTGCTGAAAAGATTATTGGAAAAAATAACACTGTAAGTTTCAAATTCGACATAGTATTTTTGTTCTTTATTGTATACTGACTTGTTTAATAGTTAATGTGTTTTTCATGCATGTAGCAAATTGAAAACTCAAACACTAGGGAAAAGGCTAACTCAAAATATGGGGTTCAAAGTTCTACCAATCGTGGGATAACGCAAACAAGGCGAGAAAAGGAAAATACAGAAAATCCAAGTTCCCCTAACATTGGGACAAAATGCAAATTGTTGAATTGGGAGACAGGTTTATAAGTTGTTGCAATTGGTGAGATTGCATCTACAAATCCAAAGGATTTGGTCCATCATGTGGCTATAGGAAACGAGTGCTACAAACTTTGGGTTCATGAAGTAATTGATTATGAGGTGACTTTGTATCGGCCGACACGTGAATTTTTTTCTTCTACATGAGGCTTTATCGAGTACAATTGTGTGGCCTATAAAGTATCTCAAATTTGACTAGTGGTAACACTTTTGAGGTAACGTAATATGCCTATCCTTTTCTTTATCCCTTTTTGGTCTTGTTTTCTTTTATCTTTTGGAGTCTTCGGTACTTATTGTTTTGTTATCTATGCTACAGGGGTCATCTTTAGTTTCCTAGTCCTGAAAGTATCCTTTGGGGTCGCCACTTGGTTGCTAGGATATCCAGGTAACTATGCTCACTCCATAACAAGTAACAGAGCTTTTCTTTTTCGCCCTCTACATCTTATGATAAATTTTATTCTATGAAAGTTGCTTCAGCTTTCAGTTGCATTATTGTTGCATTATCAAGTCATCTTAATTAAATTTTGGATGGGTGTATTGAAGTAACATTTCTGACTTCTTTTTGTACTACCAGGATTCAGTTTTAGTTTGCTTATTAATTATTCAATTTCAAACTTCTTTTTGTAATACCAGGATTCAGTTACTGACTTCTTTTTGTACTGACTTCTTTTTGATGGGTGTATTGAAGTAAAAAAATCTTTTGCTTATTAATTGTTCAACATCCTACAATTTCAGTTTGTAGGATTCAGTTTTTTGTGTTTAAAATTAGTTCTTTGGTTTTGGAAAGGTGCTCAAGCTCTGTTAGGTTTTCATCATTCTTTAAGTTATTAATTTGTTGTCATTTTTCTTTCATGCTTTATATCATTATGCTCCATGCTGCCAGATTGTCGTCATTAATGTGGGATTTTATTGTTATGTAACAGGTTACTTAAAAGATTACTCCTTATTTTGCTATTTGCTTGGAGGATGAGGATGTTGACCTCACACTTTTGATGCATGGGTGATTACTGGACCATGGCCTTAAAATATTTTTTTTCTTCGTAAAGGAAATTAAGGAATCAATATATTTTGTGTAGGCCTATGTTAAGTATACAATATCTTTTTGGTGACATTTTATTTCATGATTTGGAATTCAGATGACTTTTACCATTGTTATAATTTCCAAATAGGCCTTGGTAGGCAAATTCAGATGACTTTTATCATTTTATTTCATGTTTGGGAATTTCTTATGACACTTGTTGTGTACAGTACTATCTTTTGATTATGGAATTGGATGATTTGGTATTATTGTTTCAATGAAAGTTATTACTTTTCACAATTGTGATAAGAAATGGATTTGGATGATTTGGTATTATTCTTATATGTTCAGGTATTGAATGTAAAAGTAAAATTGATTATACAAAAAATGAGATTTTTTTTAAAAAAGTTGAAGAGAATTTAAGGCGTGCATAATATGTCATAATTGATACTTTTTCCGACATTCAATAGATGTCATAATTGACAAATAATGAGAGGCAAAGGTATGTTGTAAAATATATTTCACAGCGTACAGCAGATTGCCGTGATTATGTATTAAGAGCGTGCCAATGAATGTCGTGAATATGCATTAAGGACGTGCCGTTAAATGTCGTAATTGTGGATTAACGGCATGCAATTACATGCCATAATTGACTTTTAACGACACATAATGAATGCCGTGAATTATTATAGACGGCGTATATATCGAGTTTTTATGGCACACAGTTTATGTCGTCTAAACTATCATTTTTTTACGGTATGGCCAAATACGGAGTGAGGATGTGCGCCGTCTAAAGTGATTCACGGCGCACATTGCGCGCCGTAAAAACACACTTTTCCTGTAGTGTTATTCTTGAACTCGGGCATATTCATCTTTTTAAGCATATGCTCATAGATGTCCTCCCGGAGCCAGACCTTCCTCCCACTGCGGATGTCATCCTTCGCGTCCCACAGCTTCTTCCCGGCGACTTTTTTGTATGTCTTGATGATCTCCATCTCGCGATGGGGGGGCCACCAGAACGTCATCTGACATACAAATTCCAATATCAAGTAATGGTGGATTAAAGAATAATTAATAGTTAAGTAATCAAAAGATATATATATATATACATACCCTCATCTAGTCGAGCCAGATGTACCGCGACTCCGGAGGCACCTCACTAAAATTGAGGTAGAGGCAATGAAAGTTTTGTCTAATAATGAGCCCTAGCTCCCTGGTAGCATCCCACAGAAAAAACCTACAAAGAAGCAACGACTGGATTATTTACTTGAATAAATGAAACAAATTAAAAAAATAACTTACAAAATACAAATTTACTTAAAGTTCACCCGTGGGCCATAGCTCCCGTCAGAACTCCCATGTCGGTCTCTCTTGTGGCGTCGGAGGATCCAAGGGTCCGCGAATGTACTCACCAATAACTGGATGGAACTAAATCTGTGGATACTCTGGAGCCCACCGTACAGTAAATAGAGGATCTGCTGGCGGAACGAACGATGGGTCGACATCTGACGTCCTCTCAGAGACAATGGATGGCGATACCCCTGGGTAGATCGAGGGCGGGATGAGGAGGTCTCCGGGGTAGTCTCCGGGTCGGGCTCGATAGATGTGATCACATCTCGGTGAAGGCGACCACGACCACCACGGTCGCCGCGACCGCCTGTGGCCATGACCTGTTAGAACACATAAACATAATTAACAATATATAAGTATAAATAAATAGAAGACTAAATTAAAATATACTACCAGCAGTACGAAAAGTGCCGACGCGACCAACAAGAAGACTAGGAGTGCCATCTGCAAAAAAAAAATCATACAATAAGTAGATGAATCGAACGACAAAAGCATGAAATAAAATAAGAATGTAGAAGTATAAATTAAAATAACTAAACTGCAATAAATTCACTAAGTTAGTTGTAAGTGTTTGTAGGAGGTAATAAATTCACTAAGTTATAAGTATTTTTACGAGGTAAAAGTAAATTCACTAAGTTAGTTGGAAGTGTTTTTATATACCGATATATTTTTAATCTAATCATCGTCTTCGTCTTCGTCTTCGTCTTCGTCCTCGTCCTCGGCCTCGGCCTCGTCCTCGTCCTCGTCTTCAGCCTCATCCATATCCTTAACCTCAACTTCATCTATATCCTCATCGTCATCCTCATTAAGTTCTTCTTCTTCTTCTTTTTCTACAGCCTGATCAATAATTGGGATAAGACGCCTCTTTGTCCCATGGTTGACGGCTAAGTCTTGTATATCAACATCTTCCTTCCCTCTATTTTTCTCAATAATATCTTCAACATCCATGGTATCCGACTGTTGTCCCAAGTATTGGGGCTTTTCGACCTGGTCCTCTTGGTATGCTGGGTCTCCAACGTTAAATGTATTTTTAGATTTAATCTTGCATACTGCCCGCCAGTCAAATCAATATCTATGATGCCTTGGGTAGCTTGTATAGTAGACTCGAACAACTTGACTTGCTATCGCAAACGTGTTGGACCCTCTATATCTCCTGCGATGGTTCATATCGATGATTCCAAATTGTTACCGATTCTCCATCCGATATTTGTTGTTGTATCGAACCACTCACATTTGAACAACATAATATGCATATGATATGGGGCAGGATATTGTAAATCTACAATATCCCGAAGTACTCCATAATAGTCAAAGTCCGGCTCATCATCATAGATGGTGCCTCTAATACAAATCCCAAAATCCTTTGTATTGAAGCCGTCATTTAGAAATTCGACATTTATAACATTCTGAGTTGCCTTAAACTTGAAGTCGTTAACGACATAGCCTGGCCAAGTCTTTGCTTGCTTAATCGGTCCCAATGCCAAATAACGAAGGCTCTTATTTTTTAGGGTTGTTTCATGCAATAAAACCTGTAAACACATATTGATAATTTAAATATTTTAGCTGCATATATTTTAATGGTAGCCACATAACATATTATCTTAGTTACTTACGTATTTGCGAAACCATGACGGAAAGTTACAGTCAACCTCTCTTTGAAGTCCCTCGTCAGTAATATCGGGTGTCCTCAATTTGACTTCATCTCTAAATACACTGATAGAGAGAATAATAATGAGTCTGTATATTTCCTTCACCAAATTAGAGATTATAACGAGTGTAAGTGTAGTCACTTCTCCAAATCTCTTACTTCTTGTATGTCACAATTTAACAAGACATATAGGGAAGCTGTATCAAACTCATCGTCAGTCAACCACCGTTTCTTACTAGCCCCAATAGGCTTGCCCCTTATATTAGATATGTCTACATCCTCAACATCTTCGTCATTCCTTGGAGGTCTATTTCGATTTATCTGGACATGAGTATCAAAATAAATGGAGCAAAAGTTTGTATATCGAAGCCTCTAGATGAGCCTTGTTGCCAACTTTCTTCTTTAGATGGTGTAGGTACCTAGAGAGACAAATTATCTTAAATTAATAATGAATTGTAAAATCCATTTAATTTATATCGATGTTTCTTTACCTTTCAAATGGGTACATCCATCGATAATGAACAGATGCACTGATACAGGCTTCGTATGGTAGACGAATCGGTAGATGCTCCATGCTGCTGAAGAAGCCCGATGGAAATACTTTCTCCAACTTGCAAATTGTTAAGACAATCTTCTTCTCAAGTTCAACCATATGTTGCACCGACAGCTTAGTTAAACAAATGTCCCTGAAGAATGTAGATAGCTCGGCCAACGGAAACCATACAGCAGAAGACAACAACTCTCTCAAAGCAAAGGGCAATAATCTTTCCATAAACACATGGCAGTCTTGACTCTTCATTCCCGTTAGTTTGCGTTCATTGAGATCAACGCATCTAAACAAATTCGACACATAGCCGTCGGGAAATCTTACAGTAGATATTGACTTACAGATTATTAATCTATCTTCCATGCTCAATGTGTATTACGCTATCAGCTTAGTTAGTTGTCCACCAGCTCCCCTTTGTATCAAGTTTAGATGAGGACGCTTACATATCTCGGCTATGTATTGTCTTGCTTTTGGATTGTCCTTCGTCTTTCCTTTAATATCCATAATAGTATTGAAGACATTATCGAACACATTCTTTTCGACACGTATGACATCAAGATTATGCCTTATAAGATTATCTTTCCAATAAGGCAAGTCCCAGAAGATACTCCGCTTTGTCCAGTTATGGCTGTGTCCGAACCCCTCAACACAATTATTCGATATTGGATCTTCTATTACGGTGGGCGAATCATTTACATCCTCCTAAGTATCGTATCTCGACAATCTGGCAGGCGAATGAGAAAATTCATGTTTTCCAGCTCTGAATGCATCCTTTTTCTTTCTCCAAGGATGAGTCACGGGCAGAAATTGATGGTGAAAGTCAAAGAAAGAAGTTTTTCCTCCATGCTTAAGGCGGAACGCCTTACTCTTTTCCATGCATATCGGACAAGACATAGTGTCGTGCATACTCCATCCTGATAGCATACCGTATGCTAAAAAATCATTAATTGTCTACATCAGTGAAGCTCTCATCTAAAGTTCACTTTTCTGGAAATATCTTAGGTCGTGACGCCAAATAGGAGGCCACATGACCCGAATGAGAAGAAGGGGAGTAGGGAGGCTCACTCTATTCAATTTCATGGTGATACCGATTCCGATACCGATATTGTAAACCTTGGTTAATATTAATATTTTCATACTTCTCTAGGCCACATGACCCGAATAAGAGGCCACACGGAATTTTCTGTCGCTAATCTTCCGTCGCCAAAACCCTATTTTTTGTAGTGCTGGTTCCGTCACTCACAGCCCGACGTCGAGCCTTCCAGAGCAGCGGTGAGCTTCTCACCTCTCCCACTCTCTCTCGATCCCCTTTCCTTACTCTCTCTAGCTCTCTCTCTCTCTCCTTCCCTATTTTTATCTCTTCCTCCACTTTCTCCTTATTCTGAGTAAAGAGATAAGGTTTAAGTGATTTTTTTTAAATTGGGCTTGAATTGCTTAGTAGGCTATACATTAATGGGCTGGGCCTCTGGCTTAGAATCATAAAATAAACTAATTATTCATCCTTGGGTTAAATTTTGACTGAAATGTATAAATAATATTGAATTAGCTTTAAATATATTAGGCTGATGAATAATTTGGCCAATTATTTTACATGGGTTATGTTTTAATTATGGGCTAATATTTTTGGCCCTATATAAATATTTAGTTTGGTGATTAGTAATGGTATAAATATATATTTTATATTTATACCATTACTAAATATATATTATATTTTATATTTATACAATTATATATATATATATATATATATTGGATTTATAATTTTGGGTTTTGGACTAAAAAGCTTGACATGAAAGATATTCTATTTTTGTCTCTATTACAGTTAAATAATTTAAGGGCCCTAGTTAAGATTAAATATTTATTTAAAGATGAGCTTTTAAAGTAATGTTTAATTTGTTGGGCTTATAAATTATAAGCCCTTTGGCTTTGCTTAAATATTGGATTTTTGGATATATATGTTATTTAGTAATATGATTAATTATTTGGGGATGAAATATATCTATATATATAATATTACTTAAATTAGGCTTATATATATAATTAATGATAAGTATATTTCTAATAGGCCTTCATTTACTTTAATGATTTGGAATATATGTTTTCTATATAAAGTAATATTCGTTCATAAGCTTTTATGTATAGCTAAATTAACCCTCCCTTAGCGTAACTTTGTTATCATTGAGCATATATAATTTGTGTATCTTTGTCTTCTTGCGGGCTGTTATAGACCCGAATGTCTTTATCTCGAAAATCATGCCAACCTTCAACCATCTATTAGAAGTGTAGCACCTGAACCTATTCTGTGTTGACACGTTCGTGTCACGCACGTCGACTCCAACTAAACTGAGGCAAGTACATTATACTATGAATTTACCTTTGTATTATAAATGCTATTGTGTATGAATGTTTCACACCATTTTTGTCAGTTGTTTTGACACTATGATCTGTGCACATGGACGGTTTGTCTTGACTCATGATTAAGTAATATACATGTAATGACTAGTGATTATCCGGGTTTGATGCCTGAGTCATAATTACTGTAATGCCCCGTCTCGCTCGGCTCAATCGGAGGAATCGAAACGCCAACGGCATTCGAACTTAGCTATGCAACGGCTGCTCGAAGACCCGTTCGGTCGAGGCTGTAGTGCCCCGCTCCCGTTGGGATGAAGCACTATGTAATAGGCTCGTGCCAAGTCAGACATGGTCGGGAACATAGATGGCTAGTCTGACTCGGCGACGAATTTGGTATACAAAAACCATGGCATCAATAAAATTGATTTGGACGAGTGATATGAGTACCGTTCCAACTAATGGATAGACTACTGTTGGAATAAGTCCTAGATGCGGTAGACGGCATCTTGGCGAAGGAACTCTAAAGGGAGTGATGCAACCCGTCTGCCGTTGGTTTTATTGGTTTTCTTGGCTTTATGAACGAATTATTGCGTGGATTTGATAGTGTGCTTTCGCGTCGATTTCTGAATGCGTCTTTGGGAATTTTGAAGGAAGGATTGAAGGAAGGGTTCTAATTCGATGCTCGTGCCATTGCAGGAGTTCGTGTAACTAACGCTTGACTGTCGCGAAGCGTTCTCCTACTCTTGGCGCAATCTCCTTAGGTGGGTGGTTCTTCGGCCCCTTCTTTTCTACTCCTTCCCTCCAACTAAATTCTTAAAGTTCAACGTTCAAATCGATGATGCTAATGGGATGTATGCTTGCCACTAAGATCAAGAGCTCGGGATAATATATCAACCTAGAGAAGTTAACTCTGAATCGATAGGTTCACACTAAGTAGAGAAAAGATAACGTTCTAAGAAAGTGGTAGAATATATTTCATGCCATGCAAAACACAACGATGAAAACCTTGGCTGCGGTACATCATGCCTCAGAGAATTTGGTGCCTACGGGTTGCTAAATCAGAACGTACGGTTTCGGGGAAAAGGACCCTTGCACGAGTAGAAATGATTATGTGATTTGATAATGGTTACGCTATACAATTTACTCCATACATATTAAACTGTTCATACATTCGCATGGTCAAGGACGACTTGTGCACAAGGTGAGCTTTCCTCGAGACGGTACCCGGGGCCCTGGGACCGAATCGGCCTAGGAGGAAATTATGGAAATCATGCTTCGGCGCGAGGCATTACGAGACCTCCAGTTAGGCTCGCTACCTGGACTGGAGGGCGCGTCGCAAGGCTACGTAATCGTCCTTCATAGTGTCGATATCACCAATGGCCGCATATAGGATAGATTGCATGCTCACCTATTGTCTTATGCAGGTGGTAAGTATCATGTATATTTTGTGCAGGAAAGGAGCACGGCCGTGGTAAGAATGCCTTTAAATTGGTTATGTGTCATCGTTTAAAATGTGCCTTCGATATGAACTGCAATTCATATAGTTCTAAATAGACAGATCACTTCGTATGCTAGAATCCTTAATAAGCAGCATCGGTTTAGACGAGTGGGTTCGTCCCATCCACTAGCAAGTGTGCTAACCCCCAACTCCCCAAGTAACGAGCGCGTTGAGGGAGCTCGAGACTAGACCTGAAGCTGAAGAACGGGAGGCGACACGAAGCTCTCCTATTTTGAAGTATTTTGAAGCCCAACTCTGATCGAAGGCTTTGTTCAAATGTATACAGGGGCGTGAATGTATGGAACAACAAGGATTATTTCAGGGCAAGGTTGTCGAGAGTTTTTCTTTTATGTGTCAAGATGTAGCCGCAACGGCATATGTAATATAAAAATGACCTTGCACATATTTTGCAAGCTTATGAATGAAAAGCTAAATTTCTTCTTATGCTATGTTTTCAACTCTCTGTACTGTTTAATTTCAACGCGTCGAGTCAAAAAGGAATTTCCAATTGCTCATTCTTGCCTTGTGCAAGTCTATTAAAGACTTGTACGGCATCACGTCCCGACCCGTGGGGATCGATTTATATCGAGTCAAGGCGATGGCGACCGATTCGGCGAGTCGGGGCATGACAAGTTGGTATTAGAGCACGGTTCACACCTCGGACCTTTCAAAATACTTTCTTTTAGATGATGCCATTGCAATTTTTCAAAAACTATGCTTTTCGACATATGCGACCTGAAATAATCGTTCCATACATATAAGCCCGTAGATATTTTGAAAATACTAACAGATTTGCTCAATTTTGTAGGAATGATGGAAAGACTGGGTGTCCCTGCTGTCAACACCATATTGATTAGTACGGATAGCACCGAAGGCGCGACGCCTAGCGAATCTGCCATGAAGCGACTACTATGCCTTATGGAACTCCAACAACGCCAGTCAGAGATGCATCAACGACAGCTGCAAGAACAGATCCAGGCCCAAATCGGTGCCCAACAAAAGCAAATGGAGGCCCTGACCCGGATCGTTAGCACCATAGCGACACAACAGAACTCAACGACCGTCATGTCCGAAGAAGAAGTGCAACCCGTAAAGACAAAACATATGTCTTCCTCCTCCCTGCTCAAGATGACCAAGTTCAAGAAGATGAACCCGCCTTAATTCAATGGTCGAGCAGAGCTTGACGAAGTCATGGGGTGGCTAGTAAAGATTGAGGGCCTGTTCAATCTCCTCAGCATCAAGGGGTCCAAGAGAGTCGGGTGCGCAGCGTTGCAGCTCAACTTGAGGGCCTACGACTGGTGGGAGGCGAAGAAACAGGAACTCCAAGAGGCCAACCCCAACGCCACGATCTCGTGGGAGACGTTCAAACTGGCCTTCCTCGAGCAATACATCCCTCGTGCCCTTCGTCGACAGAAGGAAAAGGAATTCATGTCCTTGAAGCAAGGAAACTTGTCCGTTGAAGACTACGATGCGAAGTTCGCGAAGCTTGCAAAGTTTTTCGGGGCCTTTCTGTCGAATACGGAGGCGTGGTGCGAGCGCTTCCAGCAAGGCCTGAATGATGATTTGCGTTGGAACGTCATGAACCAGAGATGCCAAACGTACAAGAAATCATATAATGTCGTCCTTGATAGTGAGCGGATCTTCGGTCGAGCATCGCAGAAGGGCGGATCAAGCATCCGCAACAACTTCAACAAACGTCCTCACGACGCGGGAGGATCTGGTGCGCCAAAGTGCCAGAACACGTCCGAGTATCAGGGGCCTCACCCAGGCGTACGGTGCCATCGCTACGGCAAGATGGGACATCTGGCGGTCGATTGCCGAGGGGGATGCTTCAAGTGTGGCCAGCTAGGTCACAAGGCAGTAGATTGTCGCATGGGAAGGGCGAACCAATATCCACCAAGGGACATCCAAAACCAGAACAGGGCGTCTCCCGCCCATGGTGCAAATGCGGTGCCCGTGAACACACAAAATTGCCAAGGGACGCAAGGCCGAGTCTACGTACTGACTCGGGACGAAGCTTTTGCGTCCGACACTGTCGTAACAGGTATATTACTCTATAAAAATATGCCTGCTAGAGTATTGTTCGATTCGGGTGCTACGAATAGTTTTATATCTGCCGACTTTGTAAAAGAGAATGAACTACCTATGCAACTTTTAGATATGAATCTTAGCGTTAGCACTCCATCGGAAGTAGATATGCCTGCTACTCAAATTTGTAGGGATGGTTACATCTGCATCGGAGGGAGGAATCTATCCTTGGAAGTTATCGTCCTCGACGTCAAGGAGTACGATATAATCTTCGGCATGGATTGGTTGGGAGCATGCCATGCAACGATCGAGTACGCGGAGAAGAGAGTTGTGTTCTGCCTTCCGGGCGAAACTGAGTTCTCCTATTCATATGGAGCAGCGTCAAAGGCGGCAATGATGATATCGGCAATTTCGGCAAAGCGTATATTGCATTCTGGGTGTAGCAGGTACCTAGCATCAGTTCGAGATACGAGAACGAAGATTGCAAGTACGGCCCAGACTGAAATCGTGGCAGAATTTCCAGATGTGTTCCCAGACGAGTTGCCAGGGATGCCGTTGGATCGAGAGATAGAATTCAGCATTGACACCTTTCCGGACACCCGACCGGTATCCAAAGCACCCTATCGAATAGCGCCGGCAGAGCTGAAGGAACTGAAAGCACAACTACAAGAGTTGCTAGATCGCGGATATATTCGTCCTAGCGTCTCCCCGTAGGTTGCTCCAGTGTTGTTTGTAAGGAAGAAGGATGGGTCGATGCGGCTGTGTATCGACTATCGAGAACTTAACAAAGCCACGGTGCAGAACAAGTACCCGTTGTCGAGGATAGACGATTTGTTTGACCAATTGCAAGTGGCGACGATATTTTCCAAGATTGATCTTCGCTCAGGCTACCATCAGTTAAAGATCAAGTCCGAGGACGTGCCGAAGTTCGCCTTCCAAACTCGATATGGTCACTACGAATTTCTAGTCATGCCCTTCGGCTTGACCAACGCTCCTGCCATGTTAATGAATCTAATGAACCGGGTGTTCCGACCGTTCATAGACAAATTTGTTGTCGTATTCATCGATGACATTCTCATATATTCGAAGAGCAAGGACGAGCACATGGAACACTTGAAGATGGTGCTACAGACTCTGCGTGAACACCAACTTTATGCCAAGCTAAGCAAGTACGAGTTCTGGATGAGCAGCGTGACGTTCCTTGGGCACGTTGTCTCAGCTGAAGGCGTCACCGTGGACCCAAAGAAGATTGAAGCAATAGTCGAATGGAAGCGTCCTACCTCCGCAGACGACATCCGAAGTTTCTTCGGCTTGGCAGGCTACTACCGTAGATTCGTGAAAGATTTTACCAAAATTGCGTCGCCTCTGACTCGTCTCACCCAGAAGGGAGTCGCATTCGAGTGGAACGATGCCTGCCAATCGAGCTTCCAAGAGTTGAAGAAATGGCTCATCTCAGCGCCGATCCTTGCACTTCCGGACGGACCAGAAGGATTTCAAATATTTAGCGATGCATCACGGACGGGTTTGGGATGCGTGCTTATGAAAAGGGATAAGGTGATTTCGTTTGCTTCGAGACAATTAAAGCAACACGAGAATAATTATCCTACGCATGATCTGGAGTTAGCGGCCATTGTGTTCGCGTTGAAGCTATGGCGGCACTATCTTTATGGTGTAGCTTGCACCATCTATACGGACCACAAGAGCCTCAAGTACATCTTCACTCAACGGGACCTGAACTTACGGCAGCGGCGTTGGCTCAAACTTATTAAAGACTACGATCTGACTATCGAGTACACGCCAGGTAAGGGAAACGTCGTAGCGGACGCTCTGAGTAGAATATTCGCAGGCGCTTGTCTATCAACCATAACATACAGCAAGACTTGGCAGAGATGGGTATCGAACTCCGAATCCATTACCGTGGAGCATGATTGGCCCAATTGCACCTTGAGTCGAGCTTGTACAACAAGATAAGGACCGCACAGGAGGATGACCCATTCCTGAAGAAGATACGCGAGCTGATTTCGACGGAAAAGGCGACCGACTTTGTGGTGGACGAGGGCGGAATGACGCGGATGAAGGGAAGGATATGCGTGCCGGACCATGCCGAACTTAGAAAGGAGATTCTGACGGAGGCCCATTATGCGAAGTACTCGTTGCATCCCGGGAGTACCAAAATGTATAAGGACCTGCGCACAACCTTTTGGTGGCACGGCGTGAAGAAAGACGTGGCAACGTTTGTGTCACAGTGCATGGCCTGTCAACGGATGAAGGCCGAGCATCAAAGACCAGGCGGGGAGCTACAGAACCTCGACATTCCAGTATAGAAGTGGAACGACATCTCTATAGATTTCATCATGGGCCTTCCGAAGACGTCATAGGGGAATGATGCGATTTGGGTCATTGTCGATCGTTTGACCAAATCTGCTTATTTCATCGCTATTAAAGCATCATGGAGCGTCGATCGGTTAGCTCAGATTTATCTCGACGAGATCGTCAGACTACACGGGGTACCTGCCACAATCATTTCGGACAGAGACGGACGATTCTTATCACGTTTCTGGATGAGTCTACAGGCGGCGCTGGGCACTAAGTTGAACCTTAGCTCCGCGTACCACCCGCAAACCGATGGCCAGACAGAAAGAGTGAATCAGATCCTGGAGGATATGCTACGTCTGTGTGCGATAGATTTGAAGACTAGTTGGGACACGCACTTGCCGCTCGCGGAGTTCGCATACAACAACAGTTATCAATTGAGCATCCAAATGGCTCCCTACGAGGCGCTTTACGGGAGGAAGTGTCGATCTCCGATTTGCTGGGACAAAGTCGGGGAGCGACAGGTGCTCGGGCCAGAACTAATCGAACAAGCCGTCGAGAAAGTCCGCATGATTCGAGATAGGCTCCGTATTGCTCAGAGTCGACAAAAGATTTATGCAGATACTCGTCGACGACGTTAGAGTTCTTGGTTGAGGACCATGTGTTTCTGAAGGTGACGCCGACGCGGGGCGTCATGCGATTCGGGGTAAAAGGCAAGCTGAGTCCGAGATTCGTAGGGCCCTTCGAGATCTTCGAAAGAGTGGCGATCGTTGCTTACCGGATCGTGCTACCTCCTGCCCTGGCCGAAGTGCACGACGTCTTCCATGTCTCCCAACTTTGGAAGTACGTGCATGACCCAAGTCATGTGGTTAGTTTCGATTAGATGGAGCTACGCGTTGATTTATCATACTCGGAGGAGCCCGTGCAAATTTTGGACCGTAAAGAAAAGATCCTACGGGGCCGATCGATGTCCTTGGTTTGCGTACTCTGGCGTAACCATTCCGTTGAGGAGTCGACATGGGAACTAGAGGCGGAGATGAAGGAGAAGTACCATTCACTTTTCGCCGACGAAGGTCAGACCCTTGTTCTTAAGTTTTGGGACAAAACTTTTTCTTAGTGGTATATTATGTAGTGCCCTGCTCCCGCTGGGGCGAAGCCCTATGTAATAGGCTCGTGCCAAGTCAGACATGGTCGGGAACATAGATGGCTAGTCTGAATCGGCGACGAATTTGGTATACAAAAACCATGGCATCAATAAAATCGATTTGGACGAGTGATATGAGTACCGTTCCAACTAATAGATCGACTACTGTTGGAATAAGTCCTAGATACGGTAGGCGACGTCTTGGCGAAGGAACTCTAAAGGGAGCGATGCAACCCGTCTGTCGTTGGTTTTATTGGTTTTCTTGGCTTTCTGAACGAATTGTTGCGTGGATTTGATAGTATGCTTTTGCGTCGATTTCTGAATGCGTTTTTGGGAATTTCAAAGGAAGGATTGAAGGAAGGGTTCTAATTCGATGCTCGTGCCATTACAGGAGTTCGTGTAACTGACGCTTGACCGTTGCGAAGCGTTCTCCTACTCTCGGCACAATCTCCTTAGGTGGGTGGTTCTTCGGCCCCTTCTTTTCTACTCCTTTCCGCCAACTAAATTCTTAAAGTTCAACATTCAAATCGATGATGCTAACGGGATGTATGCTTGCCACTAAGATCAAGAGCTCGGGATAATATACCAACCTAGAGAAGTTAACTCTGAATCGATAGGTTCACACTAAGTAGAGAAAAGATAACGTTCTAAGAAAGAGATAGAATATATTTCATGCCATGCAAAACACAACGATAAAAACCTTGGTTGCGGTACATCATGCCTCGGAGAATTTGGTGCCTACGGGATGCTAAATCAGAACGTACGATTTCGGAGAAAAGGACCCTTGCACGAGTAGGAATGATTATGTGATTTGATAATAGTTATGCTATGCAATTTACTCCATACATATTAAACTGTTCATACATTCGTATGGTCAAGGACGACTTGTGCACAAGGTGAGCTTTCCTCGAGACGGTACCCGGGGCCCTGGGACCGAATCGGCCTAGGAGGAAATTATGGAAATCGTGCTTCGGCAGGAGGCATTGCGAGACCTCCAGTTAGGCTCGCTACCTGGACTGGAGGGCGCATCGCAAGGCTACATAATCGTCCTTTATGGTGTCGATATCACCAATGACCGCATATAGGATAGATTGCATGCTCACCTATTGTCTTGTGCAGGTGGTAAGTATCATGTATATTTTGTGCAGGAAAGGAGCACGGTCGTGGTAAGAATGCCTTTAAATTGGTTATGTGTCATCGTTTAAACTATGCCTTCGATATGAACTGCAATTCATATAGTTCTAAATAGAAAGATCACTTCGTATGCTAGAATCCTTAATAAGCAGTGTCGGTTTAGACGAGTGGGTTCGTCCCATCCACTAGCAAGTGTGCTAACCCCCAACTCCCCAGGTAATGAGCACGCTGCGGGAGCTCGAGACTAGACCTAAAGCTGAAGAACGGGAGGCGGCACAAAGCTCTCATATTTTGAAGTATTTTGAAGCCCAACTCAGATCGAAGGCTTTGTTCAAATGTATACAGGGGCGTGAACGTATGGAACGACAAGGATTATTTCAGGGCAAGCTTATCGAGAGTTTTTCTTTTATGTTTCAAGATGTAGCCGCAACGGCATATATAATGTAAAAATGACCTTGTACATACTTTGCAAGCTTATGAATGAAAAGCTAAATTTCTTCCTATGCTATGTTTTCAACTCTCTGTACTATTTAATTTCAACGCGTCGAGTCAAAAAGGAATTTCCAATTGCACATCCTTGCCTTGTGCAAGTCCATTAAAGACTTGTACGGCATCACGTCCCGACCCGTGGAGATCGATTTATATCGAGTCAAGGTGATGGCGACCGATTCGGCGAGTCTGGGCCTGACAGAGGCGACTCCTCGCTCAAGTGGGTGGCATCGGTGAACTTGCCTCAGCTTGGCCTTCGCATTAATAAAAAAAAAGTTTTTAAATGCACAAGTAGGCTTGATAATAAAAGATGCGAATCCACATAGCTAAGGGAATAATCCCAAGTCGGGTCGGATTGAGTTAGAATATGGAAAGGTCCCACGGTCGGCTTAGATGTGTTGCACGACGTGCTTTCAAAATGGCATTCGGTCCTTCGTCCCGTGGCTTTGGAGAAGAAAAGTTGGTCTATGTTGCCATAAGGCTATGGACTTAGCATAGCCATAGGCGTCGTACGATATAATTGCTTGGTAAAGCATGTACGGCCACTGTCCAATGCTTGATAAAGCATGTACTGTCCTAATGTCCGATACTTGGCATAGCCAAAGTGTCCCTTAAGCCTGAATGCACATTTCTACGATGCAAGGCTTGGCATAGCCTTTGCTCGTCCCACGGGTTAAGTTGTCGCACGATTTAGGCAACAAGTTATGTCGGGCTAACTAAGTCATTCTAAGCACTGTCCTACGATTTTTGCGGTTGTCATAGCCATATAGTCCCAAGATCTTAATGCTTGTCATATAGAGTATGACTTGAGCGGTAGAGTCGCATAGAACACAAGTTGGTTTAAGACACGAGCCACGGTTGGTTCAGCTAAGAGTTAGCCACGGTCTATGGCACCTGAAGAACACGTTTTGTTCAAGTTAAGTAGGAAGGCTATGCAGTAGCCATTCCTAGGTTTTCAATGGAGAGTTCAAGTGATGGTTTGTCGCCGAGGTGGTCCCTCGTTTGGGAGTTTCAAGGTTCCGAGCACGTTTTGCTCAAGTATGGTTTCAATGCACGATATGCGATGGGTTTGAGTTATAGCACAAGTTAGGTCATGCATTTACATGAGTCTAGATGAAATCTCGTAGGTGCGTGGTCATGGACAATTTGTACACAAGGGCGATGTTTCTTCGGACGACAACCTGGTGTAGAAGCACAAAAAATCTCAGCTGATAACATTCCTCCACCACAACACAAATGATACAAAGGTGCAGACCAAGTATTAAAAAGACAATAGAAGATATGAAAAAGAAGTTCTGTTATTATTATGCCTACAAAGATCTAGTACAGATTCATCAAGGCTATACGCAAAGGACTAATCCTACTTCTTCTACAAAGGATCGATCACAGAAGTCTATAATAGACTTAGTCTTCATCAAAGTGCATGCGTCTTTCGTCTTGGTACGCATACTAGAAGATTGATCTCCATCAAGGCGCATTATGACTTTCTTGTACGTGCAACACTCCAAATGCGCGTCAATTACTCGGCCAAAGGAAGCAACTTCCTGAAGCAGCTATTGGCCCGAGCTCCCTTAAGGCGCAGTAGATCGCAAATCCCAGAATGAGCATAGCAGAGTATGGTCAGCTGCTCATCGAATGAGCAACTAATCCTAACCCCGTAGCTTGGACCTCCAAGACCTCCAAGACGTCGCCCAGAGTCAAACTCCTTAGGAAGGATACTTGGATACTACTCAAGAGCGGTGACGACTCCTTCTACAGAGAGTTCTTCTACAAGAACAGGGCCCATTCGAACGAGAAAAGCCCCAACCAACAGCCGACTTATGCAAGACCAGCGACCGTCTGAAGCTAAGTTTGGATCAAACATGATGGTAAAGGGTGCCAGGAAGAAGATAGTGACCCTTCAGAGGAATACTTCCCCCTTTATAGGATCGGGAATGGTCCAAACTATAGGCCACTTGGTCGACAGTCAAAATCCCCTCGTTAATAGGATGAACCTAGGACTCAGCATAATAGGTCTCAGTTAATAGGCCCATTCAAGTGAGTCTCCAAACGGTTCAAATGCTTCTTGGAATTCTTCAATCAACGATGGCAATTAAGAAGGAGCCTCCATTCAAGAGTAGTCATTTACTTCTCCTGAAAAGAAGACTTGAAAGCCAAGCCATCTTCAACCGAAGAAGCAGGTACCCTACTGGTCCGTTTGCTTCCAAGGCACAGACAGTATATCCCCCTCTCAGAAGCATAAACAGCTGCTTTGCTCTAAGTACCCAGCTCATTCAACGGCCCTTTTTTCTCGATAAAGACTTGGGAGACACTGTTTGCCTCCAGCACAAGCCCGACTACTTCTCTAAAAGTACAGTAAAATGGTCTATCTGAAGGCGCATCCTACTCGTCGTCCAAAAGCACAGTAACTTTACCCGAAATACAGCCTACTCGTTGGCCCTAAAAGCACAGAGGCCCCGTTATCTTCGAAACATACTCTATTTGTCGTCCAAAAGTACAGAGGCTCCGTCGCCTCCAGAAGCACAGTCTACTCGTCGCCCAGAAGCGCAGCCAGCCTTGCCAGAAGCACATACGGCATGGTCCCAACCAAGTGGTTTGCTTAAACTGCCTCTCTCAATGATAGGATTGAGATTGATCAAGCTAATAAATAGAATATTTTATCAGATTAATTTAAATGTCGAACGAAGATTACACAGAATCCAAATTTAAGATGAAATCCCAAAATTTTCTCGGCTACATCCGAACAAGCAAATCGATATGCGCCATGTGTCACCTCCTTTGGTTATTTTCATAACCACCAGAGATCTCGTTTGAGGAGAATCTCAACATCCGTCACATATCAGCACCATAGAAGCCCGTACCGTACAAGGATGGCAAATTCCTTCATATCTTGAAACCCTAATGCACATCACATATGTGCCCCTCTCTCCTATAAACAGGAGAGATTTTCCCCCAACAACATGATCGACAAGGAGAAGAAGATCCAAAGAATTATCAAAATCTTCAACTTCGACATCTTTCTGATCGGCAACCCTAGAGTTCTATCGAAGGCACTAGAATGTCAGAGCAAGTCTCATATCATCATTGGATCGTCAACGGAGTAAAGGAGCCACTGCAGTGCTCGATCTCCACCGTCACACTTTCCCAAAAAAATTTGTACTTAGATTTCTTCGCATAAGAATCGATTGTACTCTTTTTTACGTTCAATATACAAAAAGTTCGTTCAACCTTTTGTCATGTCAAACAAGATGGCGACTTTGCTAGGGACTATATTCTCCTCCAACGAGAAGGTGGTGACACAATCCGATGATAACTTGCTGGGATCCTCTCAGAAGATGTTGGTTGTACTCTTCGACCAGCAAGTTTTTAAAGATCTCCTTTATGAAGACAAGTCGAGCCCTTCGAAGTGGTTCGTAAATCGAAGAAGACTCGACGGACCTGGGTGCCTAAGGCGGCTGCGACGAGCACCACGACGGAGGGGACTGCATCTCATACCCTCTTCGTCGATGAAGCCCCGAAGATCCCTTCAACCGCTGATGCCAGGACATCTCTCTCATATCCCATGTTCGGGAAACACATAGAAGATCACGACTATCCTATGGCAAGTGTGACCAAGGCGTAATACCGAAAGGAGCAGATGACAGCTCGCCCGCTCGTGGAGGATGCTGAACCGGTAAAAACTTTTGTCTTTTATAGAATAACCAGTCCATCAGGTATGGCCATGTTGGATTTCGAATACTACGCATCATCTAATCGTGGTAGGAGGAGATCCAAGGCAGCTCTCGTCCCATGCGACCAAAGTTGTCTAGGTGTTATCTTATTTAGACTCTGTCTATGATAATGTATTCTTAGAAATGTTCCTACATTCCAAGATAGTATTATTATTTCTTTTTATGCACTTCTATGTTTGAGATGCTGAGTTGATGTTTTTAACTCTTATTATTATTATGCATTTTATTTCAGTGTCTATCGTCTCTTTTTGGTATGCACTTATGCTAGTATTACTTTTTAGCTACTATTTCATTCATAAACTGCCTGTGAAATTTGTTTATTATCTTCATACTATATATGTGTTTCTTCAATATTTGTTACTTATGCATGAATTATGGGAGAGCTTCCCTCTTTGCAATTATTTTGCTATGTGACAACGGGAGAGAAAAGGATCTAACATCTTTTTTAGGTAAACCTTTATCAAAAGAAAATAGTACCAAACGAATAAAAACGTTTTGATATTTTTGTCAAATCAAGATCAAGATGTTATATCGGTCAAAATTTGTCAATTATCAAAATAGGGAAGATTGTTGGCCCATTGGTCATGGTCGAACCGGATTTTAATAATTGATCTAACCCAATCTCGATATAAGGAATACTTGGACGAACTGCTAGAATTGTTACTGCTACCATTCAACACTAGAAGCTGTTTTATCATTGCGTCTGTATTTTTTAATTATCAATTATTAATGTATTTTTTATATTTTATTGAGTCTAGAAATACAATGTAAACGAGTCATACTGGCAAAAAGGCTACCCAGAACCATTTTCAAAAATATCTATTTATTTTGAAAACTAGCCCAAAACCAAAAGCACAAACCACTTCCTAACTTCTTGAACATTCAAAAGCCCAAAACCTGAGTTTCAAAACCCAAAATCACCCATTCTGAACCAGCAAAAATCGAGGCAAATTCGTCCCGAATTCGGCCTGAGTTCGTTTGGTGGAACATTGCTTTTTAAACTCAGTCTTCCTGTAGTTACGAATGCAATGGCTAAATATCGAGATCCTCTCATAGAATTCTGTCCGAATTTTGTCTGAATTATGTCCGAATCCTTCTTTGGAAATCCTATAAATAGGGAAGAATTTCTACCATTTCAATACACCAATTTCTCATCTCTTCTGTCTAAGCTTACTACGTTTCTTTCAAAGCCTTCTAAGCTTTTATTTTTAAATCTTAAGCCAGTTACAATCCTCTCAGCAATTTACTAGTACGGTATAGTCTAGAAGTTCAGAATGATTGTAATCAAGAGACTTGACAAGAAGTAAGACACTTCACAATTGAAGTTGGTTGAGTGCTTCGGATCAAATCTCGTATTTGTAGATGTTGCAAGGACTTCGTATGAAAACTTGCGGATTTTCATAGTGGATTTCAACCGAGAGCTAGAGTTCTCTCGACTGGATTAGTCCTCACAAGAGGACGACCAGTATATATCACCATGTTTGTGTTTACTCTCTGCACTTTACTTTTACATTTTCATATCTGTGATATATTTTTGTGATCTTGCTACTGACATTTTTAATAGCTAATATTTTGCTGCCTACTCTATTCACCCCCCTCTAGAGTATACCACTTTACATTTCGATCCTACAGATTATATTGCATTACGACATGCCCTATCAGCCCTGGTTGCAAGACCGACTGGACGTCTCACAATACCTCGCGCATAATACATTAAGGCACACACAACCGAACTACTTGATGAACACAAAAATGTGTTAGTCAAGTACAAGCAATCTCGCAAGGAGATTAAGGCACACACAACCGAAATAGTGAGACTATCTAGTCTTATTGAAGACATTAAAGAGACGTTTACTGTCAGTAACACGAAAGAAATAGCCAAGCTTAAAGTAGACTATTACGGCTATCCCCAACATTGAAAAGAAAGAGACTATGTCAAAGTGCAAGAACTTTACGACATAGAGAAGAAAAGACACTTAGTCACTGAGCAAAGACTCATAGATATGACTGCCAAATATGAGGAGTTTTGTGCGGTCTCTAAGAAGTTAGAGATCAAGTTAAGCAAATAGGTCATCCCTATTACACAGCCTAAGGTTAGTGCTAATACAAAGAATACATCACAAAGGACTAAACCAAAGAAAGTACCTAAGCAACATGTTTCTCACAATCACACTTTCACTTACAGGTTTCAAAAAAAGACACATAAGAATGTCAACATAAAAACAAATATCACATTTTTAAAACTCACATGCACATATTATGGTACACACGGGCACATATCATAATATTTATGAGCCCCCTGTATTTTATTATTTATTTTTATTATGTGCTATACATGGCATTCACATCCTAATACAGCTGATGTATGAAATAGTATAATTCCTTACGAAAAATATGTATATAAATATATGTCAGTTAATATATTTGTTGTATTATTAATCATGCGAACTACTGATATTTTTCCCTTTAAAAATCTACTGGATTAGTTCGAAAGTATATATAAATAAAGCTTTAAATTTAAGATATTTTTATTATGCTAAATTTTTAGCACTACTAGTTGACTATAGTTTTTATTTTTCATTTTTTAAAAAAAAAGAAAAAACTATATATTATTTTCCTAGCTAAAGGGGCTTAACTATTATTTAAACTATATGCATAAATCCCTTAAACTAAATCTAAATCAAGATGCCCAGGCTTATGTTAACTCAGTGCTGTAGCAGCACTACACCCTTCAATTTTTTTTCTAACGACCATATTTAGATTTGGGTGCGGGCAGCAAACCGCAACCCACTAATTTTTGCTTTGCAGTCTACAGCAGCAACTGGCCTTAATAACTCATGACCAAAATCCTGCTCGAAGCCTGTTAGCCCATAAATTAAAAAGGAATACAGTTCTTCTCTCCAACGGCTCTGTGTATGCGCGTATACTGTAGCATTTGCAGGAAACACAAGCTTGCGTGTACGGCTGCGACTGAGGCTTTCTCCCTTCCTCCAGTCCTAAACCCTAACTCCCCTCTTCCTATTTATATGCTCGATCTCTTACTATTCTTTCCTCTTCCATTCCTATACAAAATCCTAGCCGCTGAAACCTATCATCACCGTCTTCTTCCACCCTTATGTGGAACTCAGGCGATGCCATTGTCGCAGGAAGGTGGCATCGGGGTAGTCGACATCCTCTGTCACGTCCCGATCTCGCTAGGGTCGTTCGTCCTCGCTTTGATCCCTACGGGATCATTCATCCTCGCTAAGGCGTGATGTCGTGCAAGCCTAAGTTGTGCTTGCATAAGGCCAGTACCTGCACAAACAACTAGACAAAGCAAAACACACGCACACAGCATATATAAACCATAATTGAATACGAAAGCTTTGAAATAAAGATACTTCTTTTATTGATAAACTTGATAGGAATACAAGTACAAAGCTTTGCAACTCAAATTGCCTTATATTGGCTACTTGATTCTCTTTAAAATTCTCTTTTGAAAATAGTCGCAAAGCCCATATATCATATCTCTTTATTACATGCTAGAAATGTAAAGACACCTTCAAAGGAAAAGAAACTTGTAACTTGACTGGAAATGAAAAGAAGCTTGAGGCAATTCACGAGCTCTACTGGGCTAGATGAGCTTCAGTGCCTCAGTTGAAATCCTCCTGTCTCCTTTGCTTCTAAAAAGGATGCCCACAACGTTGGTCAGCACACAACATGTACTAGCGAGCGACTTTTGGCCGAACTCGCAAATCTCTGCACTAAATCAACATGTGGAGCTAACATTTTACTAGTGCTCTTTCTACTTGTCTAGGTTCTTTTTAACAATTTATAAGAAACATAGCAGTAGAAAGCACTTGCATAATAAATCTTACCATCGCTGATAGTCATCCATGCACAAGACAGGTTAGCACAATTTGCATATGAAATAAAGGCATACTGCTTAACTCTGCATCTTTTGTTAGGATTGCATGCACTCTGATTTCATAAATGCACCTAACTACATATTGGTCCATGGGTTATTCCCCGTGATTAGCCGGTGTGACTCTTTGGTTCAGCTCGTCGCTAAGGACACTCTATACACCTATTGGTTTCTTTACCGCAGGGTGTTACTCTAATCCCCTTAGGCCGAGCAGTTCAAGCGCTCCCAAACTGGTCGTAAGGATTGCCCCTGTGCACAAGTTATCCGAGACCAAATGCATGAATGCACTCTATCAAATAAATCTCTATTATGACAACATATAAAACTTTCAGCATTTACGTCTTACTCTTTGTTCTCTATACGGCAAGCCACTCATCTCTATCATGTAACTTTAGCAACATTTATAGAAATCTCTTGCAGTATAACGAGCTTTTAATCATTCATATCAAACACGAGTAAGGCAACTATTCTTTGATTAGCATCTGAGTCAATTCTTTATTTCTTATCTTTTGTTGGTTTGGTATCGTTGATCAGCGGAACACAACAAAAGAGTGGACTAGAGATCATTTTTATTAGGGCGTACAGATTAATGTTTGTCCGGTTGAAGCAAATCACCAAGATGAATCTTAGTTGAAAAAAGGATGGACTTCACGCACCATTCACGTCCTGTGTATGTCTATGCATCCTTCTGTATAGGCGCCAACATTTGATTAGCATACTTCGGTCTCTTTCTCTCAATATTCAAAATGAATGCAATATGCGATGAAAGCGAACAATAAAAACCAATCATCGAAAACCAACACGAAAACGCATTCATCAAAACCAAGTAGTAAAAGAAAGCATCCAACAAAACTCTTGGATTCATTTCAATAGAAGCTGATCCATCAATTGGAAAGGTTCATTGCATTTCATCTGTGATCAATCGATACCGGCAAAGGTTTCTCCAAATACTCAGTTCGAGACTGAGTCAACAAGCCATGGGTATTACATAGTGGACTGCGAGGAGCGGGGCACTACATCCTCGTTGTTATTTGGCAACATTAGCAGTTGTTGTCAAGTTGAGGCACGACTACCACCGTAGTACCCCAACACCGCAGATTCGACATATGAGATCTCTCTGGTTGACTTCGTTGTCCCTTTGTAAGTCCTCTCTCCTCTGTCATGTCATCCCTTCGACCATTTCATTCCGGAGCTATTGAACTCACCATGTTACCTTCTCCTTCTTTTACTGAAATGATAGAATTTTTATAGTATACATATGTAAGCTTTAGAGGCCATAAGAAGTAAAATCTAGGTTATCCATCTTGCTAAACAGTATAGTTTTGGAGCCTGGCATGTTCCTACTTCTACTGAGATCGGGTTATGGGTTTGACGCTTGGGAATATTATGAGAGGGTTCTTACTTGCCAAAAGTTCAAGTGAAAGAATTAGCAAAAACATTCTTGTTCATCTGTTGTTCTTATAGGTATAGAGATGGGCATTTGATAATGGTGTCTGTGTGATACTGGATTTTTTTTTGATTGATTCCAAATATTTTTACACCTATACATATTGCTGGTTTTGGTAAGGGAGATTTCGTGAAATGCATGCGAAGGAGGATTTTGAACATGAGAAGCTTGAAGTAGTCATGCACAGTGATGAGGTTGGGTAAATGTTTGGTGTTGGGTTGTGTTCTAGAGGTTATTTTTTCTTAAAACCTTTGATATTGGTGGTTGCATACTTGTAACTAGATATATGAAAAGAGTTGGCTATAGGAGTAAAGCATGCACATGCCATATATAGAAACTGTTGGGTCCCTTTTTTATTGTGTCTTGATGTTGCAAATGAGAGGTTTATGTATGAAGATTCTGGAATGAGAAGAAGAAAAAAAAGCCTGAGTGTGGTACCAATGGGCCCTGGTTGCAAAAAATAGAATTTTCATATTTATGGATATACAGGGTCAGCAAATAAACTAGTAGTATTTATTAATTTTCTTCAAAACCAGAAAATTGTATAAGTTTGGTTTCCCAATTAAACTACATATTCTACTTATATCGTATTAGGGTTTAACAAAATTTTATTATTATTTTCCTCTATAAGATAAAACCTTAGTTAAGTTAATAATTATTTCTAAATTATTCTCGAAGCCCTTTCGACTCTTTGGACGTATCAAACTTGACGTGGGACCAGATCATACTCATCAGATTCTGGAGCTAGGCAGGTGTACCTTGCCATCTTGTATTTCAGTTCTGCATTAAATTCTTGAATATATATTTTATTGTTGTATTTCTTACAGAAGTAGGACCGTCGATCGATACTTCGCGTCCGAGGCAGATTTGGGTGCAGGCGTACGTTTGTAACGTCTAGTATCAATCATTAGTGAGACTTCTCTTGATACCGTAGTTGTACCAACCTGGATACAATTGTACCATAGGATACTATTGTACACTTTCATTTTTCCAGACTTCATGTATTATAGAGTTGTCCGGAAGTCCAGAACCTGTGTTGATTTTATGACCCTGATTAGGTTACATTTACTTTACTATGTATGGCCGACTGTTACTGTTAGAGGATCAGATCATGGGAGTTGTGGATTCGGCACGTACGGTCTCATGGGAGGGGAGGACAGCAACTAGATGCTTGGGCTACTATGCACACACTGTTTCATATACACCAGGAGTCTCTATATCGGAGCTACGGATTTTATATTTGGAAAGCCCACGTATCGAACATTGTCCTCAAAAGTAGCATATCACATAGAATGGTAGTTGTCTAATTCACCCTGTCTCAATACAGTTTACATACTCACATTTTTAGCATTGTTTATATCTGGCTTGCATATTATGTACCTTGTTGTGTCCCGCTGAGGACCTAGTTTTCTATTCCAACCTTAGATGAGGAAGATTATCCAGAGGTTTATAGATCCGGAGTTGAGCCAGGTGCATGATTAGCAGCTAACGACAAGGTTCTTCCAGCGGAGTAGCTCGTCCAGTGGTAGAGCTCCTTCTTGATCTGATTTCTTTATCTAGTTATCATTCTTCAGATCTAATTATCTTCCTACATTTTTTTTATTCAGTATTATATCAGTAAGATTTTTTCGTAAGACTTTTTTCATTCTATCAGGTTCGGGAACAGAGGCAAGTTGAGTACGAGGTACATCAGAACTTTCGATATTCTAAAGCGAGTTGGTGAGGTAGCTTATCGTCTAGCATTACCCCCGTCACTTGAAGGTATGCAAGACGTTTTATACGTATCACAGTTGAGGAAGTATATCGCAGACCCCAGTCGTATGCTAGATCATTCAAAGATTACAGTTGGACCGAGCCAATCATATATGGAACAACCTGTAGAGATTCTCGATCGCAGGAAAGGTTCTAGGGGGCAGATCACATAGAATGGTTGTTGTCTAGTTTACCCTGTCTCGATACAGTTTACATACTCATATTTCTAGCATTGTTTATATCTGGCTTGCATATCATGTACCTTGTTGTGTCCCGCTGAGGACCTGGTTTTCTATTCCAACCTTAGACGAGGAAGATTATCCAGAGGTTTATGGATCCGGAGTTGAGCCAGGAGCAAGATTAACAGCTGACGATAAGGTTCTTCCAACGGAGTAGCTCGTCCAGTGGTAGAGCTCCTTCTTGATCTGATTTCTTTATCTAGTTATCTGTCTTCAGATCTAATTATCTTCCTACATTTTTTTTATTCAGTATTGTATCAGCGAGATTTTTTCTTAAGACTCTTTTCATTCAGTAATTGAATTATGACTACATTTCAAACTTATTTTATTTCAGCACAGTATGGTTTACTCAGTTTATTCACTATGTGTTCCTTGATTGTATTTCTGGATGAGATTAGTTACGTATATTTCCTTGGCATTTGCTTTATATTTATGTACTCTACAGCTTAAGTACAACTCTAATGGGTTCTATTAAATTGGGATAATCATTGGGGTGGTACTCGCTGGCCTTGCCACGTGACTCGGTTTTATATTTTGGAAACAGGGTATGACATAGTTTTTGTGGTGGCCCATGCAGGTCGAGATTTAAATCGTCTTGGTTACATACTGTGCCAAGCAAGACTGTAAATAGGATTAAAACTTAGAGATCTTGTCTACTTGCTTGAATACCTCTCTATGACACCTCATCATCGCTCTCATTAACAAATTTCATCCTGTTTGACTTCAAAATCGCAAAATTTTTTGCTTATCTGCTTTCAGAGTATGAATCTCCAAAGTGCACGAGTGGCACAGCAGGACGATGTCCCCCGGGACTCTGGATCGTCTGAGGAGCAGACTTCGAGGTAGGCCCTCATGTTGACCCCAACTCTCCAGGGTCAGGTTTCCTATCAGACTGAGGTGCCGCAGGGTGAGTAGAATCACCCTCACCAGGCACAGCTGGGACATCAGCAGCCTCCACCTCTACCACCTCCCCCTCAAATGCTTTACACGCCATTTCTAACACCGGGGCAGCAGGCGGACGGACAGCAGATATACCAGATGTTTTGTGCCATAATACAGGCTCAGCAGCAGGTACAGTATCAGACTCAGCAGTATCAGACAGATACTCTGAGAGAGAGTATCGTTACTGTACTGGAGCATGTGAGACCACCAGAGCGACGACCATCGACATGATCTATCAAGGATTTCTGTCATATGGTGTCGCTTCTATTTTTAGGCACCGAGGAACCTACTGAGGTTCATGTGTGGCTTAATAGTATCGAACACCAGTTGGAGGTCGCAGAGCTTCCGAGAGACAGATGGATGAAGGCCGTCAGATGCAGCTGACGGGCAACGCGCACCATTGGGGGGAGGCCGAGGATCATCGACTAGGACCCGACTGGATCACTTTGGAGGAATTCTCCAAGCTCTTCAAGGATATGTTCGTTCCAGCTACAGTACGTGCGGAGCTTCGGGACAAGTTCATGCACCTTGTCCAGGGCAGTATGACGGTTGAGGAGTACAATATGAAGTTCCTTTGCCTGAGCTTTTTTGCCCCTTATTTGATTGACACTGAGGAGAAGAAGGCTGAGAAGTTCTATGACAGCCTGCATTTTGAGCTATTGAGGCTGGTGGGATTAGTCGCACATACGTCTTACTCTGAGATACTGACGGTAGCTAGACGTTAGGAGCACATCAATCGTAGGAAGTCGAGCATGAAGCACCCACATTCAGCAGGACCACCAGCTCAGGCACCATAGAGAGGACCAACAAAGTATCCTACGACTCCCCAGCAGTAGAGGATAGCCCCTTTTCGGATTCAGAAGATTCCTATTTGTCGTTGTTGCGGCAAGAAGGGGCATATTATGAGGAATTGCCGCCGGAGATCGGGGGCATGCTTGAGGTGTGGATCGGATCGGCATGCAATTTGAGACTGTCTGGAGCCGCGAGACATTGTACCGATGGTTCACCGGTCCACATTTCCAGCACTTCCAGCACCCAGGCCTTTCATCCAGGGTCTGAGTGCCCCATGCAGGAGTTAGGGCAATACGGTTAGTAGTACTGGGAGGTACCAGGTACCAGGGAGGCCATCCTTGGCATCACATGCAGCCCGATTTCAGCATGCCAGGCAGCAGGCTAGAGCACAAGGACGTGGACAGGCCTTTGCTATAACAGTTGAGGAGGCAGAGAATGCTGGAGAGGTTATCGTAGGTACTATTTTAGTTGCTTCATTACCTGCAATAGCATTATTTGATTCTAGAGCCATGCATTCATTCATAGCTGCCAATTTTGCGGCCACCCAATGAGTAGCTATTGCACCCCTTCCGAAGACCATGAGAATTGTCACGGGAGGCGGAATAGTACCCTTAGCGATACCTATAAATCTTGTTCAGTAGTTGTTTGTAGGCGTGAGATGCGTGCCCGATTTTTATTTTTCTCTATGCTAGACTATGATTTGGTTCTAGGCATGGATTGGTTGAGCCAGTACCATGCGACACTAGACTGTCGACGTGGATGCATCATATTTTGACCCCCACCGAGTTTGAGTTTTCTCGGCGAGCCATATAGATGGATGACTACCCCACCATTGAGGCACGTATTGCATTGGAGGAATCAGTATGCTCGACGATCGTCTCAGAGTTTGAGGATGTTTTTTCTGAGGAACTTCCTGGACTACCACCAGACAGGGAGAGAGAGTTCACCATCAAGCTAGTTCCAGGATCACCACCTATTACTTCCCATGTGTACCGACTAGCACCCAAGGAGGCACATGAGTTAAAGACCCAGATAGATGAGCTTTTAGGCTTAGGTTTTATACGGTCTAGTATTTCTCCATAGGGAGCACCAGTCTTGCTTGTACCAAAGAAGGACGGGACGGTACGTCTGTGCATAGACTACCGAGAGTTGAATATTGTGATAGTGAAGAACAGGTATCCCCTGCCCTACATAGATGATTTATTTGGCCAGTTGAATGGTGCTTGTGTATTTTCGAAGATTGATCTCATGTCAGGCTATCACCAGATCAAGGTACGGAAGGAGAACATTCCCAAGATGGCTTTTCGGATGAAGTATGGACACTATGAGTACCTTGTGATGTCGTTTGGTTTTACCAACGTACCAGCATTGTTCATGAGTCTGATGAACTAGATGTTCCACCAGTACTTGGATAAGTTCATGGTGGTTTTCATTGACGATATTTTGGTGTACTCCAAGAGCCACGAGGAGCATGATGAGCATCTCAGGTTGTGCTGGAGACACTGAAGAAGGAAAGACTATATGCCAATCTCAGTAAGTGTGAGTTCGGTCTGAGCAAGGTATCCTTCCTTGGGCATATCATTACTGGAGATGGATTAGCGATGGATCCAGAGAAGATTGAAGCAGTTAAGACTTGGCCGGTACTGACATCAGTTATAGAGGGTAGGAGTTTTCTCGGACTTGTCAAATATTATCGAAGGTTCGAAGAGAACTTCTCGAGGATTGCTGAGCTCATGATGCGTTTGACGCATAAGGATCAGGATGTAAAACCCCTAAATTTCTACTATTTTTTTATTTTTTTAAATTTGGTACTGAATTAAAAAATTTGTATTGTACGTCGCGCACGAAATTTTATTTTTTGTAATTGCTAGACGGGGACGAATATGTGCGAGCGTACATATTTTTGGAAAAACATTTTTATAGTTTCAAAATAATATATATAATAATTATTTTTAGCTATCGTACCGAAATTTTCAAATTTAAGATTTTAATTATGAAAAACCTTTCATTTATAAAGTTATAATAATAAATAATATTCTTATAAAATAATATACTAGAAAAGTATATTTATGTAAATATTATTTGTGCATACATATATATTTCATAAATATTTATTAGTTTATTTTTAAATAATAATGTTATTTTTGAAATTATTATTAGTATTTTTGGAAAACATATTTTTTAAATTTTATGGCAATTTAAATCTTGTTTTGAATTTATGGATTGATTTAAATAGTAAATTAGTATCTATAATTGAAATTGATTTATCTCATTTGATTTTAAACTAAAGGATGGAATTAAATTGGATTTAAATTGATTTAGATTTGGATTTGAAATTATTGAATTTGATTAAATTGTGAATTATCTAATTGGGTTTAAATTTTCCAAATCCTTATCCAACTGGGAATTCCCACCTCCTATATAAGGAGAGGTACTCCTCCACATTATTATTCCCACAACCAAATTTTCTACCAACCAAAATTTGTGCATCATGTCCGTGTCCCCCTATCCATCCACTATAATTTTTCGGTTACCAGTACATAGATCCTCTCCGTGTCCGACATGCCGGACACAACTTTGTTTTCGTGCCACGCAGGACACAATCCAACCCCCATGACTTCCATCCCGTGTCCATCCGAGCCGTGTCAACCCCATCAAACCCAGCGACCCACACCCATCCTGACCACCTCGTCCCGACCGTTCTGACACCACCCGACCAACACCCTGACCACCAGGACCATCCACACAGCCTTTCTGCTACCGATCACCGTCATCCCCGTGGCAGCCAACACCATCACCCTTACCGTCGTCAACACCCCATATTCACTGCGACCACCACAACAGTCATCATCGCCGCTACTCGCCATCCACCACCAATTACCCACCAACGACCACCGTCGCTGTCGCCACAGCAATCCCTTCCAGCCCCACTACTCCTGGCCGCAGCCACCACTGCCATGGCCAACAATGCCGAGTCACCCCCATGGTCACCCCGGACCCGTCTCCACGGCATCACCGCCATATTTCTCCCCCGGCACCACAGCCATCGTCACCTCCAAACCGCCCAAATCGCCACAACACAGCAAAGAGCAACCAAAAGAAAAACCCCCTAAAACATACCTCCGCGGTCGCCTCGTCGGAGCCACCACTCAGCACCGGGATCCCTCACCCTAAGCTGATGACCACCCACAGCAGCGCCGTTGAGCGCCAAGCCCTCGTCGTGCACCGTGCCAGTCGACCAGCCGCCGGTGCCGCCTCGAGCGTGCGCAGCGTCCGCCGTCTCCTTCGTCGTAGCCCTATCGCCCACGTCTCCACCGGCCATCGAATCCCTCGCCGTGCGCCGCGCTCACCACCCGACCGAAACCCTCTCCGAACCTTCCCGGCGAGATCCGCGCCCCCTTCTTTCCTCTTCTCCTCCGGCCGCCGTGCCAGCGTCGAGCGCGCGCTGCCCCACCACCATCCTGCCGGACCACCGATCAGCTCCGCCGCTCCACATCCCCTCTTTCCTTTACTCCTTTGACCGGATCTGCCCAGCCCCGAACCTTCTCTCCGCGCCTCCGGCCCACACCTCTCCGCCGGTGCTCCTCCATCTCTTCGTCCCCGCTCTCTCCTCTCTCCCACGCTCCTTCCCTCTCTCTTCCTTCCTTTCTTTCCTTAGCTACTGTTGGTGTTGATTTGTGTTTTTTTATTTTTATTTATTTTTTTGTGTGTGTGATAGGTCCCCATCAGGAGATGGTGATTATTATTATTATTATTATTATTATTATCTTTATTATTATTATTATTATTATTATCTTTATTATTATTATTATTTTTATTACCTGAAATGAAGATATTCGTGTAATTTAATACTTTATATTTTAATATGTATGCATGTATGTAAATAGCATTTTAGTATTATTACCTTTACAATTAGCATAATATTATTAATATATTTTGTTACAATTATTTGGTAACCAATATCAATATCATATTTTAAACTATAATATTTACCTATCAATTTAAATTTAGTTTTTTAAGCCTAAAATATAAGATTATATATTCCTTTGATTTTGTGAATATGTTTTAGCCTAAATCGTTTTTAGATTTTTAGTGTTTTCTAAATATCTTTGACTAAGAATCATATTTTATAAACTTACAGTTTAGCCTAAAACGATTTTCGATTTTTCAAGCATTTACCTAAAGACATATCCTTGCTAATAAAAATATAGCTTTCTAAATCTAAATATTCTATTTGACAAAGATATAGTTTTGGCCTAAATAAGTTATTAATATTTTTGAATAATTATTTAAAATATCTTGTTTATGAAGTTTAGTTTCTATTATAAGTATGGCTATACAAACTTTGGGTTTTAGCCTAAATCTATTTATTCCTCTGTTTTCAAATATTTATCAAAATTGTTTTACTAGTAAATATATCTTTAAGTATTTAGTTTTCTAAAATCGTATATATATTATTCAATCATTTTTCTTTAATTTTCCTCATGTCCAAGACTAAGCCCATTATTCCTATCCTCCTGCCAATTCTGTCCTTCCTTCTGTCCACCCTAACTAATTTGACCATCCTGGACCCGATGGAACCGTCCGTGTCATTATCTGAAGTCACCCTGCATAGTTATTATACTGAAGTTGCAGTTCGTGCCACATTGATCATTGCAGCACACCAGGCGTACTACCAGGCAAGACACCATACCTTTACTGTTTAAATTTATTGCTCAATATCATGCATATATTTATTTTGTTCTTTCAAAACCATATGTAGTTGCAAATTATTATACTTTAGTTTTCTTTATGCATTTGACCTAGAGTTAAGGGACGACCTTTGTTTTTGCCGCATCCATTAGCCCGACACCTGTGTGCCACGATGTCACGTGTCTCATATAGATTCGGACTTGCATACTGACCGTACATCGGTGCGTACAGGACGAGCGTTAAGATATAACTGCTAATATAATTGCCTAGAAGACTTAGCGGTTATTAGAAATATCGTGGTGTAGATTCAGCACGAGTAGCGCATGGGGAGGGAAAGACAGTTATTAGGCGCAGGGGCTTTCACATATTTACTTTTCTCTAGCTGCCAATTGTGACTCAGCCGAGAGCTAGTGTGCCGTTCATTTATTTACTTTCCTCTAGATGCCACTAGTGCCTCGGTTGAAACACAAATGTGTCATGCATTTACTTTTCTCTAGCTGTCGTTAGTGAATCACCCGAGAGACTAGTGTGCCGTACATTTATTTATTTTCCTATAGATGCCACTAGTACCTCGGTTAAAACGCAAACGCGCCGTATTTCTAGTCTCAGAAGCCCTTGTGTGGAACGTTGTCTTCAAAATGCATTTACACATAAAATGGTTAAGGACCTTTAATTGTTTAGACATATGCAATTTTCTGTTGAGCTAACTATATTCAGTTTATGGCATGATATTATGTGTCTTGTTATGTCCCTCTAAGAACCTGATTATCTCGCCAGGTGTGTGCTCTTGTCTTTCGCAGGTGTACTAGCTCTAGCCATGATCATCGCTATTTTTTCGAGGATGATTGCACTTGGATCGTCTTCGCTTCGCTCGCGAAACTCGTTTCATTTTCATGTATTTCTTTCCTTGCTTGTTGGTAGTGGATTTGTCTCTGCCCAACATATTGTACAAATATATTTCAATAGATGATTATATGAATTCTTTATTTTTCTTTATTTTGTGGATGAGATTTGTCCTTATGGTTTCTACTGCATATTACAGCTTATGTATGCATACGAGGTTTCCATCTATTGGAGCATACTTCGTATGTATACAGCTGGTATATCTACGTTCCTAGTCTTACGTATTTTGGGACTGGGATATTACATATTTTTGTGGTGGCCCATGCAGGTCAAGATAAATTGTTTGGTTACTTACGGTACCAAGCAAGCCTGCTTATAGGATTAGAAGTCTAGGATCTCATCCACATACTTGACCTCCTTCCTCGATTCTACATTCGAACTATCGTTCGACTCGTTGACTGCATCTTGCTTGATTCCTTCTATCATTATCCTTATCTTTCCTTCGTGCTTGCTAGAGATTGACCCTACTAGTTAGATGTCCCAAACACCCTTAGCTTAATTCTTTTAAGTTGGGTAGAATACCCCACCGCCTGGCACACCCTTGACCGCTAAAGAGAATACAAATAGTATGATCTAGACTGTAGAGACTAGAAGAATTTAACCAATTTGGTCAACCAAGCCTTGTTCAATAAAACCGTAGAATGATAGTATAGGAATAAACAAGACTTAGATTCTCATGACTCTTAGACTATTCATATTGGTTCTTATTTTATCAACCCTCGTGCCTATGTTTTACTATCTAAACTAATGATGCTAATATAGCCTAGTATTTGCAAGCTAATCCTTATCAAGCTTGATCGAGACATATGCTATTGAGCGGCCGCTCACTAACATATTGTCTAATCAGAACCGGTGCATGATGGTCTGATCAACCAAGTACACGTTGGTTCGCTTTTGTCTATTATTCTACGTGGATGGAACATAATTAAACATGGCCTTTAGAATCCCATCCACGACTGCCTTGACACTTCTTTTAAAATTTTCTGTCATTTTTGAATCACGTACTCATATTCGATAATATCGTCTTTGAACTCCTTATTGCGTTCGCCTTCACCTATTTTAGAAGAACGAAGGCGTTGTACTAGAAATTTCTCTAGCTATCCTATCACCTATAACCATTATCACTCGACGTTGCTATATCTCCTTCCTAAAACTACTCGGCCCTATCATGACCTTCTAATCGTTTAATTTAGGAGTGAATCTAATCGTTTTCCTAATCGTGCCCTCAACCTACTCTCAAGAACCATATCTTAGAGGTCTCTAAGTTATTCCTCTTAATATCGTACTATTGCATGTTATCTTGATTAAACCTTAACCCTTACTCATTTTCCTTCTTGCGCTAACCCATGATTATCCTTGCCATTATCGAAATTACGATTTCCTAATGTATCTTTTGGTTGAGCGTTGTGAATTGATTTTTCTTACCAGTATCCCCTTGTGTCTTCTCACCCCCCGACTAATTCTTAATTTCGAGGACAAAATTCTTTTAAGTTGGGTAGGATGTAAAACCCCTAAATTTCTACTCTTTTATTTATTTTTATTTTTTAAATTTGGTACTGAATTAAAAAATTTGTATTGTACATCGCGCGCGAAATTTCATTTTTCGTAATTGCTCGACGAGGACGAATATGTGCGAGCGTACATATTTTTGGAAAAACATTTTTATAGTTTCAAAATAATATATATAATAATTATTTTTAGCTATCGTACCGAAATTTTCAAATTTAAGATTTTAATTATGAAAAGCCTTTCATTTATACAGTTATAATAATAAATAATATTCTTATAAAATGATATACTAAAAAAGTATATTTATGTAAATATTATTTGTGCATACATATATATTTCGTAAATATTTATTAGTTTATTTTTAAATAATAATGTTATTTTCGAAATTATTATTAGTATTTTTGGAAAATATATTTTTTAAATTTATGGCAATTTAAATCTTGATTTGAATTTATGGATTGATGTAAATAGTAAATTAATATCTATAATTGAAATTAATTTATCTCATTTGATTTTAGACTAAAGGGTGGAATTTAATTGGATTTAAATTGATTTAGATTTGGATTTGAAATTATTGAATTTGATTAAATTGTGAATTATCTAATTGGGTTCAAATTTTCCAAATCCTTATCCAACTGGGAATTTTCACCTCCTATATAAGGAGAGGTACTCCTCCACATTATTATTCCCACAACCAAATTTTCTACCAACTAAAATTTGTGCATCGTGTCCGTGTCCCCCTACCCATCCACTATAATTTTTCGGTTACAAATACATAGATCCTCTCCGTGTCCGACATGCCGGACACAACTTTGTTCCCGTGCCACGCAGGACACAATCCAACTCCCATGACTTCCATCCCGTGTCCACCCGAGCCGCGTTAACCCCATCAACCCGAGCGACCCACACCCATCGTGACCACCTCGTCCCGACCGTCCTGACACCATCCGACCAACACCCTGACCACCAGGACCATCCACACAGCCGTCCTACCACCGATCACCGTCATCCCCGCGGCAGCCAATACCATCACCCTCGCCGTCGTCAACACCCCATCTTCACTGCGACCACCACAACAGTCATCATCGTCACTACTCGCCATCCACCACCAATTACCCACCAACGACCACCGTCCCTGTCGCCACAGCAATCCCTTCCTCCCCCACTACTCCTGGTCGCAGCCACCACTTCCATGGCCAACAACGCCGAGTCACCCCCGTGGTCACCCCGGACCCGTCGCCAAGGCATCACCGCCATATTTCTCCCCCGGCACCACAGCCATCGTCACCTCCAAACCGTCCAAATCGCCACAACACAGCAAAGAGCAACCAAAAGAAAAACCCCCTAAAACATACCTCCGCGCTCGCCTCACCAGAGCCACCACTCAGCACCGGGACCCCTCGCCCCCAGCTTATGACCACCCGCAGCAGCGCCGTTGATCGCCAAGCCCTCGTCGTGCACCGTGCCAGTCGACCAGCCGCCGGCGCCGCCTCGAGCGTGCGCAGCGTCCACCGTCTCCTTCATCGTAGCCCCATCGCCCACGTCTCCACTGGCCCCCGAATCCTTTGTTGTGCGTCGCGCTCACCACCCGACCGTAACCCTCTCCGACCTTTCCGGTGAGATCCGCGCCCGCAGCGCCCATCCGACTCACTTCCTCCTGCCGAAAGCCACCACGTCCCCTTCTTTCCTCTTCTCCTCCGGCCGTCGCGCCAGCGCCGAGCGCACGCCGCCCCACCACCATCCCGTCGGACCACCGATCAGCTCCGCCGCTCCACCTCCCCTCTTTTCTTTCTCCTCCGACCGGATCTGCCCAGCCCCGAACCTTCTCTCCGCGCCTCCGGCCCACACCTCTCCGCCGGAGCTCCTCCCTCTCTTTGTCCCCGCTCTCTCCTCTCTCCCACGCTCCTTCCTTCTCTCTTCCTTCCTTTCTTTCCTTAGCTACTGTTAGTGTTGATTTATGTTTTTTTTATTTTTTTATTTTTTTGTGTGTGTGATAGGTCCCCATTCAGGGGATGGTGATTATTATTATTATTATTATTATTATTATTATTATTATTATTATTATTATTATTATTATTATTATTGTTATTATTTTTATTACCTGTAATGAAGATATTCGTGTAATTTAATACTTTATATTTTAATATGTATGTATGTATGTCAATAGCATTTTAGTATTATTACCTTTACAATTAGCATAATATTATTAATATATTTTATTACAATTATTTGGTAACCAATATCAATATCATATTTTAAACTATAATATTTACCTATCAATTTAAATTTAGTTTTTTAAGCCTAAAATATAAGATTATATATTCCTCTGATTTTGTGAATATGTTTTAGCCTAAATCGTTTTTAGATTTTTAGTCTTTTCTAAATATCTTTGACTAAGAATCATATTTTACAAACTTACAGTTTAGCCTAAAACGATTTTCGATTTTTCAAGCATTTACCTAAAGACATATCCTTGCTAATAAAAATATAGCTTTCTAAATCTAAATATTCTATTTGACAAAGATATAGTTTTGGCCTAAATAAGTTATTAATATTTTTGAATAATTATTTAAAACATCTTGTTTATGAAGTTTAGTTTCTATTATAAGTATGGCTATACAAACTTCGGGTTTTAGCCAAAATCTATTTATTCCACTGTTTTCAAATATTTATCAAAATTGTTTTACTAGTAAATATATCTTTAAGTATTTAGTTTTCTAAAATCGTATATATATTATTCAATCATTTTCCTTTAATTTTTCTCATGTCCAAGACTAAGCCCATTATTCCTATCCTCCTGCCAATTCTGTCCTTCCTTCTGTCCACCCTAACTAATTTGACCATCCTGGACCCGATGGAACCGTCCGTGCCGTTATCTGAAGTCACCCTGCATAGTTATTACACTGAAGTCGTAGTTCGTGCCACATTGATCATTGCAGCACACCAAGCGTACTACCAGGCAAGACAACTTGTCTTTACTGTTTAAATTTCTTGCTCAATATCATGCATGTTTTTATTTTGTTCTTTCAAAACCATATGTAGTTGCAAATTATTATACTGTAGTTTTCTTTATGCATTTGGCCTAGAGTTAAGGGACCACCTTTGTTTGTGCCACAACTATTGGCCCGACACCTGTGTGCCACGATGTCACATGTCTCATATAGATTCGGACTTGCGTATCGATCGTACATCGGTGCATACAGGACGAGCGTTAAGATATAACTGCTAATATAATTGCCTAGAAGACTTAGCGGTTATTAGAAATATCATGGTGTGGATTCAGCTCGAGTAGCGCACGGGGAGGAGAAGACAGTTATTAGGCACAGGGGCTTTCACACATTTACTTTTCTCTAGCTGCCATTTGTGACTCAGCTGAGAGCTAGTGCTCCGTGCATTTATTTATTTTCCTCTAGATGCCACTAGTGCCTCGGTTGAAACACAAATGTGTCGTGCATTTACTTTCCTCTAGCTGCCGTTAGTGACTCACCCGAGAGACTAGTGTGCCGTGCATTTATTTATTTTTCTCTAGATACCACTAGTACCTCGGTTGAAACGCTAACGCGCCGTGTTTCTAGTCTCGGAAGCCCTTGTGTGGAACGTTGTCTTCAAAATGCATTTACACATAGAATGGTTAAGGACCTTTAATTGTTTAGACATATGCAATTTTCTGTTGAGCTAACTATATTCAGTTTATGGCATGATATTATGTGTCTTGTTACGTTCCTCTGAGGACCTGGTTATCTCTCCAGGTGTGTGCTCTTGTCTTTCGCAGGTGTACTAGCTCTTGCCATGATCATCACTATTTCTTCGAGGATGATTGCACTTGGATCGTCTTCGCTTCGCTCGCCAAACTCGTTTCATTTTCATGTATTTCTTTCCTTGCTTGTTGGTAGTGGATTTGTCTCTGCCCAACATATTGTACAAATATATTTCCATAGATGATTATATGAATTCTTTATTTTCTTTTATTTTGTAGATGAGATTAGTCGTTATAGTTTCTACTGCATTTTACAGCTTATGCATGCATACGAGGTTTTCATCTATTGGAGTATACTTCGTATGTATACAGCTGGCATGTCTACATTCCTAGTCCTACGTATTTTGGGACTGGGGTATTACATGTTTTTGTGGTGGCCCATGCAGGTCAAGATAAATTGTTTGGTTACTTACGGTACCAAGCAACCCTGCATATAGGATTAGAAGTCTATAGTTAGATGTCCCAAACACCCTTAGCTTAATTCTTTTAAGTTGGGTAGAATATCCCACGGCCTGGCACACCCTTGACCGCTAAAGAGAATACAAATAGTATTATCTAGACTGTAGAGACTAGAAGAATTTAACCCATTTGGTCAACCAAGCCTTGGTCAATAAAATCGTAGAATGATAGTATAGGAATAAACAAGACTTAGATTCTCATGACTCTTAGACTATTCATATTGGTTCTTATTTCATCTACCCTCGTGCCTATGTTTTACTATCTAAACTAATGATGCTAATATAGCCTAGTATTTGCAAGCTAATCCTTATCAAGCTTGATCGAGACATATGCTATTGAGCGGCCGCTCACTAACATATTGTCTAATCAGAACCGGTGCATGATGGTCTGATCAACCAAGTGCACTTTGGTTCGCTTTTGTCTATTATTCTACGTGGATAGAACATAATTAAACATGGCCTTTAGAATCCCATCCACGACTGCCTTGACAATTCTTTTTAAATTTTCGGTCGTCTTTGAATCACATACTCGTATTCGATAATATCGTCTTTGAACTCCTTATTGCGTTCGCCTTCACCTATTTTAGAAGGACGAAGGCGTTGTACTAGAAATTCCTCTAGCTATCCTATCACCTATAACCATTATCACTCGACGTTGCTATATCTTCATCCTAAAACTACTCGACCCTATCATGACCTTCTAATCGTTTAATTTAGGAGTGAATCTTATCGTTTTCCTAATCATGCCCTCAACCTACTCCCAAGAACCATATCTTAGAGGTCTCTATGTTATTCCTCTTAATATCGTACTATTGCATGTTATCTTGATTAAACCTTAACCCTTACTCATTTTCCTTCTTGCGCTAACCCATGATTATCCTTGCCAATATCGAAATCATAATTTCCTAATGTATCTATTGGTTGAGCGCTGTGAATTGATTTTTCTTACCAATATCCCCTTGTGTCTTCTCACCCCCTACTAATTCTTAATTTCGAGGACGAAATTCTTTTAAGTTGGGTAGGATGTAAAACCTCTAAATTTCTACTATTTTATTTATTTTTATTTTTTTAAAATATGGTACTGAATTAAAAAATTTGTATTGTACGTCGCGTGCGAAATTTCATTTTTCGTAATTGCTCGACGAGGACGAATATGTGCGAGCGTACATATTTTTGGAAAAATATTTTTATAGTTTCAAAATAATATATATAATAATTATTTTTAGCTATCGTACCGAAATTTTTAAATTTAAGATTTTAATTATGAAAAGCCTTTCATTTATACAGTTATAATAATAAATAATATTCTTATAAAATGATATACTAGAAAAGTATATTTATGTAAATATTATTTGTGCATACATATATATTTCATAAATATTTATTAGTTTATTTTTAAATAATAATGTTATTTTCGAAATTATTATTAGTATTTTTGGAAAACATATTTTTGAAATTTTATGGCAATTTAAATCATGATTTGAATTTATGGATTGATTTAAATAGTAAATTAATATCTATAATTGAAATTTATTTATCTCATTTGATTTTAACTAAAGGATGGAATTTAATTGGATTTAAATTGATTTAGATTTGGATTTGAAATTATTGAATTTGATTAAATTGTGAATTATCTAATTGGGTTTAAATTTTCCAAATTCTTATCCAACTGAGAATTTTTACCTCCTATATAAGGAGAGGTACTCCTCTACATTATTATTCCAACAACCAAATTTTCCACCAACCAAAATTTGTGCATCGTGTCCGTGTCCCCCTACCCATCCACTATAATTTTTCGGTTACAAATACATAGATCCTCTCCGTGTCCGACATGCCGGACACAACTTTGTTCCCGTGCCACGCAGGAGATAATCCAACCCCCATGACTTCCATCTCATGTCCACCCGAGCCGCGTCAACCCCATCAATCCCAGCGACCCACGCCCATCCTGACCACCTCGTCCCGACCGTCCTGACACCACCCGACCACCAGGACCATCTACACAGCCGTCCTGCCACCGATCACCGTCATCCCCACGGCAGCCAACACCATCACCCTCGCCGTCGTCAACACCCCATCTTCACTGCGACCACCACAACAGTCATTATCGCCGCTCCTCGCCATCCACCACCAATTACCCACCAACGACCATCGTCGCTGTCGCCACAGCAATCCCTTCTACCCCCACTACTCCTGGCCACAGCCACCACTGCCATGGCCAACAACGCCGAGTCACCCCCGTGGTCACCCCGGACCCGTCGCCACGGCATCACCACCATATTCCTCCCCCGGCACCACAGCCATCGTCACCTCCAAACCGCCCAAATCGCCACAACACAGCAAAGAGCAACCAAAAGAAAAAACCCCCTAAAACATACCTCCGCGCTCGCCTCGCCGGAGCCACCACTAAGCACCGGGACTCCTCGCTCCAAGCTGATGACCACCCGCAGCAGCGCCGTTGAGCGCCAAACCTTCGTCGTGCACCGTGCCAGTCGACCAGCCGCCGGCGCTGCCTCGAGCGTGCGCAGCGTCCGCCGTCTCCTTCGCCGTAGCCCCATCGTCCACGTCTCCACCGGCCACCAAATCCCTCGTCGTGCGCCGTGCCCACCACCCGACCGAAACCCTCTCCGACCTTCCTGACGAGATCCGCGCCCGCAGCGACCATCCGACCCGCTTCCTCCTGCCGAAAGCCACAGCGCCCCCTTCTTCCCTCTTCTCCTCCGGTCGCCGCGCCAGCGTCGAGCGCGTGCCGCCCCACCACCATCCCGCCGGACCACCGATCAGCTCCGCCGCTCCACCTCCCCTCTTTCCTTTCCTCCTCCGACCGGATCTGCCCCGCCCCGAACCTTCTCTCCGCGCCTCCGGCCCACACCTCTCCGCCGGAGCTCCTCCCTCTCTTCGTCCCCGCTCTCTCCTCTCTCCCACGCTCCTTCCCTCTCTCTTCCTTCCTTTCTTTCCTTAGCTACTATTGGTGTTGATTTGTGTTTTTTTTATTTTTATTTATTTTTTTGTTTGTGTGATAGGTCCCCATTCAGGAGATGGTGATTGTTATTATTATTATTATTATTATTATTATTATTATTATTATTATTATTATTATTATTATTATTATTATTATTATTATTACCTGAAATGAAGATATTCGTGTAATTTATTACTTTATATTTTAATATGTATGTATGTATGTAAATAGCATTTTAGCATTATTACCTTTACAATTAGCATAATATTATTAATATATTTTGTTACAATTATTTGGTAACCAATATCAATATCATATTTTAAACTATAATATTTACCTATCAATTTAAATTTAGTTTTTTAAGCCTAAAATATAAGATTATATATTCCTTTGATTTTGTGAATATGTTTTAGCCTAAATCGTTTTTAGATTTTTAGTCTTTTCTAAATATCTTTGACTAAGAATCATATTTTACAAACTTACAGTTTAGCCTAAAACGATTTTCGATTTTTCAAGCATTTACCTAAACACATATCCTTGCTAATAAAAATATAGCTTTCTAAATCTAAATATTCTATTTGACAAAGATATAGTTTTGGCCTAAATAAGTTATTAATATTTTCGAATAATTATTTAAAACATCTTGTTTATGAAGTTTAGTTTCTATTATAAGTATGGCTATAAAAACTTTGGGTTTTAGCCTAAATCTATTTATTCCTCTATTTTCAAATATTTATCAAAATTGTTTTACTAGTAAATATATCTTTAAGTATTTAGTTTTCTAAAATCGTATATATATTATTCAATCATTTTCCTTTAATTTTTCTCATGTCCAAAACTAAGCCCATTATTCCTATCCCCCTGCCAATTCTGTCCTTCCTCTTGTCCACCCTAACTAATTTGACCATCCTGGACCCGATGGAACTGTCCGTACCGTTATCTGAAGTCATACTGCATAGTTATTACACTGAAGTCGTAGTTCGTGCCACATTGATCATTGCAGCACACCAGGCGTACTACCAGGCAAGACACCTTGCCTTTACTGTTTAAATTTCTTGCTCAATATCATGCATGTTTTTATTTTGTTCTTTCAAAACCATACGTAGTTGCAAATTATTATACTTTAATTTTCTTTATGCATTTGGCCTAGAGTTAAGGGACAACCTTTGTTTGTGCCGCATCTATTGGCCCGACACCTGTGTGCCATAATGTCACGTGTCTCATATAGATTCGGACTTGCATACCGACCATACATCGGTACGTATAGGACGAGCGTTAAGATATAACTGGTAATATAATTGCCTAGAAGACTTAGTGGTCATTAGAAATATCGTGGTGTAGATTCAGCACGAGTAGCGCATGGGGAGGGAAAGACAGTTATTAGGTGCAGGGGCATTCACACATTTACTTTTCTCTAGCTGCCATTTATGACTCAGCCGAGAGCTAGTGCACCGTGCATTCATTTACTTTCCTCTAGATGTCACTAGTGCCTCGGTTGAAACACGAATGTGTCGTGCATTTACTTTCCTCTAGCTACTGTTAGTGACTCACCCGAGAGACTAGTGTGCCGTGTATTTATTTATTTTTCTCTAGATGCCACTAGTACCTTGGTTGAAATGCTAGCGCGCCGTATTTCTAGTCTCGGAAGCCCTTGTGTGGAACGTTGTCTTCTAAATGCATTTACACATATAATGGTTAAGGACCTTTAATTGTTTAGACATATGTAATTTATTGTTGAGCTAACTATATTCAGTTTATGGCATGATATTATATGTCTTGTTACGTCCCTCTGAGGACCTGGTTATCTCGTCAGGTGTGTGCTCTTGTCTTTCGCAGGAGTACTAGCTCTAGCCGTGATCATCGCTATTTCTTCGAGGATGATTGCACTTGGATCGTCTTCGCTTCTCTCGCCAAACTCGTTTTATTTTTATGTATTTCTTTCCTTGCTTGTTGGTAGTAGATTTGTCTTCGTCCAACATATTGTACAAATACATTTCCATAGATGATTATATGAATTCTTTATTTTCCTTTATTTTGTGGATGAGATTAGTCGTTATGGTTTCTACGGCATATTACAGCTTATGTATGCATACGAGGTTTCCATCTATTGGAGTATACTTCGTATGTATACAGCTGGCATGTCTATGTTCCTAGTCCTACGTATTTTGGGACTGGAGCGTTATACAGGAGTTCATCTAGACGGAGGAGTGTCAGACGACTTTTGATGAGTTGAAGAAGCATCTGACGTCAGCACCTATCTTGACTCTTCCATCAGGATTTGGAGGATTTGTTGTGTATAGTAATACGTTCGAGAGTGGACTAGGATGCGTACTGAAGCAGCATGGCAAGGTTGTAGCCTATGCATCGAGACAGTTGAAGATCCACGAGAAGAACTACCCGACACACGACTTGGAGCAAGCAGCAGTAATATTTGCACTAAAGCTATGGAGGCACTATCTTTACGGCGAGCGGGTAGAGATATTTACTGATCACAAGAGCCTAAGTATGTCTTTACCCAGAAGGAGCTAAACATGAGGGAAAGACGTTGGCTGGAGCTGATGAAGGACTTTGAGATCGAGTTGAAGTACCATCTGGGTAAGGTGAATGTGGTAGGTGATGCCTTAAGCAGGAAGCCCATGGCATACTTCTTGACGACTCAGAGTCACTTATTGGAGGATCTCCAAGAGTTGGGGATAGAGGTTGTACTGCCAAGTATGGACGGACAGTTGTCTACCTTTGAAGTACAGTCCACTTTGGTTGAGAGGATCAAGGCCACTCTACCTACAGATGCGAGATTCATAAGACTCTGGGAGAGGACAGAGGCAGGCGAGCAGACAGGGCTACAAATTTATGAGGACGAGACGTTGAGGTGTGGAGATCGCCAATGCGTTCCAAGTGGCGAGCTACGCCAGAAGCTGATGACTGAGGATCATAGATCAATATATTCTATTCATCCCGGAGGTACAAAGATGTACAGGAATTTGCGTCAGCACTACTGGTGGCATGGGATGAAAAGAGAGATCACTCGATTTGTAGCGAGATGCTTGGTCTGTCAGCAGGTCAAGGCCGAGCACCAGAGGTTGGCAGGACTATTACAGCTACTTCCCATTCCCGAGTGGAAGTGGAAACATATCACAATGGACTTCATCACTGGATTTCCGAGGAGCCCAGTGGGAAGGACACAGTATGGGTCATCGTGGATGGACTCTCCAAGTTGGCTCACTTCTTGCCCTTCAGAGTTGGGCAATCTATGGAGATTCGGGAAGACTTGTACATGAGGCAGATAGTACGTCTGCACGGAGTACCGGTGAGCATTGTGTCGGATCGAGATTCCAGATTTACCTCGTATTTTTTGAGGAGTATGTAGGAGAGTTTGGGGCTCGCCTCAAGTTCAGTACGGCTTTTCATCCGCAGACTGATGGACAGTCAGAGCGCACGATCTAGTCACTTGAGGATATTATGAGAGCATGCATGTTGGACTTTGGAGGATCATGGGAGGATCACCTACATTTGGTCGACTTCTCATATAACAACAGTTACCAGGCGAGCATATAGATAGCACCCTTTGAGGCACGATACGGCAGGAAGTGCAGGTCTCTAGTTTGTTGGAGTGACGTCGGAGAACGTCAGATACTTGGTCCAGAGTTGGTGACACAGACAATGGAAAAGGTGAAGCAGATTCTGAGTCACCTCAGAGCGGCACAGGATAGGTAGAAGCACTGGATTGATGCGCATCGCCGACCTTTGGAGTTCAAGGAAGGTAACCACATGTTTTTGAGGATATCACCAACCCGAGGGACTATCAGGTTCAGGAACAGAAGCAAGTTGAGTACGAGGTACATCAGGACTTTCGATATTCTGGAGCGAGTTGGTGAGGTGGCTTATCGTCTAGCATTACCCCCGTCACTTGAAGGTGTGCAAGACGTTTTATACGTATCACAGTTGAGGAAGTATGTCGCAGACCCCAGTCGCATGCTAGATCATTCAAATATTACAGTTGGACCGAGCCAATCATACGTGGAACAACCTGTAGAGATTTTCGATCGTAGGGAAGGTTCTGGGGGGTAGACGATTCGACTCATTTGGGTTGCTTGGAAGCATCATTCTCCGAGCGAGTCCACTTGGAAGCGTGAGGACTCTATTCTGGAGCGTGTTCCTCACTTGTTCAAGGATCGAGGTACGAATTTACGTACTGCCTTGTCCATATCGTAAAATTCCTTGAATCTCGTTTTCCAAATTGTGCCATCATTTTTAATTTCGGGGACAAAATTTTCTAAATGTGAGAATGTGAATCCCTGTATTTTATTATTTATTTTTATTATGGGCTATATAAGGCATTCACATCCTAATACTGTTGATTTATGAAATAGCATAATTCCTTGCATAAAATATGTATATAAATATATGTCAGTTAATATATTTGTAGTATTATTAATCATGCGAACTATTGATATTTTTCTCTCTAGAAATCTACTGATTAGTTCGAAAGTATATATAAATAAAGCTTTAAATTTAAGATATTTTTATTATGCTATATTTTTAGCACTACTAGTTGATTATAGTTTTTATCTTTCATTTAAAAAAAAGGGAAAACTATATATTATTTTTCTAGCTAAAGGGGCTTAACTATTATTTAAACTATATGCATAAATCCCTTAAACTAAATCTAAACCAAGATGCCTCGGCTTATGCTAACTCAGTACTGTAGCAACACTGCACCCTTCAATAAAAAAAAATCTAACGGCCATATTTTGATTTGGGTGTGGGCAGCAAACCGCAACCCGCTAATTTTTGCTTTACAGTCTACAGCAGCAACTGACCTTAATAACCCACGACCAAAACCCTGCCTGAAACCCGTTGACTCGTAAATTCAAAAGGAATACTGTTCTTCTCTCCTACGGCTCTGTGCGTGTGCGTACACTGTAGCATTTACAGGAAATGCAGGCATGCGTGTACGGCTGCGACTGAGGCTTTCTCCCTTCCTCCTGTCCTAAACCTAACTTCCCTCTTCCTATTTATATGCTCGATCTCTTACAATTCTTCCCTCCACCATTGCTATACAAAACCCTAACCGTTGAAGCCTGTCATCACCATCATCACCGTCTTCTTCCTCCCTTACGTGGAACTCAGGCGACGCCGTCGTCGCATGTAGGTGGCATCGGGGTAGTCGATATCCTCGTCGTTATCTGGCAGCATTAGCAGCTGTTGTCATGTTGACGGACAAAGAACACTGTAGTACCCCGGCGCCATGGATTCGACATCGGACAGCTCTCTGGTTGACTTCGTTTTTACGCTTGGGAATATTAGGAGAGGGTGCTTACTTGCCGAGAGTTCAAGTGAAAGAATTAGCAAAAACATTCTTTTTCATCTGTTGTTCTTATAGGTATAGATATGGGCATTTGATAATGGTGTCTGTGCGATACTGGATGTTGTTTTGATTGATTCCAAATATTTTCACACCGATACATATTGTTGGTTTTGGTAAGGAAGATTTCGTGAAATGTATGCGAAGGAGGATTTTGAACATAAGAAGCTTGAAGTAGTTATGCACAGCGATGAACTTGTATTATGAGAAGAGTGAGACTGAATGGTTGTAATCATGGCCTCGTGCCACATTGTAACCTTTGTTTTAATATCAATAAATGGCATTTTGAATGACTTGTGTTTGCTTCAAGTTTTCGCTGGTGTTATTCAATGTTTCTGCTAGTGTGTGACGACCCCGTTGCAAGCTATTGTAATTGGTTATTATGGAACCCGCCTTGCATGAGTGCAATCTAGGCTCTTTCGGCATCATGCCTTAGCGAGGACGATCGGTCCTACGGGACCGGGCCGTGACAATTGCGATGCGAGTTATTCGTGTCGTGGCTTCGTGAGCATCCTTGTCATGCTTCATGATTATTCGTATTCGTGACGTGTTTATATGTATCATAATTCATGATTACCATTCCTAGAGAGTCATAATTATAGATTTTGTAATTAGTGAATACTTGTTTTTCGTGCTTGATATGAGAGATAGTCGGGCGGAAGAACACACTAGTAGTCATGTAGTTAACCCTATTTTCCTATTCGATTCGACAGATAGCAGTCATACACTTCACGTGCGACGTGCCGGATTAGCCTAGACCCCACACGTCGAACATTGTATTATAAGTCGCATGGTATTATTGTTCTTGCCAGATCCTAATTTTCGTGATCATTTAGTTTACTTGCTTTCATATTGCTACTGCCATGTTGCTACTTTTATATTTCTAGTTTTCTTGTTACTTGTCCTCATGCCATGTTCTCATACCTGCTAGTCTACTTTTGTATTATAAATTCTCGTCATGATAGATTTATACATGTATTTGTGTACTTTTATAGCTGTAACAGTACTTGCTCTAATTCTGACTGGATACGTTGACAATTTTAGGTATGATGTGACTTGTAACCCACATTTCTGAGGAGATAGGACGAAGGGAATCCCTGGAAGGATTTATTAGGATTTTCTTATTATTCCATTTCAAATTTTGTAGTTAAATTCCTTAGTTGCTTGATCGGATTTGTCTCCGAAATTTCACTTGACATGTATATCAATCTTGGATTCAAGACTTGTAACTTTGGATGATTTTGTTTATATTAATTTAGTTATTCTTATCCATATCTTTCCTTAGCAAATTCTGTGATTTGAGTACATATTGGTATTGTTGGACTGGTATTGATTATTGAGGACTAGACAGTGCTCTACCGTCGATACTGCGGCGTAGGCTGGACGTGGCCACGTACCCATGCCCAAACATCCAGGTACGGGTCATGACAATTCGCCAAGGCGTTCCCTCAGTACATGGACTGTACCAAAATTAAGTGTCCATGTGTGAGATGTCGCAACTTGAAATATCATCCAGAAGTTGACGAGACATATCATTTGTACTTGAGGAGTTTCTTGCCGAATTACTACAGTGGACCTCACACGGAGAACATGTGCCATTAGCATCAAAGCCAGAGCCTAATTTGGACCCGTATATGGATGTCCATGACCACGCTGATTACAACGAAGGATGGCGAACATGGTTTTCGACGCTGCGGGGCCTAGTTTCAATCCGGACAATCATGATACGGCTGAGTAGGCATCGAATGCCGATGCTGCAAAGTTCAAGGAGTTGTTGGAGAATGCAAGGACTCCTTTGTATCCTGGTTGTGAGGATCATTCACTGTTGGAGGTGGTTACAAGACTGCTGAGCATCATGTCCGATTTTAACATATTTCAAGAATGCTACAACCAAATCATCGATTTGATTATAGAGATCTTGCCAGAGGGTGCCAAGTTACCTACAGACTTCTACCGATCTAAGAGAATAGTGAGATCGTTCTAGATGGGATATAATAAAATTAATGCATGTCACAACAGATGCATGTTCTATTACAAGGACGATAAGGATGAAGATGTATACAGATTTTGTGGTGCTGATCGCTACAAGGAAACTAGTATAAGTAGGACTCCCGGTGCAAGAAAGCAGACCGATTCAATACACTACTTGTCTTTGACGTCGCAGTTGTAGAGGTTGTTTATGGTGAAGGAGACTGCCGAGAACCTGAGTTGGCACAGACAGGAACAGACCGATGTAGTATTGGATCATCCATCCGATGGAGAAGCATGGAAGCACTTTGATCGAAAGTATCTAGATTTTGCTTCTGATCCACATAATATAAGATTGGGGCTCTCCTCCAACGGTTTATCCCGTTCGGAGTACTTTCGGGTTCCCAATATTCATGTTGGCCTATGATTGTCACTTTGTACTACCTACCGCCGTAGATGTGTGTAAAAACTCCTTATATGTTCCTAACCATTATCATCCTGGGTCCGAACAATACGAAGAGAAACATCGATATGTACTTACAGTCATTAATAGATGAGTTGAATTAGCTATGGAAAGTAGGCACCAACATGTATGATATTTCCAGAAAGTAGAACTTTCAGATAAGGGTCGCACTTATGTGGACCATCAACGACTTTTCGGCCTATAGAATGTTATCGGGATGGAGCACTTATGTGGACCATCAACTACTTTTCTAGGTTGGACTTGAAAGATATATGCGAACGTCATGTGTTGCATTTGATAGAGGAAGACAATGGGAAGTATAAACAGCCTAAGGCAATTTTTCCACTGGATAGGGAGGGTAAAAGGAGACTTTGTAGGTAGATTCAGGGCCTAAAATGTTTTGAAGGGTACGTATAGAATTTAAGAAGATGCATCAACCCGTAGAAGAACAAACTGACGGGTATAAAGAGCCACGGCTGTCACATATTAATGGAGAGGTTAATTACGGTTGCATTTTGGAAATTATTACTGCAGGTCGTTTAGGATCAGTTGACATAACTGAGCATATTCTTCAGAGATCTTTGTTCTACTAAGTTGCTCGTCTATCATCAAGAAAAGCAAGAGAAGCACATTGTAGTAACACTATTCAAGCTTGAGAGGGTATTCCCTCCTAGGTTCTTCGACTCCATAGAGCATTTGCCAATTTATCTTTCCTATGAGGCACGTATTGGTGGGCCAGTCGATTATCGGTGGAAGTACCCGCTTGAGCGACATTTGAACCACCTAAAGAGAAGGTAAAAACAAGGCTCGGGTCAAGGGTTCTATTTGTAAAGCCTATGTTCTCGAGGAGATTCCAAAGTTTTGCTCGATGTATTTCAAGCCACATGTTGTTACTAATAGAACAAGAGCTCTGAAAAATGATGATGGATATCATAAACCTCATTGTGCAATACTAAAAGTATTCAATGCTTTCGGAAAGCCTTCGGGAAAAATAAATAAGAGATATCTGATGAGGAACTAAGGGCTACTCAGTTGTATATATTACTCAACTACGACGAGACTCAACTGTGACAATGATGAAGTGGAGAAGCTCGAGGGGTAAGTAATTAATACGTCCAAGTTTATTTCATCTATGTAATAGTGTACAATATCATTATTACACTAATTGGCCGATGTGTTGTTGTTTTTAGCAAATTTAATGATGAGGTGAGGTCGAATAGACAGTACATAATAGATGAAGAAACTGTACGTCTTCGATTGTCATTGACAGTTCCTTTCAAAGGATCATCCATTTTTGATGAACATGAATGTTTTTCATGTCAGTATTGTGGAGAAGGCCAATCCACCGCAAAGGTGGACCAAAAATATGATATGAAAGGAGGTCAAAGATTTTGCAAGTGCTATCGAAGAGCCTACAAAGGGGTACAAGTGTGATGGATTTTGCCACACTCATAACTGGACAAAAAGAGTATATTCTGGGACCTTCCATATTGGAGTACCAATCTGATCAGACATAATCTTAATGTCATGCATATCGAGAAGAATGTGTTTGACAATATAATTAATACTGTGATGGACGTAAAGAAAAAGACGAAAGACAATCCCAAGGCAAGGTTGGACTTGGAAGATATATACAGACGTCATGCATTGCATTTGATAGAGGAAGGCAAAGGGAAGTATAAGCAGCCTAAGGCAATTTTTTCACAGGACATGGAGGGTAATGGAAGACTTTATAGGTAGATTCAGGGCCTAAAAAAATTTGACCGGTACGTGTCAAATTTAAGAAGATGCATCAACCCGTAGGAGAACAAACTGACGGGTATAAAGAGCTACAACTGTCATATATTTATGGAGAGGTTAATTCGATTGCATTTTAGAAACTATTATCACAAGCGTTTGGGATCCGTTGAAAGAGCTGATCAGCATATTCTACAGAGATCTTTGTTCTACTAAGTTGCTCGTCTATCGTTAAGAAAAGCAAGAGAAGGACATTACGGTAACAGTGTACAAGATTTTGTGGGTGTTCCCTTCTTGGTTCTTCGACTCCATGGTGCATTTGCCAATTCATCTTTCCTATGAAGCACGTGTTGGTAGGTCCGTCGGTTATCGGTGGATGTACCCATTTGAGCGGCATTTGAACCACATAAAGGGAAAGGTGAAAAACAAGGCTCGGGTCGAGGGTTCTATTTGTGAAGCCTATGTTCTCGAAGAGATTACAAAGTTTTGTTCGATGTATTTCAAGCCACATGTTGCTACTAATAGAACAAGAGCTCCGAGAAGTGATGATAGATATCATGAATCTACTAATGCAATACTGAAAGTCTTTAATGCTTTCTGAAAGCCTTCGGGGAAAATGAAGAAGAGATGTCTGACGAGGAACTAAGGGCTACTCAGTTGTATATATTACTCAACTGCGACGAGGATGAAGTGGAGAAGCTCGAAGGGTAAGTAACTAATATATCCATGTTTATGTCATCTATGTAATAGTATACAATATTATTATTATACTAATTGGCCAATGTGTTGTTGTTTTCAGCATATTTAATAATGAGGTGAGGTCGAATAGATAGTACATAATAGATAAAGAACTAGAACAGGAAATGAGACGTCATTTCACTTTATGGTTGAGTGCATATGTAAGGAGCTCGGTAATTACTTTTTGTATATGTACTTTACGTAGTAATTAGTGGAACGCTGAATTTAATTTCTTATCTTGTGATATTTAGGTCGATCGTCCAGACGCAACACTAGAGAATGAATCTATTAGAACTTTAGCTAAGGGGCCAATTTATTCTGTCAAAATCTGGCCAAGCTATTGTGTGAATGGGTTTAGGTTCAAGCCAACAAATGCTCCGATCAGAGAGAGCTTTCTTGATCTTGATTCGCCAAAAATTAGTTGTTCGTATATTAAATCTACAAACTACAAAAATGTCGATCAAGGCAATGATTTCTGTGGCATCTTACGGGATTGTGGAGTTGATATATAACTATGGCATAGAGCCGACAAACATCATATTATTCAAGTATGATTGGTTCGATCTGATCCAAGATTAATATTAGAAAATTAATAAGCATGGTCTTGTGGATATTAACTACAAACGTCGATATCAAGGATACAAACCATTTGTCCTAGCAAGTCAGGCTCAGGTCGTTTACTTCACTACTTATCCTAGGCAGAGAACAACGAGATTGGACTAGTGGGCAGCATACAAGACTAAAGCCAGAAATACCTATAATGTTGACGAAATAGCTTATCAGGAGGATGAGCTACCACTCATAACAAATGTAGTTGATGTGGACAAAACGAAAGTGCATATATAAGAGGTAGAATTATCCGAAGAGGAAAATGAAGTATATAAAAGCAAAGATGAGAAGGAAGAGAAAGATGAGGACGAGGAAAACGAAGAAGATGAATTTTCAGAAAATGATTGAAAATAAAATGTAAAATATGTCATGTAACATCTATTAAGACTTGTGAAATGTACTATCATTTTGTTCAATAGAGGGTTGCTTCGGGTCTATTTTTTATAAACTACGATTTGTTAAATGTATATAGATTTTATTTAGAATATGTATTATATTTCTTGTATATATTTTTTTATTATTTGTTATTATCCAGTACGACAGTACGAAAAGGATCGTACCTCGGTCAGTCCTGAGGTAGAGGAGCAGCCCGTGCAGGTAGAGGATCCAGTGGTGGATGGAGTGCTCCTCTGTTATCGGATGATGGTTTCGGACCCTCGTCTACGAGTAATCTAGTATACCATCCAGTCATATCTCCGACTGCATCAACGGTACGTGGCAGTACTCCTGGGATAGGCAATTCATGGCATGAGACTATTACCCTGTCCAGCGTTCCACCTGTTGACGGAACTATGGAGACGAAGGAGCAGATGGAGGAGGTCGCACCAACTCCATCTCCGTATCAGAGCGATCCCCCGTGCGCCCCTCCGGACGAGATAAGGACGGAGATTGGTCTGACGGGCCTACAAAGTAAGTTAATTAGTTAACATTAATTTATACATATATCTATATATTCATGAATACAGTTATCGTTGTATAGATATCATCCCTCGTCGATTCAGAGGGTGTTGGGGCTATTGCTGAGGTACGACTACGGTGACTCTTGGATCAAGTACTCGGATGCCTCGGACGAGAGGAGGCATTCTGGTTTGTCCACCTTAAGGTAACTAAAGTATATTTCTTTTAGTATCAATCATTTTTATGCATATTACATAACTAACTATTTTATTTCTTGTAGAAAATATATTTTTATCCACCACACCGAGCTGAGATGATCGAGAAGCAATTTCCTGCTATTATCGCCAAGTTGATCCGTGATGCGATCGACGACCAAAAGGCTCGAGAGCGCTCCAGAAGACCAATCAAGGTTGGATCACGCTCGAGCAGTTGACTGCGATGAGGGCTAGATTCGATGATCCAAGGTACAAGAAACGGTCGGAGAAGGCGAAGGCGGCTAGGACGACGGCAAGAAAGTGGTCTGGCGGCACAATTCCTATGACGGAACATTTCCTAAGCCTGGTATGTATTTTATTGAATATATTATTTTAATAAAAGTAGGAATAAAATATTTAATTTTAATAACAAACAAATTATTTTAATATATACAGAGGGGTGAGGACACCAACATAGTGACCGTCTTTCTGGACATCCATCGGAAGGACGGAAAGCTCATCGATGATAGGGCCACGCAGAGCTATGTAAGTATTACTTTATGTTACATTAAATTTAATATAACTTAGAAAATATACAATCGATATCCTTATAGTTATTAGTAAGTACCTTAGACATTAGCATCTACCTCTTAGACATTGGATAGTAAATATTATGCTTATCGAGATGTGTACCTTTCTAGGATGAGTTTATTAGGCTACGTAAGCGTGCGAGTTCTAGTACACTTGCATAGGGAAGGGCTGGTACTTCCTCGTAGCCCTCTCATCCTCAGTCAAAGGACGAGCTCTGGATGACCTCCATTGGTAGTCTTCATAGGGGTACGTACTACGATACGGGATTCTATGGTGCCTTCATGGCAACGCAGTCATTCATGGCCCCCTCTGGCTGTGTGAATTCCCCACAGCCCTCACAGGAGTCGGCCCGAATCGAGGAGAGTTTGCATCACCAGGTTGCTAAGATACATGACAAGATGCTGTAAAGGATTGTGGAGCATCCCCTATCTCAGCCGTAGACGGATGATGCAGCGCTCACCGTACGATTTGATTTGCTCGAGCTCACCAGGAAGAAGACGTAGGGGACCATGAGGAATTAGTTATCTAAGGTAGTAAGGATTTGGATAGACGTCTCAATTAAATAGACCGAGTAGATCGGATTGGCAACATATAATTCTTATCAACTTAATCTAACGAGAGACTCTAGGAGCAAAGGACTAAAATCCTTTCGCTATTCACCTATAATTGGTAGAGACGGATTAGAATACCATGGTTATATAGAGATGGGGTAGAAGTATATCACAGTTTAATTTGATTTATTGAGGACGATAAGATAGGATTATCAAGCAAAATGAATGGAGTAACTTAGAAGAATATTTGGAAGAATTTTAGAATTCGATACCGTTCCCTAGTTAGAGTGTGATCACCCCTATGGAAGACTATAGTGAAAGGATTCAGAATTCTTGTTATGAATAGAATGAGTCCATAAGCACTGTACTTAAGATAGATACAGAACCTCATAGAAATTCTATGGTTGCATCGAGGCAGAGGAAGTTTTGCTTGAACAATGTAGAAATAATGATGGTATGCATAAGTCAAGAAATGGAGTTACACTGGACAGTGGCCCAAAAACCTTACTAGGGATAATCAATTAAAAGGATACGGGATGATATGTTATACCATAGTGTCGATCATTGGATAGTGTGTAGAGTGGATAGAACTGTGTTAGACTAGACATATAGAAGGGGAATCAAGGATGGTGGTTAAGGGACTAGTAATTAAATTTCTTGGCTTGATGGCCAAGGTGGACAAGCCTTCAACATGATCGTTGCAACCAGGAGGGGCGACTATAGGTAACCATTTATAGTTTTATTATTAAAATATTGTATAAGAAAATTGTTTAGGATTGAATTGTTACTCCAGTTATTTGGAGAAACGTATTGACATAATGTACCCTCTGAACTATTCCTAGTTACGTTAGCATGATTCATTATTAGTGAGCATTTTTTTAATTTCGAGGATAAAATTCTTTTAAAATGGGTAGATTATAAGCACCCTGATTCTTTTGCGGATTTTTTAATCTATTTTTTATAATTTATATATATTAAACTATATTTTATTTTTAATTACGGCTATATAGGCACTTTATGGTAGCTTTGATTTTTGAAGCACAACAATCATTTTCTCAAATCTAGTTCTATATTCGTAATCTAGACGAGTCCACCTTCGTTTTGTCATATTATGTTCCACTCATACATGTTCTCTTGCACTACATATTTCTTGTATAACTTTGGGGTCAAATGGTTATTTTAGCCATTACCATAAAATTAGATGTATTTTTTAATTTTAATTTGAGGCCCAAACCCGATCCACACCATTCGACCCAATATTTGGTTTTAAGCTATTTTGAGCATACTACATACATGCTAATTATGTCCCACTCAATTGAGTTCTCATGTGTTATTTATTTTCAAATGGCACACGAGACCCATTAATTAGCCTTTCGGAGTCAATTTCGATTATAAAAATCATACCGACCTAGAACTAGTCAAACTAGCCTTAGTTGAGCCTATAACAGGTTACCATAACTTATTAGGGTAAATTTAGATTGATTTTTAGAGATTTTATACATCCATACAATAGTTTAAACCAACCCACTATTGATTTTCCAAATTAGGAAACTCAATATTTTTCTATAGATTCAATCTTGCATATCTTTTTATTGGAGCAAGCAAATCAGACCAAGCTTTCCTAAAACCTTCTCTATCCAAAACCTAACCCTTTAATACTTCAAACTTTATATATAGATGCGTATAAAGTGGCCACCAACCCCCCTCTATCCTCATAATCCTGAAATTCTTTCAGCATATATATCTGCCGACCATTTTTAGCCACAGTAGCAGTTTTGACCCCTTTCGGACCTCCCGTGATGCTCCACGAATATTTGTTGTGAAGCTAGTGCGAACCTCTACACTCCTATCAGCCCTCCATACATTCACAATCCCTTCTAGTATACCAAAATAGCCCTACAAGTCAACCAAAGTTCGAAATCCATGTCTGAATTTATTCCAACAGGTATGCTATTTTGTATCTAGGGTTTTGTGCACTTTATGATCTCACCTTTTATGAAACCAAAACTAATAAAAAGATCTCGGTCTCTATTTTCATGTCCAATTATCCACCCATTCAATTTCCAATGGTTTGTCCGAGGCGTCCATTCTATAGAAAGGTGTCCATAACAGATCAGTTCTGTTGTGAGCAAATTTTTATCCACTTCCAGGCTACTTCAACCTTTACTATATTTTTAGTAAGAAACTAGACATCCTAAGATTTTCAACGCATGTACTTTTGTAGAGTTTTGGTTTTTTTACTATTTATGAAAAATCTGGATATTTTACCATATTATCACAACACCGAAATCTATGAGTTCTATGTGTCCATATACTTCGAAACTTCATGAGACATCTCCAAATTAATTGATGTACATGTTTTGATAAGAAAAACCTATTTTTAAATAATTAATAGTATTTTACCTGAATTAATATTTATTAAGAATTGTCATTTTGGGAGCAAAACCATGGAACAAGTCTATGCCTATTGATGTAGAATCAATATAAGACTTGTGTACATATTTTTTCTATAAATTAAATATATTAATTATTATTATAGAATTTTCATAAATATTTTCCATAATTAAAAGTAATCATTCATGTTAATAATATATTACCATTATAGGTGGATTTAATACTACATATTTTATATTAAGTAGAGTCGTCAATATGACTAGTTTTGGTATAAATATATTATTAAGGTCTATATATGCTAAGTCCATATATAGTTAGTTATTAGTGAATTATTAATAGTAGAATATTTATTATAGGCATACGTGATGGAAGTAGCGAGGACCTTGGAAACAGACCGTCGTACTCATAGTTGGAAGTTGCAGGCAAGTATACCTTGCCAACTTGTATAGTATATTATGCATGTTTATTTCTAGTCATTCTAGTTCATGTCTGTTTCTTTCTTATATGATCACATGATTCTTATACATGCCTCGTGATGTTTCATACTTGTTTTCTTATATGCTACATGTCTTTCCTTTTTTTGTCACTTATTGGATCTATGCTACCCTATACTTGATTAGATTCATGTGTTTTTATCCGTTGACATTGACTTGATTTAATTACATGTATTTTTTTGACTTGACCTTGACCTGTAATTAGACGTTTTTACCTAACCACCTCGTTCATGAGCTCTCATCGAGTGTGAATGAGACTTACTATAGTTAGAGAGTCCCCATCGACCTACTGACTATAGGACTGTGAGCTCCCATCGAGTTACGGTTACCCCGATTTACTTATAGTCACGTCTAGTACCACACTTCTAGTATAGCATGCCACTGTCTTAGGTTCCTTATGTCTTAGTTCCCTTACTTCTTAGTTCCCTTGTGTCTTAGTCTTTTTGTGTCTTAGTTGATTCTTCTATGACTATTTCTTATTTTTTACGCATATTTTTTACTACTACATTCGGTATATTTTATATATCTTGCTATATCCCCTGAGGACCTAGTGATCTCTTTAGGTAGTTAGTCAAGCAGAGCTAGTCCGCTGATCATAGAGCTATTGCTATATCATTCAGGTATCTTATCGTGCTTTCATAATATATCCATTACTTCTACTCTGCACTTAGCTTAGTATTATAGACCCCTGTCCTCCTTCGAGTCTAATCGAACATGTATGTTATTGAGCTGTAGACCAAAATATATAATTATTTATTCTTGATTTACTTATTTTGTGGATTGAGTTAGATATATTTATAGTTGATTGATAGATAGAATTAGAACACCAAGACAGCTTATACGTATTCGAACCGGACTGGAGTCCACTAGATACATAGCTGACATGTATACAATCTCCCAGTCCTACGTATTTTGGGACAGGGGTTACATATTTTTTTGGTAGCCTACGCAGGTCAGAGCATATCGTTTCAGTTACGTTATTGTGCCGAACGAGCCTGCAATAGGATATTGTATTAGGATCTCAATCCACAATTGCTTTGAAAATTCTTTTATTTTTATCCATCGCATTTGGAACTCATAATTGAAGTCGATCATCCTTATTGAACTCTTTGTCTTGGACTCTCGTCTTTTCCTATTTTGGAAGGAAGAATGCTTTTGCTTGATGAACCATTTGGATTATATTCCATCATTTGATATAATGTATTTAGGAGAAGTATTTAAAAAAAGGTAATTAGTTATCTACGGTATTAAGGTTTTAGATAGACATTTCAATTAGATAATCTGAGTAGATCGGACTGGTAACATAGAATTCTTATAGGCAACTTAACCCTAACGAGAGACTCTAGGAGCAAAGGACTACAACCCTTCTGCTATTCACCTATGGTGGGTAGAGACGGATTAGAATATCTTGGTTATATAGAGATGGGGTAGAAGTATAGAATAGTTTAATTTGGTTTATTGAGGAAGATAATATAGGATTCTCAATCGAAATAAATGAAGTAACTTGGAAGAATATCTGGAAGATTTTTAGAATTAGATACGAATCCCTAGTTAGAGTGTGATCACCCCTATGGAAGACTATAGTGAAAGAATTCGAAAGTCTTGTTATGAATAGAATGAGTCCATAAGCACTGTACTTAAGATAGATACATAACCTCATAGAAATTCTATGGTTCCATCGAGGCGGAGGAAGTTTTGCTTGAACAATGTAGAAATAATGATGGTATGCTTAAGTCAAGAAATCGAGTTACACTAGACAATCGCCCAAATATGTTCCATATTCGTAATCTAGACGAGTCTACCTTCATTTTGATATATCACTTTCCATTCAAATATGTTCCCTTGTACTACATATTTCTTGTACACCTTTGGGGTCAAATGGTTATATTAGCCATTACCATAAAATTATATGTATTTTCTAATTTCGATTTGAGTCCCAAATTCGATCCACACCATTCGACCCAATATATTATTTTGACCTATTTTGAGCCTACTACACACATTGTAATTGTTTTACACTCAATTGAGTAACCATCTATTATTTATTTTCAAATGGCACACAAGGCCCATTAATTAGCCTTTCGGAATCAATTTTGATTATAAAAATCATACCGACCTAGAACTAGTCCAACTAGCCTTAGTTGAGCCTATAATAGGTTACCATAACATATTAGGGTAAATTTAGATTGATTTTTAGAGGTTTTGTACAACCATACAATAGTTTAAACCAACCCACCATTGACTTTCCAAATTAGGAAACTCAATATTCACCTATAGATTCAATCTTGCCTATTTTTTTATTGGAGCAACCAAATCAAACCAAACATTCCTAAAACCTTCTCTACCCAAACCCTAACCCTTTAACCCTTCATACTTTATATATATATATATATATATATATATATATATATATATATATATATATATATATATATATATATATATATATATATATATATATATATGCATACAAAGTGGCCACTAACCCCCCTCTATCCTCATAATCCTGAAATTCCTTCAGACTGTACATCCGTCGACCACTTTCAGCCGGAGCAGCAGTTTTTACCCTTCCCGACCTCCTGTGATGCTCCACGTATATTCGTTGCAAAGCTAACGTGAACCTCTACAATCCTATCAACCCCTATACTTTTATAAGTCAACCGAAGTTTGGGATCCAAGCCTAAATTTATTCTAGCAGGTATGTTGTTTTGCATCTAGGGTTTTGTGTACTTCATGATCTCATATTTTTATGAAACTAAAACTAATGGAAAGATCTTTGCGTCATTTTTATGTCCAATAGGCCACCCAATTTTTATCTACTTCTAGGCCACTTCAACCTTTACTATATTTTTGATAAGAAACTAGACTTCCAAAGCTTTACAACGCATATAATTCTGTAGCATTTTGGTTTTGTTTACTATTTATTAAAAATATGGACATTTTATCGTATTATCGAAAGACCGAATTCCATGAGTTATATGCGTCCACATGCTTCAAAACTTTATGAGACTTCTCTCAAGTAATTGTTGTGCATATTTTGATAAAAATAAACCTATTTTCACATAATTAATAGTATTTTTCCCGAATTAATATTTATTAAGAATTTTTCGTCTCATGAGCTAAACCATGGAACAAGTCTATGCCTATCGATGTAGAATCAATATAAGGCTTGTGTACATATTTTTTCTATAAAATAAATATATTAATTATTATTATAGAATATTTACAAATATTTTCCATAATTAAAAGTGATACTTTTATCTTAATAATATTTTACTTTTATAGGTAGATTTAATACTACATACGTTATACTAAGTAGAGTAGTCAATATGACTAGTTTTGGTATAAATATATTATTAAGGTCTATATATGGTAAGTCCATATATAGTAAGTTATTGGCGTATTTCTAATAGTTTAATATTTATTATAGGCATATATGACGGAGGTAGCGAGGACATGGAGCCGGACCATCGTACTTACAATTGGAACTTGTACAGTATATTATGCATGTTTATTTCCAGTCATTATAGTTCATGTTTATTTCTATCCTGTACTATCACATGATTCTTTTACATGCCTCATAATGTTTCTTGCTTGTTTTCTTATATGCTACATGTCTTTTTTTCTTGTCACATATTAGATCTATACTACCCTATACTTAATTAGATTCATGTGTTCTTTTGCGTTGAGCCTGACTTGATCCGATTACCTGTATTTGTCTTGACTTGACCTTGACCTGTTATTAGACGTGGACTATACCTGACCACCTCGTTCGTGACCTCCCATCAAGTACGAATGAGACTTACTATAGTTAGGGAGTCCCCATCGGCCTACTGACTATAGGACTATGAGCTCCCATCGAGTTGCGATTACCCCAATTTACTTATAGTCACGTCTAGTACCACACTTCTAGTATGGCATGCCACTATCTTAGGTTCCTTATTTCTTAATTTCCTAATGTCTTAGTTCCCTTGTGTCTTAGTCTCCTTGTGTCTTAGTTGATTCTTCCATGACTATTTCTTATTTTCTCTGCTTATTCTATAATGTTATATTCGACATATTTTATATATCTTGCTATGTTCCCTAAGAACCTAGTGATCTCTCCAGGTTGTTAGTCATATAGAGCTAGTCCGCTGATCATGGAGCTATTGCTATATCATTCATGTATCTTATCATGCTTTCATAATGTATTCATTATTTATACTTTGCTCTTAGCTTAGTTTTATAGGCCCATGTCCTCCTTCGAGTCTAAACCACATGTATGTTATTGAGCTGCAGACCATAATATATAATTATTCATTCCTGATTTACTTATTTTGTGGATTGAGTTAGATATGTTTATATTAGATTGATAGATAGAATTAGAACACCAAGATAGCTTATACATATTTGAGCCGGGATGGATTTTGCTAGATACATAGCTAGCATGTTTACGATCTCCTAGTCCTACGTATTTTGGGACTGAGGCGTTACACCAGGTGTGTGTGCGTGTGTTTTCTTGACTTTTTACAGAATTCCAGCCAAGATCATGATCTTCTCCTTCCTATCAAAGGTGACATGCTCTTGGATCATGCTTGTTGCTTGTATTCTTTATTTTTCTATTTGTTTTATTCTAGTTAAATGCTTGGTAGTGGATTTGTCTCCATCTAGAAACTTGTACAATGACATTTCATATTTTATTCTATAATATTTTCATACTTCTATTTTGTGGATGAGATCAGTTAGCTATGATTATACTGCGTTTACAGCTTACATATATCTATTATACGGCTGGCATATTTACATACCTAGTCCTATGTATTTTGGACTAGGGCGTTACTTGAGGCATAACAACCACCCCTTCAATCCCCTAAGGGAGAGAAGCAACAACTACATACTCGACATCTTTAGGGGCAAAGGCAGGGAAATTCACCTATCCAGCAGATGCATAGGCAGTCGATACTGACTCGATATCTACAGCCTCAACGGCCCCCTCGACTTCAACTATAGGAGTTGGAGCCTAGACTTTTCTCTGACTAAGCCTCCTTCCTCTTCTTCAGCAATACCCTCATCATCCTCGATAGGTTTAACAAATAAAGAAGGACCTGAAGAAGCAGGACAAATAGGAATGCCTGGAGAAGTCGATAAAGCATGCGGCTCATCTTGGAAGGTGCCAGGATCTATTGATACTTCGGTGGGGCAATGCTCACCCGAGGCCCCTACGACAGGATCTTCAGCCTCATTCTACCACTCCTGATTAAGCCTGTGGATCACCAACCTGCAAGGAGGATCGAAGGTTCTTGGTGTTTGCACAATACCAAACTAAGGCAAGTGAAAGAGTAGAAGATAAGTGATAAAAATCGAGAATTTATGGTTAACCACCTCCTGGCATTCAAAATCTCCCACCCGAGGTTTTAGAGCAACTACCTTCTTTAGGGTTCTGACATTTTTTCACAAGATTACTGCAGTCGGCTGCTTCTCTGAATGCTGAGTACTTCCCACCTCCAGTGCTGCATGTTACTGTCGAGAGTGACTCTCTTCTTCGACGATGACGCCCTTACGCCATCAGGCATGGTAGATTTTTACGGTAGGGAGCACGAGGGCATTAGCCACGTACCCTCGAAAAAATTGGTCGCCTTACTGTAATCAATGGGGCGTTATTGGCTTTATAATATAATATGGTCACCATATAAATAATAGGTGGCTCATCCCCGTCAACTGGCAGCACAAACTCTGCCCCAGTACCGAGGGCAGAGTAACAGCACCACGCTCGTATGCCACCCAATATGCCCCCAACAAAAATAAGGCATGGGTCGGGTTCTCCAACAAGAATTGACAATCCCCGAACTATCTGACAAACCTGCTCGACAGATAAGACTCCAGAAGATGATATGTCGGCTCTGATATATTAGGTAGGATGGCCGAATAGAGAATAGCCAATAGCAAGCTTGAACGGAGAGGGCACCAATGCTTGTCTCATCATCCACCTGAAGGTGTCCTTCCTCCTCACTGGTGAAGTCGGGGACGATCGCGAAGAACGTATAGGCCCTTATAACAACCAGGTCCTACCAACAAGAAAGGACTTCCTTACAAACCCAGGGTGTCCTGCCATATTGCCATAGTGATGCGTCTTCCTCCAAGGCTCCCTCTTCCAATCCAATGTGAATCAGAGACTGGTTGTGCAACAGAAGCCACCTCATAAAATAGTTGTAAGGCATCTCCACTCGGTTGAAATATCGGTCCCCTTCCGGTCAAGGACCTTCTTGATGAAATTTCGAAGGTCACGACAAATGTAGCAGACCATCGCCGGGAAGAGGGCAAAATTATGCTCAAATACCAACTTCATTGCCTGGTGTATCAAATTACGATTGATCCTATCTATTAATCCTGAACTCCTAGAGACTACGTAAACTCGCAGCCAAAGCATCAAGTATCCAGCTAAGATCGCCTTATCAGACAACGACTGCATATCCTGATAGAAGAAGTCCAAGTCTTCTATTGTATGGTTCGACCCATCCTCTTCGACAATGGACATACCCGTCTTCCATATCAGTATTATATCGCTCTACCAAAGCGATAAACATGACTTGGTTGGTTCCCAGTCCATGATGGGTCATCCTCACTACGTAGAATAGGCTGATCGCCCTCAGGATGTCCTCATACTTTTCTAGGATCCATCCGGACAGAGCATCCCGCTAGGAGTTGTAATGAGCCCAATCAACCAATCGAAGTTGTCAGGTTGGGTAGGACCGCTTCAGATCCATTTAGTTCAAGAAAGTGTCTACTACAAAAGGGCAAACGGTTGGAGACAAGTTGCTCAAAGCAACACTAGGCATTAGATCTACAAGAGAGGTTCGGATACGGCCAATCAGGGTCATTGCTTATTTTCTAGTCAACTATGTCCCTTTTCTCTTTGGACACACCACCAATTCAAATGTCGAAAACAACAGATGGAGCCATCAATGGTATATACATGTGCATTCTGCCAGAAGAAAAGCGTCAGTCTTCCCTGGTTCCTATTACTTCCGGTGCAAAGGAGAATAAAGCATCGCCGAACAAAAAATCTACTTCAAAAATTCTTCACCCCTGGTAGAGAAAAGCTTCCCTACATCAGTTTCCCTAGCAAGAAGGACGAACCCTGACCGATAATAATCCTCTAGTGGGCTTTAGGTTGACCCATATTCACTTGAATCTGTACGGTTGTAATCATGTCATCAAAATTTATGTCTGACAGCAAATGAGCATGGTGCGAAAAGAATTCACCCGATAAAGCTCGGGGAAGGAGCATTACAAATCAAAAGTCGAATCAACGCAATGCACCCTCAGTAGGGTTCAACAAAACCCTATAAAGTATAAAAAAAACCTACCTTTAATTGGTTGTTGGACATCAGGATGGAACTTTGTGCCCCTTTTACGACCTCTGCTATTAGACCTTTGTCGGCCTTCTTTGTGGCAGCAACAACAGATGAAGAAGTTTTGGAGGCCATGACACTTAGGGTCGCTGAGCGAATATGAAGGAAAAAGGAAGATAAAATTAGAGAAAGATGTCCCCCCTCAACTAAGCCTTATTTATAGGATAGACTTGCCAGCGTGGTAGCGTTTCATGTGCTTCCCAACTGGCGGCATCATCAGAAGTCCAGTAATATAACGAAAAGCTAAAAGGCAAAATCTAGGCAGCCCAAGACTCCAGGCGTCCATGCTTGTATTTAAAGTATTTTAAACTCATTTCAAGTTTGAAAATATTGAAGGGGGCGTATAGAAGCATGGAAAATCTACAGGCCCACTCAGCCAAAATTACATTGGGCCATACGACTGAAAGGTACCTAACTCCTTATATAGCCTAGTGACTCCTTGTGGCTTCTCAACGGTCTCTCTACTATTCACGAAGTCTTATAACACTTGCTGACCCTAAGTCATCTTGTACCAAGTGCAAGTATGTTGCTTACATCATCCTTGCCACCACTTTGATGGTCGATAAGTGCAGTGAGTACATCTTATTAAATGCAGTGAGTACATCTCCTCGACGACTTCTCACGCGACTAATCTCCCATGTGGCAAAAAACCATTCGAATGAGAGATCCCCTCCAAATCATGGAATATGCCTCATGTTATTATGATCAGGACACCTGATTTAAATCTTTTGTTTATGGCGTGTGCGTGATAACTGCTCCATTCAAGCGACATATTATCCTAAATTACTGTATGTGCTACTTGTTATTCTTGTTCAAGCTATACAATCTACCCATAACTTATGACTATTACAGCTCAGGATCCTTAAAACCACCTCTCTAGAATCTCTGCAGCAGATCTTGCCCCAATCAGCGCCTTGTGTCACTATGATCGGGCCTCGTGGTTAATCAACTATACAAAAACATCTATAGCAACCCAGATTGCGGATAACACCCTCCCTCCATAGATGGTTCCATTGCATCGCTACTTCATGAGTAGTCTGTCCGTTGAAGATAACTACAAATAACGCACATGCTTTTAAACAGAGAACGGAGGAAGATATACACACACACAAACAGATACTCAAGAAACACAAAGGAGAGCATACCATAGAAGGCCATCGCCTGTCGATCGTCAATACAGCAAGGGAGCTATTGAGCGCTCGATCTCCACTATCACACTTCCCCAGATCTTATACTTATACTAGCAAACCCTCATTGTTAGGGTCTTGTTGTACTTTTTCTCGTTGCAATCCAGTAAAGGAGTAAACCCCCAAATTTAAGGAATTTTTCAATTTTTTATTTTGCTTAAAATAATAATTATGAGTTTTTTTATATTTTAAAACAATATTTTATATAAAAAATAGCCTTAGTCATGGCTAAGTTTCGTTGTGTAGGTTGACTACAAAGTATGGCACGGCTAGTGCAGTCGTGTGCCATGACTAGCGTATTAGCTATAGACCTCTTTATATTTATTTATTCTAATATCTAGTTGTTTATAATTTATTTAATTGTATTATGATTAACTTTTACATGTTTTAATATTTATTTATTTATTTATTTACTTATTTATTTATTTAGTTTTTTAAAGGATTCAAAAATTAAATATTTGTTTTGTACTAATAATAATAGTAGTAATATGTACTCACCCAAATATTTATACCCCTATTATTTTATTTTTTATTATTATTGTTACTATTATTATTATTAATATCATTATTTTTTGGTTATTAGTTAATTCCTTAGAAAATAAATCTTAATATATAAATATATGTACATTCATAAAGGTAAAATATTTTACAGTAGAAATGTGCTACAATGAACTTTTTGTGTTTTAGATTTTTGTGAAACTACTTAAGAAATTTTTTAGATTTATTTGGTTATTCTAAAACACTTATATATATATATATATATATATATAATATATATATATCAAAAACCCCTTTATTGACGTATCAGGCGCAAAATGCCGAAGCCTATACAAAGAGCGCGACTCACGCGAACGGAAAGAAAAAACTCAAAATCGGCCAGCGACGGACTCAACCGACTGGACCGAACAAAAAGTTAATACAACGTCCTCCAAAATCTGTTTGTCAAGTGAGAGCAACGAATGCTGACTTTGTAATCTGTCTGAGAACCTCTTTGAGAAGTTGGGAGGAACTGAGTTGGCGGCCTACATATCTGTACTTATTCCTATTCTTCCATAAAACCCAAATGCCGACGGCTGCGACGATCTGGTGTCGTTAGAAATACTCCACTTAAGGAGGAGATCGTTGAAGCCCCAGCCTGTTGATTGGGGTTACATCTGCTAGAGAGATTGGACCACATCTGAGAGGTGAGATCACCAGAGTGAATAACGTGTTCTACAGATTCAGCCTTTGCTGAGGAACAACAGTGGCATCTCGACGCAAGGCTATAACCGAAGGAAGTGAGGGAGGCATTGGTAGGGAGCTTTCTTCGCTGCACTCTCCAAGTGAGAATTGACCCTTTGATTGGGATGCAGGACTGTCAGAAGGGGGCGGTGAAAGGGGAAAGCTCTCCGGCGGCTCTAGCCGCAATTCTGGCCGAAGCGAGAGTAAACTCACCCCCGTTGGTCGGGGAACATCGCTGAGCATCGGTAATGTCTCTGATTATCAAAGGTTTCGCGAGGCTACGACCTTGGAGTATGCGGCACCAATTCGTCGATGCTCTATAATTAGCCGTAACTATCGTTGGGTTGGAGTGTTGAAAGTGTCTGGCTTTCATAAAACGAGTCCATATCGAGTTCTCTGTGCGAACCTTCCACCACAACTTCATGGAATAGGCAGCAACAATGTGCGCTAATCTGGAGAACTCCAGACCGCCTTCGCTGGTGGGTTTGGCCATGGTGTTCCAGCTGTCCCAGTGGTGCTTATCTTTGCCGTCACTGTATCCCCAAAAGAAGTTGGAAAGGAGAGACTCAAGCGATGATAAGACCTTCTTCGGGGGGAGCACACTGCCAGGGTGTATATAGGGATGTAAGAAAGCACATGCTTGATCAGAATCATCTTGCCCCCCGGAGAAAGGGTATCGTTGTGCCATCCCTCGATTTTCCTTCTGACTTTCCTAACAAGTCCTTCGAATATGCCTGAATTAGACCTGCCATAAACCAGCGGGCATCCGAGGTAGATGAATGGTGGGTATACGGTGGCGAAGGAAGTCATATTGGTGAGAGTCGCAGAGTGGTTCCTGTTGGCTTTTTGGTGGGTGTAAATGACGCTCTTATTGGAGTTCACTCGCTACCCAGAGCTTCTAGTGTATCTCTCAAGCGTTCTGTGGACCGCATCTACCGACCCAATGTCTCCTACCGAGAAGATGAAAATGTCGTCTATATATGCTAGATGCGTGATTAAGGGACAGCCGCTGGTGGTATAGAAATAATAGAATCTGGGGGGTGTTCGCTAGGTTGTTCAAATTTCTGCGGAGAACTTCTGCCGCAATGATGAAGATGGTGGCGAAAAAAGGATCTCCCTGTCTGACCCCTCAGCTCGCTTTAAAGAATCCAGTCGCTTGTCCGTTGATGATGGTAGAGAACCATGAATCGTTGATGGATCTGAAGAGGACGTCTATCCACGATTCCGAGAAACCGAATGCTCTGAGAACCCATATCATGAATTGCCAGTCCAGACAATCATAAGCTTTCTCCATATCCAGTTTGATGGCCATATTTCCTCCCCTAGAAGGAAACTTCATGCACATGATCATCTCTTGGGCCAGAAGGATATTGTTTGTGATGTTACGCCCTTCGACGAAGCCACTTTATTCTTCTAAGATAATCTTGGGAAGGAGCATGGACGTACGATTCGTGATGATCTTGGAAATAATTTTGTTGGTGAAGGTGCAAAGGCTGATGGGGCGGAAATCCTTGAAAGTCTTCGGGTTCTTTTTCTTGGGGATGAGAATGAGGTTGGCGCAAGAGATGGATTTGGGGTATCTCGCTCCCTGAAAGAAGCCGCTTCAAGGAAGTCTTGAGCGATGATGTCCTAGCAGGTACGAAAGAATACCCCAGAGAAATCGTCGGGTCTGGGGGCGCTGTGTTCGTTAAGTGTCCACACCGCCGCCTTTACTTCTTCAGCGGTTGGAGGAACCTGGAGCTGCTCGTTTTCTCTATTGCTGATCATGTTGGAGATCTTGGACAGGAGATCGTCGTCTTTGAAGATGAGGTTTTTGGTGAATAATCTGGTGTAGTAGCTGGCGGCGGCCTCCTGAATGCTCCATTGATCTTTCAGAAGGAGGCCATTGTCATCAAAAATCTAGTGCAGATTTAGCTGTTGTCTCCGACCTCTAATGCAAGAGTAAAAGAAAGCCGTATTTTTGTCTCCTTCGGTATCCCAAGCCAGCCTGGCTTTCTGCTTCTAGAATTCAGTCTCAACCTTCAGCCGAGATTTGAGGATGGCCCTGGTGAGGTTAAGCGTGGCACGGTACTCTTGTGATCTGTTCGAGGCGAACAACACCTCTACCTTGGTTACGTCATCCTTCGCTTTCTTAATTTCCTGAAAAATGTTGCTGAAAGCGTTCTTGCTCGAGGTAGTCAGCACTTTCTTGGTGTCTTTAAGCTTAATAGCGATACGGATAAGAGGATCTGGCTCTGTGGATGCCCCCCAAGTGGTCGCTACAATGTTCCTGAATTGCGGATGGAAGGTCCAGAAGTCCTAGAACCGGAACACTTTCTTGATCGGATTGGGATTGTTGCTAATTTCAACAAGAAGGGGAGAGTCGACCGATTCAGTGGTGTTGAGGTGGGATAAGTTGGAGATGAGGCCTGTGTTGGACCAGTGATTGTTGACCAGTGCTCTGTCCAGACGGGAATACTGACATCTGGCGCCTTCCTACATGTTGCACCAAGTAAACTCGTTGCCAGAGTAAGGAAGGGGGGACATGTGCGTGTTGAAAATGAAGGTGTTGAAGTCGTTCATGGCCGTCTGATGAGGTGGGCGACCGCCAGACTTCTTCTTTCTGCAAGAAATAGTATTGAAGTCTCCGACACATATCCACGGGAGGTTGTTGTATTAATAATGAGTGTCCGACAGGGTGTCCCAAAGAGCCTTGCGCTCGTGAATAACACAACTACCGTACACTGCGGATAAAAAGGATCGGCTCTGGAGAGTGGGGTGCTCAACCCAGCAAGAGAGTGCTTGTCTTGAGTCTTGGATGGAGCCAAAATTGATGTTGGGGCCAAAGAATATCCAGATGTCGTTGCACCCGGCTACCGCTTCCGGGAAGCCAAGCGTGAGTTTTAAAGCTTTGAGTTTATTTTTTTGAATTTTGGGTTCTATGATGACTAGAATATCAATGTGGTGGATTTTCTTGAGGCTGATAAGTCTGTTCATAGCGGGTTTGCTAGCAAGCCCATGAACATTCCACGAAAGGATGTTAAGCATTGGGGGTGTAGGGGTGTGGGGGTGTGAGGGTTGTGTAGCTTCGCGGCTGATCTCGTGGTCATGACCGTGGACTTTTTGTCCTATTTTTTCTTTTTGTTGTGAGGTTTTCTGATTCCTTTCGGGGAGGCTCTTGCAGGATCTGCTGTTTCCTGGCTCTTTGTGTGTTATTTGCTCGGAGGCTTCCTTCGGGGAGGGGGCCTCTATCTCGATCTCTCTCAGTGCGCAGAGGGGGTTTATGGGGTCAAGGAAACCTGTCTCCTTGGCTAGCTTGAGCCTGCGAGTTGAGTCTGCGCCCAATAAGGCGAGGATGTCCTCTGAGGAGGGAGAGAGATTGACCTTTTCTGGTTCTTGGGGGTGGGCCTCTGGCTCCCTATAAGCCTGCCTCGCTGTGTCCTCTTCTGAAGGGTGCTTTTCAGAACTTAGATCACAGTTCTCCGAGGGGGTGTCTTCTGAAAGGGCGAGAGCGCCGAAGGAGTTGTGGAGGTAAATGTCCTTGGCAGCGGATGATACCAATTCTAAAGTAGATTGGGAGTGGAAGGGCACAATTTCCTGAGTGGATTAGAAAATAATGTTAGGGCTAGGTGAAGCCTCGTTGTCAGCGAAGCGACTATGGGAGTTGAAAAGAGGAAGGATGGGCTCTGACGGGTGGACTTGATCCTTTTTGAATGATGATGTCTTGCGGGTGGCTGGTTTCTTCAGTTCCGGGTGGGCTTTGTAGCAGTGCCTGGTGAGGTGTCCTCTCAGCTGACAATGCTTACAGAAAATAATATTATTGTCATATACCAGTGCCTGGATGCGTGATCTACCGCCGAGTTGGAGCTCAATATGTTCAGGAGGATCTGATGACAGATCCAGTTCCATACATATTTTAGCGAAGTTACCTTTGGTGAGGCTTCGAGTCTCTTCCGCAATGGCCACTAGGGATCCGAATGAGCTGGCTATCCTTTTGAGTGCCGCTGGTGCGAAGCATACTAGAGGCAGATTGGGGAGGGTGATCCATGTCGATATAATGGTCGAGTCGACCTTTGGGTCGAAATTGGAAGACCATTTGACGATTTTGACACTTTGTGTTCCTACTGTTGTGGTGTCTTTCGCACAAACTTTAGAGTAGTCTACTGCGGAGGAGAGGTGGAGGAAACAGTGCTTAGGGTCCAGCGGTGCCACCTGAAAAGTAGAGACTATCCACAGCCGGAGATGGCCTCACGCACAGTGGAGAGCTTCGGACAACCCGCCTGGAACTTTAAGACAAAGGTCTTCGCAAAGCTGCTGGCAAGGGAGGTAATCTCTGCTGGGGAGAAGGGGATCTGGATGGTCTGACCATCAGATAGGGCCTAGAACTCGATGTCGTAGAGCTCGATATCCTCCCACTGGTGGTCCATAATAGAACTGGGGATTCCCAGGACCCTTCCTTTGGTGTGCGTATTGATCGATAGAAAGTTAAATAGATCTAATACGTGTTCTAACCCTTCATAGGCGGAAACCAGGGTTCACGAATTATACCTGCGGCGGAAAGGAGACAAGTAATTCCTGGCAATCTTGAGCGGACGACCCCAAGATCTTCTGCACGTATTCCTTCCTTGAGTTGGACATCGTGTGGGTGACGATCTCCCAACCTTTCTTCTCCTTGGCAGCCCTCTCTTTCGCTCCTTACGTGAATCACAAATTTAAAGAAAGTTTCAAATTTTTGATCAGTAATCTGGCGGCCAGAGAATAGAGGATATATATAGGCTACGGCAGGGACCATGAGGAGAAATTAGGATTAGGCCTCCTAACGGATCTGGATATCCCGTGTTCAGCCCGAACACACAATCCAGGCCCATTAATAATAGCTCGGTCCACTAATGAGCTATTGTTGCACTACCTCCCTAATCCCAAATTATGTTTGTGGGCTTCTTTTATTATATGCTCGTTTGGCTCCCCATGTTAAGATATCGTATGTCCGTCGATCAAATTAAGTTACTGACAACTATATTGATTCGACATCTTTTATGCTTAAGTAGTACCGCTCAACTTTATTTGTCATGTCGGATATAATACACCTGCAGGGTTTACATGACAATCCTTATGAGCTCCTTAAGAGGACATCATCAACCCGATGTATCGGGACATGGATTCCATTTATAATCAACATAGAATGTTATTACCCAATTCATAGAGGTTGTTGATCCATAATGAATCTCACTCTTTTATGAGTCAAAGTAATGCACACTGTATATACATGTCCGTTATTATATCCGGATTAAGAGTACAAGCATCCATAATAACAGAGGTGTTTGTTCTCTTATGTAGTCAGTACAAAAAGAACAACCTCAAGTGGTCATGTTCAATACACACAAAGTGTACTAGTGTAAACCTATAGTCAAGATAGACTAATACCAGATTACACTACAATATTTCCAATAGATTGTCCAAGTCCATCTAGGTTGTGAACTATTTATATACTCCATAGAAAACTGATAATATGATCTTCTGTGTGACACCACACACCATATTATCTACAATATAGAATATCAGACATTTGCATTAATACTTGTAACAAATACAATATGCAAACATTTGCCCATATGATTCTCATTCAAAATTTAAGGAAATAAGGTTACTACAAAAGTGATGCTTTTAGTATATAACCCTAACAATCTTCCACTTATACTCAAAGCATTGCTTTTTAGTATACTGTTACAAATCTCCCACTTATACTTAAAGCCATGCTGCTACACATCTGACTCCCATTCCCTCAACATGATTGTCAAAAGCCTTAGCTGGTAAGCTCTTTGTAAAGGGATCAGCTAGGTTGTCGGCTGATGCTATCTTGATCACAGCAACTTTTCTTTTCTTTACGAAATCTCGTATCAGGTGGTACTTGCGCTCAATGTATTTGCCTGTCTTATGGGCTCGTGGTTCCTTCGAGTTTGCAACTGCACCACTATTATCACGATAAAGTGTAATAGACTTAGGCAAACTAGGTACCACATCCAAGTCCAACAGAAAGTTTCTGAGCCAAACCGCTTCTTTGGCTGCCTCAGAGGCTGCCACATACTCGGCTTCCATGGTGGAATCAGTAATACATTTTTGCTTGATACTCCTCCACACAATGGCTCCACCTCCCAATGTAAACACATAACCTGAGGTAGATTTCCTGGAATCCCTATCTGACTAAAAATCTGAGTCTGTATACCCCAAGGGAACTAAACTATCTGCCTGGTAAACTAGCATATACTCTTTAGTCCTTTTTAGGTACTTCAAAATATGCTTTACGGCAGTCCAGTGCTCTTGTCCTGGGTTAGACTGATATCTGCTGACCATGTCTACGGCAAAGCAGATGTCTGGTCTCGTACATAGCATTGCATACATTAAGCTTCCTACTGCTGAAGCATAAGGAACTGCCTTCATGTTCTCTATCTCTTTAGGTGTCCTCGGACACTGTTCCTTTGATAGAGCAATTCCATGTCTAAAAGGTAAGAAACCTTTCTTAGAATTTTGCATACTAAAACGAGTTAGTACAGTATCGATATAGGAAGCTTGGGATAAGCCCAACATCTTTTTCTTGCGATCTCGTAGAACTTTGATCCCAAGGATGTGACCTACTTCTCCCAAGTCCTTCATATCAAACTGTTTGGATAACCATATCCTTACATCAGATAACACCTTCACATTGTTTCTAATGAACAAGATGTCATCCACATAAAGTACTAGGAACACCACCATATTTCCGTCACACTTTCTGTATACACATGATTCATCCTGACATTGATCAAATCCATAGGATTTTATCACCTGATCAAAACATATGTTCCAAGATCTGGAAGCTTGCTTAAGTCCATAAATGGACTTCTTGAGCTTACAAACAAGATGCTCCTGGCCCTTTTCAATGAACCCGTCTGGTTGCTTCATATAGATGTCTTCCTCAAGACTTCTATTAAGGAAAGCTGTCTTGACATCCATTTGTCAAATCTCATAATCGAGATGAGCTGCAATAGATAAAAGAATCCGGATAGACTTAAGCATGGCTACAGGAGAAAAGGTTTCCTCATAATCGATACCCTCTCTTTGAGTAAAACCTTTTGCTACAAGCCGAGCTTTAAAGGTTTCAACCTTACCGTCTGATCCTCTTTTTCTCTTATAGGCCCACTTGTATCCAATGGCTTTTACACCAACGGGTGGTTCTACAAGCTCCCAGACCTGATTAGAATCTATAGATTTTATTTCAGATAGCATTACTTTTTGCCAAGACTCTGCATCTTTATCTTGGAGTGCTTCATTGTAGGTACAGGGATCATAATCTTGTTCCTCAGGGACGAAGTCTGACGACTCTCCTAAGAACATATATCTATCAGGTTGTATCACAACCCTCCCACTACGACGAGGCACTATCGGTTGTGGTGTAACATTTATGACACGTTGTGCAGTTATTTGTGGTTCATCCTCTTGTACTGTTGGGACTGAAGTACTCGGTGTCTCACGTCTCAGTTCTTCTAGTATAACTCTACTTGTGGGTTTATGGTTCATCATATAGTCTTCCTCTAAGAATCGGGCATTGGTGCTAACAATGACCTTCTGATCCTTAAGACTATAAAATAAACCTCCTTTCGTTCCTCTTGGATAGCCTACAAACAAGCGTACTTCTGTACGAGATTCTAACTTATCTGCTTTCCCATTCAGCACATGTGCTGGACTACCCCAAATACGAACATGTTTCAGACTAGGCTTACGCCCAATCCACAGCTCTGTAGGAGTAAGAGGTACTGACTTAGAAGGAAACAAGTTCAAAATATAAGCTGCAGTCTCTAAGGCGTATCCCCAAAATGAATCTGACAAATCCGAATAACTCATCATTGATCTAACTATCTCCATAAGAGTTCTATTCCTTCTTTCGGCTACACCATTCTGCTGGGGCGTTCCAGGTGCAGTCAATTGGGATGCAATCCCAGCCTCTGATAAATAATCCCTAAACTCTCCAAAGAGGTACTCGCCACCACGATCTGATCGTAATGACTTGATACATTTTCTATGACGTTTTTTTCGTTTCAGCCTTGTACTCTTTGAATTTCTCAAAGCACTCAGACTTACGGTGCATCAAATAAATATATCCATACCTTGAATAATCGTCAATAAATGTGACAAAATATTCAAAGCCACCTCTAGCTTGGATAGTCATGGGTCCACACAAATCAGAATGAACCAATTCTAACACATCTTTGGCCCTATACCCCTTTGCCGTAAAAGGCCTTTTGGTTATTTTACCTTCCAAGCAGGATTCACGGACTGGTAGTGCCTCTACTTCTAATGAACTCAAAGGTCCATCTTCAACCAGTCTTTGAATCCTTCTTAGGTTAATATGCCCCAATCGCAAGTATCAAAGATATGTTTGGTTCATACAAGAAGGTTTTTTTCTCTTATTTAAGTTAGATGACATATTATTCATTTTCATAAGTTGTATTGTGGGCGAAATAGGATTAATGACATACAAATTATCAACCAATGCACCAGAACAGATAAAATGTTTATTCTTTCTAATAACAATATTGTCATTAAAATAAACTGAATATCCATCCTTAACTAACATAGAAACAAAAACTAAATTCTTTCTAAGTGAAGGTGCATAAAGACAATCTCTCAATGTCAAAGACTTATTTTCACCAAAAGATAAAGTAATATCTCCTAATGCAACGACCGATACTTTTGTAGCATCACCCATGAACAAGCATATCTCTCCATCACTGAGCCGTCTGGTTTCCTGGAACCCCTGCAATGTATTGCAGACATGATTAGTGGCTCCTGTATCTACACACCAGGTGCCAGTAGATAACACCGCTAAACATGTTTCAACTACTAGTAAATAAGATATACCTTCTTTGTTCCCTTGTTTGAGAAGTGGATAATCAGTCTTCCAATGTCCTGACCCTTTGCACTTGAAATATTGCCTTTCGGCTTTTTCACCGCGCCTTGAGGTCCCATGCTCTTCTTTGCTGAGTTTGCCTGTTTCTGAATGTTATTCTTCTTCTTACCGCCTTTTGGCTTAGAAGTAGAAGCCTTTTCAGAAATAAAAACATGACCACTCTGCCTAAAGAGAGATTCATCATCCTGTAGCTCTTTTGCAAGTTCTGCCAAACTATACAACCTTTTGTTCATGTTGTAATTAAGGAAAAAATTGTCAAAACTTTTAGGCAGAGTCCCGAGAATGATATCGACCTGGGATTCCCCATCGATTTCAGCTCCAAGGATCTCTATCTCATTCAGATGACCCATCATCTTGAGAACATGATTCCTTACTGGTGTACCCTCAGCCATTTTTGTATTCATCAAACATTTTATAGCAAACTGCCTAGCTGCTCTACACTGATGTCCGAAGAGTTCCTTGAGGTTATACATCATGTCATAAGCAGTGGCCATGGCCTGATGCTGATGTTGCAGTACATTTGACATAGATGCCAGAATGTAACACCGCGCCATCTCATCTGCCTTTTTCCACTTCTTATAAGCCTCTTTGACCTCTTCATCAGAGTTAGCATCAGGCTTAGGTGGGCATTCCTCAACAATTACATATGTGTACTCCTAAGCAATATCCAAATTACGTTTCCAGTCAATATAATTAGGTCCAGTAAGTTTGTTTTCTTTAAGAATCACCATAAGTAGACTGAAAGAACCTATTTTTGAAATCCTGAGAATCACATAAATAAAATTATGTAGGACAAAAAAAACTTTTTGAATTAACTAAATATTGATTTCCTCAAAACAATAATAAGAAATTCACCAACACCTTGAACACCATGAATTTAGCATGCCACGATAGTGTGGACGTAAACAAATTCAACTTTGTTCAAGTAGGTTTTTCTTATTAATTTTACTATCATGTCAACATAACTTTATGACAAATAAAATTAATATGCTGGTCTTGCTCTGGTCATACAAATAATAGCAGTGACTCCGATAGGGAGGATACCATTATTTGTATCTAAGTGTATACCATTAGTTAATACTAAGTCCATTACCTTGTAATGAGTTCCTTCAGATGGAAAAGTGAACACATACTAGGTAACTTTCTACAATTATCCCTAAGGAAGTTTGTACTGGTGATCCATAATTATATTCATCCGATATGGAGAAAAGCACTATAGCCAACACGCAAGTATAATTACATCACCTACAAACCAGTAATGGAGACCATAGGATTTAAACTAAATAAATATCCTCTCCCACTTAGTTATTTAACAATAAGGTATTTTTCTACTAGTTGATATTATGTCCATGTTGTCCATTATTAATGTAGGCTTGGTTTTTCAAAAAAAACAACCACACAATAATAAACATGCATAATAAGAAAAAACAAAATGACAAAAAATAAGAAAAAATATCCAACTATTAAGGTTATCTTTGCTGCCGATTCCTTCATCGAAAATTATATGTCTGCCTCTGGACTGCTTAAAACCAGCATCTCGTCCGGCGTCAGAAACAGCCACCACCGCCATCATGATTGATCAAAAATAATTAAAATTACATCAATCCTATGCCTCCCGAAGGAGTTCACACATAATCTAGATTGAAAAATTAAAATAATAAGCACGATCAACCCTCGTAATTTTAATTACATCCACAGCAACAACAACATCCACGACATGTCCGTGGTTTAAACAACACAATCAAAAAAATATGCATTGGACCATAATAGTTGGATCTAAGATGCCTGTAAAACCAAGTTAGCACAGATCTACATCTACCGACTATTACACAGCACAGGTTTTATTGGACAACATGGACGTATCAATCAATACGTAGATCCAAAGTGGCTTTGATACCAATTGATAGAACTGGGGATTCCCAGGACCCTTCCTTTGGTGTGCGTATTGATCGATAGAAAGTTAAACAGATCTAATACGTGTTCTAACCCTTCATAGACGGAAACTAGGGTTCACGAATTATACCTGCGGCGGAAAGGAGACAAGTAATTCCTGGCAATCTCGAGCGGACGACCCCAAGATCTTCTGCACGTATTCCTTCTTCGAGTTGGACGTCGTGTGGGCGATGATCTCCCAACCTTTTCTTCTCCTTGGCAGCCCTCTCTTTCTCTCCTTACGTGAATCACGAATTTAGAGAAAGTTTCAGATTTCTGATCAGTAATCTGGTAGCCAGAGAATAGAGGATATATATAGGCTATGGCAGGGACCATGAGAAGAAATTAGGGTTAGGCCTCCTAACGGATCTGGATATCCCGTGTCAGCCCGAACACAAAATCCAGGCCCATTAACAATAGCTCAGTCCACTAATGAGCTATTGTTGCACTACCTCCCTAATCCCAAATTATGTTTGTGGGCTCCTTTTATTGCTCGTTTGGCTTCCCATGTTAAGATATCGTATGTCCGTCGATCAATTAATTACTGACAACTACATTGATTCGACATCTTTTATCCTTAAGTAGTACCGCTCAACTTTATTTGTCATGTCGAATATAATCCACCTGCAGGGTTTACCTGACAATCCTTATGAGCTCCTTAAGACATCATCAACCATGTATCGGGACATGGATTCCATTTATAATCAACATACAATGTTATTACCCAATTCATAGAGGTTGTTGATCCTATGAACTCTCTTTTATCAAAGTAATGCACACTGCATATACATGTCGTTATTATATCCGAATTAAGACAAGCATCCATATAACAGAGGTGTTTGTTCTCTTATGTAGTCAGTACAAAGAGAACAACCTCAAGTGGTCATGTTCAATACACACAAAGTATACTAGTGTAAACCTATAGTCAAGATAGACTAATACCAGATTATACTACAACCTTCCAATAGATTGTCCTAGTCCATCTAGGTTGTGAACTATTTATATACTCCATTGGAAACTGATAATATCTCTTGTGTGACACACACCATATCATCACAATATAGAATATCAGCACATTGCATTAATACTTGTAACAATACATATGCAAACATTTGCCCATATGATTCTCATTCAAAATTTAAGGAAATAAGGTTACTACAAAAGTGATGCTTTTATATAATCCTAACAGTCCAGTGAGCTAAGCCGGATCCACCTCAAGGCGTCCGCAAAAGAAACCGTCTGAGCTGTCCTGACAGCCTAACGAGGGGGCACCACAGCTAAACGAGGAGGTGGATGGCATCACGGGGAGGGGGAGCTACTGACAAGCTGCTCATCGAACCTGATCCCTCCGTGATAGAACTGCCGACTCCGAAAGGGATGGAGGGCTCGAGGGGCGGCGTATGTGCCTAGAGGGCAAGGCGGATAGGGCACCGATTGGGCTGGAGGCGCATGGGGCACAGGTCGAGCAGTAGACGTATAGCTCGGGGGCCCATCGAGCAGGCGCTGAAGGTCCAGGACCCGGAAGGAGGGCGCATGGCCTCCCTCGAGAAGCTGGCTGCATTGATGGTCTATCGGGCGACGGCACAAATCTCGGGGCCCTCTGAGCGGGCGTAGAAGGTCCTGAACCCGTGTTGGAGGGTACATAGCCTCCCTTGAGGGAGTGGGGTGCGTAGCCCTGCCCGACTATGTTACAAAGGCAGGAAGAGGGTGACGCATAACCTACCATCATGGAGCGGGCACATGCCCCGTCTACGAAGACATGGGTGCATGACACCTTCTCCATGAATCCCGGGGGAGGAAAGGAAAACGAAGCTGAATTCGAATTCGAATTCGAAACCTGTCGGGTTATAGTGGAAGAGAGCGAAAAAACTCGAAGGACGAAGCAGGATCTGCACATCCGACGTGAGGCCATTGGAGGGGGGCTGCGCCCTGGGCGGCCGGAGGGGCCGGAGAGCCAGCAAAGCTTACGCGCGATCCTACGCTGGCTATGCCAATGATGGCCAGCTGCTCCGACGCCCAGACCGAAGACGGGTGGCTGGGACGAGGAGGACCCCGTGGGGGTGACGCGGCTTCCCTGGCTGGACGACCGGCATCGGCTGGAAGACGATGGCGGGGTCGGAGAGATACGGGTGCCGAGAAGATGAGGTAGAGGATGCCCTACGCCGTCGACGATGAACGGGCTGGGAAAGTCCGTGCAGGGATGGACCGGCTGGGGGAGCAGACGGACGCATGGAAAACTTCGGGAGGGGAGGAGGCGGACCGTCTACGGTGGGCGGACTAGCTGGATGATCAGGCAGACACGGAGGGAGCTTCGGAAGGGGAGGAGGGAATGAGCCATCTATTCTATATATTATAATATATATATATATATATATATATAATATATATTGGTGTGTCATGGGCTCTACCAGGGGCCGCCTAGGCCGCCTAGCCACCGCGGGTGGGTGGGGACACGATCCCAGGACCTCCCGTAGTGGTGTTTCTCCTCCTAACCACTCAGCATCCGGAAATGTTTGTAGAAGTTCCATCATTGTAGCTTCTTTTAATTTGTTGATTTCATCTACTAGACGTCGTCAAAACACCTAACAACTACGAGTCAAGTGTACCTTGCTATAATTAATGTTCTATCATTTATTTTCAGCATTTATTTATTTGTTTCATATTGGTTTTGCTTCATATGTTTAAACTATGCGTCCAAGTCATACGTGGGCGCAAGCAACTATATTAGTCATTTTTTGTTGCTTTCTATTTTTTTTGTATGCATGTTGACTTAGTTTAGCGGACTACCTTCTTATTATGGGATATTCTTATATCTCCTTTGGCCATGACATTCACATTACACGAATTGAGATATTTTGCTAGGGGTACGGCTGCATATTTGGCTGGCCATCATTATGTAAGAAGACATGTGATTGATATATGAATTAACTGCTATGATTAGGATATAGAGACTCAAGCAGTTACAAAACTGGATAGTTATGGACATGACTTGGTCAGTACAAGAAATCTTGGGAGAGGACAATTACTAGTGCGTATGGGAAGTCAAACAGGTAAACTATAGTCTCGCGGATGAAACTATGGTGAAATACAAATTGCATATACCCTATGATGTTTCGGACGTTATGGCCGGATACAGATGACTAGATGACAGTATATGTACACATAGCCTAAATCGCACCCATGGTGTGAAAGTTGTCCTCAAATTACACGTTAGATAATTAGGATAACCTTTTGCATGTTTGTTGTCTAGGATAGTCTTTTGCATACTATTTATCTATTATGACAGTTCATATAGCATGATATATATTTTGTTACGTTTCTCTGAGGACCTAGGGATCGCTCTAGGTATAAACGACAGGCAGTATCCTGAGGAGTACGGTTCCGGACTAGACTCTTCCTTTGTATCCAATGAGGTCTCACCTTCGGAGTCTATCTAAGTTTCTTTTAGTTAATGGACTTATGTAGTTGCTATTCTTTCAGTTGATTTCATTCAATCGCTCGTAGTGGATTTGTCTCCACCCGACAGATATTTCATTTAGAATTGATTACTATTTGATTCTATCCACTAGTTTTATAATCGTATTTGGATTCTGAATCTATGATCGTGTTAAACGGATCGTGTCGAAAGATTCCAATTGAAACACTCTTAACGACTTTTTGATCGCGACTAGACTATTTTGATCATGCCAATTCGCATATTTTCCAGATTTTAATTTTATAATTGTGCCTAAATAATTTTGGTTAAATAGTTGATCGTGCCAAATAATTTTGATTTTTTATCGTTCTTTAACATTTTAGTCGTTGACTAGACCATTTGACTAAAAATTGATCATGCCAAATTATATTTTCTTTTATTATTATTTTGATTATATTCGCGATTAGCCTGACTAATTTGATCATGAATCATATCATTCTCTTAATTATATCATTTATCATGCTTATTTGTATCAATTTAATTTTTGTCTCTAAATATTTCTTAGTCGTGCCTAGTCGTATCATTTAAAATTTCGGAGACAAAATTTTTCTAAAGTGGGTAGATTTGTAAAGACCAATTCCCGAATTTTAAAAAAAAAATCATTAGACTATGATTAATTTCATGATCATTTGGAGTCATGTCGAAGCTTATAGGTGAGCTATGACCATATTATGGTCATATAACCTCTATATAGCTCATATATGTATTATTAGCTATTTTATATTTTTATAATTTTTGCATATTTTAGATATTTTATATTTAAGGGTTTATAATTTACGGATTTTTAAGATTTACTATAAGGTCATTCGGGGGATTTAGGACCAAATATTTTTATTTGGACTCTATATAAAATTTTTTTTATAATATTACAATTTTTTGGATTTTTCAAGAATTTTTGGGAATTTTTAGATACCAAAACCTATAAAATTTATTTTTATAGGTTTTGGAATTTACTTTGGGGTCATACGATATTTTGAGTTAAATAATTTTATGTAAGTTTCTAGACATTTCAAAATGTCTTCTAGAAATTTCTAGAAATTTTCTAGATTTTCTGTAATTTATTTGATTTATTTTGATTTAAAATGATTTCTAAATGATTTTTTGAATTTAAATTAGCATTTACACAGTTAGCAATCAGTCAGCCACACCCAGACCCATATGTC
>JANAVB010033017.1:17145525-17169565 GCA_029216955.1 Iris pallida | reverse complement strand
AAATTTTTTTATTTTTTAAGTTTATTGAACACCTACTGCTCACTTATTTTTTTAAAAAATATGTTTTGGTTTTTTAACGATAATATTTTTTTACTTTCTAATGATAATATTTTCAGAGAACGAATTTTTTTTATTGTGACATTTTGTCATATTAACCATCTCTTTCAATATTTACAATAATTTTAATATCATTTCCAAAGTATATTCCAATTTTTACGTTAATTTTAATATCATTTATCGAAAAATTTAAGCAAATATCATAATTTTGACTTTTAATGAATATCATGAACCCACTATCCTAATAAGGAAAATGTTAAAGCAAGATCAATCTAATCCCAATATCATTTATTCATTTAATATTAAGAATGTTCAAGAAAATCTAAATATCATTTAATTAGGCTTCCACTACTTTTTTATTTTATTTTTAACGCCTGCTACTAACGTATGTTGTTGTTCAGTAATTGGAATTTTTTTTTTTGGATTTTAATCGTATGTTGCTTACTAATTTATTATATGTTTTTGGTATTTTAATGCAAGTTGCTCACTAATTATTTATTTTTTAATGCATTTCACTCATTAAATATTTTTTTTGGTTTTAAGTTGTATTGAACGCCTACTGCTCAGTTATTTTAAAAAAATCTGTTTTGGTTTTTTAATGATAATATTTTTTACTTTTCTAATGAATATTTTCGAAAAGAACAGATTTTTTAATTGTGACATTTTGTCATATTAACCATCTTTCTATATTTATAGTATTTTTATTATCTTTTTCCAAAGTATATTCAAATTTTTACGTTAATTTAATATTATTTATCGAAAATTTAAGCAATATCATAATTTTGACTTTTAATGAATATCATGAACCCACTATCCTATTGAGAAAAATATTAAAACATGGTCAATCTAATCTCAATAGTATTTAGTCATTTATATATAAAGCATGTTCAAGAAAATCTGAATATCATTTAATCAGGCTTCCACTTTTTATTTATTTTTTAACGCCTGTAGCTAACGTATGTTGCTGTTCAGTAATTGGAATTTTTTTTTGATTTTAAACGTATGTTGCTTACTAATTTATTATTTATTTTTGGTTTTTTAATGCATGTTGCTCACTAATTTATTTATTTAACGCATATTTCACTCCATTTTTTTGGGTTTTAAGTTGTATTGAACGCCTACTGCTCACTTATTTAAAAAAATATGTTTTAGTTTTTAACGATAATATTTTTTACTTTTCTAATGATAATATTTTCGAAGAGAACGAATTTTTTTTTTTTTTTTTTTTGCTTTGTGGTTGAACTTTTTGTTAGACTTTTCAAAGGTTGAACTTTCGTTAGACTTTTTGTTAAACGTTTGTTAGAGCCAAATTACCTAATAGAACATACCAAGTTACCAAACCTAAATCCGACAAGAACTCAACGCAAACCGACACAAGCCCAAACTCAATCCGACATGGACACGAACTCAAACAAGCCTTTCACAATAAATAAACTCTATTTTATTGTATAGATTACCTAACACAATCATACATAATTCTCACAAATTTTGTGTTTTTTGAAATAAATTTCCAGAAATATGAAAAAATAGGAAACTACAGTCCGCATGATGGAACAGGAGAAAAGTTGTTGACATTATCCCTCATTGTAGCTATTGCTTCAATTGTATGCTATTGCCTCAATTTTATTTATTTTTACATTCAAAATATTGAATGTAGCAAGGCTGCAAATTAAATCATCTAATATGAGTTAATTTATGGTATTTTGTGAATTTTTATCAGCTTGAAGAAAAAGTAAATATGAGTTAATTAGGGGTGTTCATTGAAAAAATTGAAGTCAAAATGACTACAGTAGCAAGTTACCAAGAGGTCAAAAGTCAAAAACTGCATTAAATGATGTTCCCTAATCTATTAATAGTCTAAGAAAACTCATTTAATAAGAACCGTTGGATCAACAACCAATGATTCAGATTTGGTATGTATCGATACAAATTTTTAGATGTTTGTATTGAAATTTTTTCATATATATATATATATATATATATTATATATATATATCTATATATATCTATATATATATGTGTGTGTGTGTGTGTGTGTGTGTGTGTGTATGTATGTATGTATGTATGTATGTATGTGGTGTATATTTAGAAAACCCTAGTTTATTATTCCAACCTCCTTTCTGATTTGATTTTGGAGATCCTCCAATTTCACGATGCGATTGCGATCAACCGCGACGTCCGTTACGAGTGCCATTTGTTCGTTAGAAGCGTATCGAGATTAGCTTTCCAAAAATATATTTTATTTCTATAGTTATTACATGAATTTCTGGAGATTTATTTGAGTGTTGGTTGTCCAACAACAGACGCGTCGTACTATTTTTGCGATTTTGGGAGATACCGAACTTCGTTTTGTGATCTGTTTAAAGTTTTGGAAAGCTGACACGAAGATCTACAACATATAATTTTTCAAAAAATTTAAAATTTCTTTTAATATTTTATTTATTTGTTGAACTCAGATTTAATCGGTAATTCACCGCTTTGGTCACGGTTAGCCATAACAATGATAACTTTTGACCAAATTGTGACTTTGTGGCAGATCAATTCTGGTGCACTCGTGGTGCTAAAATCTACCAAGATGCACCCTCAAATTATTGAGTTCATAATTTTTGACTAGCTAGTCAACGATAAACCTCGATTTGCGTGTCATAGATTCCAAAATTGAAACCAGGACTTTTTATTGCCAAAATTCCTTGTTTAGATTATATTTCAGATTATAATTAGATTAAATTAGATTTTAGATGATTTATTCTAGAATTAAATAGAATTAATTAGATTAACCCATTAGCCACTTTCTATGACTTTTAGAATGAGATTTTAGATCTAACTTGTGGTTATTCGTGCACGGGTTAGTAGTACGATGGTATGGTATGATTTGATAGCTTCTAGGCCAGAGTTCATCTTGTCATCAACTTGTAAAACTAGTTCGTTCAGGAATTCAAGTAAGTACACTATAGTTTTATGTTCTTATTGTATTATAATGCTAATCTTTATTGTGTTGATTGAGTATCTAGTTGAGACACGATTGTGAAACGATAGGCTTGATTGTATCATTGCTCGTTTATCGACTGTTTAGTGAGTCAGAAGGGAAAATGCCTAGTAGATATGTGAACCCCCAATGAATGTTAATGTGGATAGTTAAGTCATACACCTCACGTATGGGTTGGCCATACCAAAAATGTGGATAACCATCTATATGATGTACCGTATAAGCCTAGTCGTTCATATGTCGAAAGGTATTTCAAAGCACTGTTTTATTAGTCTTACTTGTTCATATTCATTTTCCAGTTGTCTTATTCATACATGTTCTTGCTAGTAGTTTCTTGTACTTGTTATTGTTTCTAGTTCATATACATGTTCCTTTACTGTTACATTGTATCTCTATTGTCTAGCTTTATTTTGTATTAAGTTATATTATTAATAGGTTTGTACTTTGTTCTTTTTTTGACTGGATCATTGCAGGTGACTTGCCATCTTATGCGCTATGGACCATATGAATGGAGATAGAGATCTTGGAGGTTGACCTCAGATTCTAGATAAATTAGTTAGTTTCTTTTATTTAAATATTTAGCGAATTGTTCCCAAAACGTATTCTTGTTGTATTATTAGATTTGTAAATAAAATACTTATTGTGAATGAACAATTAGATATGATTTATTGTATTTGAGTTGACATTGAGACTTAGATAGCGTACTACGGCCGATGCTGCAGCGTAGGCTGGACTTGGCTACGTACTCGTATCCCAAAAGTGGGAGCGGGTCTTGACAACCATATCCACCACAATATCCATCCCAGCATCCTCCACAATATCCACCTCAATATCTGCCACAATACCCGCCACAGTACCCCTATCCATATCCACCTCCATATTCTCCACATATGGCCCACAGGGTACCTAATAGTTTGTGACACAAATGTCATACATGTCACCACAATAGCACATGCCTTAGGCAGATGGGACTCCGGCGAACCAGTTATTTCAAGGCATGATGCTGGCCCAGATGCAGCAAAACGAGTTCATTATGAAGATTTTAGAGATAGCCCTAACCCGAGCACCCCAAGCCTCTATAGGTACTATCGAGGGATTCTACAACATGAATCCCCCAACCTTCAAAGGCACTAAAGACTCCATAGGAATTACCAACTTGCTGGAGCAGAAAGAAAATCTTTTGAGGGTTTCATAATTGTCTACAAATATATGGATGACGACGGTTAGATTACAGTTGGAGGGTAATGCTATCATTGGTGGGCATAAGAAGAGCGCTGACTAAGACTTAATTTGACCTGAGCGAAATTCAAAGAGCTGTTCAACAAAAAGTATTTTTCAGACATCTCCAAGGACGCCCTTTATGACCAATTCTTACACTTAGAACAAGGGAATATGGCAATAGACGAATACGATGTCGAGTTCTGTCGGTTAAGTCATTTTTTTCCCGGGCTCAGTTTCGACAGAGTTAGAGAACGCCAAGAGATTTCATAATGGGTTGAGCATAGATCTTAAGCAATACAGAAGTTTTAAGTCACGAGTTTCACAGGTAGCCGTTTTGGCATAAGCTAGGACACAAGAGGCAATAAGCAAGAAGGCAGAACAGCGACGAGCCATTTCGACAATTGCATCAGCTAAGACTACATCAGCAGGACCCTTACGACATTCTGCGATGCAGCAGCAGCTTAAAGTTTCCCCATATCAAGGGAAAGAATTATCTACTTGCCATTATTGTGGTAAAAAGGGACATCTTCAAAGGGACAGTCGTCATAAGTTGGGTTTGTGTATGATTTGCAGATCAAATCAACACCAAGCTCGAGAACGTCCTTCTAGACAGCAGCAGATGCAGGGAGTAGCATTACCAACACCACGTCCGCCAGCAGCTATTGAATATCCAAGGGGCCAGCCGCTACCATCACAGTCCATATGGTACGAGAAGGCCATGCAGCAAAGAGGCTACTAAAACTTGGGACAAGCCTTTAATATGATTACCGCAAGGCCATAAACCCAAGGAGCCATAGATACAGGTATGACATTTTAGTTAAATTTACCATTACTTGACCATGATCATAACATAACTTAGAATTTTATTTAGACAGACATAGAGACAAAGGGGGATAAGGACTAAGTAGTAGGAGGTTATTTGCGATTAAGTTAGAACCCACTACCGTAACCCTTGGAAGTACCATAAATTGTTTTACTCTCTCGGTTCGTATGTCATTGTAGTGTCCCACCAAAATATGGAAGCGTAAGGATGACAAACACAACCGTTTCTCTCGTCTGCACAAACATTGTGACACGATATTCGTGCTTGACTCTTTCTACCGTCTTGCATTTTGTTAGCATAGATCGTGCGTTATTTCTAATTTCAAGGACAAAATTCCTGTAAGTTGGGTAGGATGTAAACACCCAAATTTTCAAGAAATTTTTTTTATTTTTAATTTTGCTTAAAATAGTAATTATGAGTTTTTCATATTTTAAAATAATATTTTTATATAAAAATAGTTTTAGTCATGGCTAAGTTTCGTTGTGTAGGTTGACTACAAAGTATGGCACGGCTAGTGCAGTCGTGTGCCATGACTAGCGTATCAGCTATAGGCCTCTCTATATTTATTTATTCTAATATCTAGTTATTTACAATTTATTAAATCGCATTATGGTTATCTTTTCCATGTTTTAATATTTATTTATTTATGTAATTATTTATTTATTTTTTTAAAGGATTTGAAAATTAAATATTTGTTTTACACTAATAATAATAGTAGTAATATGTACTCACCCAAATATTGATACCCCTATTATTTTTTGTTGTTGTTGTTGTTGTTATTATTATTATTATTATTATTATTATTATTATTATCATTAATCTTTTTGGTTATTAGTATATTCCTTAGAAAATAATTTTTAATATAGATATGTACATTCATAAAGGTAAAATACTTTACACTAGGAATGTGCTACAATAAACATTATGTGTTTTAGAATTTTTTTTTGAAATTACTTTAGAAATTTTCTGGATTTATTTGGTTATTCTAAATCACTTATATTTTTTTCCACTTATATATATATATATATATATATATATATATATATATATGACAAAAATAGCTACGATCTGAGATGGCGTGGGATAGAATGGGGCGTCCCGTGCATGAAAACTCAATGGCCAGGGGCGTCGCACGGGCGGTCAAGGACCGTTACCATTCTAACACGGATATAAACGACGTCCAACCACGCGGTCCGTCGTGCGGCACCCAATAGGCGTCGGGAAGATGTCGTAAGGGCGTTGTGCGCATAGAACGGGTGGCTGGGCGGCATCAGCTGTCGTAGGCATCATAAAGATGTCGGGGGCGCCTTCAGCGTTATGGACGAAGCGAGGCGTTGAGTTGTCAGCGTCGAAAGACATCCGCCGTCCCTTGAGGCTCGGGAGCACACGGAGTGCGCGAGGCATACGGGAGTGGCAATGATAAAAAAGCCAGTACGGACAAGATCCGCACTGGCTGTCCAAAGCGACATGACGACCGGCTAAAATCGTGTGCGGAGAGACACATGATTTAACTGAGCCCGCACGTGCTAGTTTAAAAAGAATATATATATATATATATATATATATATATATATATATATATATATATATATATATATACACAAAATTATTGCTTCTGTTATGTGTAATCGGATGCAGGATATTCTATAAGAGCTTATTTCGGAGAATCAAGCCGCTTTTATCAAGGGTAGATGCATCACGGATAACTGTTTACTAGCTCATGAGATGATAAGAGAATTCAACAAGCCAGGTGGAAAGAAGGGCTGCATCAAACTCGACCTCCGGAAAGCGTATGATACCGTTAATAGAAGCTTTGTCTGCTCTATTCTCAGAAGCACGGGGTTTGCAGATTGGTGGGTGGAAAGGATAAGAGAATGTATTATGACACCTACTTTTTCGATTATAATCCAAGGTCAGCCTCACGGGTTTTTTGGAAGCTCTAGGGGGTTATGCCAGGGTGACCCCCTATCACCGTACTTGTTCACCATAGTCATGGAATACCTATCGTGTCTAATGGATATAGCTGTGCACCATGGAAGGATAACACCTCTCTACAGACGCATAAACCCAACTGTCTTCCATCTAATATACGCGGATGACTTATTGGTTTTTATTGAGCCTTCTGAAAGCTCGATTGCAGCATTGAATAATTTAATTGAGGAGTTCGGACGTCGGACAGGCTTGCAACTGAACAGGGACAAAAGTAATGTATATTTCAATAAGACTTGTGCAGGGAAGGAGGAGTTGGCTCACAAGCTCCAGATCGAGATTGACAAATTTCCGGTCAGGTATCTTGGGATCCCACTGTCCATCAACTATGCTCAGGACGCCGATTGTCAGGGATTGATACAATACGTTCAAGGTAGATTGGAAGGGTGGCAAGCTCAACTTCTTTCTTTCGGAGGCAGACTTGAACTTGTCCGATCGGTGATATGGGCGATAGTGAATTATTGGCTTCAAGCATTATATATCCCCGAGAAGACCATTAAGAATATCGAAAATATGTGTGCCAACTTTGTCTGGCATGGAGGAATGCACCAAATAGCGTGGGCTGATCTTTGCAAAGTAAAAGATGAAGGCGGAGTCGGTATGCTATCTCTGCAGGTAATGCGCGAAGTAGCAATGACGAGATTAGCTTGGAAATTCCTCACAGGGAAGTCTATGTGGGCTAGATGGATTAACAGCCATTATTTGAGAGGCAATAATTTTTGGATCCAGAAAATAGATAATAATTTTTCGGTAACCTTTAAGCATATTTTAAGGTTGAGGCCGTGGTTGAAGGAGAATATTAGCCGAGTTATCCGTGATGGTACAACCACAAGCTTGTGGTTCGACCCTTGGTTCGGACATAACTCTCTGACCGACCGCCTCGGATGGCCAGTCTTCGAACTTATGGGCAGCCACGAACAAGTGCAAGCCATGATTTGTGAAGGAGTGTGGAACACAAACACATGTACTGTTGGGAGATGGTTTGCTAATAAAATTGAGCAAGTTCCTATAGACGCCGAGGCCCAAGCAGACAGGTGGGTCTGGGAGAGAACCAAGGATGATTCACTCAGTTACAAACAGATTTATGATCTGCTGCGCACCCATGATTCAAAAGTCCCATGGGCGGAGGTTGTGTGGTTCAAAGGAGCTGCAACTAAGATGAAGCTATGTTTGTTTAAAGCAATAAAAAATAGACTGCTCACGAGGGATAGGCTCGCTCGGTTCGGAGTTCAGGTGGGAAGCACGGATTGTGTATTATGTTGTCAATATATGGAGACCTGTGAGCATATATTTTCCAATGCGTCTTCTCCGATTGCGTATGGAAAAGCCTGTGTGACGAGATTGGTATCAAACATGAGCAAGGGGTGGGGTTACAGGCCATAGTGGAGGGTATTATCCAGACAAAGAATCAGAGTCGAGAAATCTATAACAAGGCTCGATTACGACTCCTATCGGCTGTTTGGCATGTCTGGCGCAAAAGAAATCGGAGGATTTTTTATGCTGAATTTCACTCTATTGCTAGAATTACAGCCAATATTAAACAGGATATAGAGTTCCTCTCTAATTAATGTTTGTTAGAATGAGAGATTACTGGTTACTGACTTTGAGACCTTGTACACATTTTCTTGTCAATAAAATTACCCATTCTCTTCAAATATATATATATATATATATATATATTTTATATATATATATATATATATATATATATATATATATATTATATATATATATAATATATATATATATATATATTTTAACTGAGTCCACGCGTGCTGGTTTAAAAAGTATATATATATATATATATATATATATATATATATATATATATATATATATATATATATATATATATATATATATATATATATATAATATATATCTATATATATATATATAAAATATATATATATATAAGAAAAATATATATATATATGTGTGTGTGTGTGTGTGTGTGTGTGTGTGTGTGTGTGTGTGTGTGTGTGTGTGTGTGTGTGTGTATATGTGTGTGTGTGTGTGTATGTGTGTGTGTGAATAGTGCATTGCACAGTTCACTCTCGTCTCCCCCTACCCATGATTCAAACCAGGGAAGAAGGAAAAAAGACTCATTATTTTAAAAATTTTGAATCAAATTCGATTCTCAACCAAATTCAATCAAATCTTCTCCATCATAATCCCAACTAGATTCTTCCCCATCTAAATCAAAGATTTCATCTAAATCTAATTGTAATTTAAAGTTTAATTCGATTAAAAATAAAATTTAAACATCGTATATAAAACCAATCTTTCGAACGGTTTAATGCATAACATCTCAAGAACATTGAACTCCAACCCCACAGCTATCCCTGCCTCGTACGCACATACCGTGCTGCTGCACGACTGCTGCACACTACCGAACATCTCTGGTCGTCGCACCGTGTGCACCAAGAATAGTAGCCACGCACAATAGCAACAACAATACCAATAGCAGCAACGATGATCGACCCCAGTTCACCATGACAGTTCTTCCTCCACGCTTGATCGTTTCTCGAACCGATTGTACAGGTATGATCATAAGCTGACCCCCTTCGATCCCCTCCAAGTAGAATAAATTCTATTGCAATGATTTGCTTGAAAAATTTCTCCAAAAATCTCGAAAAACCTGGTTTTCAAGAATTTGAAACAGAACAAATTTAGTCCCAACCCCCCAACTTTGGAGGCAAATTGCGGTTCATCTAAAAGGAATTTTAGAATACCACTTGAATAGGAGTTGTAGACAACCTAACAAAGTTTAAACCATTTTAAACAGTTTTATTTTTAGAAATATATATAGTCTCTGTTTAATTTCAGTTCCAAAATCAGGAAAAACCAGTTTTTTAAAAACCTTGAAAAGTTTGATACGGGGTCCGTCCCGACAAACCGGGCTACTTGGTGGTGAACCAAATGCATCAAAAGGTGCATATGGACTTTGCGAACGTGTGGTATTTGACAAAATTCGAATTTGTTGCGTATACGCGATGAATTCGACCCGTATCCGTCAAAGAACGTTGTATCGACCTTTTTAAAAAATCCTAATTACTTTGTATATGTTCGTTATCTCGAGACAAAACTTATGCTATTAGACTCGTGTAATGTTCATGGTCCTGTGAGCCAGGTTTGGTCCGATTCTGAGACAGCTGACCGGATCGCCATTTTGCGGCCCCACGATCCGATTCGATAGACAATCTTGTGCACGACTCATCAAAATCCAAAATTGGATATACAGTTGAGTTTGTATCGAAAAATCAGACTTGTGGTATATAATTTGATGATTTAGAGACCATAAGTTTTGCCACACTTTTCGGTAGAAAGCGGATCCAACGGCGGATATCGTTTTAACCCAAAATTAATGTTTTGCCCTTGTGTCCTAAATTGTACTTATGGGTAGTCAATATTAGATATTTCTTTTATTCCAAAAATGTTGGTGATATTTATTTCAGCATCCGGGGACGTTAGCGGAAGTTCCATCCTTGTAGGTTTTTTTGACTTGTTGATTTCATCTACTGGATGTCGTCAAAATACCTAACAACGACCAAGCAAGTATATCTTGCTATATTTATTGTTCATATTATTTATTTTTAGCATTTATTTATTTTGTTTCATATTGGTTTTGCTTCATATGTTATAACTGCGCGTCCAAGTCTTACTTGGGTGCAAGCGACTATATTAGTCATTTTTTTGTTGCTTTTTTTTATTTATTATATCCATGTTGACTTAGTTTTAGCGAACTACCTTCTTATTAATGGATATTCTTATATCTCCTTTGTCCATGACACTCACATTACACGAATTGAGACATTTTGCTAGGGACACGACTTGCATGTTTGACTGGCCATCATTATGTAAGAAGTCGTGCGACGGATAGATGATCGTAACTGCTATGATTAGGATATAGAGACTTAAGCAATTACAAAACTGGACAGGTTATAGACATGACTTGGTCAGTGTAGGAAATCTTGGGGGAGGATAATCACTAGTGCGTGTGGGAAGCCAAACAAGTAAACCATAGTCTCCGGATGGAACTATGGCGAGATTCAAATTGCTGATACCCTCTGACATTTCAGACGTTATGGCCGGATACAGATGACTAGATGACAGTATATGTACACATAGCCTAAATCACACCCATACGTGTGAAAGTTGTCCTCAAATTGCACATTAAACAATTAGGATACCCTTTTGTATATTTGTTGTCTAGGATAGTCTTTTGCATATTATTTTTCTATTCTGACAGTTCATATTGCATGATATTATGTATTTTGTTACGTCCCTCTGAGGACACGATGATCTCTATAAGTATAGACGACGGACAGTATCCTGAGGAGTACGGTTCTGGACTAGACTCTACATTTGCTGTCACACCCCAATTCCGTAGAGTCATTCGTCCTTATATTTATCTCTAGGAATTGTAACTCCACCTCCTGGTTTTGAGGAAATAAATTTGATTCCAAATAAATAACAATTATTATTATTAAGTTTTGAATGATGAATTTTAGTTTTAATAATAAATATTTTGATTTTAAATTTTTTTGGAGGGAAATTAGTGGAGCAGGATTTATTTTTAAAAAAAAATTTAAAAGTTGTTATAACAACTTTGAGCCCACCATGTGATTTCTTAACAGATTTTAAACAAGCTTCTGAATTAATAGAAAAGAAATGGGGTTTTCTGAAAAATTTTAATTGATAAAAAGGGCCGGGTTGTAAATTATGATAAGGGGGAGGGGTTTAGTATAAAAATACCATTAGTGGGAGGGTGTTTGTGCAAATCGTTCCTTTTAGTTTTTAAGCAGCAGAGGAGGAGAGAGACTCTCACTCTCCTCATTTCTCTTTTAATCCAAGTTTTCCTTCCCAAACCGATGGGCCCAACCCTAGCCGACGGCGGTAGGCAGCGATCGCTGATTCCGGCGACATCTCGGTGTCACCATTCCTTCCCGACGAGCGGTGCTTCTCTTCGAAGCGATTGCGAGGCCGATTTCTCCGCGGCACTGGCGGCAACCACCCTTCCGAGCAACTGCTTCACACTTTTTTCGACGCAGCGGCGGAGAAGACTTCTTCTCGGCGAGTTCGTCTACTCGACAAGGGAAGGAGTGCGCCTTCGACGATTTTTGGCCCAACACTGTGTCCGTGTCCCCTTTCTTGAAGAGGTAGATTCTTCGGTCCGATCTTGCTCAATTGTTTCTTTCCCTTCCGATCTACTTTTTGAGTCAATCTCTCGTTAGAATTTCAGATCAACGAATTTTTCATCTGTTGATCGGAATGTTTGGATCGAGCGGAGTTTTGTCTGACCAATTCGAGTTGGGTGAGTCGTTTCTTATCCTTTAGTTTACTATTTGAACTGCGTACATCTGTTCGGATTAGAATTCTGAGAATCAACTGGAATTTGAGTTTTAATTGTTAAGCATTTCTTAAGGTTTATTCTGGATCCGTTCTTCCAGGAATCTTCCTCTCTTGAATTTGTGTCAGAGTTGTATCAACCATTTGGCAAACTGTTGGATCAGGGTATTTACGCTGATCTAAGAGATTGGGTTCGATAGTATCAGAGCTGGATTTGCTGCTCGAATTTCTGTCAGGTACAAATTCTAGTGTTCGACGCAATTTTGAATCAATTCTTATACCTGAATTGTTCCCTGTGTATTTTGGTTGGAATGTTCAGTGATTCTGGATATTGTACGTGAATGAGCGTGACCGAATTCTTGATTTCCTCTATTTGAAATCTTCAGGTACTTATGTGATCTCCTACCTTCTTAAGTTTTACTTTCTCTATTTTTTCTTTCTTTGGGTATGGGTAGTGTGGCCAGGACCATTTGTTCGAGATGTAGCATGTGTGATTGTTGCTGAGTTCGTGTGCGGGTTGGGGTACCTTCGTGTCCGACTCAAGGGTTATGTCAGGATGTTCGTGCCAATTCTGTAGCAGTGTTCGTTGATGATCTTCTGGCTAGAGTTGTCTGTTGGGATGCAGGGTTCCTCGGGTAGAAGTATAGTTACCTTAAGTTGCTGTTGCTTAGATCTTTATTTGTTTGAATTCTTATATATGAGTATTATGTTCTCTGGTTCAATTTGTATAATTAATTGGGTTGGGTTGAAGGAATGTATTCGATTGACTCTGTGTATATATTCTTTCATTGAGTGTGTGTTCAGTTTGATTTATTCTGAATATTTTGTTAGAGTTATTTGTTCCAATTGGAATGAGTTGGTGGGTGTTTGCTGATAACCGACAGCTTTGGGGAGCAATGTTAAACTGTATGATGTTGGTATATTTAGCTCGGGTTGGGGTGCTGTTTGGGCCTGAATGGCCAGGATTGGATTTTAGTAGAATTATTATACAAATTTGTTCAATAGGTTATTATGGGTTAAATCTTTAAATTAAGTTCTATTAGGATTAAATTATTAAGTAAGTTTACTAGTAAATATTTTTTTACCTAAAAACCAAAGTAGACAGTTATAAGTTATAATAATTATAATTGTTGTTTCAGACCATGTTATTAAGAGAAATAAATGTCTAGAACTTGTTTTGGTAATTAAAACATGAGGATATCCAGCTCTATTCCTTGCCCTTGATCACCGGATCAAGGCAAGTACTTTTCTATGGTTTTGTGCATTTATATTTTTGTACTCTTGCTTGTGACACGTCATGACACGATATCATGTACCCTGTACTCCTGTACTCATGTTTTTGTACTTACATGCGTCGGGTGGGGAAATACACTAACCATGTGACCAATCCTGGTTACTATGTTCATGTGCCTAGCTTAGGCCTCACATCGTGCATGCGGGTCCTAAGTCCTACCATTCATGTACTTTTATGTGCTTTCATGTGCTTACCCCCAGCCGGTCACATGAGCTAGTTGTATTTCAAACATAGTGCACTTGTCATGTCTTGTACTTCAGGTTCATGGTTATATTCATGTACTTTACATTCATGTACTTTACATTCCTGTACCTTACCTTCCTGTACTTACATTCATGTACCTTCATGTTCTTTTCATGTACTTTATAGTCCATGTTCTTCTGTACTCATTTCATATCATGTTATTGTTCATTACCTAGAACTGTACTTTGCTCCGCTCCTGACTGGATAAGTTGCAGGTATGCTTGCAGGATACCATTCTACCATATGGGCCAGAGCCCGGGATCTTAGTTGAGCAGGATGGTTCATGACTTAGCTTGAGATTTCAGGTTTAGACTGTTAGCTTTACTCTTAGATATTGTCTTTAGAATTCATGTACATTTCATTTTTGATGACTCGTATATTTACATACATAGAATTATCGATTATGGTGATCATTCTGGGATACGTTTTTAGATGCTGTGATTATATACATTCATGATTATCTGGTTAGGTTTCCCTAGTTTGGTACAGCGTACTTCGTCGTGTCTAACGACGAAGGCTGGGCGTGTCCGACTCGTTTTCGATTATTCGGGAGCGGGTCGTGACATGTTTTTAGTGGTGGCCCATACAGGTCTGTCCTCATAGTATCTAGGTATTAGAATACTATTGGGGGACTTGATTTAAACTAGGGAAACTTGATCACAGCATAGGAAAAATTAGAAAATAAGGGTATATCAGGTATATTGATATTCTATAAACACTTGTTGTATTTAGGTCTAGGTTATTTTAACAGTTTTTTATTTTTCAGATAGTTCAAAAGCATGCGACACCAGAAAAGTCGATCCACCTACACTTGAGGGTTACAGGCTCCCACTATCTTCTATCATTCTACTATCCCCATGGGTAGTACGCAGTTGACGAAGACATTTCAAGAGTTTCTTGACACCAGCAGGCCATCCTTTTCCAATCCAGACTTGTAAATACATTTCCTGAGTTAGAGAGGACTTCCAGACTATCAGACCTTGGACTTCCCCGACACCAAGCGCATATCTTGCACCGAGGAATAGATCGAGAACCTGGAGCTGCCACTGAAGACCATCCAAGTTCCTGAGGACCCAACTTCTTTGAAGATTAGAGTCACCAACCAGGAGATCAAGAATGAAGTACAGACAATAAAATGAGACAAAAAGTTAAAGCTCATAAAGGACATGAAGACTTATGACAGGGATGACAACTACTGTGGATCCACAAAGCGTCATCAGACTCGGACAGTATTTCTTCAATCGTATCATCTGATTCAGACAATGACCAATTGTGCTTTTTGCCGCCATCCAGGACATCGCTTCGAGGAGTGCCGCAAAAGACGGAGGCTATGCTTGTTCTATGGATCGTCTACCCATCAAGTCAAAGATTGTCCGGAGATCGTTGATCGCACTGCCCAAAAACAAGCACGAGGAGCATTGGACTACAGAAGAAGGACTCGCCTCTCCAAATTCAGCAATCACGTAGAGCACTACCGCATGGACCAGTCTACGTCAGGACAGTTGAAGAAGATTGAAGAGATTCCAGCCCAGGAGGAATATTGAAGATAGACTGAAGACAGAAGATTTCTTTTACACGGTTGGGAAAACCATGTATCTTGATTAGCAATCCAGTTTTCCTTAAAATTCTTTTAGCATCTAGACCATTTCTTGGAACTTCTTGTTTTCTATTTTGGAACCTTGGTGGATATTCGAAACTTATTTCGAGGTATTGTTTCATATTTCGGTAAACTTGTTTCAGATCCACAATTCGATAATTGTTTGAAATCCTTTATTAGATATTGTTTGCATATTCATCCTTTCTGACCTTGTTTCCTAGTAATGGCTCCTATTTTGCAAATTTTGTTCCTTTATCAAACTTTGCATTAATTGAGATTTTAATTCCTACTCGAGACTTCATTTCTAAATCCTGTTCCTCATTCAAAAAAAACAAAAAATTTTGTTTAAGCTCCGTCCTATTCAAGACATTGTTGCAAATTCCTTTAAGGGTTTTGAAGGTTTTATTTTCTATTCGAGACTTGTTTCTTCATTCATGACTTTGATTTTCTAGTCAAGAGTTGTTGGTCTACTATTTTGTTTCAATCTTGTCTCCTATCCAAGATTTTGCTTGTTTCATGGATACTTGTTCCTACTCGTTTATTTGATATTTTGTTCGCTAATCGAACTTGTACTATTCCAGAATTATTCCTACTTGAAATATCATTTTGAAACCTTGCTTGAACCTTTGCTTCTATTGATGCTTGTTTGGGATTCTATTTCCTATTCCAGATTTTATATTTATTCGAGATTGTTCTTTATCTGCGGCTTAGTTTCAAACTTATTTGAGATTTGCTTGTCGCATATTTATGATCCAATACCTTGCATTCCATTCACTAAATGATACATGCTTTCCATTCACTCTTCGTAACCTAGCTTTCTATTTGAGATTTCTATTTCGTGATTTTGTGTCCTATCCGCGACTTTGTTAATACTTGATTTTCTATTTTTCACTATGTACCTTATTGGAGAATTTATTTTCAATTCAAGTTTTGCTCGAGATTTCATTATTATTCGAGATTTTATTGAAACATGTACTAAATTTTATTTATTTTGAAACTTGTCTCCTATCTAATACCTTGCCTCAGTTCATCCTTCGAGACTCTGTTATCCTTTCGGGATAACGTCCCATATGTGGAATCTTGTTACCATTCCAGATATCAGTTGATATTCCGTCATAATTTGAAACTTCGTCCTGTCTGAAATTTTAAATCTCCCTGGTTGCCCTTTTGTACTCACTGATGGGATCCCTTGTCGTCTCTTAGTACCTAATAAATCCTTGTATTCTAACAGTCAAGTAACTTCACCATTTCCGTGACTTGGACTACTGAAACTCATTTTGAATTCCTTGGAACTCTTTTGAAATTTCTAGGGATAAAGTCGAGAGGCTATTCAATGACCTACTATGGCACGACAGTTGCGCACTGCAGCCATTAGCTGGATGATGGATGACTGAGGGTTCACTGCAGCCAGTAGCGCACTGGCGAGACAGGAACTCTAAGTTGTAGTGATTTCAGACAATCATAGGTTTTCGAGTACTGTCGGGACTTGTCATAGTCTTCATATCTTGACCTCTTGGGTTGCTTCGTTAAATAATTGTTGGAAATGGATAAGGTTGACAGATTATTCGGTGACATATTGTTATTTGAGTCACGAAGCCGAAAGTCCACTGCAGTCAAATATATACTGGCGGGGTAGGGATTCTAGGCAAAGTGATTTTGAATAACTATATGTTCCCGGACACCATGGAAACTATATTATTTTTTATATGATTATTGGTTTTCGAGAATCACAAATCCTTGCATGTTCATCGTGATTTGATACTAATACCTCCTGAGTATTACGTACGTCTCCTCAATCAACCCTTGCTAAATTTTCTTTCTAGCATTTTATCGTTAGATCATTGAATTCCTCAAATTGTATATTACCAGATTATAATTCCGTACTTCGTTTGTGACTTGTCTAAACTTCGAACTTAAGTCATGTCTATCTACCATGATTTTCTATCTTATTCTAGTCTACCTGTGTTAAACTATCGATTTTTGATCGTACTTAATAATTATGTCTTCATGATTTTGCTCCTCTAAGTTGTAATTGGAACTTCATTCTATCTCGTGCCTATTTGATTCTTGATCATTGATCGTGTTATTCTAACTTCTTGTGTGTAATTATCGTACAGGGTCTCAAGACACAAAGAGCATCTCAGAGTTGCATAGGGTCGGCGGAAGCACTGGCGGACAGTAGCAGACAGCCACGGGAGTTCGCGGTGGGAGATAGAGTGTTCCTAAAGATCTCGTCGACTAGGGGCGTCATTCGTTTTAGCAGAGGCGGGAAGCTTAGTCCGAGATTCATCGGACCTTTCGACGTGACGGTGCGGATTGGCGAGGTGGCTTATCGATTAGCGCTTCCAGCTAGCTTGGAGGGAGTGCACGATGTATTCCATGTGTCTCAGCTCTGACGCTACATTCCAGACCCGAGCCATGTGGTGGACTACTCCTAGCTAGACGTGGGCCTGAGATTGACTTACGAGGAGCAGCCAGTGGAGATCCTTGACAAGAGAAAGAAGCAGCTGCAGAATCAGGTTATTCCACTTGTCCGCGTCACGTAGAGACACCACTCTCCGGGAGAGTCCACATGGGAGCGCGAGGACGAGATGCGGGAGTGCTATCCCAATCTATTTGATTGATTTGATTGTACTCTGTTCCTTTGAAATTTTATTTTCAATAAAAGACTGGTGTTTGGATCTTTTGAAATTTACTGAGATTAATTTTTTTTGGATTTTCGAATTTTGAGGACGAATTTTTTTTAAGGAGGGGAGACTTGTAACTCCACCTCCTGGTTTTGAGGAAATAAATTTGATTCCAAATAAATAACAATTGTTATTATTAAGTTTTGAATGATGAATTTTAGTTTTAATAATAAATATTTTGATTTTAAATTTTTTTGGAGGAAAATTAGTGGAGCAGGATTTATTTTTAAAAAAATTTTAAAAGTTGTTATAACAACTTTAGGCCCACCATGTGATTTCTTAACTGATTTTAAACAAACTTCTGAATTAATAGAAAAGAAAGGGGGTTTTCTGAAAAATTTTAATTGATAAAAAGGGCCGGGTTGTAAATTATGAAAAGGGGGAGGTGTTTAGTATAAAAATGCCATTAGTGGGAGGGTGTTTGTGCAAATCGTTCCTTTTAGTTTTTAAGCAGCAGAGGAGGAGAGAGACTCTCACTCTCCTCATTTCTCTTTTAATCCAAGTTTTCCTCCCCAAACCGATGGGCCCAACCCTAGCCGGCGGCGGTAGGCAGCGATCGCTGATTCCGGAGAGATCTCGGCGTCACCATTCCTTCCCGACGAGCGGAGCTTCTCTTCGAAGCGATTACGAGGTCGATTTCTCTGCGGTACTGGCGGCGGCCACCCTTCCGAGCAACTGCTTCACACTTTTTTTGACGCAGCGGTGGAGAAGACTTCTTCTCGGCGAGTTCGTCTACTCGACAAGGGAACGAGTGCGTCTTCGACGATTTTTGGCTCAACACTGTGTCCGTGTCTCATTCCTTGAAGAGGTAGATTCTTCGGTCCGATCTTGCTCAATTGTTTCTTTCCCTTCCGATCTACTTTTTGTGTCTATCTTTCGTTAGAATTTTAGATCAACGAGTTTTTCATCTGTTGATCGGGACGTTTGGATCGAGCAGAGTTTTGTCTGACCAATTCGAGTTGGGTGAGTCGTTTCCTATCCTTTAGTTTACCATTTGAACTGCATACATCTGTTCGGATTAGAATTCCGAGAATCAACTGGAATTTGAGTTTTAATGTTAAGCATTTCTTAAGGTTTATTTTAGATCCGTTCTTCCAGGAATCTTCTTCTCCTGAATTTGTGTCAGAGTTGAATCAACCATTTGGCAAACTGTTGGATCAGGGTATTTGCGCTGATCTGAGAGATTGGGTTCGACAGTATCAGAGCTAGATTTGCTGCTCGAATTTTTGTCAGGTACAAATTCTAGTGTTCGTCGCAATTTTGAATCAATTCTTATACCTGAGTTGTTCCCTGTGTATTTTGGTTGGAATGTTCAGTGATTCTGGATATTGTGCGTGAATGAGCGAGACCGAATTCTCGATTTCCTCTATTTGAAATCTTCAGGTACTTATGTGATCTCCTACCTTCTTAAATTTTACTTTCTCTATTTTTTTTCTTTCTTTGAGTATGGATAGTGTGGCCAGGACCATTTGTTCAAGATGTAGCATGTGTGATTGTTGCTGAGTTCGTGTACGGGTTGGGGTACCTTCGTGTTCGACTCAAGGGTTATGTTAGGATGTCCGTGCCAATTCTGTAGCTGTGTTCGTTGATGATCTTCTGGCTAGAGTTGTCTGTTGGGATGCAGGGTTCCTCGGGTAGAAGTACAGTTGCCTTAAGTTGCTGTTGCTTAGATCTCTATTTGTTTGAATTCTTATATCTGAGTATTATGTTCTCTGGTTCAATTTGTGTAATTAATTGGGTTGGGTTGAAGGAATGTATTCGATTGACTCTGTGTATATATTCTTTCATTGAGTGTGTGTTTAGTTTGATTTATTTTGAATATTTTGTTAGAGTTATTTGTTCCAATTGAAATGAGTTGGTTGGTGTTTGCTGATAACCGACAGCTTTGGGGAGCAATGTTAAACTGTATGATGTTGGTATATTTAGCTCGGGTTGGGGTACTGTTTGGGCCTGAATGGCCAGGATTAGATTTTAGTAGAATTATTATACAAATTTGTTCAATAGGTTATTATGTGTTAAATCTTTAAATTAAGTTCTATTAGGAGTAAATTATTAAGTAAGTTTACTAGTAAATATTTTTTTACCTAAAAACCAAAGTAGACAGTTATAAGTTATAATAACTATAATTGTTGTTTCAGACCATGTTATTAAGAGAAATAAATGTCTAGAACTTTTTTTGGTAATTAAAACAGGAGGATATCCAGCTTTATTCCTTGCCCTTGATCACCGAAGCAAGGCAAGTACTTTTCTATGGTTTTGTGCATTTACATTCTTGCACTCTTGCTTGTGACACGTCATGACACGATATCATGTACCCTGTACTCCTGTACTCACGTTCTTGTACTTACTTGCGTCGGGTGGGGAAATACACTAGCCATGTGATCAATCCCGGTTACTATATTCATGTGCCTAGCTTAGGCCTCGTATCGTGCACGCAGGTCCTAAGTCGTACCATTCATGTACTTTCATGTGCTTTCATGTGCTTACCCCCAGCCGGTCACATGAGCTAGTTGTATTTCAAACATAGTGCACTTGTCGTGTCTTGTACTTCAGGTTCATGGTTACATTCATGTACTTTACATTCATGTACCTTACATTCCTGTACCTTACCTTCATGTACTTACATTCATGTACCTTCATGTTCTTTTTATGTACTTTATAGTCCATGTTCTCCTGTACACATTTCATATTATGTTCTTGTTCATTACCTAGAACTGTACTTTGCTCCACTCCTGACTGGATAAGTTGCAGGTATGCTTGCAGGATACCATTCTACCATTTGGGCCAGAGCCCGGGATCTTAGCTGAGCAGGATGGTTCATGACTTAGCTTGAGATTTCAGGTTTAGACTGTTAGCTTTACTCTTAGATATTGTCTTTAGAATTCATGTACATTTTATTCTTGATGACTCGTACATTTACATACATAGAATTGTGAATTTTGGTGATCATTCTGGAATACGTTTTTAGATGCTGTGATTATATACATTCATGATATTCTGGTTAGATTTTCCTAGTTTGGTACAGCTTACTTCGTCGTGTCTAACGACGAAGGCTGGGCGTGTCCGACTCGTGTCCGACTATTCGGGAGCGGGTCGTGACAGGAATCGTTCATCTTTGCTTGGGCGTGATGCCATACAAGTCTGGTATTGCACTTGTACAAGGCAAAGATGGCACATAATTGACATTTTTTTAAATATGAACTCATCGTAGCGGCAAAAGTAGACAAATTAAAGATAATGAGGATATTCTTTCTTATTGAATAGAATACCTTATTGATTTTAGCAGCGGAATAAGCAGATAACTTGAAGTCGTACAGAGTTATGTAGAAATAAGTTGTCTTTATTGATAATTGAAATAGAGTACAAGACTTGCAATAGAATACGAGGTTTATAACACATGTTACTGTACATTTGGTAGCCACTGAAACATATTACCATTTAGGCTTATATTTGATACTTGATACCTTGACTTACAACTGGATATCCCAACTTATCTTACAACTCACTGGTACAACATGTATATAATGTTCCATACATTATGTCTTTTATAAACAGAAGACATCATCTTTTACAAGGAGAGCTTCTGCATGGCCAACAAATCTTCGATGCCGCAGGACTGATCAAACCAATCTTCGTGTATTGAACTTCCCAAACACGAGCACCTAAAAAAAGTGCCCACAACGTGGGTCAGAATATCATCTATGTACTGGCGAGCAGAAATAGTCATCGCCTAAACTAACACTAAGTAGTCATCTGAGAAAGCATTTACTAGAGTGGTCTTTCTATTTGGGTCCTAGCATCAGTTTTCAGTTCATGAGTAGAATCATGTGAAACATGTTATAGCATGATCTATCATTTCTTTGTGTAAGGCATCATCTAAGCAATATTGAGTTAACAAGCTAAGCATGTTATGGTAATATTCCTGGAAGGCATCATTTAGCATACTTGGTGTTATCGTTCAACAGGTTACGGAAATACTCTGTCACGACCCGCACCCGCTTTTCGGACGCGAGCACGTGAGCAAGCCAACTACGTATCGAGCGGACTCCAGCCCGACTCGAATACATAAACGCTGTCAAGGCTATGGTATACTGCCAAATTATGGCAAATAAATCTATATCTCAAATCCACAATAAGTGTACGAAACATGAATGAACAAGTATGGGTCGTGGTCTGCAGTCCACTAGCATAAATGTTCGATAAGATTCTAAAGGAAATAACAAGAGTCTAAAACTGAATCAAGAAACATGATATCTCATGATAAGGTATGAAAGCACGAGCGGATAATAAACACGATAACGATACCTGAATCCCGCAAGCGCATTATCACATCTGTCATCCAGAACCACTAGCTAACACCATGCAATCGCTAAACCTGAAGAAATCATCAGGTCCTCAGAGGACATAGCAAGATACATAATATACATGCCTATCTAACAGTTTTATCATGCGCAAGGAAATAAACAAAAAAACAGGAACACGACAAATGACGACGAATACGAACACACGAACACTAGAACAACTACGCGTAAATGAACTGCCGAGCAAACCATGAACAAAGATCAATGGAAGAACCAAACCCTCATCCCGAGTGTGGACTCACGGGTTTGAACTAAGCACTAACCCTCGTCCCGAGTGTGGACCCTCTGGTTAGTACTAACCCTCGTCCCGAGTGTGGACTCTCTGGTTAGTTCACGGCAAGGCACCCTCGTCCCGAGTGTGGACTCTCTGATATAAACACCCTCGTCCTGAGTGTGGACTCTCTGGTGCAAGTCAAATCAAGTCAACACCCTCGTCCCGTGTGTGGACTCTCTGGTGCAAATAATCGACATCCTCGTCCCGAGTGTGGACTCACGGATGTAAACAGATCAAGAAAAACACCCTCGTCTCGTGTGTGGACTCTCTGGTGTCAAAGAAACAATACCAAGGATTTTGCAGTTCAATTACACGTACTCGTTCTATGACACGACTCAAGCAAGGTACTGACGAGAAACTCCAAGTGTGAACCACAAGACCAAACATGAACACGGCTATATGCAATAAAAACAACTCAAAATAGTATAATACGAAAAGCACATGTCCATAAACAGTCAAAACTGGAAAATGAAATACAATGCATGTAAATAAAACTGTAGAGAAAGGCAAGGTATACTTGCCTGGAGGTTGCACGTAGATCCAACAAATATATAGTCAACTGAAAAGCCACAAAGTCCAAGTCATCATAATTGTCTTCGAAAGCTGAAACAAACATTGCCAACATTTTTAGAATAGTCAAATTAGCTAGGATTGCCTGTCCTTAAGTCCAATTCTGGGTACAGGGGCAAAACGGTAATTTCGGACAAAAATGGTATCCGTCGTTGGACCCGCTTTGCACCGAAAAGCGTGCCATAGTTATTGGTCTCTAAAGTCATCAAACTACCTGTCTACAGATTCGTTTTGATGATACGAACCCAACGATATGTCCAATTATGGATTTCGGTGGGCCGTGCACAAAATTGCCCGTTGAATCGGATCGGGGGGCCCGCAAAACGGTGGTCCAATCAACTGTCTTAGAATCGGACCAAACTTGGCATACAAGACCAGAAAAATGATACGGTCCTGTTGGCATAAGTTTCGTCTCGATCTGACGAACGTGCACAAAGTAAATGAGAAATTTGTACAGAGGCCGATACGATAAATTTCGACGTATACACATCAAATTCGCCGCGCACACGCGACCAATTTGAATTTCGTCAAAGTCCACACGTCCACGAAGCTGATACGCACCTTTCGATGCTTTTGGTTCGCGACC
>JANAVB010033017.1:16445525-16480525 GCA_029216955.1 Iris pallida | reverse complement strand
GCAAAATGCGAGACTTAATTAGGATTTGGATGAAGGCAGTAATTCAAAATTTTGTCATGCGTGCGTCAAACACAAGAGGCAGAACATGGTGATTCACAGCATCACCCAAGAGGATGGATTGGAGAGAGAGCAGCCGAGATTGAACGAGGGGTTCATAGAGGCCGTTCCTCAAATCATTTCTGATGAGGATAACAGGGAGTTGATTAAGCTGGTAAAAATGGAAGAGCTACTGGAGGCGGTCAAGGGCGTGGATTCAGGCAGTGCGACGGGGCCGGATGGCTTTACTAGTGAGTTTTTAAAATCTTGTTGAGGGATAATCGCCTTGGATTTGAGGGAGGCGGTGAATCTTTTTTTTTTGAGGTATTTGCCTACCATAAGGCTATATCCTGTGCTGGCTCATCTTACTTCCAAAAGTGGAGCAGCCTAAGCAGTTGGGGGAATACCAGCCCATCAATATGTGCACTATGGTGAATAAGATTTTCTTCAGAGTCATTATGGCTAGATTGATAAGAGTGATGCCGCAATTGATTTCGCCCGAGCAGAGTGGCTTCATCAAAGGTTGAGAGATCTCAGATAATATCTTGTTGGCTCAAGAAATGATACACAACCTTGGGCATACGAAGAGGGGAGGTAACATTGCTTTTAAGTTGGATATGCTTAAAGCATATGACCGCCTAGATTGGCATTTCCTACTTACGTATTCTCCGTAGGTTTGGATTTTCAATAAATGGATTGACATCATTTGGCGCTCTATTTTCAACTGTTAGTTTTTGGTGGTAATCAACGAATTATCGAAGGGTTTCTTCAAATCCCATAGAGGGGTGAGGCAAGGAGACCCTCGCTCGTCGTCTCTGTTCATTATTATGGTTGAGGCGTTATCTAGAAACCTCCAAAGGTTGGGGGAGAGGCCGGCTTTCAAACACTATGCTATTCCAAGCGGTTGCCTGATGATTAAGCACCTGGCCTTTGCGGATGACATTCTGCTATTTGGTAATGCTGATAAACCTTCGGTTAAGGTGCTGTTCTCGGCGTTAAAGAAATATGAGGAAGCCTCGGGTCAACGCATCAACAAGCAGAAGAGTTGTATCATTATGGCGAGAGGTTTAGCAATGGGAGAGCGACGGAGATAGCGTCTTCGACAGGGTTTAAGGTGAGACACCCGCCTTTTATGTACCTTGGCTGTCCTTTGATGTAGGGCAGAAGGAATGATAACATGTATGACAAGCATGTGGAGAAGATTCGTGCAAGGATCGACAGGTGGCATTTGTGTCTTCCATCTTTCGGGGGCCGGAGCACTCTTATCAGATCGGTGTTGTCTTTTATGCTGTTGTACATGCTCGCGGCCACCAACCCTCCTAAAAAACCTTTAAAAGTGATCGAGACGATGTTCGCGGCTTTTTTGGGTGCTAAAGAGGGTGTGGCGTGCAAGCAATGGGCCAGTTGGTCAACGATTGTGCGACCGACGTCGGATGGGGGTCTTGGTATCAGGAAGCTGTCGGACATGGTAAGAACCTATTCAATTAAAATGTGGTGGAAGCTGAGGCAGCATGAGTCGCTTTGGAGCAGATTTTTCAAAGCAGTATATTTTCCACACTGCTACCCCAACCAAGCAGCGGCGACGTCGAGGGCGTCTCCGACTTGGAGGAGACTTCTTCAAGGAAGGGCGCTTTTCGAGCAGCACATGTGGCTGGAGGTAAGGGCATGGAACGACCATATTTTTCACGAGGTGTGGGTGGAGGGCGGGAGGATCGTTCAAACAGTGGCCAACCAACAGGGACATCGCCGAGAGGGATGAAAGGTGGGACAAGACCATAGTCGAATGCATTTTTTGAACGAAGAAGGCGGCTGGCATCTTAAGCATGGGGGGCCACGCGACCACTGGAGATGACGGGTTGGTGTGGAAGCTCTCCGACAACGGGGCTTTCTTATTCTCTTCAGCATGGCGTACCTTCCAGGTGGATATGCATAGGGAGAAATGGTTCGTTTGCATATGGAATAGGTGCATCCCTTTGAAGTGGTCGGTGCTGTTGTGGCGAATGATCAGAGACATATTACCAACGGACGACAACGTTCAGGCGTGTGGGTTCATGCTCGCATCCAAGTGCTTGTGTTGCACCGAACCGCGTGTGAAAATGCTGCAGCACCTGTTCATTGCAGGAAATCTTGCTAGGCATGTGGGCTCATTTCCAATGCCAGTATCAGATTAGTACGGACTCGAGCTTGGTGCTTGAGATGCTTGAAAATTGGTGGGCGGCGGGAATTAAGCACAGAAAGCAAGTCATGGCGGCTGGGGTCTTGTGGGTGCTGTAGAAAAACAGGAAAAAGGTAAGGTATAAAGATTACTCTTTCGATGGGAGCAAGATTATTACTGAAGCTAATAGACAGATTAAGCGGCGGTTGGCAATTTGCAATCACATGGAGAATACGCAGGGCGGATAGGGCGGTCGAGAGGGTGGATGGTCGGGGTCAGCGGTTCTACAGTTTGGGAGAGGCGGAAGCGGTCGATTTGGTTGGCTTTATTATTTTGGAGGATTTTGTTATTACTTCTTTATTGCTTTTGAGAGAGGGGGTTTACTTGTAAATGCAGCCTGCACTTTGGCCTTTTTAAATATATTCAAGTGATGGTTTTTTATTGAATATATATCTATATATATATATATATATAATTATATAATAATAATAAATAAATAAATAAATATATATATATATATATATATATATATATATATATATATATATATATATATATATATATATATATATATATATATATATATAATAAATAAATAAACACACACACACACACACACATTCGTGTCGTTCACGTCGACAACAACTATCCAAGGCAAGTACTCTACATATGTATTACACATTTCTTAAATATTGCTATAAATGCTTTTGTAGTTAGCATAACATGATTTTGTAACACTTGTAGCTTACATATAGTACTCTTTATTCATATGTCATGATTTCATGATTCTATGATCATTATGAGCGTACTTTGTAATTTATGATCATTTTGTGCCGCGACTTGTTTGTGAGTACTAGTTGGGTGGGGGAAATGTAACCTTCGTAGCTCAAATAATTTTTATTGTATAAATTATATATAGCTATTTGTGTGCATGTTTATATATAAATATATATAGTACTAAGTTTAGGTTTAATATTCCTAGTTAATATTATGTGTGACGTAAGTTTGGACTTGGCTAGGTGCATTGTAGTTAGCTTGGTTTCAACCTAGTTAGGGTGGTGCTAGTGACTAGTGTAGGCCACTCAAACCCAATCAAATCAACTTCGATCAAGCCCAAAGTTCGTTCATACTTGCGCAAGATGTAGAAGACCCTAACCAAGCCCTTACTTGATCCATATGGTGCACACACAAGTGTATGGACAGCATAAAACTTTAGTCTACATGTATTTTTCGAATTAAGTGGTGACCACCACTTTTAGTTGCCAAAATCACCTTCCACTACCCCATTGTTGGCACTTTGCTTAAATGGTCACACCTGATTTTGATAATCAACGACGACTTAAGTCGATATGCAAAATATACAAACTGCTACTAATATTTTAGGTCGCTGAAATCAATATCAAAGAACGTACTGCATCTACAAAAAAGCTTTCGAGTCATCATCCAAAAGCAATTGTATCGGAATCCAGATTGAGTCATCTTTTATATTTCTTCTGTACTTTACTTTTATTGGGTCTAGGAAATACAAATGTAAAATTAATCGGGACGTTACTGGCTTATGTTATCTCTCAATCTACCTATCAAAAAAGCCTACCTATATCTCAAATCTATATATCTAAACAGTCCACAAAGCCCATGCAATTTGGACCCAAAAATTCTATTATGGATTGACAGAATTCTGACAGAACTCTGACCGAGTTTGGTTTAAGAATTTTGAAGAACAGTTTCCTCTAAATCTGCATCCAACGTTCGTTTGCTAGATCTTCGCATCCGAACTCTGCCCGAGTTCGGTCGGGAAAAACACTATAAATAGAGAACTATTTATTCAGTTCTAATCACTCATTCACTCTTCTCTCTATTTATTCCTAAAGTATTTTTCCAGTGATCTAAAGCTTTCACATTTCACCTATACTTCTCTTAGCCAAATCCAGTAACGTCTTTTTGGTTTAGAGTCTTTGGTTTACAAAGTTGTAAAGAGGTTGCAAGTCAGAAAATATCTTAGTTTTCAGAGTCGATCGTGCGCTTGTCACCAAGCACAGTATTGTGAAGTCGGTCGTGTACTTGTCGCCAAGCATGGTATTGTAAAGAGATGACAAGCTCTCATTTAGCTTGCAAATAGTAGATTAACAGCGGGCAAGAGTACTCATGACTGGATTAGTCCTCTTAGAGGGAAACCAGTATATATCGCGGTGTTCACTGAGTTTGATCTTCTATCTCTTACTGCAATTTAAATTACTGTCTCTTTATTTCTGCAATAGATTATAACTTTTTATTTTTAATTGGTGATTATTTTTGCTGCACTCACAAACACTCTATTCACTCCCCTCTAGAGGTGCTCAACGGTCCTACAATTGGTGTCATAGTAGGTTATATTCTTATATAACACTCTAAAAAGTATATATGGCAGCCTTAAAATCAATATTTAACGGTGAATGACAATCCAGAAATAGACCCCCATTATTTGATGGAACAAACTACACTTATTGAAAAACATGAATGAGTTTCTTTCTAAAGTCTCTTGACTTTGATCTTTGGTCTATAGTTATTGATGGTTATAAGAAATCGGTACCAATAGTGATTGAAGGTGTACTTATAGACAAGCCACATGACAAATACACAGACGAAGAAAAGACAATATCTAGTCTAGATGTACATGCCATCAATACACTATTATATGCAATTGACATGATGGAGTTTAATCGTGTTTCTACCTGTACTACGTCTCATAATATTTGGAGACTTCTTGAGGTAACTCATGAAGGTACTTTCCAAGTGAAGGAATCCAAAATTAGCAGAATAACACAGGAATATGAATCATTTAAGTTGAAATCCGGCGAGTCAACTACACAGATATTTACTCGTTTCCTAGATACTACTGATCCTTTGCAATCCCTTGGTAAGGATTACAGTAACATGAAAAGATCAGAAAGGTGTTATGGGCTCTTACCAAGAATTGGAACCCAAAGGCGATTGTAATCATTGAAGGAAATGATCTCACCACAATGACTCTGGAGACACTTATGGGCAAGCTGATGACCCATGAGTTGGACCTATAAGAATTTGAAGAAGCACCCCCAATAAAAAATCTATCGCCTTCAAAGTACAAGCCAAAAGAGTTGCAAACAATGATTCTGACGAAGAATCATCAAGTGGTGATGAGCAAGCCCTGCTAGTAAGGAACTTCAAAAAATTCTTAAAGTTTGAGAGATCAAACTGAAAGAAGAAAGATGTCCATAAAAGCAATAAAGAAGAAACAATATGTTTTGGATGAAAGAAGTCAGGGCATATGAAGAAGGACTGTCCATTGTAAAAAAATAGTCTATATGATAGATCAAGATCAAGCAGAAAAGCTACAACTGGTCGAAATTATGCAAACACAAGCATCTGGCACAAAAGTGATGCCAGTGAATCAGAGAAAGAGGACAGACCCTGCAGCACTGCTAGTGTCTGTCTTATAGCATTCGATAAGGTTTCATCTAAACCTTTATATGATGACTTTACTCTCGATGAGTTAGAAAATGCCTTTAGCGAGCTACTTGAAGAACACAAAATGTGTTAGACAAGTATAAGCAATCTCGCAAAGAGGTTAAGGCATGCACAATCGAAGTTGCAAGATTGTCTAATCTTTTCCAAGATATTAAAGAGAAATTTACTACCGGTAACACGGATAAGATAGCCAAGCTCTACTATCATGAGGCTGTCCTCACCATCGAAAAGAATAAAAAAGACTATGTCAAAATACAAGAGCTTTATGACATACAGAAGAAGAGGTACTTAGTCACAGAACAAAGACTTTTTGATATGACTGCTAAATATGAGAAGTCCTATGCGGTCCCTAAAAAGTTAGAGATCAAGTTAGGCAGGCAAGCCATCCCTGTGACACAGCCTAAGGTTAGTCCTAATACTAAGCATACATCTAAGAGGACTAAACCTCAGAAAGCACGCAAGCAACACATTAATCATAATTATGCTTTCATTTATAGGTTTTCAAAGAAGACACAAATACATGTCAACATAGAAACAAAGAGCACTTTTTCAAAACTTACTTGCACGTATTTTGGTACTCACAGGCACATATCACAGTATTGTCTAGCAAAAAAGCTTGTTGACAATCAAACACTTATTTGGAGACCTAAGACTAATCAAAATGGACCCTTCAAGAAATGGGTACCAAAGGATTCATCTACTTGTTCTATAGGTGGACCCATATCCCTCTCATGCTAGAAGCAAGTGGATCCTTGATAGTGGATATTTGCGGCACATGACTGGAGATGCATCTTTGTTTGCTATGCTATCGATGAAGAAAGAAGGATACGTTTTCTTCGAAAATAACTTGAGAGGTGATATAATTGGAAATGACACTGTTGGTATGTCTTCTTACCCAGTAATAAAAGACGTTTGTCTAGTTACGGAGTTGAAACATAACCTAATAAGCACAAGTCATTTGGCAGACAATGGTTATGGCTTCAACTTTGTAAAGGATAAATGTACTATTTATTAAATGTCAACTAGTAATCCTTTATATGAATGGATTAGGGAAGATAACATTTATGTTTTCTTTTTAGAGAGTACTAACAATACAGGAAGGTGCCTAGTAGCAAATCAAGATGAAAGCTGGCTATGGCACATGAGACTAGGACATGCAAATGTGGATACTATCTCACAACTATGCACCAAAAAGTTGGTAAAAGGACTCCCTGAAATCACATTCAAGAGAGACATGGTATGTGCTGACTGTAAAAAGAACAAGGCAACAAGGTCAACTTTTAAATCCATCAACGCTGTAGGTACTTTTAGACCCTTGCAGTTAATTTATATGGATTTATTTGGTCCGAGTAGAGTCGCTAGTCTTGGCAGTAAGCTCTACGCCTTTGTGATTGTTGATGATCTCTCTCCTTTTATATGGGTTTACTTTTTATCAAATAAAAGTGATGCTATTTTTGAATTTCAGATATTTTGTAAAAAGTTATAAAATAAAAAAGGCTTTATGATTACTCGTATCCGAAGTGATCATGGTGGCGAATTCGTAAATGCTGATTTCAAAAAGTTTTGTGATGATAGTGGATATTACTATAAGTTTTTTTGTCCTAGAACTCCCTAACAAAATGGTGTTGTGGAGCGAAAGAATCATACTCTAAGCAAGATGGCTAGAGTCATGCTCAATCAGCATAATCTTTCTAAATATTTTTGGTTAGAAGTTGTTAGTACAGCCTGTCATATTTTAAATAGGATGTTAATTCAACATATCTCGAAGAAAATACCATATGAGTTGTGGTTTGGAAGGATTCCAAGTATTTCTTATTTTAAAGGTTTTGGATGTCGCTGTATTATCCTGAACACGAAGGACAACTTGAAAAAGTTTGACTCTAAAGCAGATGATGGAATATTTCTCGGATATGTTGCTAAGAGTAAGGGATATAGAGTATTTAATAAAAGATCTATGATTGTTGAAGAATCTATTAATATTACTTTTGATGAGCTCAATAGTCCAAGATCTAGCGACAGTGATGATGAAGACGCACAGGATAAATTCCAGTCATCTAAAGATACTGCTACCAAAGAGAGCCTTGTGGAAGATCTAACAAATATGTTCAAATCTTGGAAATTCTTGCCAGATCATCCAGAGACGCTCATTGTAGGTAATGTATCAAAAGGTGTAAGTACACGTTCTTCTAGTTAAGACACTGATATAGCAGCTAATATAGCCATTATATCTCAAGTAGAACCTAAGACAGTAGCAGATGCTTTTAATGATGAATTTTATATTAATGCCATGCAAGAGAAACTTAATCAATTTGAGGAAAACCAAGTTTGGGAACTTGTTCCTGAACCTATTGGTCAATCGATAATTGGTACCAAATGGATGTTCCGAAATAAATTGAGTGAGGATGGGCAAGTTCTATGTAACAAAACACGTCTAGTAGCACAAGGTTATAATCAAGAGAAAGTTATTGATTATGACAAGACATATGCTCCTGTTGCTAAACTAGAAGTTAACCGCAAGTTTTGTGCATTTACATATTTTCATGATTTTAAACTATTTCAATTGGACGTAAAGGGTGTATTTTTAAATGGATTTTTGAAAGAAGAAGTTTTTGTGAAATAATCCCCTGATTTTGAAGATTTTTAAAAATCTGATCACATCTTCAAACTTAGGAAAGCACTCTATGGACTCAAACAAGCACCTCGTGCTTGGTTTGAACGCCTAAGTGCTTTTCTACTTGAAAATAGTTTTTCAAAACAAAGAGTTGATACTACCTTATTTATTTTTAAAAATCTGATCACATCTTCAAACTTAGGAAAGCACTCTATGGACTCAAACAAGCACCTCGTGCTTGGTTTGAACGCCTAAGTCTTCAGATGATGCTATTTTTCTTGTGCAAATTTATGTAGATGACATAATATTCGGTTCTACTAATGAGAAACTTTATCAAGAATTTGCTAAGTGTATGCAGTATGAGTTTGAGATGAGTATGATGGAAGAACTGAACTACTTTCTAGGGCTCCAGATCAAACAACACTCACAGGAAACATTCATCAACCAAACTAAGTGTACGAAGGATTTACTAAAGAAGTACGACTTCGACAACGTAAAGCCTATTGGAACACCAATGGCTACATCAATCCGGCTTGACATTGATGAAAGTGGAAAACCAGTCGACCAGTGTAAGTATCCAGGTATGATTGGTAGTTTATTATATTTAACTGCTAGTCGCCCTGATATCATGTTTAGTATTTGCATCTGTGCTAGATATCAAGCTAATCCTAAGGAATCACACTTATGTGCCATGAAGCGTATCTTCCGATACCTTAAGGGAACTTCTACAAATGGCTTGAGGTATCCCAAAACACATCTTTTGAGCTAATCGGTTATTCAGATGCCGATTTTGCAGGATACAAAGTAGACAGTAAAAAGTACCAGCGGTACGTGTCATTTTTAGGAAAATCTTTAGTCTCATGTTTTAGCAAGAAGCAAAATTTTGTAGTGCTATCAACAACTGAAGCTGAGTATATCATTGTAGGACATTGGTGTGCTCAAGTTTTATGGATAAAGCAAACCCTAAAAAACTACAATATGCAATACATAAAGATTTCCATATTTTGTTATAACACTAGCATAATTAATTTAACTAAGAACCCTGTTTGTCACTCACGTTTAAAGCACATAGGGATACGTTATCACTTTTTACGTGATCACCAACAACATGGGGATATTTACTTAGAATTTATTGACACATATCATCAACTAGCATATATTTTCACAAAACCGTTGGCTGAAGACCGTTTCAATTATCTGTGATGTGAACTAGGCATACCTGAATTTTCAGGTTCCTGATGCATTATGATTAATAAAAGATTCTTATAACTTAAGATTTTGATATTTATTAATTAAAGTTATTTTAGGTACAAGCCAAAAGGGGCCTTCTGTCAAAAGACGTAAAAGTCTAAGCGATACGGTGCCAAGTGTCTTCAGACTACCGCTAGCTGGGATTCGGCCTCTACAGCTAACCCAAAGTAATGAATGTTATTAAATGGAGATGTTTAAAAGTTATTAAGATTATTTATCATTGTTTTCCATTGATTGTCGTAGAACAGAACAGTTTTATTGGAGGAGTGAACTTTGACTTACAATTACAAACTCGCTTGTACAAAAGAGAGCCTAGGAACAAAACCTAGGAAAAGCAATCTAAGTACAATTGTTTAGTTTAGATTCTGGGGTGTGACGGTAGAGGCTCGGGAAAGTGCTATCAACTCTTCCTTACTCCTTGGACGATCGAACGCAACCTCGGCTTTGGTAAAGAAATGCTCTCTCTGCCTGGGTGTGTGTATATCTCTTTGTGTGTGTGCAAGGGAATAACACCTTGCTATTTATAGGAATTCATGAGTAATGGGGTGTGCAGCCACATGGCTAATTTTAGGCCACATCCATGTAACTGTGCCTCGAGAAGTGGGCAGCTGGGGATTGGTTAAGATTGATCATGATCTGTTTGTTGCACTAAATCCAAACTGTTAAGACTTGGTCAATTTCTGCCACGTGTCTCAACTACTACTCTGTGGCGAGCCGCATAAATGATGCATCCTGGCTGAGCCGTATGAAAGATGTATCCTGGCTGAGCTGCATGAAGGACTGTCCCATAGTCGGGCCGCATAAAGAGTGTCTCATGACCAAGCCGCATGAAGGACATCTCATGACCGAGCCGCATGAAGGACGTCTCATAACCGGGCCGCATAAAGAGTGTCTCATGACCGAGCCGCATGAACGACGTCTCATGACCGAGCCGCATGAAGGACGTCTCATAACCGAGCCGCATGAGAGATGATCCATGCTCGGGCCGCATGAGAGTTGTCTCATGATTGAGCCGCATAAAGGGTGTCTCATAGATGATCCGCATGGAGAGTCTTCTTTGGAACTGTGCACTGTGCTGGATATCATGATGATTTTCTCGTCTTTTTAGGAGCGTGTTACGTCTTGTCTTTTTGTCAGAGCCATCATCTCTATCAGAGCTGTCGCCTTTGTGTCAGAGCAATTATGGCCAGCTGCTTAGGCCAATTTCGAACCGCATAAGGCTCCCTGCTATTTGTGGGCCGCATGAAGCTTTATGAGCCGCATGAAGTTCCCAGGGATTTTAAGCCGCATGAAACTCCCCAGGTTTTGAGCCGCATGAAGTTTCATGTTGATTCTGGGCCGCATAGAAATTTCTATTCTTTTTCATGCTTCTACAAGACCCCCTTCAAAGTTTTCAATTTGTAAAATTGAAATACTTTGAATAAGAAGCATGGGTATGTCCGCATAAGCTCTTCATGCCACACATGCTTCTCCCTGGCCGCATACTAGTTTCATGCCACGTGGGCGTCCCATTACTTCGATATTTACTTTAGATTTGCTTTGATGATTTGGAGTCGTCTTTTGCATGAAAGGGGATAGAATCCGAAGAGTCGCCTTTATCCTTTAGGCAGCATGAAATTCGAAGCGGTGTCTATCGATTTACACGCCTCTGCCAGCCTATAAGTACGAGTAGTTTTTGAGGAGAGAGGTTCCTTCTTTTCTTCTTCCAACTTTTTATTGCCCTAGTCGCCGTCTTCTCTTCTATCCATCATCCATGGCTCCCAAGGGCTTCTTCCAGTGCTGCAGCGAAGGGCAAAGGACTTGCGTCCTCGTCGAACACGGCGAGTTTGATTTACCCCGACGTTCATCCTCCTATTAATGGTAAGAGCGTTGGGAAGAAACTGCATGAATCTAAACCCTAACCACAATGGCTATGTCGCATGTTTTATGCGCGGGCCTTTCTCTGTTATGCCTCGGCATAGTTGATGCTCTTTTTGTCTTCACTGAACTGTTCAAGTTCTGTGTGATGAATCCGCATAAGCTGTGCTGTATGGGCCGTATGAACGCCTCATGACTGAGCCGCATAGGGTATGCTTCATGTCCGAGCCGCATGAGAGATGTCTCATGACTGAGCCGCATGAGAGATGCTTCATGGCCGAGCCGCATGAAAGATGTCTCATGACTGAGCCGCATGAGAGATGCTTTATGACCGAGCCGCATGAAAGATGCTTCATGATCGAGCCGCATGAGAGTTGCTTCATGGCCGAGCCACATGAGAGACGCCTCATGACCGAGCCGCATGAGAGACGTCTCATGATCGAGCCGCATTAGAAACGTCTCATGACCGCATAAGCACCTTATGAACTGGGCCGCATGAAGACCCACCTAACAGAGCCGCATAAGCTCAGAAAACATTAAGTGGTTTTCTCTGGCTATCTTCTGACTTCTTTCTTTTTTCCTTTTCAGTAAAGTTGCTGATCAATCCTTCGGGGGAGCATTTGGTAGGTCAAGCTCAATCTGCTGTGGGTGTGAGGTTCGACCATGTGGTCGATTATGTGTCAGCCCAAATTACTAAAGATCAATCTGAGGACAGGCTGAGGGATATCAGAAACCAATCCTTCTTCTTTCTCTCGGGCATGATGAACTCGGGGAAATTAGGGGGCATACATCTGAAACCCGTGTTCCTCTTTGGGGATGCCCTAACTGTAAAGAACTCCAGCATTCTAGATTTATCTAAAAGTTAGAGTTTTTCTTCCAACGGGATGACGATTCATATTCCTCAGATGGAACGTAATTTTTTGCTGTCCTGGTTTAATATGTTGCCCATCGACAGAAAAATGGTGGACTCCCTAACCCTGAGCCAGCAGGGGATGTTCATGGGTGATATTCACTATAATAAAACATCGAGGTCGGTAGTTGCAAGCAAGATACCGATCAGCCGCTCTGTGATGGGGTTGGCCCCGGACAGCTTCATAAACGTGCAGGGTCCCAACTTCCGGTTCTCCCAAGCTGACACTTTTATGAACCAGATTGCTCAAAAGGGGTCCTACCCTACTGGTCGGCTGTCGCTGCTGAACTGGATGAACCCCACCCCTTCATGGATCAACTTGACTTTGTGGATCTTATGGACATATAAGGAACTCCTGCTCGAGATTGGTCTTTATCATGCCATACATGGCACTTGTTATGGTCTGCCCATAAACAAGAAGCTGTTTATGGCTCTTTTTGATATGTACAACCGTCACACGGGGACCTTCTTTACACCTGGAGGGAAGATATGACTCGCTCTCTACGAGATGCGTGAAGTCTCCCAGCTGCCCTGGAGAGATGAAGCTTTTGAGGCGTATACCCCTACGAATGAAGAATTTGAGGAATTGAAGCGACGGTTCCCGGGTTTTATGGCTGTTTACCGGGAACTACTATGTCACCATAGTACGTGCCAGCAGATATCAAAGAAGAAAAACGATAGCTCAGAAGTGAACCTTCCTCACACCAAGACCTGGTTCAGCTACCTTTTTGAGCTAGGCGCCTCAGGCCGGGTTTTCCCCCGAAGTCCTCGAACCCGGGAGGAGGTGCAGAACCAGGTGTTGACTGCCAAGAGGGTGAAAACCACGGGTGACAAATTTGGGAGCCAATCTGACACCTTTAATTACTTTTATCAAGATACCCAGAAGATGTCTGATAATGTCACGACCCGCTCCCGAATAATCGGATACGAGTCGGACACATCCAGCCTTCGTCGATGGACACGACGAAGTAAGCTGTACAATACTAAGGAAAACTCCAAGTCATAATGTAATGTAAACCAACACAGCTTTTATAACGTTCCCAGAAAATCACCAATATCCATCAAGTCTTTTTAAATACAAAATCAGCCGAAGACAAATCCGGTCAAATAAAGATACAATAATGAATATCCAAAATACAATCTCCAGAAAATGAAAATAAAATAAAAGCTGCAATATCCAGTGCAATCACATGCTCCATGTGGCCTTCCACTCACCTCCAACGCATCCTGTCAGAAAAAGAGCAAAGTACAACCCTGACCAGACAATATACAATGTAATCTGTAGTACAGAATACAAGGTGAAACCAGAATACCAGAATAGGAAATGAAACTACGGTACCAGAGATGAAATATAAACTGCAGGCAATGGACGACAGTCAATATGCTAGACAATGAACACGGCTATCAATGTACAAGACAATGAACATGACAATCAATATGCAAATGTGACAATTTAAAATATTAAACTAATGTGTGACCGGCTTAGGAGCACAATGAGGCAATGAGTCAATCAATTCTACAAGGTCCGGCTTCATCGTACGTGAAGTGTACGATTAGGCTATCCACAATTACCTATGTTGGGTGTGGTAATATTTCCCCCAATTCCCGCAATAAACAATGACTAACAAGCAATGAACAATGGTACAAGACAATCGTGTGTATATCGTGTCCGATATGAGAACATGGCACATGAATGTAAGACAAAAAATACATAGTACAAGTTGAGTCAGTGTACTTGCCTCGGTTTGGTTGCACGAGAGTAGTACTGCATGGTTGTAGATCACCTGTTATTATTTTGTACAAATTATTAGGGAAATACTTTGAACTATATTTAAACAAAAATTCTTTTTTTAGAAAAATACCTACTAACTAACTTATAAAAATATTGATAACATGATTTGATCAAAATAAATAATAGTAATATCACTTTTAAATACTAGAAACATTTTGTAAGTAAAATAGCATTTTTAAAATAAATACGTTTTTGATATATTAGAACTTGCTACCAATATATAAATTATAGCAAATACATATGGATAGTATAAAAATACTTTAACTATTTTCTAGCAATAATGCATTTATTAAGCAATACTAGCTAAAATAATATTTTCAAAGTCCAAATGTTTAAGAAATAATTCTCTTAACAATATACTTAATATTACAAGAAATAATAATATTAACTAAACTTTATTTAATAATAACAATAATGGTAATAATAATATTATTAACCTAAAATCCAGCCCAACTTCTAAACTCCAATCAGCCCAAACAACACTACTTAAGAGTCCCGACCCAACTGCTCACTGCCCAGCCCAACAGATGAACCTAATATTTAAATTAAAAAATCTTCATAAGCTACCAGCCCAAGACTTAACTACAATTATCCACACTCAGTCAAAAGAAAAGAAACCATTCCTTACATTATTCTTACCTAACATTTAAATCCCATCACACAGCCTATCCCACGGTTTGAAAAGTCAAACCGGTTTGAAGGGGCAAGTGGGTGAAGTCACCATGACATTAAAAAGAAAGAAATAAAGAAAGAAGACTCTCTTTTCCACCATTCACTTCTCCCTAGGCTGCCATCATCCTTCCTAACAATTTGAACACTCTCCATTAATGCTCGGCATGGGTGCTGAACTTAACCCAGCCGAACAGTGACACCAATCATACACCTCCCCACTTCTCTTTCCACTCCATTACAACCTAATCTATTCTTAAAATATCTCTACTCTTCTCAATATTCTCTCCACATATTCTACTTTAACAGAACCATCCCTACCATTTATTCTATCAGCCGAACTCAAATAATCTCCTTCCCATCATCCCTTTCACTACTTCACTCACAAAATTTCCATTCACTTTCTTCCTCCAACCTGCTAACAAAACCATACTCCACTACTACATCATCTAAAAAAATCCATTCCTTCATCCCTACTCCAGAACCGAACTCCACATCCAACCAACTAAACCATTCTCTTTCTTCCTCTCCAACTTCACACTATTCCTCCTCCCAGCCGAATACCAAGTTCCCAGCTACTCTCCACACTCGGCCCACAAATCCCTAAGTCAAGAGCTAGAAGAAGGAGGGGGTCGAGGAGATCGAGGCGAAAAGCTCACCGAACAGTGATCTGTGGTGAACGCCTCACGGTGGCGGTCCTTGGCAACACCGTGGTTTGTCGGCGGAAGACTCGGCGATGACTTCTTGGCATAGCGGCATCAACGGACGACGGCGGCGTCCAGGCGGTGGATCTTGGCGAGCCAAACGTCGAGCGAACCCACATGTGGTGGATCTGAGCTCCTCAGGCCATATCTGACCGAACCGAGCCTTCGTGGTCGATCCAGCTTCGAGGCGGTGGTGGGGCTGACGAGCTACAGTGGTTGGTGGCCGATCTGTTGTGGTACACGACGGGGTGAGGACTCCCGTGCCGATCCGACTCCGGGGTTGGCTTTGATTCGATGGAGAGTTCTCGGGAGGGCGGTGCGAGGTTGCCGACCGCGGCGGCAACGAGGTGGTGGTCCGGCGGTTCTCGGCTACTCCTAACTCGGTGACGACGTGCTGATGGCGGTGGTCCGGCGGTTCGACGTTGGATCGGTGCTCGGCCGGAGTTAGAGCTCGGCGGTGATGCAGGTGGCGCTCCGTCGGGATCGGCTAGTCCAGCCGTGACAGAGAGGAGAGAGGAATTAGTGGAGAGAGAGTGTAGTGTGATGTGGATTGATGGGACTGGTGTCAGAATCTAGAAAAAGTGTACTGTACTGACATTAATTTATAATAAAATAATGTGGCAAAGTGGTGAATAGGAGTATATCTAGGGGTCTGTACAAATGGCAGTGTCGTAATAAAATACAGATCTGGGGGTCTTTAGTAAATAGTCAGTAACTGATTTTCAAAATTCAAAATAATAATAACAGGTTTTTCAAAATCAATAGGAACGGAATTTCCAAAATTACAATGTTCCCCCCCAACAGTTTTTCGAAATCAAAAAATCAAACGGATTTTCTAAATAGAAAATTTCAAAAACAGATTCAAAACAGAATATTCGAAAATTCAATATTTCCTCCAACAACTTAAAAACAGATTTAAACAATAACTAATTATTAGACAATTACTAAATATTTAATTAATTCACTAAAAGAATTAGTTAACAACTCCCTGCCAACTAGTCAGTCAACATAGTTTTTCTTCTTAATTAATGATTAATGGGTAATTATGGAAAATAGTTAATTATATAATCCTCTCTAGCAATTATAAGACATGCTCCCTGCCACTAAATTAATACTTATCGATTTAACCAATAAATAAATATGCAAAAATTCTGCCATGCCTACAATATAAAAATATCATTTCTTGAGAGTATAAAAATATATTAGTTAAACAACTATCCAACAAAATTTGATTTTTTACGAGAAAAATAATACTAAACCTAAAATGATTTTTGAAAAATCTCTAAAATTTATCAAAATTGATTCAGGGAGTTACAAATCTACCCCCCTTACAAAAATATTGTCCTCGAAATTTCAAGGATTTTGCAGTATACAAAATCAATCAAAATTTGTTAAAAGCGACAAGAAAACTAAATAATTTATTTATGGAGTAAAATAACAAGGACTAACAAGTAGTCATTAAGCAAATGCGAAAGACTATAAATGCAAGAAAACTCAGAGACAAGCCTCAAAATAGGCAATATAAAAGAATCCAGCTACTACAAGCAAGTAAGAAAATAACGGTCCATCTGACTGCGCTCCTGCGACTACTACTAATCCTCAAAGACTGGGTCCTCCTGCTGCTGCTCTGGTACTGGCTCCTGACGAGTGAAAGCTGCAGGGCATTCTGTCACTTGGTGAGTGGCTGATCGACAAATCAAGCACTGCCCTAACTTCTTACGGTATTCCCTGACACGGTGTCCCGGTCTCTTGCAGTAAGCGCAAGAAAATTACACTGGAGCCTGAATCTGTCTCTGCTGCCTCGGTGATGTCGGTGCTCGAACATGATGCTGATGCTGAGGTGGCCTCTGCTGAGTGTCGATCCGCTTTGGTGGACCCTGGGAACTGCTGGCGCCAATGTCTTGGTCCCTCTTAAGCTTCAGATCCATCTCCTTCTCCACTCCATGAGCAACTTTAAGGATGCTCGCATAGGTAGTGGCCTGACTGATAGCTACTGCATGTCGCAGCTCCCTGGTGAGGCCCTTCTTGAACTTCCAGGCCCTCTCCTTCGGCGTGCTGACTAAGTTCTCTGTGAACCGGCTGAGTCGAGTGAACTCCAATGTATACTGGGCCACTGTCATACTTTCCTGCTGCAACGCCTCAAATTGCATCCGATGCTCGTCCCGCTCCACATCTGGGAAGAACTTCTCCTGGAATAGCAGTTTGAAATCCTTCCAGGAAACTCTGGGCTCTGCTAACTGGGGCTCCTCCCGGTACCAAGCCCTAGCGATGTCGAAAAGTCGCATGCTCGCAACTTCGACCTGCAAATCATCCGGGATCCTCACCATCTTCAATGACCGCTCAGCATTCTCCACCCATTCGTCTGCGTAGACTATCCCCTCATTGCCCCAAAAATCCATCGGACAGAGGAACTGATAGTCCTTGGCAGTTCCTGGCCTCGGTGCTGCTGGTGCTGCACGTGCTGGCGGAGCTGGTGCTGCCGACTCTCTGGTCCTGAGTGCGTCGACGACGGTCGATCTGAACTGTGCGACCTGCTGACTATGAGCCTCTCTGAACTGCGCAGCCTGTTGATTCTGGGCCTCCATGAATTGCTGGAACATGGCCATCACTTGCGTACCGTCGAACGTCATCGTCGGAAAAAGCGGCTGAGGCTGAGGCGTTGGAATCTGCTCCTGCGCACTGGGTGCAGGCTGCTCACTGGTCCCAGTGTTCGTTGTGACGACCGTCCTATAAAAGAAAAATAAACTGTTGATTGCTACATCCTAGAAAAATCATAAACTAAACCTAAAAATCATAAGTAAAATCAAATTTTTAAATTTTTAAACATCAATAACCATAAACCATAAACCATAAACCATTTTCCCACGGTTCCTATGCTGTGATGAGTTTTCCTTAGCTTTCGCTGGTCCCCCAATAACACTTTATTGCCTAAGTGTCATTAGGATAGACCTGCATGGGCCACCACTAAAAATATGTCACGACCCGCTCTCGAATAATCGGATACGAGTCGGACATGTCCAGCCTTCGTCGATGGACACGACGAAGTAAGATGTACAATACTAAGGAAAACTCCAAGTCACAATGTAATGTAAACCATCACAGCTTTTATAACGTTCCCAAAAAATCTCCAATATCCATCAAGTCTTTTTAAATACAAAGTCAGCCGGAGACAAATCCGGTCAAATAAAGATACGATAATGAATATCCAAAATACAATCTCCAGAAAATAAAAATAAAATGAAAGCTGCAATATCCAGTGCAATCACATGCTCCATGTGGCCTCCCACTCACCTGCAACGCATCCTGTCAGGAAAAGAGCAAAGTACAACCCTGACCAGACAATATACAATGTAATCTGTAGTACAAAATACAAGGTAAAACCAGAATACCAGAATAGGAAATGAAACTATGGTACCAGAGATGAAATATAAAACTACAGGCAATGGACGACAATCAATATACTAGACAATGAACACGGCTATCAGTGTACAAGGCAATGAATACGACAATCAATATGCAAGTGTGACAATTTGAAATATTAAACTAATGTGTGACCGGCTTAGGAGCACAATGAGGCAATGAGTCAATCAATTCTATAAGGTCCGGCTTCATCGTACGTAAAGTGTACGATTAGGCTATCCACAATTACCTATGTTGGGTGTGGTCACACAAAAGCTAATATTTCTCCCAATCCCCGCAATAAACAATGACTCACAAGCAATGAACAATGGTACAAGACAATCGTGTGTATATCGTATCCGATATGAGAATATGGCACATGAATGTAAGACAGAAAATACAGAGTACAAGTCGAGTCAGTATACTTGCCTCGGTTTGGTTGCACGAGAGTAGTACTGCATGGTTGTAGATCACGTGTTATTATTTTGTACAAATCATTAGGGAAATACTTTGAACTATATTTAAACAAAAATTCTCTTTTTAGAAAAATACCTACTAACTAACTTATAAAAATATTGATAACATGATTTGATCAAAATAAATAATAGTAATATCACTTTTAAATACTAGAAACATTTTGTAAGTAAAATAGCATTTTTGAAATAAATACGTTTTTGATATATTAGAATTTACTACCAATATATAAATTATAGCAAATACATATGGATATTATAAAAATACTTTAACTATTTTCTAGCAATAATGCATTTATTAAGCAATACTAGCTAAAACAACATTTATAAAGTCCAAATGTTTAAGAAATAATTCTCTTAACAATATACTTAATATTACAAGAAATAATAATATTAACTAAACTTTATTTAATAATAACAATAATGGTAATAATAATATTATTAACCTAAAATCCAACCCAACTTCTAAACTCCAATCAGCCCAAACAACACTACCTAAGAGTCCCGGCCCAACTGCTCACTGCCCAACCCAACAAATGAACCTAATATTTAAATTAAAAAAAATCTTCATAAGCTACCAGCCCAAGACTTAACTACAATTATCCACACTCAGTCAAAAGAAAAGAAACTATTCCTTACATTATTCTTACCTAACATTTAAATCCCATCACACAGCCTATCCCACGGTTTGAAAAGTCAAACCGGTTTCAAGGGGCAAGTGGGTGAAGTCACCATGACATTAAAAAGAAAGAAATAAAGAGAGAAGACTCTCTTTTCCACCATTCACTTCTCCCTAGGCTGCCATCATCCTTCCTAACAATTTGAACACTCTCCATTAATGCTCGGCATGGGTGCTGAACTTAACCCAGCCGAACAGTGACACCAATCACACATATCCCCACTTCTCTTTCCACTCCATTACAACCTAATCTATTCTTAAAATATCTCTACTATTCTCAATATTCTCTCCACATATTCTACTTTAACAGAACCATCCCTACCATTTATTCTACCAGCCGAACACAAATAATCCCCTTCCCATCATCCTTTCCACTACTTCACTCACAAAATTTCCATTCACTTTCTTCCTCCAACCTGCTAATAGAACCATACTCCACTACTACACTCATCTAAAAAAATCTATTCCTTCATCCCTACTCTAGAACCGAACTCCACATCCAACCAACTAAAACATTCTCTTTCTTCCTCTCCAACTTCATACTATTCCTCCTCCTATACTTCCTCACAGCCGAACACCAAGTTCCCAGCTACTCTCCACACTCGGCCAACAAATCCCTAAGTCAAGAGCTAGAAGAAGGAGGGGGCCGAGGAGATCGAGGCGAAAAGCTCACCGAACAGTGATCTGCGGCGAACGCCTCACGGTGGTGGTCCTTGGCAACACGGTGGTTCGTCGACAGGAGACTCGGCAATGACTTCTTGGTACAGCAGCATCAACGGACGGCGGCAACGTCCAGGCGGTGGATCTCGGCGAGCCAAATGTCGAACGAACCCACAGGTGGTGGATCTGAGCTCCTCAGGCCAGATCTGACCGAACCAAGCCTTCGTGGTCGATCCAGCCTCGAGGCGGTGGTAGAGCCGACGAGCTACAGTGGTTGGTGGCCGATCTGTTGTGGTACACGACGGGGTGAGGACTCCCGTGCCGATCCGACTCCGGGGTTGGCTTCGATTCGATGGGGAGATCTCAGAAGGGCAGTGGCGAGGTTGCCGACCGCGGCGGCAACGAGGCGGTGGTCCGACGGTTCTCGGCTACTACTGACTCGGTGACGACGTACTGATGGCAGTGGTCTGGCGGTTCGACATTGGATCGGTGCTCGGCCAGAGTTGGAGCTCGACGGTGATGCAGGTGGAGCTCCGCCGGGATCGGCTAGTCCAGCCGTGACAGAAAGGAGAGAGGAATTAGTGGAAAGAGAGTCTAGTGTGATGTGGATTGATGGGACTGGTGTCAAAACCTGGAAAAAGTGTACTGTACTGACAGCAATTTATAATAAAATAATGTGGCAAAGTGGTGAATAGGAGTATATCTAGGGGTCTCTACAAATGGCAGTGTTGTAATAAAATACAGATCTGGGGGTCTTTAGTAAATAGTCAGTAACTAATTTTCAAAATTCAAAATAATAATAACAGGTTTTTCAAAATCAATAGGAACGGAATTTCCAAAATTGCAATGTTCCCTCCAACAGTTTTTCGAAATCAAAAAATCAAATAGATTTTCTAAAAAGAAAAATTTCAAAAACAGATTCAAAACAGAATATTCGAAAATTTAATATTTCCTCCAACAACTTAAAAACAGATTTAAACAATAACTAATTATTAGACAATTACTAAATATTTAATTAATTCACTAAAAGAATTAGTTAACAACTCCCTGCCAACTAGTCAGTCAACATAGTTTTTCTTCTTAATTAAAGATTAATGGGTAATTATGGAAAATAGTTAATTATATAATCCTCTCTAGCAATTACAAGACATGCTCCCTGCCACTAAATTAATACTTATCGATTTAACAAATAAATAAATATGCAAAAATTCTGCCATGCCTACAATATAAAAATATCATTTCTTGAGAGTATAAAAATATATTAGTTAAACAACTATCTAACAACATTTGATTTTTCACGAGAAAAATAATACTAAACCTAAAATGATTTTTGAAAAATCTCTAAAATTTTACCAAAATTGATTCAGGGAGTTACAGATAAGGCTCTCCTGGCGGGATTTCTGATGGTGTGGTAGCGGAACTGTGTTGTTTCGGGAGGGGCTGGTGCTATTGAGAGAATCAGCCACAACCTGATCCTTCCTGCGGTGAAGCAAGTCTTTGGGGCCAGACTAGCTCTACTCCCCGCCATGGTATGCAGCATATATCGTGGCCTCCGTGCCTTCTCGTCCAAAGTCATCGCTCGCGATACGGCGAAGGATTTTGAACGAATCGAGCTGCCCTATCATTATCTGATGGGGTGGCTGTTGATGCATTGCCCATCTTTGATGGGGTCTGGCCCAGAGGATGATGTGACTGCTGATGATGCCTTTATCTTCCAGTACCGCCGTATGCCCTGGGAGTACACTACCTTGCCAGCCTATCGGATGGCGCTGGCGCGAGTGGACAGATATTCCTTCTTCGTGTCTGTTCCTCATTTTACTGACGAAGAAGTAAGAGATGTGCATCTTGATGGTGCTGTATCTCCCCCATTCTTGTCTGAGAAGATGCTCTTCTGGTTGCAGAACATTCGCCCTACATATCTGGTGTATCGCAACCGTAACTCTGTCTTTTTGGACCCTTACTTACCCAGTCGATTCTTTCGACAATTTGGGTACAGTCAAATGTTCTTTGACATTCCTAGCTCCGGCCTGGGTTTTGAGGGTAGCGTTCTTGACGGCATCCAGGCTTGGAACTATTATAGCGCGGTTCACACCTGTGCCAGCTTCTCCGTTCCCTATGCTAGAGAGTCGGGACATATTTTGTACATGGCGGCCTTATACCATGTTATGGTGAATCAGCCTCTAAGAGATTTTGACCCCAGTACCAGGTTCATTATTAGTACTGGCTTGGAGGAGAAGACAAGGACCAAGAAGGGGAGGACAGTTGATGTGTCTGACTCGGAGTCTATCAACGTGGACGAATAGGATGACCCTGATAACTTGCTTCCTCCTGCAGATGATTTGGTGGCAGATCAGCCCCCTGTTGTGCCTAGTCCTTCACGTAAGCGGAGTAGGCGTGAGTCCTCTGTTGGCGGCATAACTTACTCTCGAAAGCGGGCTGCGATCAAGCCTCGCGGGCCGAGCATTAGGGAGAGAAGTGAGGACGTCGAAGCCATTTCAGAGGTGAATCGAGTTACGATCACCTTTTTAGTTCTTCTTTTCTGAAATATAATCTAATTATTTTTCTTTTCTTTGTAGGCGTCAGGAGAAGTGAACTCCCCAGAGCCGGCTACCGCCTCTGCGGTTGGCCCTGCTATAGCCGCCTTAATTAGTGCTATGACTGCCGAGCTTACTTCCACCACGGTCGTCCTGGCGACGGCTGAGGTTCCTCCTGCTACTGACATCTCAACCCGGGGCGATGTGGGCTATACTGAACCAGTCCCCGAGGTTGCTGAACCTCAGCCGGTCGATACCGATCCGATTGTATCTACCTCCGTGGCGGTTGGGGCAGAGGAAGCAGCTACAATTGGCTCAAGTGTCGCCGTTGAAGAGGATATGACGGCTGTGAGTGAGCCTCAGCTTCAGCAGCCCTCCCCTGGTAAGCTATGTCATGTCTTGACTAGTGAGGAGGTTCATTTGCTCTATCTTTATATCCTTCGGGTTAAGTTGATCGATGGTTCTCCGGACGTACAGGTCCTGCTCGTTCGCTGTCGACGACAGACATCATCGGGGGAGAAGTCACCAGAGGGGATCTAGTGGAAGGAAGTATACCTCCTCCTCCTCCAACTACTATCGAGGGACCTCCTGCCAGATCGAGTTCAGGAGGACAAGTAGTGGAACTGCCGGGACGGGGAGAAATGGTCCTTGTACCCTCCTCGGTTAATGTAACTCTATCACCGGAGGTTGACCTCTCTGCACTGCCCAGTCTTCAAATCCTTTGGGCTGCGGAGGAAGAGATGACTGCTATTCAGGCGTCCTATCGCTCAAAACTTGTATCCTTAGTGATAGGGGCATCAAGCTCTGGTGCATCTTCTTCACAACCGTCTTCAACTATGCCAGCTACTCTTCCTTTGACACCGTCTTCTTCGGAAGTTCTGGATGAATCGTCGAAGGACGTGATTGATAGTTTTTACTGCCATCTGAAACGAAGGATCGAGGCTGCCCTAGAGAGGGGGACATCTTTTGCATTGGCTCGTCAATGTGCATACGGTCAGATTGAACTCCTCAGAATACTTCCCGGTGGTGTAGGGATGGTCTAGCTCTTAGAGCCCAAATTAGTAGAAGCTGATCAGCTCGTGGCTCAGTTTCAAGGACTGGGGCAAGTCGATATGTATTTAACAATAGATCATGAGCGCGCCTTCCTTATAACAGCCATAGAAAAGGTAAGGACGGTACGGGATACGTCCAAGCCTGCTCTAGTGAAGGACCTTCAGGATCTGTCTCTGAAGTATGATCGGCTAAGCCGTAGAGGAGAGGATTGTATCGCTTGGGAAGAGGACGCATCTCATGGGATAGCCGATCAAATCAAAAAATCAAAGGTAAGAAATGATTTGATTTGGAGATCAAATCAAAGGAAAGGCTCCCTAAAATTAGGGAAGAACAAAAGGAAAATAAAAGAGGCAAGATTGTAATGAATGAAACGAATCATTCTCCCCTGAAGGTGGCTGCCATAAAGAGTTCATTAGGGCTAATAGAAAATGTCCTAATTGCCCCTCTCTAGTCTCATATGGTTAAGTCTAGACTAGGTTCAAGTTTGGGGTCAAAAAGATCTAGTTTTGAGTCTCTAACTTAACCATTCTAACATGATAAAAATTAGTCTAACTAACTAACTTAAATGTTAGGTTTTGTGGGCCATGCTTAACTTAATATTGGGTCCCATCTAGAGTTTAAGCTACCCGAGTCACAATATAAGTCAAAACGAGACGAAACTCAAACCCGACTAAACAAATCCCATAAAATCAATATTAAAATATAAAAATTCCCAAAATATTAAAATATAAAAAATGACCAAAATCACAATACATCAATTTAAATATTATTAAAATAATCTAAAATTCACCAATTAATCAAAATCCTAAATAATTCAAAAGTCACAAAATGACCAAAATATTCTTAGCCTAAAAAGTTGTAAACAGTCATTCTAATCACATGGTTAGGTCCCCATGGTCATGGTTAGTCTCTAGGCTCAACAGTTCTAGGGTTCACTAGCTAACACATCAAAATTATAATTCACCAATTTTAAATAGTATTAAATTAATCAAAAATTTCCATAATCATAAATCCTATTATTAAATAATAAACTTTTACAAAAGTTCAAAATTACTCTTATTTTAGAAAAGTAGGTGTTACACACGATTATATTCTTGTGTTGCTGGAATTGACATCTTCTTTGATGATTTTGAACTTGCAGAATATCTCGAGATTCCGGAACCCAACTCTTGGGAGAAGCTTGTCGATGCACGCAAGTTTCAATTTTCCGATGGGTCATCCCTTGAGAGTTTCAAGGACGATTTGTCTACCCTAAACACACGTCCACGCAAGTTACTTACAAAATTCCTTAACCCTTATTTCTACGAGCTTCATCGTATTGTCTTCTCTACGATCTTGCCTAAAGCAGGATCGACAGATGAAGTTTTGTATTTTGAGATTTCTGCTTTGTATCACCTTCAATTCCATGTCCCGTTCAACCTTCCACGTACTATGATGGACTGGATGATCAATGCAAGGAAGAGGCCACGATCTTTGGTCTATGCTCTCTATTTGCCTATGGTTTTTCGTACTTTTCATGTCCCTCTCGATGAGTGCCAATTCCTTCCAGCCCCTGCTTTTTCTATCTAAGGCAAGGCGGCTTTAGGCAGCTGTAGGATCTTCTGCTGAGTTCGAGCATTCTGGTTCTGATGCTCAGACTGATGCACCTGCTCTTGGGCAACCTGCGCTCGTACCTCCTGCTACTCTCGAGTCTATCTAGACCATGCTTCACGATCATTTCATGTTGGAGGACGACCGCTGGACCTAGCTCGACTATCGTACCACCTTCTAGATGAGTGTCATCAGCAACTCATTGCATGACATTTGGTACACTATGTCTCGGCATCCTTCTATGCCACTTCCTATGGAGCGGGATCCATCTCGCGATGGGTACCGTATCGACGACCCTTGGGTTATGCGATATATGGATCCGGATGCAGCTTTTGTAGATCCTCGTCGTTCGGATACTAATCCATCTGACGCCGCTGGGCCATCTCGCGCTCCATGATGGATGTCGTCCCATACCTGCTGCTGCTGCTGATGATCTTATTTTAGTTTTTATGCATTATGGACTTATGTTTATGTAGTTGATTTTCTTGCATGAGTATACTCTATGTTTTGTGGATCTTTAGACTTTATCTGCAGTTTATCATTATTATGGTATGCGTGCCAGTTAATTTATTCTATATTCTTCTGTTTGTTTGAGTTTGATATACATCTTTGTTATGCATCATTGATAAATGACAAAGATGGAGATTTATTTGATATTCATCTTTTTATCATATCTTGTGATATCTATGTTTCGGAAGAGATTATGTATATCAGGATAAGGAACATTGGCTTACAGAGAAGCTATGTTTATGGGGGAGCTATTTTTACGGGGGAGCTACTGCTTCTATGCATGACTACTACTTGTGTCCAGGTATGAACATTGAATATAAAAATATTATTTTGTAAATTATCAATATGGGAGAGATTGTTGACCCAAATCACAGTCAACCAAATATTGATAAAATTGACAATATGATACTTATCATAATTCAATATGACACATCAAGACAGAACTCAGTACAAGACGGACGTCGGCTTTCTCCTACAGCATACTCAATTTTTGAGTCTGTATTTTTACATTAATTGAGTCTAGATAAATGTAAACGGAGTAGCACTGAGTATTCTGGGCCTATATCGTATCTTCAAACAAAACCAAAAGCTCCACCAAACCAAACTAGCCCACAAAAGCCCATTTGAGCAATTTTGTCCTATGGAGACAGAGTTCGGGCCAAACTCTGCCTCCACACAGAGTTCGGGCCAAACTCTGTCCCCTAAATTACAGGATCCTAATTTATAGGGTTTGCTGTATGCTAGTTGTCCAACGGCCAAAAATTTGAATTCTTGACACAGAATTCTGGCCGAATTCTGCCTATCCCAACTAGTATAAATAGGCCTTGAGTTCTCTCATTTTCAATCATCCAATTATCTTCTCTTCTCTTCTCTAAAAGCCTCATACAAGCTTTAACCTTCTTATCGACTAGCCACAAGCTTCCTAAGCCTCAAAGTGCTCAGTGCTATTCAGTTAGAAGTTTGTGTAAGAGTAAGTCGCTTGGAAAATTCTAAGCATCGCCACAGCGATCTTTGTAAGAAGTTGACGTGCTCTTCTGAAGAAAAGGCACGGGGTGTAACTACTATTTCACAAATAGTGAATTTAATCCTGAGCTAGAGTTCTTAGGCCTGGACTAGTCCTCCACGAGGGAAACCAGGTTAAAAATGACTGTGTTTGCGTATGCTCTATTGATTTTATTATTTTTGCATTTACTACTCTGATTATTTACTGTTGGTGAAAAGAGTTTAATTTTTATTTAGCTATTATTGTTATAAACTCTATTCACCCCCTCTAGATTTGTCTACCTGTTCTTTATTCTGTTTGTTGGCTTACTTTATAGACTCATGTTAATGCTTGGAGTCTAATCGGAAATGTATGCTAGTGGGCTGCATAGATTATTGACCACGACCTATAGTGTTCATTCATGTTTTATATTCTTATTGTGGATTGCGATATAGATTTTCCTTGCCATGATTAGGCACGTGATACCATAGTCCAGACAATGTTTACTTATTTGAGATGGACTGGAGTCCGTTCAATATGTAGCTGGCTTGCTCACGAGCTCGCGTTCGAAAAGCGGGTGCGAGTCGTGACAGCCTCCAAACCCTTTTAATTTATGTTTTCTTTCCATAGATGCATTCATTTAGGGTCACCCTAGTATTAGGCTAATTTTGGTTCAAAATCGAATCCATTTAGGGAGCGTATCGCAAGAGTATCGTATACGTGTTTCAAGTGTTCGATGAAATGCCCCTTAGGACTTTTTTTCAATAAATTCTAAATAAATTATATATTTGGATTGCTTGTGTCATGTAGATTACATATGTACGGCTCTGAGTCAATTTTATCGCATTTTACTGTGTCATATTGGACATAAGGACACGGGGTCACAATCTGTACTGGCACTGTAGATGTCCTGCTACTTGAGTGCTAGTTCTCCCTCGGTATGACACTATTTCCCTTGCTAGTGACTGGATGAGGTAGTCCACTGACTGACATCTGACCCTGGACTGGTGGGAACCATGACTCCTTTGAGTTATGGCATGACCCACAGATCTGGATTCAACCAGTCGAGCACTGCACAGTGTTGTGTGGACACGTTCTTTGTTGTTTCGACACATCACTTGGACACTTATTGAGACACATTGGATACTCACATCTGACACTGAGCACACCCCATTGTCACATGATGACACAAATGTTAACCCCTACTCGACACTCTTTGTTCACGTGTCTCACACACTCGAACACTACACCATGTTTTGACACTCGATTTTGTATGCACTTGTTTCACATTGCTTTGGACACTCTGTGACACCTTGTTCGACACTTTGACACCATGGACACCCTTCATCACTTGGCACTGACACGACTTTGATACAACTGTTCATATTCACATTTGACACTTGTTTTACCTACTACACACAAGCTCTGATACATTTAAAGCACTTCACATGTTCTGACACCATAGACACTCTCCACTGGCACATGTTAATACACGATTTTTACACTGGTTGAGTGGACACACACACACCCTAACATGTTGACACTTGACACCTCACTAGGACACACACTATGATACATGTACACACACACTGTGACACATATAGGACACTGCACTCTGATACTTAACACTATTGAAACATTCATTCACATGTCACTACATTAGTTTGCATTTTTTTGACACTTGTTCCTGCTACTGGGACCCCATTGCCTTATCGTTTGAATTGTGTTGAGTTAAGGATTAATATCTTGTATCAATATTAGGAATACTATGTTGTTTTAGTCATATCTTAGTTCTGTCCCAATATGATAATTGGTATCAATCTTGGTTAGGGGGAGTTCGAGCTTGATGGTAGATTAAATGATTCAGTTTTTCCATTTCTCTGTCCATACTTCATCTTTAGTTTAGATTATGTTCAATCACTTGAGTATTAGGTTCTGTCCAGTCCACTATATTTGATCTATCCACATCTCATAAATTGTTCAAATCTTTATATTGTATGTTCAGTCATGTGTCCTCATATCCAGCCCTTCTCTTCCCATGTTCAACCGCAATACACATTTGATGTTCTGTCTATTTTCCATTTTGATAGCAGTCCTTTGTGTAATGACCAAATCCTAATGTTTTGTATAGGTCTGCTGCATCATAGAGTTTCAGTCCCTATATGACCTAAGTTTAGACACTTGTTGATGCCCTGCACTACATTGCCTTATGGGTGTCCAACCATAGCATTAGGTTCAGTCCTACCATTTCCAGGTTCAGGCCATTCATTATTCATAGCATGATTCTCCATAGCTTCTAAAGAGAACATAAGTTCCTGAAGTTGCCATGTCAAATATGAATGTACATATTCATCCACGTCTGTATTCTTCCAATTCAGGTATCAACTTATACATATCCCCATGCCCTGTCCTTGGAATCTAGTCTTCTGTGCTCAAGTGCGTTCACTGCATTGAGATGTCTGTCCATACTGGTTCAGTCTGTTTGAGTACAGCCACTGGACCAAATTCAGACCCTTAGTTAAGTATCAATCCATGTTACCTACATGTGCACCCCACTAATGATTGCATCATTTCACATGTCCCTTTGGTTTCAGTCTTGAGTTATGGTTACAGCTATGCTAACCTTCTCATCTATCCACATACATATTTTGTTAACCTCTTTGAATCAGTTTAATCACTTGTTTAGTTTACAGCTTGGGATATATATATATATATATATATATATATATATATATATATATATATATATATATATATATATATATATATACATTTTTGTTAACCTCTTTGAATCAGTTTAGTCTCTTGTTCAGTTTACAGCTTGGGATATATATATATATATATATATATATATATATATATATATATATATATATATATATATATATATATATATATTTATATATATATATATATATATATATATATATATATATATATATACATTTTTGTTAACCTCTTTGAATCAGTTTAGTCTCTTGTTCAGTTTACAGCTTGGGATATATATATATATATATATATATATATATATATATATATATATATATATATATATATATATAATATATATATATATATATATATATATAGATATATATATATATATATATATATATATATATATATATAAATATATATATATATATATATATATATATATATATATAAATATAAATATAAATATAATATATATATATATATATATATATATATATATATATATTTTTATATATATATATATATATATATATATATATATATATATATATATATATATATATATATAAGGTCGATCATGCATGATGTACATTACTTTATAGTAGGGCATCTGAATTGAGGGTTAGAATAAGGGGTAAAGTATTCTATATGATGTGTAGTGTATTTTAGAGTGGGACACTATATATCTATATATATGGGATATAATTATATGTGATATGTTAATATATGATGATGTGTGTGATACCTTAGGATAGTTTGGGCCCTATGGATTACATTTGATATATATGAATAAGAGGTTGTGTCACGACCCGCACCCTAGAGTAAGGGCACGAGACGTGGGTACGTCCAGCCTACGCCGCAGTATCAGCGGTAGAACGCTGTCCTAGGTCAATATACATCTAGCAATATATCTCTAAACAGTTTATACTCCCCGAATGGGGGTGACATAGCAGTAGATAAACTCAATCACAACTAAGGAAAAGATAGCACGATATGGAACAGAACTCAAGGAAGATAGATGATAAGTAGTCTAAGATAATCCCAGCAAATATCCAGAGGTACATGGTCTCAGATACAGAATGAAAGAATACATACAACTCAGAACAGAATAAAGTCTAGCTAAAACATGTCTCAAGACAACATAAAATAAGATAAGCCTAACTAAACTAGTCTAGGCAACGGGGTGATGTCCTCAGCTAGAGCTGGGTCCTCCTGAGGGTCCAGCTCGCAAGTGTCATCTAAGGCTGCCCGTAGAAAGTATCCAGACAAGCCTCCTCCTCATCCTCTGTAATATTTCACAGGTCCAGTCAGGACAGGAGCGAGTACAGTACATCTCAACAGTTCATAGCAGGTTAGAAAATATAATCATGCAGTAAAGTAAGATACAGGTGCTGAAGAATACAGTATGTAAATAGAGAGAGAGAGAACTGTAATAGAAATATCTACTATAAGTAAGGAACTAACAGCGGCTAGTGAGTCAGAGTACAGGATAGCACATATGAACGGGACAGATTTGTACATGATCTACACTAAAGAGTTGTACATGATCTACACTACTATAGAATTGTTCACATGACTACTAGCACTCCCCCGTTTCCCCAATCAGTACACAAGGATCTAAGCAGGTTATGTTATTGTACATGATATCACATGGGGCCCTTGAAAGGGTACACATGATAGTATACATGAAGGCTCCGTGAACATGAGAGTACAAGATTCACCGGAGTGTACATGTATAATAAAAACACAGGAGTACATGATGAAAGTGAAACGCATATGACATAATGTACCCGATGCTCCCGAGGGGGATAACATCGAATGAAGAGATCCGTATAGTACTAATCCGTGATAATGTCGTGACAGCATCAAGTAAGGTAATCTAAAGCAGGAAAATAATTCTAAGCAGGATATGAAATGATCAAAGAATGTACTCGCCTGGTATCTGAGTGTCCAATATGAAAGTACTGTCCGAGGAGTGGTGTCTGGCTCCTAATCAGAATAGCACAAGTCACAACAAGTCCAAAATGGTATAATGAAGTCCTACTATGCATTCTACATGATTCTAGGTCAATCTAGGCCAAAGTCAACTCTTGGTCAACTCTGGTCAACTCTAGAAGTCAAAGTAGGTCAACCAAGTCTAGACTAGGTCAAACTAGTCTACACTAGACTACATTAGTCTAAATACTAAGTCACTCAACCTATACAAGCTAGTACACCACACTACTAGGCTATCTAGACCAACTACACATGTTAGTTGGCATTCCTACATAATACCTATATGTGTACATTACCTAGGTTATAGTGCAACTATTAGGAACATCACATCACATCACATCACATGTAAATACACTAGCTAGGTACCCATATACCTATACATAGGTATAGGCACAACACATATCATGGATATATATATATATACATATAGATATAGGCTTAAACATATATACATATATGTTATATACATTGCATACAACCTATACCTCAACCTACAAATTGGAATAATAGGAATATATATATATATAGAGAGAGAGTGTGTGTAAATGTGTGTGTGTGGCACAGGAAAACAGTAAAGTGTGTGTGAAATGGGAAATATGTGAATTTGTGTGTGTGTCAAGTGTGAGAGAAAAGTGAGGAATGTGTGTGAAATGTGAGAAAACTGTGTGTGCCAATGCATATAGGGTATGTGTGTGTTGTGTAAGTGACTGTGTGTGTGTGTGTATGAGATAAACTTGTGTGTGTTACAAAGGCTGTGGGTAGCTAGCAAACAGGAAGGAAAGGAAACCTATAACAGGTTATTGACAGCTCAGATTTCAGCTGAAAAGGAAAGGAAGAATTAACTCAAAGCTTTCTAAAAAAATACCACATTACTTAATCAATTAATCACCAAACAACCCAAATTCATTCTCAGATTTTAAAACCTATTCTCAGATTTTATGTGAGTGTTATATGTGTGTATATGAATGCAAATGTGCGTGTTCCCAGATTTTTCAGGAAAAAAAATAGGAAATGAAACCAACCCATTATATATCACAGATTTCAGATTTAAGAAAAATCATGCTCAGTCTAACCCAAACCACATTACCTAAAACTGAAACCTATTCTCAGATTTTAATATCAAAAGCTAATCTAAAGTTCAATTCACCTAACTGCACAGGAATAGAAAGCCAAAATAAGGTCATAAAACTGAGAAAGCTCAGTTTATACTGTCATAGGCCAAATTAAAATCAAATAAAACCCCACCAATCAACACACAATTGGGAAACATGTAGGGAAACACATTTAGAATCTAAAACCCAGTATTTAACATCATTACAAAGGTTAAAATCATCAGACAAATTCAAATTCGAAAACTGGAAAATGTTGACAGAAAAATATGTATCAGTTGATTTGGGTTAATGAGAATTCGAATAGGAAATTTAAACTAAAACCTGAATCTATTGGTTGGTAATTGAAACAACCCATGTGCACAAGCCCACACTCCATTTTGTGTTACCCAAGCCGACACGGCGTGTCCAATGCAAAGAAACTCCAAAACAGACACACAGTGCACTGTCCAGTGCACTGTCTCGTGCACACGTGCACTCGTGTCGTGCACACGACACAGGAACTACAGTGTCTCGTGGTCATCCACATAGATAGCCCACCTATAGGGCTATCTCATAGGCTAACTGGCCAGTGTCCACTTCGTGTCAGTGTCGGATACGAGAGTCGTATCAGTGGGAGAAAAAATGCGCAGTGTCAGAAAATTCCCGTACGACGGAGATTTCTCCCCCCGACACGCCACGTGGGTACGTAAGACTTGACACGTTGACGTTTCAGTCAGTGCCCCATGGCTCGTGTCAAGTTCACGTGTCCTGGTTGCGTGTCGGTCCTCCAGAGCCCCGAACAGCAGGGATACTGTACGTGTGCGCGCGTGCGTGTCAGCGTGTGCACGTGTCCAAAATAGCTCGACACGACCCCAAATCATATCAAATCAACAGAACATGTAGCAACACCTAATTACAATTTTCCAATCAATTACTTTCTAGAAATTAAACCGAGATGCCCTTTGGGCTTTCGACAAACACCTAGGGATAGCTCCTGACACGTTGTCCAAACGGACACGAAACTAATGCATCCGACACGAACCAATGCAGGCACTTAGGGAACTCCTAGGGCTTCCCAAATTGAAAACAAATCGAAATTACATGGAAAATGAGGAAGTTACCTATTAATGAACTTTCAAGAAAAACCCCTTTTCCAATAGCTCCTCTCTTGATATCCCAATCCATCAAATCAACCTCAAACTGAAATAAAACTCCAATAACAGCAAGAACAGTAATTTAGGATCCATGCAAATTGTTGGGAAAATGATCTAAAATTGATTTTCTATGGTTTTGAACATGGAGACTCACCTCTTTCTTCTCTTGTATAAATTCCTAAAGAAGAGGCTAGCCTAGATTTAGGAAGTTGTATAGTGGGGAATCCCTAGGTTGGCTGAGGTGGCCAGCCATGGTGGACTAGACTAGGGTTTGCACTAGGTGGCTAGTCCATAAGGTTAAGTCATAAATGACTTGTGAAATCACAAGCCATTTCTCAAACCATTAAATTCCTAATTCCTCAATTTAATTCTAATGAACTAATTACCACTAACTTATCAAGCTAGGTTAGACTAGAGTCACATAACCTAACCAAGTCCATCTAACTAGGGTGAGCTCCTATGTTGTCAACAAGGGTCAACACTAGTCAAAATCAATCTAGTCCAAACATTCCAAAATAATTCCTAAAATTCCATAATTTCAAATAAATTCTATAATTTAAAATACCCCAAAATGTCAAATTACCCTCTTCTGGAAACTGGTGTTACAGGTTGTGAGGTTTTGCTAGAGGCATATATTTAGATTACATGTTAGTTGTATATATAATGTATATATATATATATATATATATAT
>JANAVB010033017.1:16370045-16444261 GCA_029216955.1 Iris pallida | reverse complement strand
GTGTTGTCCATATACTATGGTTTTTGAGTTAGGTTTAAGAGTTGGCCTAATCTAGGGTATTGACCTAGATTGACTAGTAAGACCAATTGACCAATATTGACCTAATTATCTTACTGACTATCTAGATTTGACCACACCCTAGATGTTGACTTACTTGACTAGAAAGTGACCAGAGTTTGACTTTGAACTAGATTGACCTAGAATCATGTATAGATTATATTATAACTTCAATTATTATATATTAAACTCTTTATCCAGTATTACTTTAAATAGGACTCTGTGACTCCAGTTTGGACATCTCTACATATTAGTTGTTCAGGTTACATTCTCTGATCGTTTCATTCATGATAGTATCTATATTGCCTGCTTTAGACTACTTTACTTGATGTTGTCACGTTGTTAACAGGGATTGGTACATATGGATATTTTCATGAGATGTTATCCCCCACGGGTGCATTGGGTATTTTTGTTCATGTACTTTATCATGGCATCATGTACTCGTTGTACTCGTATTACTTCATGACACTCATGTGCTCTCATGTACTCTCATGTTCATGTGCTTTATGTAAAACTAACCTCATGTACGTAACGTAGCTTGACTAGATCCTTGTGTACTGATTGGCGTAGGGGTGAGTAGAAGTGGTTATGTGATCAATTCCCAAGTAGTTTCATCATATACAACTTTGTACTTAAGCATGTACAATTTAACCGATTACATAACCATCTTATCTCAAAATCACTTATATTTACTTACAGTTCTTATTTTCTATACAAACCTTCTTGTACTTAGATTTATCTGTTTTTACTGCTCATGTACATCTCTCTCCAGTAATTCATATATTTTACGTTGTTCATGTAGATCTCTCTATAGCATTTCATGTATTTTATGCTACTACTCGTTCTATATTTCCTGTTATGTTTTGGATCTGTTTTATATATATGTGATCGTTCCCGTCCTGACAGGATAACGTTGAAAATTTTACAGATGATACATGCCCTACCTGCTATAGATCCAAAATGGTTTAGCTACCTTGGGTCCCGACTCTCAGGAGTGATCGGGAGACTAGTTTAGTAGACTTGTTTCCTTTATGTTTAAAACTTGAATTATAATAAGTAGAGATTTTGACTTGTATTGAGATTGTTTTCAGATATTATATTTTAGTTGTTTATTTAAGTTGTGGTTGTTTTGAGTTTAGTATAGTTATTTAGACTTCTGTGTTATATCATTGTGCTTTAGATTGTAATTGAGTATTATCATATCATATACTTGTCCTCCATTCGGAGTTGAGATCTATGAATGGTACATTTTATTTGCGTAAGTTGTTAGATAGTGACCTAGAACAACATTCCCACCGCCGATTCTGTGGCGTAGGCTGGGCGTTGTTATGTACTCGTGTCCCGATACCATGTGTTGGTCGTGATACGTTTTTAGTGGTGGCCCATGCAGGTCGAGATTCGTATTAGTGTGAAGTCATGGTAGTACGACGATTAGTGTCACGACCCGTACCCTGAGAAGGGGTACGACCACGTGGGCACGTCCAGCCTATGCCGCAGAATCAACAGTAGAACGCTGTATAGGTCTACTAGAAAGTATAGCATCTAGACACAATATATATGTACCTGTCATGTCCGCATTGAGGTATATAATCTCAACTCAATCACAAAAAATCTAAGGAAGATAGGCACGAATTTCATAATGATATGATGGAAATAGAAGAACTGAAATAGATGCAAAGTCACAACACAGTTTAGAGCTAAAGACAATCACAAGATCCTAAAATATAACGTATAACATAAGTCTAAGATACTAGCTGGATCGCAGTCCAGTCAAACCTATCTAACAGATCTAGACAGGTGGTATATCCTCTACTGGCTCCAGGAGTAACATCTGGTCAAAGTCTCCATCTTGGCCATACCCGTAATAGGTAGGGCAGTCTGCCTTTAAGTCCTTTGTAAACATCAACGGAGTAATCCTGTCAGGATAATGAACAAGCACAAACACCAACAGCAGTTCCATAGTATTGACAAATGCTATAAGAGACAATCATAATGGAATACAAGATGATATATCAAGACTGGAATATAAACAGAATATATAAAACATAAAATCATGTCCGGATGTAACGTACAGGAAAGTACAACTTAACAGGAATAACTGATGTACAATATAAATATAAAATGTACCTTGAGTATTAAAGCATTATGTGATCAGTTTGGGTCAGGTTCAGGTTGTTCCATTTGATCGGCTATGATATAATAAATGCAGGAAAACTGGATCAGGCCGGCCATAATGGAAAGCTATGTGGCAAAAAATATCAGGTCAAGCTACATCCTACGTGCGGTGAGGGTGGAGCTATGATACAGCCAAGAAGTAACAGGAATGCAGGCAGGTGGGGTATTGATCACATAAACTGTAATAACTCTCCATCCCCGAATAGTATATGGATCCGGACACAACACATCATGACACGAAATTCCCTAAGAGGGAAGCAAATCCTCTTTAGAATCGGCGTCAATACAAGTACAGAAAACAAGATCGAACAATGTACCAATATACCATGGTAACCCAGGAATGACATCTCAAGACAGGATCCGACGTATACTAGTCCGTGTACCATCGTGTCAAAAATCAAGTAAAATACTATAACTGAATCGGATATAGTAGATATCAAGACAACGAAAACTATCAAAGAATGTACTCGCATGCGGTCCTGAGCTGTCAAATAGGATCGATGCTTAGAGTGATGTCACAGACCAAAAGATGAGATATATATATATGAGTTAATTAGGTTTTAACAGTGTTAGGCATGATTTTCTAATGTATGATATAAAATCTAGGTCAAATTCAGTCGAACTAAGTCAAACTAGGTCACACTGGGTCAAAGGATGACTTATAGTTGATTTTTGGTCAAATGATCAACTCCTATTCCAATTTAGGTCAAACTAGTCTAATGGTTGACCCACAGTAGACTTTTGGTCAACTGGTCAACTATGGTCAAGTTCTAGTCAAATCTAGTCCAAGTGTTGACTTATAGTTGACTTTTGGTCAAAATAGTCAAACTTGGTCAACCGAGGTCAAAACTAGTTTAAGTATCTTATTCCTAACATTTACCTACCAAGATACCATATACCTTGGTCATATTGGTATTCCGGTACCAATACCTTGGTCGAGACCCAATACCTTAACTTAGGTAAATCTATCATAGATATCTAACAACCATCCTAAACTAATAGCTAAACCCATACCTTAGGTATCTACCCTTACGTTACCCTATGACAAGGTAAACTAATACTTTACCTTACACTTAAGGTAAACCAATACCAATACCTTAACTTATAGTAGGGTAATCCTCAATACCTTACCCTATTATAAGGTAATCCTCATTACCTTGAGATACTAGCTTAGTATCCTAAGATACCCAAAATAGGATACTATCTAGATCTAACTTCTAACTTACTCTAATATCTAAGGTATTCTAGTATCTATTAGGCACTAACATCTAACCATATATACTAACATATAACTCTAGAACTAACTATCTAACAATACCTTAACTAAACAATAATACTAACACTAACATATACCCTAACATAGCAAGCTAACTAACCACTCATTCTCACACACAAAGGGGGCTAACAAGGGCAGCAAGGGGGACTACATGAGGGTGCAATGGGGCACTTGACTGCTGCCTGCTGCTGCTGTTGGCCACAATTTTGTGGCTGATGCTGCTGCTGCAGCGAGTTCAAGGCAGCCCCTGCTGCTGCTGGCTTTGTGCTTCCATGGGGGCAGCAGCCCCCTTCCTTCTCCTCTCTACTCATTCATTCATCTATCTATCTATCTATCTATCTATCTATCTATCTATCTATCTATCTATCTATCTATCTATCTATATATCTATCTATCTATCTATCTATCTATCTATAAATTTATCTATCAATCCATCTCTCTATCTCACTAACACACACACACACACACACACACACACACACACACACATCAAGCTCACACACAAGCAACTTAACGCATATCATCCACACTCCTCTCCTCATACAACAACACCACACACACACACACACACACACACACACACAAACTAATCCTCTAATCCCCACACTCACAACAAAACAACACATCCAAATATATATATATATATATATATATATATATATATATATATATATATATATATATATATATATATATATATATATATATATATATATATACACAAATCAGTCCACTATATTAATAGGCACCAAAATGACATGTAGAGGCTAAAATATGACATGTACGCTAAACCACTTATATTTAACCATGGGTATCCAATAAAACTCATTCTAACCATCCTAACTAAGATCAATCCATCCTCTACAAGTCTAAAACTGAAATTAAGAGATAAAAATGCCTATTGGGCATTAAACCAAACACATGGGATGCCTCCTCTTGGAAACTCTTCATGGGGACACCTAAACTACCCTAACTTCCAATAGAGGACTCATGAGAGCCTCTAAAACAAATCTAATGGTGGTTCATGCATGAGGGTGGATCCTATGGATTCAAATCTAATTAAAATACAAGATAAATTGAAATAGAAGGATGGTTATTGTAAAAGCATGAAAAATATAGGGTTCATGCGGATTACAAATTGCCGCATAGGTACCTTGGGCCAAACAGGTCCGCATGAAGGAAAGCCGCATGACTGTTCAAAGATATATAAGACCCGTCGACAAAAAGCTACAGAAGGAAAATATACGACCAAGGAGGAGCAGTTCGACTGATAAAGCTGACAAGCCCTGACAAAATATGGCAGTTCTGACACTTCGACAAGAAAGTTAAGACGTGAGACGTCGCCCAAAAGTAGGGTTCGTACGCCTCCATGCAGCCAGAAGAGTGTCACCTAAGCCGCATGAAACTTATGCGGCCCAGATTATGCGGCCCCAAAGTTTCTAAAACTTCATGCATCCAGGAGTAATTATGATCCGAGCCGCATGCATGAGTCTCATGCGATCCCGCATGATCGAAGACTGAGAATGCTATACGCAACGGGACACGTGGCAGTCTGTCCAATTCCTTAACTACCCAGATTTGCTGCAACAAAATTCCAACAAACCGACAGATGGCATCCCAAGAGCGGGTCTTCGTGTGCTAATCAGCCACGTGGCCGCAAGCCGTCTATGCGGTTCAAAATACATCCTATTATAAATAGCAGGGTGCCACACCCCTATAAAAAGGCTGACAACCTTCAAGAAAAAGCAATATTTTCACGAGCTAGAGACTGCATCAGATAGCCCATGGAGTAAGGCATAGTTGATAGCACTTTCCTGAGCCTCCACCGTCACCCCCAAAATCAAAACTAAACAATTGTACTTAGATTGTTTCCTAGGTTTTCTTTCTAGGCTCTTCTTTGTACAAGCGAGTTTGCAATCAATTCCAGTATTCTACAATACCTATTTTTGATTTTTATAGCAAACACGATGGCAACTCTGCTGGGGACATCCTTCTCTTTCGATGAAAAGTTGGTGATGCAATCTGACGCGTCCAAGCTCGGCTCTACACAACAGATGCTTGTGGTTCGCTTTGACCAACAGGCCTTCGAAGAATTGCTCTCTGAAGGGAGCGCCAGCCCGTCTCAGAAGCGAGCCAACCCGAAGAGGACTCACAAGGCATCGGTGCACAAAACTGTTGCCCCTGACCAAGTTCTCGAAGAAGCTCCTTCTGCAGCCCAACGCGGTGATCAGAACTCCCCTATGGCTTTGTTTTCGACCGCAGAGGACCCTACTGCCCCCAAATCCAGCAGAGGAAAATACTGCGATGCTAAGTTTTTGGGGGCACAAGGGAACTCCATGCGGACAAAGAAGAGGCCGCAGAGAGGAGATGGGCAGTCTGCCCATGCAACAGCCAACTCCAGCCGCAGGCAGACAACTCATGCGGCAGCCAACTCTCGCCGCAGGAAGATGATCCATACGGCAGCCAGATCTAGCCGCAAGAAGATGGTCGATGCGATGACCAATCCTACCTACAAACAGGACATCTCATACGGCCCTGTCAGAAGCTCTGTGTTCGACCGCCTCTCATGCGGGCCCGACGCCATGCGGCCCACTAAAGATGCGGGATGTATCAGTCTGGACTCTTTTTACTATGTGCCTTTGGGCGCTAAGTCAAAAAGGTCTAGGGCAGTGCGGGCTCAACCAGCCCAGTCAACTGTCCAAGTTACTGACTGTCAGTGGGCCCCGTTAACGAAAAGTTGTACAAAACTACCGGCGTCTAGTCCCCAGGGCCAACGGACAGGGTGGGTCATTAAAGTCTCCCACTAAAGATCCAGAGCAAGTATTTTTACTAGCCACGGATCAGGGAACAAACATGATGCCTAAGCACCCATGCGCTCGGGATTCCTTAGTTTACGAGTTTGGTGCAAAGGTAGAGCAGCTTTCTACCGACTTACGTGACGTGATTACTCAAAAATGCGAGACGACAGCGTCAGCATGCATTGAGTCCATCTCGGGGTATCATTGCACTCAAGTCCTCATCAACTGCTGCTGTGACAAATCAGCAGCGCCTGAAGATCGGCAGTCAGTTTTCCAGCGACTTCAGCAGCCAGCACCTGTCCGACATGTACAAATTCCAGGGGACGAAGAGTTTCCTTTCGCCTCCTGTAATTCAACTCAAAAGTTTCGCCCTGACAAGGGAGGAAAGAAGACAGGCTCTTCCAGCCCGGCCATCTCGGCCAGTATTTCAAGGAGACCCTCATCTGGGGGGTTCCCATAAACCACAGGGGGTGTCTATCTAGGTACTCGATCCAAAAAGGGGCTTCCGGCACCCGGGGGTGCACCTTCGACCTCCTTAAGAATAGATGAAGCCGGGGGGTAGCAGCCCCCTCAATGTATGCGACAACCCGGTGTACCAAGAGCACACGTAGGGGGTAAAGATCCTCCAGAACTCTGCAACAGAATTAGATTTTCCTGAGGGCCACCACCCTCACCAAGACGGTGCGGCTTCCTGCACTGGGGGTAGCACCCCTTCTGTGTCTGACGAGGACAATATTCTGACATTTCCTGACAATTTCTCTATACAAGGGTACGGCACCGAGAGTACCTCTGCTACAATCCCTTCCACCTCTACCCACGTGAGGACAGTCTTTATGACTGACGACGATCATGAATCGCCTTCCGAACGACAATGTCTAGAAGTGCTCAAAGCCATGCTCATGGCCTTAGTCAAGTCGTTGGACGAGATCAAAGCCGCCTTGCCAGCTCAACCAGCAAGGATGCCCAGAAAAACAAGCTTGGAACCCGCAGTCAACGCGGACTCCAACACGACCGCCCCTCCTTTGGGTGATGATCCCGTAGAACCATCCGTTCCTTCAGCTGCAGATGAAGCCAAGGAGACAAGAAGGGAAGTCCAGGAGCTTCGAGCGATGTTCAATGCCCGAGACTCCTCTCGGGATCTCAGAATACAGCAGCCATATCCTGTCGCATGGAAGGGCGTACCTTTTCTACCACGGTACAAGCTGTTCCATATCGATTCTTATGATGGGATGACCTCTGCTAGTCGGTACATGACTTACTTTGAAGTTACCTCCGACCACTTGCCGCATAGTGACGCCATCTTCACGCGATTATTCATCGGAGCATTGGAAGGGATCGCGTTCGACTGGCACCGCAACCTTCCTGACAACTGTATCCATTCTTTTGATAGCTTTAAGCACATGTTCCTGGAGAGATTCTACGAAGTGGGGCATGATGTCACGATGTCATATCTCATGGACGTCGTTCATGGGGAGAGGGAGCTGACAAGGAACTATATCGAACGGTTCTGCCAAACTGCGATGAGATTATCTCAGGGCAATCCCGAGAGCTCCTTGATTAAGATCTGCTAGAAGAAGCTGCTCCCTGCAATTAGCCTATGGATGGGAGACGCTCAGTTCAGAGATTGGACGACCTTCATCATAAGTGCTACCAATACAGAGACAAAAATGAAGAAGGCTCGCCAGCTGGGATTACACATCCCAGACGGAGAAGATAAGGGCAGACGTCCTGGTCCCACCTCCGGTAACAACAACAGTGGCGCCACAAATCCAGACATGGCCTCGGGTGTGTTACTCCACCTACAACGCCCGAAAGTTCTGACGAAGAATGCGAATGACACTTCCATTCGTCCGAGTCACCCATTTATGACTCCGATAGCAGTATTGGGGACATATTCAGACAGACATTATCTGCCAATATGACATCCGCTGATCTCGAAGAAGAAGACGAAGACCTACTTGAACCTCCTGAGTTGGAGCCGTGGGTCCAGCAACTAGATGCACAATAGAAGAAATGCTTTGAACTTCATGATCCTTCCACTGAAGACGAGGTTATGCAAGTTAACCTCAGCGTTGAATCCTCTCTAAAGCCAATCTTCGTCAGTAAAAGTATAACAGACGACGAGCGGGAGTCGTTGTTACAACTCGTCAGAGAATACATCGTTGTCTTTGCCTGGAGCTATGAAGACATGCCAGGGCTGAACCCCAATATTGCACTCCATGTGCTCAACATCTATCCGGACACAAAACCAATCAAGCAACAGCAGCGGCAATTTTGTCCAGACATCATGAATTCTATCAAGGCAGAAGTGAACAAGCTTATAGCTAGCAATTTCATCCGTGAAGAGCAGCACCCAGACTGGGCAGCCAACATAGTACCAGTCATCAAGAAGAACGAAAAAAATCTGAATCTACATCGATTTTCGAAATCTGAATGCGGCATGTCCTAAGGACGAATTCCCTCTTCCGATCACCGATATAATGATCGATAATACATGCGGCTTTGAGCTCATGTCCTTTATGAATGGCTTCTCGGGATACAATCAAATCAAGATGGCTCCTGATAATGAGAAGCATACATCATTCTAAACGTCGATCGACGTATATTGTTATACGGTCATGCCCTTTGGCCTGAAGAATGCCGGTGCAACATATCAACAGGCTATGAGTGTCATCTTCAGAGATCATTTGCGCAAGACGGTGGAGTGTTACGTAGACGACAACGCCGTTAAGAGCCACTCCAAAAATGATCATTTACATGACTTGAGAACAGTGTTCGACCTCATGCGGGCACACAAACTGAAGATGAATTCCACCAAGTCTTTTTTGGAGGTATCTAGCGGAAAGTTCTTAGGTTCGTCATTACTTCCCGGGGCATTCACATAGATCCTGACAAAACAAAAGCAATCCTGGAGATGAACCCACCAAAGAACCTCCGCGAACTCCACGGCCTTCAGGGAAGACTAGCCTATTGTCATGACCCGTACCCGTTTTTTTTCTTCTTCTACGGATAAGAGACATGTCCAAGCCAGCCTACGCCGCAGTGTCGGTGGTAGAACGCTGTATAGCCATAATGCTCAAAATCACAAATAATGCTCATTCACAAAATTAAATTAATTTACAATGATCACAAGTTTTATATTTACAGCAAAATATAAACTTGTACAAATATATTGAATGACTACAACTCAACTATCTAGCTGGTCTCTAGGCCTTTGTCTACAAGTACACCCGTATCTCCCATACTAAGTAAATCTACGGTTAACCTAAAAAATATTGGTTTCCAGTCAGGAATAGAACGAGTACAATTCACTTAATGCAGTTTCAATATATGAAAATGACTATACGACAGAGGTTAGCCTTTAGACATATGATTTATAAAAATAAACGGAAGAAACAGAAATAAACTAAATATCAAAAATAGTAAATAAAATGCAAGAAAATACTCACCGACAAACTGACTGAAATACCTTTGATATGTGATCGGTTTCGGGACAATTACACGACACTGTCTACACTGTCTAAAGTTACACTGTCTAAATTACACTATCTACATTGTATAAATTATACTGTCTACATTGAATAAAGTTACATTGGCTACATTTGAATAATGTAATAGAAATTACTGTCTACACTGTCTATTTTGTAATAATAAATCGCTGTCTACACTGTCTACTTTGCAATAATAAATTACTGTCTACACTGTCCACTCCAAAACTCCGCCATGGCTAAAGTCATCTACTGTAATAATTAACTAAGTAATTATTTATAAAAATTCTAAAAGTCAACATTTAATCCAACTAAATAAATAAAATATATTATCATAATTCTGAGAAGAGGGGTTACAAATCTACCCACCTTAAAAATAATTTCGTCCTCAAAATTCTAATTCATAAGTATTCCTTAAATTCAAAAAGAAAATCTACCATTACCTTAATCTCCTCGAATTTTAATTCCTCAAAATAGTTTATATCCTCCTCCTAGCCATTTTGTAACTACGAAACCCCAGGGACTTCTACCCACCTTTGGTCACACAACTCCCTCAATTTTTATGTCACTAAACTTTATAATCTTTCAACTAATCGCTAAAAAATTTCTACCAATAGATATCTACTGTTTATGGCATCTATAATCCTCTCCTATCTATCAAGCAACCCTAAATTTAACAGGCAACAAATTTGTACAAGTAGCTAAAAAATATGGATAAATTCTAATAAGTATGATCATTCATCACTCTACAATACGAAGGACAGGAAGATAAGGAAGAATAATCGAGAGCAAATATAAAATTTCAAGAGCGGTAGGGAGTATCCAATGATGCAGATCGGAAGAAAGTATATGAACCATTGATTTACTTGCTAGATTGGGCTACTCTAGTCCAGTCCTTTGCTAAGTCAAAGAACCCTTTGTTTCTCAGAGGGTTTTGCAATCCGTGCAATACAGAAGTTCCGTTCTTGAAATTATAAACAGTTTCCATAATAGAACGGACTTTGAGAAATCAAGATTGTGATCTTTTTCGTGGTTATTTAAACACACAAACAAGGGATATAATGCTATATAATATCGTGCGACTTCTAGGTAGCTGGAATAAGGGTTACGAATGACCTCACATTCTAAGAGGTGGGGACTACATAATAGGTATAGGGACCTATTTCAACTAGTTCGATTTTATAGTCCAAATATGGTGGTATGCATTGATGGGTTTTTACTGGGTCCTAATGGGTTCCCTAATTGGTCATCAATCGTTGGTTGGAAGAACCTTGGATTTCAATCTATATTGACCGAACAAGATCCCAATGATAAAACTATTTTTACTAGGTTAGGGTAACCTAGAATAGATTTTCACCCAAGTGGTTGAGCTAGATGGACAGTCTGATTGGTTAAATAGGTCCTTAAAGCCCAAAAATGCGTCTTCCGTGACGTTTGTGTTTAAGTAGCACGAGAAGACACAATTGAGTGGCACACCAGTGATATGTGCGTAGTGGGCTTCGAGTAGATCACAACCATATATTGGGTTGAAAGGTTCGAGTCGAGGTTGAGTTCCTAATTGCAGCCGAAAAGTATGCGATTATTATGGTAAGGGTTATAGCTAGTCCCTTTGACCTAAAAGCCGTACTATAAAAATAGAGTAAAAGGGGACATGTTTGAGTAGGACATGATATACCTAGATGAAGGTGGACTCGTCTATATCTTCCATGTGAAGTTTGTTGGAAGGTAATAGCTGGTCTCGTGCTCCGATTGTTAATGACACGGCCGGGGACACAAAAAGATCTGAATGGAAAGTGGGAGTCCAAGGGGCACTAATTATCATCCTAATGGAAATTAATCCAATCGATCGGTAATCCTTGCATACCACAAAATTCTAGGAGGCTTACAGTCTACTCACCTTAGAAGCTAGGACATGGTTTTAGGAATAATGAGGTTAGAAGAATTTTAAAGTCCGAATAATGTATCTCGACTCTTGTTAATAAAGAATCAGGCACGACGTAACGGGATACGGTAGATATAAGTCAATCGAGGATCGTTCCTCAATGAATGGAAAATGAGTGTCTACAATGACACATGGTCGATAAAATAAACGGTATACTCGTCCACAGTATTCAAGAGTTATCGACGGGGTAGCCAACTCTAAGGCACATCATTTGAAAAGATTTCTAACAACTGAGTCGTGAATCTCTATTGGCGTCAAGCCTGCCAGACTATAGTCACAAGAGTTGTAGTGATCATGTATTATTGTTGACCATTGGTAGATCAAAATATGACAGGGTATTTAAGCTATGGTATTGGCTAAACTAGTGACTGTGGTGTTCCAACACTAGTTAGGTCTTAATAATAAAATTTACATAACTAGGGCAATACTGGTTGGAACCCAATCTCGGGATGAGTGTCTACCCTAGTCACGGTAAATAATTGTCCTTTCCTTTGTTCACTCATCTCATGTCTAACTGTGGGCTTTGGTCGATGGAAGGTTGGGTTAAGGCTTAAGGGCTGCTAGTTAGAGCAAGCTTCAAACAAATAATTTGAGACTCACAACATTTGGTTTCTTGAGAATAGATAGTCTCCTAGGTTGGCATTTTGACCAAGGGTAGAACCCTACTTATTCTCAAATTCAGATGGCTAGAAGGTCCCAATAGTAGTTTGGGGGGTCGAGGGGAAAACGAGTAACTCAAGGCAAGGCTCTAGTCACATGGCTGGCCGATGGTAGCTACACCTGTATATACAACCACCATAGCCATGGGAATACTCTGTATCTCTCTACCAATTACGAGTTTTTGTCTTTCCAAATCAGTGAAAGACAAAAACAATAAAGAGGTCAACGGAGATGTTACTGAATACAATTTTGTGATTCAAAGGCGAATGTATAATTCAAGAGGAATTGTCAATGCAGTCACGGATGAGATCCTAGAGACCTTGATATCTCAATCCACGTGGAGTAATCAAAGAGAGAGCGAACCGAGTGCCCTACGGTTGATCAGACCGTAATACATCGATTCTGATTAGATAATATGTTAGTAGGCGTCCCCCACTAAACATATGTCGTAAATCAAGCTCGAGAACAGAATGAGCTTGCAAAACTAGGCTGTAACAGCAGCATTGGTTAAGATAGTCAAAATACAAGTATGCCAGATTTTTGAAAGGATGCACAAGTTGTTCGAGTTTTGTGAGAATCAAAACCTTACTCGGTGTTCTTGCTTATACGGTCATCCTACTATTTCCTTATCCATAAGTCCTTGGTCGACTAATGGTTTATGGACTCTAAATTCTATATTCTAAGTAAACCTATTACTGTCAGTCAATTACCTTGTTAATAGATCACAAGGGCGACCATGGAATGCTAGGTTGGGAGACATGCTACCCGACCTGCAGAACTCCTACTAGTATTGGCTTTGGGTCTTAGGGGACACACAGGGCATTTTCCTATTCTCTATGGTATCCTAAACTTGTAATCATGTCTGAAGTCATTTCACCGAGAATTATGCCTCGCCCGTATACTCTGGCTGTGGTAAACCCTTGGTTTCGTAACTCAAACATGATACAAAATCGAACACTTCTTAACTCTATCCAATAATGACTCAAGGGTAACTACGATCAAAAGAGGACCACTAGCTATAGTTTAGCAATATTCTATATCCTATATTTTCTTAAACTAATTTCAACTCTAGGGGTCGTGCCTCGCCAGTGTGTTACTGGCTGCAGTAAATCCATAGTCCTTATAATTCAATAAATGGCGACAGTGCACTGCTGTCCTTCCAATACGAGTTAACTAACATTCCTTATATCTGTAGAAATTTATGAGCTTCTAGAGATTCAAACAAATTGACTATGAAATAAAGCGTAAGAATTTGTCCTATCAGTCACAACCCTTACAATAAAAGATTGAACAGGGAGGAAATAATTGAAGACAAAGAAATACAAACATTCTATCGTCTATTTCATGTGTATTCAAACTATGGAAGAAAAACCTTAAATCGAAACTAACTCGAGGTTCTTATATGGATAACATAATCAGAAATAATAATTCTTAGGGCAAAAATAGGAACTGAATATGCAATTTAGACTAAGATATGTGGATGATATCTAAAGAGGCAAAGAGAAGGAATTGAACCATTTATCGAGGTTAGATCATTAATCCTAGGAAGCCCGGTCTCACCAAGTGAATAATCTATCCACATTGGATCATATCGTCATATCAAGTGGTAATAGTGTACCTATGGGAATCTGACAAACTATCAAAATTAATAACTCCCCATCTAAATTACATGGCCTAGACTACCCATCGGTAAATTTATATAAGGGACTCCTAGTCCTAGTCATTCTCTTAAATTAAATTAATTCCTAATTCGTGAATGAGCATTTCCTAGTCGCAGGCTCGCAATAGTATGACTAACTTAAGTACTATCACGAGTTCGCATGATTTGCGAAAACTGACCTGTATGGGCCACCACAAAAACTTGTCACGATCCGCACCCATTTTTTTTTCTTCTACGGATACGAGACGTGTCCAAGCCAGCCTACGCCGCAGTGTCAGCGGTAGAATGCTGTATAGCCACAATGCTCAAAATCATAAATAATGCTCATTCACAAAAATAATTTAATTTACAATGATCACAAGTTTTACATTTGCAGCAAAATATAAACTTGTACAAATATATTGAATGACTACAACTCAACTATCTAGCTAGTCTCTAGGCCTTTGTCTACAAGTACACCCGTATCTCCCATGCTAAGTAAATCCACGGCTAACCTAAAAAATATTGGTTTCCAGTCAAGAATGGAACAAGTACAATTCACTGAATGCAGTTTCAATATATGAAAATGACTATACGACAGAGGTTAGCCTTTAGACATATGATTTATAAAAATAAATGGAAGAAACAAAAATAAACTAAATATCGAAAATAGTAAATGAAATGCAAGAAAATACTCACCGACAGACAGACTGAAATACCTTTGATATGTGATCGGTCTCGGGACAATTACACGACACTGTCTACACTGTCTAAAGTTATACTGTCTACATTGTATAAATTATACTATCTACATTGAATAAAGTTATATTGGCTATATTTGAATAATGCAATAGACATCACTGTCTACACTCTCTACTTTGCAATAATAAATTACTGTCTACACTGTCTAAGGTCAGATCACATATCTTCGGTACTTCACCTCTCGACACAACAAGGAACAAAATCAACATAAAACTGAAATCACATATCTATCGACTAAACACTGATGCATAGTAAAGATCAATACTGAAAACAAATAATAAACTGTACTCGCCTGTGGTCCTTTGCTGGTAAAACCAATAATTCAAACACTAGGTGTGCCACAATAGTCAAAACTCGTACAATAGTCTCCGGATACTGAAATAGACATTACCAATGTTCTCAGAATAGTCAAATTAGCTCGGATTGCCTATCCTTAAGTCCAATTCTGGACACAAGGGCAAAATGGTAATTTTGGGTCAAAACGGTGTCCGCCGTTGGACCCGCTTTGTACCGAAAAGCGTGCCAGGGTCAATGGTCTCTAATGTCGTCAAACTACATGTCTATAAATTTGTTTTGACGATACGAACCCAACCGTATGTCCAGAGTTGGATTTCGGCGGGCCGTGCACAAATCGCCCGTTGAATCGGACCGTGGGGCCCACAAAACGGCGATCCAATCAACTGTCTCAGAATCGGACCAAACTTGGCATACAGGACCAAAAAAATGATACGGATCTGTTGGCGCAAGTTTTTTCTCAATCTGATGAGCGCGCACAAAGTAATTGGGAAATTTGCACAAAGATCGATACGGTGAATTTCGACGGATACGCATCAAATTCGTCGCGCACACGCGAACAATTTGAATTACGTCAAAGCCCACACATCCACGAAGCCGTTATGCACTTTTCGATGCTTTCGGTTCGTGACCACGTCGTCCGGATTGGCGGGACGTACGTCGTATCGAAGGATTTTTCAATATTTTTAATATTTTAAAACAGGTTTTTCCTAATCTTTGGGGACTGTTTATTCGGCACATAATGCATGAAAACAGAAATGAAAATAAGGGTTTCCATCTCCTATATATTGTCTATAAGTGTCTTCAATTAGAATTTTGAAATCGTGCATGGGTTGGGAGAAAACTGACCGCGAACTAGAGTCGTTGGACTGATTTAGGTGTCCTATTTCGACAGGTTATTTGATTGTTTCAACTCGATTTCTCTCAAGTTTCGGGTCACTTGAATTTAAACTATTTACTAGGAATTTAAGATGGTTATAACAAGATCGTACCAGAGTTTACGGAACTCAAAATGATCAAACGATCGCTGAGATATCGCGATCCGAAGTTGGATCTTCGCTCTACTACCGCTGCTGTACTAGTCTCCTGTACGCGCGCGCGAAGCTCTCAGGCCGCCGTCCGGTAACTCGCGCGGCAGCGCGCCGGGTCAGGGTGGCCGCCCATCCAGCAGGGTGCGCAGCGGGGGCGTGGGATTAGGGTTAGGAGTTTCCGATCCTCTCTAATACTGTCGTGCGGGTTGGGATTATAGCTGCTGCTCTCGGTTTTGGCCGAGCGGCTATTAAGCCCTCCCCCCTCTGCTCTCGGGTTGGGTTGGGTATGTGCGTGGGTGGCTGGGCTTGTTTGCTGCTTGTGGAATGGTTATTTATTTATTTCTTTTTTTATTAATATAACTATATATATATATATATATATATATATATATATATATATATATATATATATATATATATAATAAAATAAATAAATAAATAAATATATATATATATATATATATATATTTAAAAAAAAAAAAATATTTTATATATATATATATATTTTATATATATATATATATATATATATATTTTATATATATATATATATATATATATATATATATATATATATATATATATATATATTTATATATTTATTTATATATATATATATATATATATATATATATATATATATATATATATATATATATATATATATATAATATAACTATATAACTATATAACTATATAACTATATATATATATATATATATATATAGATATATATATATATATATATATATATATATATATATATATATATATATATATATATATATATATATATTTTTTAAGAGATATATATATATATATATATATATATATATATATATATATATATATATATATTACTCATATAAATACTTATATAGTAATATCCATAGAAACTAAATAAAATCCCAATGTATTCTATTCCTAGTGTAGGGCCCTATTTATATAAATATGACTATATATATAATAATCTTTATTTGACAAGATAATATAATCAATAATAATAAAATAATAATAATAACCTCAATAATAATGATAATAAAATAACATTATATAATTAAGTCTCTACAAAAATAATAACAATATTAATAACAAATTCAATAACTCAATAACGGTATATATGCCATTGCGTACAGTCGAATAATCCCCAGAATATACAAGGACCTATTTTATATCAATATCCCTGAATATTGACTAATACGGATATTTATATTATTCAATTATGAATACTTAGAAATATTCATCAGGTCATTAAAACGGAATATAAATCCTACCAAAATACGTCAGCACTATGTCATTGAACGTCCCGCATGACTACATGGGCTTGGGCTCAGTTCGGGTCCAGTCCGGGCTAAAATGGTATAATCTGTTTCCCTAAACTCAATAATATAATTAATAAATAAATAAAACTTTTGCAAAGGTTAAGTCACAACTTGGCCTGGTTTTCCTAGTTAGAACATCACTATGGCTCGACCTTCCCTACCAGGGCTAACATTTTAGTCAAAGCACGCCGTTGCATTATCCGTGCCACGATTTCTAGTCACCATGCACTCCAAAACTCTGCCATGGCTAAAGTCATCTACCGTAATAATTAACTAAGTAATTATTTATAAAAATTCTAAAAGTCACCATTTAATCCAACTAAATAAATAAAATATATTATCATAATTCCGAGAAGAGGGGTTACACCTATATCAGGAGGTTTATATCTAACCTCTCAGGGCGATGCCAACCCTTCACTCAACTCATGAGGAAAGGTGTCTCTTTTGTATGGAACTAGAAATGTCAGCGTGCCTTTGATGATATTAAGGAGTACCTGATGAATTTGCCAGCTCTGGTAGCCCCGGTTGTCGGAAAGCCCTTCCTACTCTATGTACGTGCGATGGAACACTCCCTTGGTGCTCTGCTAGCACAGAATAATGACGCGGGACATGAACAAGCCATTTACTATCTCAGCCGAATGATGGTAGGACTTGAACATAGGTACACTGCCGTGGAGAAAGAGTGCCTTGCCCTAGTGTTCGCCATTCAGAAAACACGACACTATGTGACCGGGCAGACCATCCATGTGATTTCACGAGTCAATCCCCTCAAGGTTCTCATGACCAAGCCAGGCGCAGTTCTCGTCTAGCCCCTGGACGATACTATTATCCCCTTATGACATGGTTTTTATTCCGTAGAAAGCTATCAAGGGTCAAGCCCAGGCTGACTTCCTAGCAGCCCATCCAGGCACAGAAATAGCCAAAATTTATGAAAAAATTCTTGATGAAGTCGTCGCCTCGAACATGACTTCGCACGACGCCATTTGGCGGATGTTCTTCGACGGTGCTTCAAGAACGGGGCCACAAGGTGATATCGTCGCTGGAGTCGGGTGGTATTAATTTCTCCCTCCGGACTAGTAGTCAATCGGGGGTATTCTCTTATAGAACCCTGTTCGAACAACATAGCCGAATATAACGCTCTAGTCATTGGACTCTAACTCGCGAAAGAAGTGGGAATCAGATACCTGGAAGCTTATGGTGACTCACAGTTGGTTGTTAACCAGATCCGAGGTTCATACGAGGTTCGCAATGAGGACCTGATTCCCTATTATCAGACAGCAATGGCTATCATTACAACCTTGGAGGGGTTCTTTATAGAGCACGTTCCTAGGCTTCAAAATATCGAAGTCGATGCACTGGCCGGTCTCCCCGCTTTCTTAGTACTTCCAAATAATGCTCATCATCTAGACGACGTAGTAGGCCATGAACTGGTCTGTCCTAGGAACAATCTTCAACTGGGTATGAGTTGCTCCACCCAGATAACCAACGGCACACAAGACTGGAGATGCCCGCTCATCGACTATGCGGTCTATAGAATTCTGCCAGAAAATGTGAAGGAAACTACCTCAATCAGAAGACGCTCCCTCAGATTCTTCTATGATACGAAGACGAAAATATTATATCGGCGATCCTATGATGGGCTACTACGAAGATGCATGTCAAGTGCAGAAGCCAAAGAAGCCCTACATGAAGCTCATAACGTTACTTGTGGAGCTCACCAACCTGGCTCGAAATTACAAGATCGCCTTCGCCGGATGGGTTGTTACTGGCCCACAATGGTCGCAGATATAGTTGATTATACAAAGAAGTGCAAGGCTTGCAAGATCCATGCAGATTTCATACATCTGCCATCTAAATTCTTGCACCCGACAGTGGCCTCTTGGCCATTCGAAGCATGGGGAATCGACGTCATTGGGCCAATCACCCTTCCGTCGTCTAGAGGGCATCGGTTCAAACTTGCAATCCCCGATTACTTCTCCAAATGGGCAGAAGCTGTTCTATTGGCAGAGGTCAAGACATCGAACATGATTAGCTTCATAAAACATCACGTCATCTACTGTTTTGGACTACCCCGAAAGATTATCCACGAAAATGGTCCGCAGTTCGTAAGACACGCTTTTTATCGATTTTCTGATAAAATTGGATCCAGAACATGGCATCGATAGCATATACCCCTCGGCCAATGGTCTGGCTGAAGCATTCAACAAAACCATAATCAAGCTCCTAAAAAAGTTCATGTCTGCAAACAAACTCGACTGAAATGAAAAGCTTGGTGAGTGCCTATGGGCGTATCGGACGACATACGGACGGCTACAGGAAATACACCGTTTTCCTTGGTCTACGGGAGCAAGGCAGTCCTCCCATTGGAAACTCAGATCCCCTCACTTCGAGTGGCCCTCACCTACCGGTTATCGGCAGACGATAACTACCGTCGACGGTACAGGAGTTAGAAGCATTAGATGAGAAGCGTTTACAAGCTCAATAAAGCATAGAGCTCTACCAAGCGCGCATCTCTCGGGCTTTCAACAAGAAAGTCAAGCAGAGGATATTCCAAGTTAGCGATCTTGTCTTGGCCATTCGCAGACCAATGGTTATGACTCACAAGACCCCCGACAAATTCCAGCCTAAGTGGGAGGGTCCGTTCGTCATCGAGACCGTATTCTCCAATGGCGCGTACCGTCTCACAAAAAAATGCAGACTTGCTCATGATGCCCATCAACGGTAAGTTTCTCAAGAAAACCTATGTCTAAACGACACCTTCCAACTATCTCTCAGATTGTGAGTTATATACCCGCAGGTATCACTGAACTTACACTTTAACTTCAAATCTCCCAGATTGTTGAGTTACGTACCCTCAGGTACCACTAAACTTACTCTCTGATTATTCCGAATGAATTCTCTTGGTCGTATCTATGAACCCCCTGGTCACAGCTTTTCTACCGCTAAGAATTTGCCTCAAAATCTATTACCTGCACCACCAGTGCACAGAAGGATAATAGGTCCACACAACTTATCCTAATCTATTACTCGTACTGTCAGTGCACAAAAAGGGTAATAGGTCCACAAAACTCCCCAGCAGAAAAAAGCAACCATGTCTATATTACGTCTGAGTTGTTTTCCCGTTCATCCCAAACAAATCACCCAATGCATATAACTTCCACGTTGATAGCACCTCTAAGTTGTTCTGTGTATCCCTATCATGCCTACCCCTAATATGTCCGCATTACCTTTGAGTAGGAAGGCTTTGTTTGACCCATGTTTACCACGTCCTCATTACCTCTGAGTAAATACGTTGGTTTCCTCTCCATTTATTATCAGAACTCGCATCGTAGTACGCAAAAATGATGATAAGTCCACAAAAATTATTCTAATCTATTACTCACACCATCGGTGTACCAAAGAGTAGTAGGTCCACAAAATATCATTCAAATCTATTTGCTCGCATTTTTAGATGCACAAAAGGAGAATAGGTCCACAAAAATCCCCCAGTGGGATGTCCTTTACAAATGCTGTATTAGGCCCTCTAGTACAAGCACCACAAAATACCACAAATAGAATGGAATGAACATACTTTGGTCATTCAAGATCAATTACATTCATAGGACTACATCGACAACAAAGAAAGGAAAATCTGGCAATACATATTTGGGTTTGACAGCGCTTCCTCATCAAGCAGTTTCGTGGCCCTCAAAGGAAGTCATGTTTTACTGCTGAGAAGCAAACAAAGCTGTTGAATCTCCAAGGAGCTGCCGGGAGGAAGGTAAATATAGCATGCTATCCTCCCCTCCATATTGCGGATGCCTTAGCCCCTCTCCCCCGAGGGACCATACCTTCAAAACATGGTCCCTGATGGTGGTTTCGCCTAATTGGAGAGCCATGAAGGCGCGACGTCCATAACGACGCCTGACCACCGTCCAACTCTCCGAGGTATAAAGGCTCTTCCTATCACTTGGGGAAAACTCTTCCGAAGCATGAAGAGTCCTGAGTTGTTTGATGTGTATGCCAAAAGGCATGGGGAAAACTCTTTCGAATCATGAGGAGTTCTGAGCTCTCTGATGTAGGTGCCAGAATGTTGTACTTTCACTCCATCACCGACACTGGTCCTGAAGAAGCTTGATAGCCAGACCCCTACAAAAACACGAGAAAAAAGGAGGATTTAGCACCGAGAAAATAAAGAACTCTGTTATGCGGCCTAGCCAGTTAGACGGCCCAGCCAAAACAGAACTCATACAGTCCATAGTTGTGAGGCCGGCTTCATGAAGCACTCATGATGCATTTATACGGCTCAGTTATTATTATGCGGCTCAGCCATGAAAAACTCATGCGGCCCAATACTCGTACGGTTCAGTCACAAGGCGATCATGCGACCCAATCTTACAGTATTCATGAGACCCAATCACAAAGTGCTCATGCGGCACCTATGCGGCTCGGTCATGAAAAGTTTATACAGATTCATCTTGAGGCACTCAGCCAGTTCATGTTCGAATAAGCAGCGGTTATGCGACCCAGTCTATGCAGCCCTATCATATAGAAAATATATGGTCCAGACGAGATAGGGCATACATCGACCAGGTTTATAGTAGAGGCAGTATATGACATCCCCACGCACGAAAATATATGCTACGACCATTTAAAATTTCAGTCATCGTCTGCTCACCATCCTTACTCTTGGGAGAAGGTTGCACATCGGAATGAATGGAAGGAGTATATGCCGCTCTCGACGGAGAAACAAGTCTCTTCTATTTGGCCGTCGCACCAATCGACTCAGAAGCTTTTGGAGCCATAGCAAAAATTATGATGAAGTCAAAGGAGAAGAAGGTGAAAAAGAAAAATCTCTCTTTAAACGACTCATATTTATAGAGTTGCTGAAAAGAGACTCTTCGATTCTCGGGATCATTAAGGATAGGGACGACGTTTAGGGACTTTATCCCTAATAACTGTCGAGCGTCTCTTCCGTTTCTGAGATCATTAAAGATAAAGTTGACGTTTGGGAACTTTATCCCTAGTAACCGTCGGCTTCATCTCGAAAAGTAGGAGAATTAAATACAACAGTGACAGCTGGCAGACTCTTTGCGACTCGAAGCGTCCCTGCGACTCAAGATTTGTTCTGCGACTCAAGATCTCTTTGCAGTTCGAAAGAACTTCATGTAACTTAAAGACTCCCTATGGCTTGACATATTTTCATGCTTCTTATTCAAAGTATTCCAAATTTGTAATTTAAAAACTTTGAAGGGGATCTTGTAGAAGCATGAAAAATATAGGGTTCATGCGGATTACAAATTGCCGCATAGGTACCTTAGGCCAAACAGGTCCGCATAAAGGAAAGCCGCATGACTGTTCAAAAATATAATCGGTCTGTCGACAAACAGCTGCAGAAGGAAAACATGCGACCAAGGAGGAGCAGTTCGGCTGATAAAGCTGACAAGTCTTGGCAAAACATGACAGTTCTGACACTTCGACAAGAAAGATAAGACGTGAGATATCGCCCAAAAGCAGGGTTCGTACGTCTCCATGCGGCCAGAAGAGTACCACCTAAGCCGCATGAAACTTATGTGACCCAGATTATGCGGCTCTAAAGTTTCCAAAACTTTATGCATCCAGGAGTAATTATGATCTGAGCCGCATGCATGAGTCTCATGTGACCCCGCATGATCGAAGACTAAGAATGCTATACGCAACGGGACACGTGGCAATCTGACCAATTCCTTAACTACCCATATTTGCTGTAACAAATTCCCAACAAACCGACAGATGGCAGCCCAAGAACGGGTCTTCGTGTGCTAATCAGCTACGTGGCCGCAAGCCGTCTATGCAGCTCAAAATACATCCTATTATAAATAGCAGTGTACCACACCCCTGCAAAAAGGCTGGCAACCTTCAAGAAAAAGCAATATCTTCATGATCTAGAGACTACATCAGATAGTCCACGGAGTAAGGCAGAGTTGATTACACTTTCCCGAGCCTCCACCGTCACCCTCCAGAATTAAAACTAAATAATTTTACTTAGATTGTTTCCTTGGCTTTCTTTCTAGGCACTTCTTTGTACAAGCGAGTTTGTAATCAATTCTAGTTTCTACAATACCTGTTGTTGATTTTTATGGCAAACAGTTATACCTATTGGGAGTGGGATCGCAATAATACACTCAAAGGACACAGTTCTGACACAAAAGCTCCTCCAAAATGGACACCCTTCCTTGCTCCTTGCTCCAAAGCCTTGCTTGCACCTTCTCCTTGGTAAATTAGGTGAAATAGAGGAAGATTGGATTGATTTGAGAGATCAAAACCTAGATGAAGCCCTCAAGTTTTGGGGAAGAACTAAATTAGAAAAAAGGAGAGGCAAGCATGAAATGAAATGAAGAGAACCTAATCTTGGTATGGTCGGCCATGTATAGGTCAAATTAGCCTATTTGAAATGTCTACAATGTCCCCAACTTGTCTCATATGGTTCAACTTAAGTCATGTGAAGGGTTGGGGTCAATAAGGTCAAGTTTATAATCTCTAATGAACCATCTAAGTCAAGTGGGATCAGCCTAATTATACTAACTCAATTAGTGGGGTTTGTGGGCCATGTCTAACTAATCTTGGGGTCCTGACTAGAGTCTAAGCTACCCGGGTCACTAACACAAGTCTGAACGAGATGAAACGTGTCACGACCCGCACCCACTATGAGGGTACGAGTGCGTAACAAGTACACGTGTCTACTCCAATATTTCTTCGCCCAAGGGAGTGGTTCTGTATTTGGGTAAGTTCACGTGTCTACTCCAATATTTCTCCGCCCAACAAGTACAAGTGAATCCATAACCCGACAAGAAAATAAGTACAAGTCCAGCCAGAACACGAATGATACCAGTAAGTGATTCCAGGGTGATTCCAGTAGGTGATTCCAGAAATAGTGGCCAGACATGAATAAGTGAGTGTCGCATGAAATGGATCCAATAATATCAAATCGTATTTGTAATAGAGAATCAAATAGAACTAACTACAACTAAAGTACAGTAAACGACAAGTAAATGGAAGAACTATCGGAGAATGTACTCGCCTGATACTCTGAAAAGGGTAGTGTAATATCAGATGCCTACACCAGAGTCACAATGTCCTAAACAGAGTAATGTGGGTTTTGACATGTCCAGAATGATAAATTAGAACATACAATACAATCTACATGATTTCTAGGTCAAACTAGGTCAAAGTCAAACTTGGTCCACTCTGGGTCAACCCAAGTCAAACTAGGTCAATTGGTCACATTTAGACTCAATGTTGATTTTTGGTCAACTCTAGTCAATCCTGAACTATTGGGTCAAACCTTGGTCAACACTCTAGTCCATCAAGTCTCACTAGGCCTAACCCAAACCTATAATAGCAATCTAACACAAGTACAAGCCAAACTAGGCTATCAAGCCAACCACACACCTTAACAGGGCATCCATGCCATAAACATAGGCTATGAGCCATAGGCTATAGGCCATAGGCTAAACACACATTCCACACATATGTATATTCCCACATATTTCACACATTTAAAATATATTTAATTTATATAAATAACACACATTTACCTATAGCTACATTGATATATATATATATATATATATATATATATATATATATATATATATATATATATATATATATATATATATATATATATCACATATATATTTTTTTTTATATATATCACATATTTTTTTTTATATATATATCACATATTTTTTTTAATATATATATATTTTTTTAATATATATATATATATATATATATATATATATATATATATATATATATATATATATATATATATATGGCCTATATAATTATATATATAATATATATAATATATATATAATATATATATATATATATATATATATATATATATATATTATTATATAATATATATATTATATATATATATATATATATATATATATATATATATATATATATATATATATATATATATATATATATAATTATATATATATATATATATATAATATATATAAGCATAGAGTGATAGGGAGAGGGACATGTGTGTGATGCATATAGAATTTAGTGTGTGTGTGTGTGTGTGTCATGACAGTAGGAGTAAAATATATATATGTATATATATATATATATATATATATATATATATATATATATATATATATATATATATATATGTATATATATATATATATTTTTTTTTCTTTTTTTTTTTATATATATGTATATATATATATATATATATATATATATATATATATATATATATATCTATATATATATATAAGCATAAAATATATATATATATATATATATATATATATATATATATATATATATTATATATATATATATATATATATATATATATATATATATATATATTTATGCTTATATATATATATATATATATATATATATATATATATATATATATATATATATATATATATATATAAGGATAGAGTGATAGGGAGAGGGACATGTGTGTGATGCATATAGAATTTAGTGTGTGTGTGTGTGTGTCATGACAGTAGGTGTAATGTGTCAAGTGACAGGAGAGTGTAATAGGTTATTAGGAATGTGTATGTATGAAAGTGTGTCAATGTCAATGTGTGTGTGTTTAGATAGGAAATAGGTTAGTGAACTGAAATCAATTACAAGTGTGTCATGGTGACAGTGATGTGTATGGGGATAAATGTGACAGTAAACTAAATCTCAGATTTTAAGTTTTCAGGAAAAGAACCATATGACAGTTATAAACCAATCCAACTCAAATTCGAAATCCTATTCTCAACACCAAATCAAATAACCAATCCTCAATGCAAATCCTAACCCAACATTCAAGTAATGCACATGTAATTGAATCTATCATGACAATTGAATCATCAAAATCAGTGTAAACAGGGAATTATAATCAGAAATTAATCTCAGGGCTGTGTATAAGTCAACAGGGTTACATATAGCAAGTTAAATCTTTCAAAACCTACTCGAAAACCTAAAACCTATCATCAGTCAATAACCAATTTGTAGTAATCAATTACACATTTATATTGATTCTAATCACGGCAAATTAACAGGGAAAAATTAGTTTAAACTGGAATTCGATTTTATGATTAGAAAATAGTAAGGAATTTTAGTAAGTAATAGCCTACACCTATAACAGTCCATTCCACATTCGAAAATACATTTCTTGTGTTAACATCAACCCCATTACAAGAATCCACCTTAATTGTAAACAAAAACATGTGTGGGTGAATTAATCTAGTGATTAACATCAATAAAAATAGTTTAGAAGCACATTATGTTCAGAATTTGAAAACAGGAATTGCACGTATCAGGCGATTAGGGAAAACTGGAATTCGAACGCTGAAAACATGGTATAAATACAATTTAATGGTTGGTAATCCAACCCACACTCATGCACGTGTCCCACAATTCATCTCGTGTCCTGGAGAAATAGGAAACGACGAGTCTTGGCTCACGAACACCACAAACACGCACGCAGGCACACAGCGTCGTGCACTTGTGCGTGTCGCTCTAGGACACGACACGTTGCACGATACATATCGTGGTCTTGTCCACGTGTTCGCCCTATATAGGGCTATGTGTCTATGGCCCTGCACCGTGTCCCCGTGTCCAAGTTAAACGTGCGTGTCAGTGGTGCAATTTTATGCGTGTACAGCCCGCACGCGCGGCCAGTACGACCATTTCGAGAAGGAGAACTCCTCGCACACTGCACCATATGGGCTCAAATTTTGGGAGAGCCATGTCAGTTAATGCCCTGACATCCTCCCAAAATTTGGCGTGTCCTCGCGTCCGATACAGAGAGATATCCAGCCCGAGATGCAGGACACTGCCCTAGGGCTGCTGCGGGCGTGTTCCCGTGTCCAAACTGACATGATTCGTGTCAGAAACCAAATCAACAAGACACGATATAAAAGTATATATATAGCATTACAATTTTGTTAAAATATTTTCCAAAATTAGAAATTTTCAGTCCTTTCAAGCATTTCATCATATACCTTAAATAACACAAAGATACGTGTCTGATACGGACACCAAACGGACATAAAATTGACCCCAAACTTCAGGGACAGCTAGGGGACTCCTAGATCTAGTCCTAAATGCAAAGAAAACAGAATATTAGATCAATTTATGGAGTTTTACCTATAGTTGCAAAAAGCAAGAAAAGCTTCAAATGGGGGGTTCCTCCTTGCTAGCCAAATACTCCCAAATTGTCCCAAAGCTGGGATTAAACTCCACAATCAAAAAATAAGAGAGTATTAGGCTCTAATGCAAGAAACTAGAGTGGAAAAGGATCTAAAATGAAGATTCTATGAAATGGGGAAGAATGAACAAACCTTTCTTTCTCTAAGTGCTCCTTCAATACAAAAGAGGCAAGAACTAATTGGGAGAATACTTACAGGGAAAGGAGAAGCCCTAAGTGGCTGGCCATGGGCTGATTTCTAGGATTAGGGTTTAGTTATTGGGCTATGGGCTTAAGTCACAAGTCATTAAGTCTTCAAAACACAAGTCATTGCATTAAACCATAAGTCATGAAATGATTTCACTTAACTTAATCCTCCTATTCCAAAACTAGTTTCTAATGACTAAAAGTAGGTTAACTTAAGTTAGACTAGGGTCACCATAGCTAGGGTTAGCTTCTAGGCTAGTCTACAAGTCTCAATGAGTCAAAGTCCAATCTAGGAATCACCAATTCAATAAATTAAAATAAATTCAAATTTCACTAAATGACCAAAATAACCTCAAGCTAAAATGATAAATAAATCATCCTAATGACATGGTTAGGCTTTAGGTCATACAGTCTCTAGGGTTCCACTAGCAGCACATCAAAATCAAAAGTCATGACTTAAAATAATTTTTAAATAGTTTAAAAATGATTAAAAATTACCAAAAATCATAATATGAAATAAATATCATAAATAATAATTATAATTACAAAATTTTAAAATTACCCTTATTTGAAAAACTGGGTGTTACAATCCTACCCCCCTTAGAATAATTTTGTCCTCGAAATTAAAATGATCGCACCCCTTCTAGGTTAAACCTCCAAAAAAACAAAGTCAATAGATAACATACAACACAGTCCTACTGGTCGTGATTCCACAGTCTCGGACAGAGTAGCTACACTATTTAGCAAGTCACAAGCAATATCCTGGTAGTTACTAATAAAATCACACAGAAAAGTGGGAAGGAAGAATAAGAAGGACAAACCTGCTAACCCATCACCTACAGCGTCGGTCTCCTCGACCACCATCGCAAAAGCTCTACCCCTCTGGTGCTGAGCTACAGGTGGCCTAGCTCCCTCAAAAGGAGATACAGCGGGACAATCTATCATCTTGTGAGCACCAGACCTACAGAATAGACAAACCTTCAGCCTCCTCCTACAAGACTCCGAAACATGCCCTGCCTTCCTGCAGTAGTCACAAGTCGGCACCCTACGGTCCTGCCCTCTAGGCTGATGTTGTGCCTGCTGCACTCTCACTGGTGCCTGTGCCTGCTGAATCTGTACTTGAGGCCTCTTGGCCTGGCCTCCGCTGCTGCTGGCTCCCTGAAAGTCCCGACCTCTCTTCAGCTTCAACCCTAGGTCGTCCTCCGCTGCCATAGCTCTAGAAAAGACCTCCGTGTAGGTAGCATTTCGGTCACCCTTAGTCAGTGACCGAACCTCCCTAATCAAACCCCGGTGGTACTTCCTCTCTTCGTCTTCTCAGTCAAGTCATCAATGAATCGGGCCAACCGGCAAAACTCCCCGGCGTACTCAGTAACTGTCTGGTTCCCCTGAACCAGATTCTTAAACTGTGCGTCTATTCCTTCTAGAGCCAAATCTGGGAAGAACTGTTCCTTGAACAGCTCCTTGAACTGTGCCCAAGTCTGGCCCTCAACTCCCACTCTGGGATCTGTCTGGTACCAAGCACGGGCTAAGTCCTGCATCTGTCTGCATGCCGCCTCGATCTGAAGTCGGACTGGTATCTCCGCAAGCCTGAATATCTCCTCGATATGCTCGATCCAATTGTCCACATAATGAATGCCCTCAGTGCCCAGGAACTCTCTAGGATGCATCTTCTGAAAGTCCTGGATATCCTTCTCCTTCTGGTAAGGCTGCTGCTGCTCCCCCTGAGCAGTCACCATCTCTACAGTAGTACGAACTAGCTGATGTGCCTCGTCAATCCCTTGACGGAAATCGGCAGTCTGCCGCTGCTGCTACTGCTGGTGAGGCGCCAAAATCCTTTCCACAAATAAAAACAAGTAGGCAGCATCAACCATTCCTACAAGTGGCTGCGGGTGCTACTGCTGGAATACCTCAGGAATGACTGGGGTCATCCTCTGAACAGGTGAAGGCACACCCCCATAGGCTACAGTCGTTCCTGTCTGATCAGGAACAGAAGGTTCTACAGTCCCAGCAGGCTGCTGCACTGGACGAGAGGTGGTAGACCCCTCTCCATCGCCTACTGTACTAGAGCGATGTGATTGTGTCTCCACCATCCTGAAGACAGATCGAAAAGGAAGTCAATACTGAGCAGGAATCGATAAAATCAAAGGAGGACAATTTATTTCAAAGAAGACAAATGAGTAAGATATGTAGATGGCATGAATTAAAGTAAAATTTTTTCTAACTGTGATTGAGTACCTCTCCGTTAATGCCTATCTGTCAATCCTATCGCAGGCTCGTAGCAGTACAACTAAGTTACCGTACCACCACGTTATCGTACCAGTGCGACCTTCGACCTGCATGGGCCACCACTAAAAACGTGTCATGCCCCGTACCCACTGTGAGGGCACGAGTGCGTAACAACGCCCAGCCTACGCTGCAGTATCGACGGTAGAACGCTGTCCTAGGTTACTATCTAACCAACAACTCACACAATTATATAATGTACTTGTCAAATCTCAACTCCGAACGGAGGACAAGTATAGATATAATGAAATCTCAATCACAGTCTAAGCACGATATGATAACACAAAAATTATAACTAAGACTGAATAACAACAACCAACTACTAAATAATAATCTCAAACAAACAACATCTCAACTGATTATAATTCATGTTCTAAAACATGAAACTGAACCTAGTCAACTAGCTAGTCTCCCGATCACTTCTGAGTGTCAGGACCAAAGGTAGCTAAGCCATCTCCTGGTCCATAATAAGTAGGGCAAGTGTCCTCAGGGCAATCATCTGTAAAATTTTCAACAGGTCCAGTCAGGATAGAAACGAGTACAACTCATCAAGAAAATCCCAAATAAATGACAGAGAACTGTAAACAGTTATAGACAGTTATATTGATGAATCATGGCAGTTTTATACAGGTAATGATATAGAGAACAGTTAAGGTACAAGGAAAGGGAAGTAACTAAACAAGAAGAAAAACATGGCAATGAATACTGTAAAATATAATCTAGCTGAACTATAGTAGCATGATATAAGTCCAGACCGTATAATAAGAGTCATGCGTGAGTCCAGACAATGTAATCTAATACCAGGTGATTCCAGCACAAGATGAGTCCAGTATAAGGTGAGTCCAGTCAGTGGTTAAAGGTTCCAGGGTGAGTCTAGACTATACTCTAACAGTGTGTTCTAAAATACCAGGATCGACATGTGAACGGTTGTAGGTAATACGGTACACCGCACACTCGGCCAAGTGTGGGATGGCTATCTGTTACGACCCACACCCTAGAGTAAGGGTACGAGAAGTGGGTACGTCCAGCCTACGCCGCAGTGTCGGCGGTAGAACGCTGTCCTAGGTCAATCATCTAACAATATAAAGGTACTTGTACAGTATATACTCTCCGAATGGAGGTGACATAATAGAAAACAATCTCAATCACATCTAGGGTAGAAAAATGAAAGATAGATAGATAGACAGTAAGTCAAAGAGAATAGTAGCATAGATGAAATAAGTCCAAGTGTCTAGGATAACATAACATCCAGAATGTCAACCCAAAATACAATATAAGTCTAAGAGTCTATTCATCTCAACATCTCAAAATACAACTCAGAATGTGAGACAAAATGATAATATGAAAAAGACTGACTAGCTAAACTAGCCTAGACTACTGGGGCAACATTCTCAGCTGCAGGTGGATCCTGCTGAGGGTCCACAACATAAGTATCATCTAGTCCTGCTCCATAATAGGTAGACACCAGGGCCTCATCCTCATCCTCTGTAATATTTTCAATAGGTCCAGTCAGGACAGGAACGAGCACAATACATCTCACGCAGTTCATAGTATGATAGGAAATATAAAGCATGCAATAGGGTAAAATACAAGAAATGCTGAAGGAAGATATATGTAGTAAAAGAGATAACTGTAATAAAATATCTATTATAATAGAGAACTAGCAGTGACTAGTGAGTCAGAGTAAAATATAGACATGTGAATGGCATAGGAGATTCATGACTACAGCTAAGAGTGATTCATGACTACAGCTACTGGGGTAATATCCACATGACTATTTCCACTCCCCCATCCCCAATCAATACACAAGGATGCGTTCAAGTTATGTTAAGATTCGTGATAAGCCCATAAATGGGTGATTCATGAGAGGCTTTGTGAACATGAGAGTACATGAGTCACAAGCGATTCATGAATCTATGGAAGCATAGAAATACATGATGATTCGTGAAATGCACAAATATGTTGTATCTGATGCTCCCGAGGGGGATAACATCTCATGAAAACATCCATATAATACCAATCCGTGATAATAATCGTGTCAGCATCAAGTAAAGTAATCTAGAGCAAGAATATAAATCCTGGCAAGTATGAAACGGTCGGAGAATGTACTCGCCTGATAACTGAATGTCTGAAGAGGATATACTGCCTGAGGAGAGATGTATGGCTCCTAATCAGAGCAATACAAGTCACAATGTATCCACAATGGTAAAAATAAAGTATACAATGCATACTACATGATTCTAGGTCAATCTGGTCAAAAGTTAACTCTTGGTCAACTCAACAGTCAAACTAGGTCACTGAAAGTCATACTCGGTCACTGGAAATCAAACTAAGTCAATAAAGTCAAACAAGGTCAAACAAGTCAAGATTAGTCAAATCTAGGTTAAAGTCAACCCTTGGTCAACATTCTAGTCAAAATAGTCAAGTTATCTAGGGTTTTGGTCAACAATGGTTAGACTAGTCAAATACTAGTCAACATGATCAATCTAGGTCAAGTCTAGGTCAAACTTAGACTAACTAAGGTTTTGGTCAAACAAAGACTAGTCAGCAAGGTAATAGGTTAATGGTCAACTATCTAAGTCAATACTCCATGAGACTAACTCAACCCATGACACATCCTCTAAGTATTCCACTTAACCCTATACATATCTTAATCTACATAGGTCCTTCCACAAAACCCAAGTCACAATAATATACTCATATATAGGTCAAACCTAAACCAACTAGTTAATAGCCTAGGGGTTTAGTCAAACATTAGTCAACTAGTCCTTCTATGTTCATCCAGCCATTTCTAGGTCAATTAGGTCATGGTTGACCTATAGTTGACTTTGGTCAACAATTGTCAATTATCTAGTCAAACTAGGTCTACTAGTCAAGTTAGGTCAAACATGGTCAGACTAGTTAAACTAGTCATTTTAGGTTAATCCTAGTCAATTCTAGGTTAATTAGGTCAAGTTTTGACCTAAGGTTGACTTGGTCAACACTAGTCAAACAAGGGTCATTAGAGTACCTAGGTCAACGGATTACTTAGACAAATTAGGGTCAACCCCTAACTTGGCCATAGGCTAGTAACTAGGTTACATAGGCTAATACCATATAGGTATCTATCTCTATATAATATATATATATATACACATATATATATAACTTTAGATATATACATATACAAACATTCTACATAGGCCTATAGACTATGTATACTCATATGCCATATATAATATATATATATATATATATATATATATATATATAGATACAATATAATCTAATACCAAATATATATATATATATATATATATATATATATATATATATATATATATATATATATATATATATATACAAAACTTTATATAATACATATATATAGAGAGAGAGAGGAAAATGAGAGAGTGAGTGAATTAGAGAGAGAATGAAATAGAGTGCGAGAGAGAGAACTGTTATGATACAAAAGGGGGGGGGGTGTTCTGTTCTCAGATTTCTGAGAACAGAAACCACACACACACACAATACACATATATACACCTATGTATATATACACACATATCTACACAAATACCCATGTAAATACACCCAAATTCCCACCTACACACACACATACATATATATATATATACAGTATATACACACATAAATATACATATATATATACATTAAAAATTAATTTGAAACTCAAATAAAATATAGGAAAAATACCAAGTTACTGTTCATTACTGAACATATAGGGGTAACCCCAAATTCGAGTCAAAAATGACCTAAGGTCCGAAACCCAAGGTTGGTAATCGTGTCCCCATACGTGTAGGTGTCGTGTGTGTCCATGGGAGTCCACCATGACACGACACGGCGTGTCCAGTGGTCAAAAATGCAAATCGGGTAAATTGCAGTGTCGCAGCGTCGTGCACGCGTGCACCTAGCTCTAGGACACGACATACGTGTCTAGGAGTCTCGTACTCGTGTCCCTAGGTTCGCCTAGGGTCAGGCTAGGTGTCTAGCTACCTGAGTCGTGTCCACGTGTCACCATGTGTCGACACGAGCCCCGTATCAGTCGAGTTTTCTCGACTGATATACGCTGTTTACACTACGTCGTGCAACGGTGCACGTGTCTCGTGGACACGACACGAGCCACGTGGGGCCTCGTGGTCATGTCCATGTGTAGCCCACGTGTTGGGCTACAAACTCGTGTCACCACGAGGTATCCACGACTCATGTCCGTGCGACACGAGTCGCGTGTCCGTGAAGAAAATGTGCGCGTGCAGTGCAGTGCGTGTCCCGTGCGAGTGAGATTTCTCATTCGACACGACACGACGTGACACTAAACCTTGGGGGCATGTTCGCAGACATTGCCCCCGTGTCCATGTCAAATTTTATGTGTCCTAGTGCTCTGTACAGTGAGCACGAGCAGCGTGGTAGCAGGACACGCACGCGTGGCCTCGTGCTGCGAGTTCGTGTCTATTTTGGACACGGATACAGCACATAAATGTGCTCAGTCATAGGGTTTTGTGATCAGCATGCCAAGGGCTACCCAAATGTGTAATTTGTTTTGGAAAACAACAACTTTTATTCCTAAGTGGCATTTCACCAAACACTGTAATTTAAGCACAGATTCGTGTCCGATACGGACACCAAACCAAATCTATTTCCTACCAAACTTGACCTACAGTTAGGGTATACCTATATGCATGCATTTATGAAGAAAAATTACAATATTACTAGGTTTGAGGGTGTTTACCTATGAGTGCAAAACTCAATGGAAAGCCTAGAATAGGGGGGTGTCCACTTCTCTTGGTGATGCCAATATGATGATCAACCTTGCTAGCTAGCCTCCCTTAGTATCCTCAATAGTAGGGGGGTTCTAATGCAAGAAATTTGGCTCAATTTGGAGCTAAATTGATTGAATTGTGAGGGTGTGAAGTTGTAGGAAAACTAAGGTTTTTGTGAAAGAAAAGAGGCTTGAATGAAGGGGGGGTGTGTATATAGGATGGGGGCATGGGTTGGCTGCCATGGGGGGGTAGGGGGTAGATATTTAGGGTCCCCTCCACCTTGCTAACTTATCCCTTAAGGCTTTGACTAAGGGAATAGATATTTCTAGGTTTCTAAATATCTAAAAGTAAAATATCTAGATATTTTCTAACTAGATATTTACACATAAAGCTAACATCTAACATTAGTCTTCTAGGTTAGTGGCTAACCTCTAGATTAGTGCTAAACTAGGTTAGGGACTAACATGACACTAATCATTAATTAAATAATAATAAAAACACATAAATATAAATAATTCCAAATAAATCCTAAAAAGTTACCAGAATACCCTTTAGGCTGAAAAGTGCTAAAATGGTATCCTAATTACTTGGTTAGGCTTACATGGTCATGGTAGTCTCTAGGTTATGAAATCTCTAGGGTTTATACAGGGTTATACTAGTAAAATTACAAAGTCATAAGTCATGACTTAGAAAATAGTTTTAAATAACTAAAAATCACCAAAAATCATATCATGACTAAAATACCATTAATAAATAATAAAAATAATAAATTTTCAAAAATACCCCAATTTTAGAAAATTGGGTGTTACAAGTCTACCCTCCTTAAAATAATTTTGTCCTCAAAATTTAGATGGTCGTACTCTTCCTAGGTCGAACCTCCAACAATCAGGGTCGAAGCTACTACCTAGCAACATACAAGGTCAACAAGTAAAATATGGGTGGTAGACTATACTGGGTCATGTCCAAAATTGGCTGGCAGTTTTAGGTCATAAGGTGTCCTTAATTCAAATCAAAATCAAAAGTAACTCCATGGGGTAAATCAGGATGGAGCCTCGGGTCAGGAAAATCGTACTAAGCAAATGAAGAACACGATGGTATACCTGAGTGGGACACTAAGGTCATGGGTATAGAGTGTTATGTCTAGGTCATGTATGTGAAGTCAGTTTTAAGAAAACAACTAGTCTTGTGCTCCTAATTTAAAAGTCACGGTAATGTGCCTACGATGATCATAATTTAGAGTAGGAAAGGTCTATGGCCTAAATTGAACCAAAAATTGTGATGAATAGTAGTATAAGGGGCAGGTTAAGTGGGACAGTCCTGGTCATGGGTATAGACTGGAAAGATAAGGAAACAATAAATCACAGGGCTAAAAGGGTTACCATTATATGGTCAGAGCTACTCTATCAATTCTAAGTCAAAAGGCATAACACATAAATTAATTCATTTAAGGAAAAAAAATTCTTAACAAAAAAAGTTATTCAAGAATTATATTAATAGCAAAAGCTACTCCTACTCCTAAGTAAGAGATGAAGAAATAAACAAACAATCGACAAAAATCAAAAGAACTACCAGGTCAAAACTTATCACTTATAAAGAAACAGGAAGGAGCAGATGGAATTGGATTTCAAGATAGATATAATGAAACAAGGTGGGAATGGAATTTAGAAGAACAGAACCTGCAAGCACATCGCCAACTGCCTGGGCATCCTCAACTGTCATGGCGTAAGCTCGCCCCTGCTGGCCACTTCCAGCCTGTTGCTGAAACTGCATAAATCTCTGCTGCTGTGGCTATAACGGTCTCCTCTGCTGACCTACTGGAGCCTTGGCTCCTGCTCCTGGTGCTGCTCCCTGTGCTACTCTACCTATGTACTGGGAACACTCCCTCAGCTGGTGGTCTGCTGCCCCACATAGTAGGCACCAGCCCAACCTCTTCTTGCACTCTCCCCATCCATGTCCCGGCTTCTTATAGTAGGGACAACTGGTAGTCTGCTGTCTCCGGGCCTGTTGCTGCTGCCTCGGCTGCTGATACTGCTGTGGTTGCCCCTGCTGATGCTGATAGTGAGGCCTCTTGGCCTGACCTCCACTGCTGCCGGCTCCCTGTGTATCGCGGCCCCTCTTGAGCTTCAGCTCAAGATCATCCTCAGCTGCCATCGCTCCTGCCAAAATCTCCTCGAAAGTGGCATTCCTGTCACTCTTGGTCAAGGACTTGACCTCCTTGACCAAGCCCTTCCTGAACCTCCTCGCCTTCGCTGTCTCGCTAAGGCCCTCTACAAATATGCTCAACCGACAAAACTCACTGGAATACTCCTCTACAGTCTTGTTCCCCTGAACCAGGTTCTCGAACTGGGTCTCCAAGGCACCGACTGCCTGATCCGGGAAAAACTTTCCCTTGAAGAGCTCCTTGAAAGCTCCCCATGTCTGCCCTGGAGTGCCTACTCTCGGGTCCGTCTGATACCAGGTACGGGCAAGATCCCGCATCTGGCTGGCTGCTACCTCTATCTGTAGTCCGGCTGGTATCTCCGCCAGTCGGAAAATCTCTTCAATGTGCTCAATCCAGTCATCAGTATAAAGAATCCCCTCTGTCCTCAAGAAGTCCCTGGGGTTCATCTTCTTGAACTCCTGAATGCCCGGAATCCTCTGCTGTCGCGGCTGTCCCAATCCTACATGTGGCTGGACAGCCAACCTCTCCACTGTCGCTCTAGCCAGCTGATGGGCCTCATCTATGCCCCTGGTAAACTCCGCTGTCTGACGCTGCTGCTGGGCCTGCTGCGTTTCTAGGAAATGCTGGAAGTATGAAAACATCTGTGCAGCATCCACTTATCCAGATGGCATCTGCGGCTGGAACTGCTGTTGGTGCTGCTGAAACTGTGGCTGACGAAACTACGGGGGAGGCATGTCTGGGATAGCTGGGATGGTCCCTCGAATAGATAGAGGTGCACCCTCAAATATGGCAGAAACTCCCACATGAGCTGGAGTAAGAGGAGCTGTGGTCCCCGGGTCCTGGTGAACTGGACGAGAGGTGGCAGACCTCTCAGTGGTGTCACCTGGACCGAGATGCTGTGATCGTTTCTCCATCATCCTGAAGACAGATCAACAAAGAAGTCAATAATGGTACAAGGATGATAGTATCAAGGATAATATGAAATAGATTATACAAATTTGAACAAAAATCAGTAGGTTCAAATCTATGGAAGTTTCCTAATTGTGATTGAGTATCCACTCTTTCTAAGCCTATTCCTCAAATCCTATCACAGGCTGTAGTGGTACTCTAGTTCGAATACCACTACATAAACTCGAGACCTGCATGGGCCACCACTAAAAACATGTCATGACCCGCACCCTAGAGTAAGGGTACGAAAAGTGGGTACGTCCAGCCTACGCCGCAGTGTCGGCGGTAGAACGCTGTCCTAGGTCAATCATCTAACAATATAAAGGTACCTGTACAGTATATACTCTCCGAATGGAGGTGACATAATAGAAAACAATCTCAATCATATCTAGGGTAGAAAAATGAAAGATAGATAGATAGACAGTAACTCAAAGAGAACAGTAGCATAGATGAAATAAGTCCAAGTGTCTAGGATAACATAACATCCAGAATGCCAACCCAAAATACAATATAAGTCTAAGAGTCTATATATCTCAACATCTCAAAATACAACTCAGAATGTGAGACAAAATGATAATATGAAAAAGACTGACTAGCTAAACTAGCCTAGACTACTGGGGCAACATCCTCAGCTGCAGGTGGATCCTGCTGAGGGTCCACAACATAAGTATCATCTAGTCCTGCTCCATAATAGGTAGACACCAGGGCCTCATCCTTATCCTCTGTAATATTTTCAACAGGTCCAGTCAGGACAGAAACGAGTACAATACATCTCATGCAGTTCATAGTATGATAGGAAATATAAAGCATGCAATAGGGTAAAATACAGGAAATGCTGAAGGAAGATACATGTAGTAAAAGAGATAACTGTAATGAAATATCTACTATAATAGAGAACTAGCAGTGACTAGTGAGTCAGAGTAAAATATAGACATGTGAATGGCATAGGAGATTCATGACTACAGCTAAGAGTGATTCATGACTACAGCTACTGGGGTAATATCCACATGACTATTTCCACTCCCCTATCCCCAATCAATACACAAGGATCCGTTCAAGTTATGTTAAGATTCGTGATAAGCCCATAAATGGGTGATTCATGAGAGGCTTTGTGAACATGAGAGTACATGAGTCACAAGCGATTCGTGAATCTATGGAAGCATAGAGATACATGATGATTCGTGAAACGCACAAACATGCTGTATCTGATGCTCCCGAGGGGGATAACATCTCATGAAAAGATCCATATAGTACCAATCCGTGATAACAATTGTGTCAGGGTACTTTATCATGACAGCGGGTGCATCGGGCATCGGGTATTTCATGTTCATGTAATACTATATGGATCTTTTTATGAGATGTTATCACCCAGCGGGTGCATCGGGTATTTCATGTTCATGTACTTTATCATGTGCATTGTGTACTCCTTGTACTCGTATTACTTCTTGTAAACTCATGTGCTCTCATGTACTCTCATGTTCACATGTGCTTCATGTAAAACTAACCACATGTACGCAACGTAACTTGACTAGATCTTTGTGTATTGATTGGGGTAGGGGTGAGTAGAAGTGATTATGTGATCAATTCTCAAGTAGTTTTGTCATGTACAACTCTGTAACTTAGGCATGTACAATTCAAGCCGATTACATAACCATTTTATTCTCTAAATCACTTATATTAAGATGGTTTAGCTACCTTGGGTCCTGACTCTCAGGAGTGATCGGAAGACTAGTTTAGTAGACTTCCTTACTTTCTGTTTAGAACTTGAATTGTAATAAGTGAAGATTTTGACTTGTATTTAGATTGTTTTCAGATATTATTATTTTAGTAGTTTATTTAAGTTGTTGTTGTTGTTTTGAGTTTAGTATAGTTATTTATACTTCTGTGTTATCTCATTGTTCTTTAGATTATGACTGAGTATTATCACATCTTATACTTGTCCTCCATTCAGAGTTGAGATCTATGACAGGTACATTATATATTTGCGTAAGTTGTTAGATAGTGACCTAGAACAGCATTCTACTGTCGATTCTGTGGCGTAGGCTGGACGCTGTTACGCACTCGTGTCCCTATACCAGGTGCGGGTCGTGACAACACGCCCTCTATACCTTGCTTTAAAGCATGGCAAATGGTGTCCAGAATAATGTTTGCGTTATAAGCATTGTCAACCATGGCCAATGGAGTCATCGGAGATGCCGTGACGGAAGGTCTCGGAATAGCGGTTGCAGTTAATACATGACTAGGGCTACGGCCGAGGCAGGAGGTGCCATGACCAAGGTGGAGGCCATCAATAGAGCAATGGAAGTACCTATCAATGCGGTCAGATTTAGCCCCTGTATAGCTGATTCAGGAGTAGTCTCGTGGATAACTAGCTCTTCAACAGGATCCCTTACAGGCTCTTAAATAATTTTTGTGACTGACTTCTAGGAATCCACATGGACTGGCCCACGAATGGTCTCCGTGACAGACTCTTCGATAGTCATTTTGACTAACTCCTCAGTTGTCTTCATAACCGTTTGTGTTTGTAAAAACAAAATTTGTTTTATTTCAAACTTATAAAAGAGTACAAAGTACAATAAATTTTAGGGAAGTACAACTGTAGGAATCTGATCAGAAGACGATCACTTTATCCCTTGGACGATGTGAACTTGAAGACTGTAGCCTCTTGAGAATGCAGCAGCAAATTTTGCAAGAGTTTTTGATCTCTGTGTGTATGTGTCCGTCCTTCATAATGATGGGAAAATCTATTTATAGAGTTCTTGAAATAACTGTTTTAGCAGTTATTCTGATTGTGCGCGAGGCTAGATTGTGCCGCATTGGATTGCGCCAACCTCCTGTTGCACCAACTTTCATTCAGTTGTCAGTTGTGTACTAACTATATTTAGACGCGTGGCATCATATGATTGAGATGCGCGTGGTCGTGTACAGGATAGTAGACACGTCTTAAGAGATTAGTAGCATGTGTGCCACGTCATCCTGCTTTAGAATGTAAGTTGTCTCAACTTCATCAGGTTGTGCGAGCTTTAAACTGCGCTTGATTTGGGCTGTGCCTAGACACGTGGCAGCTTCTGAGCAAAAATCATTCAGGCAGCGCTTAGGCACAACTAAGGATTTTGTTTAGATTGTGCCTGGGCGCAACTCACGAAGCGTACATGACAACTGTCCACCAACTTCCCTTGAGCGGCACAATTTACGGGATTCGAAGAGATTTTCCTCGTTCACTGTTGTGTCAGTTGCCAGTGTTGTCAGGTAATGATGACCATTAAGTGTCAGACGCCACGTAGGTTTTGGCGTAAAAAGGCTGGGCGTAGTCTGATATGTGGCGCAACCTGTTCAGCGGAGTAGTCTGTTCTCTGAGCTTCATATCAGTGGCGCAACCTGATTTTTGGGACACAACTTGATCACCGATTAGTATATTCAGGGCACAACTTGATTTTTAGGCTCTACAAGACCCCCTTCAAATTTTTTAAAACTTAGAAATATTTCAAAGTTTTGGAATACTTTGAATTTAGAAAAGAGTTTGACTAAGTCAAGTTGCGCTGGTCAATGTTTGGCCATCAAAATTAAATACCTTTCTCGAAAATACTCTATCTTCTCCTCGTCTTCCCGAGTTTCATTGATTATTTTCAGTTTCCCATGACGAATACAAAGAGTCAATTTGTTGATATATGTAGTAGTTGATCTTTGTGCTTTGTTCTTCACTTTTGTTCTTCAATGGCCCCTACGACGAAAGAGATGGAGACTAATACTGACACCACAATCAAGTCTCCTGCAGCGGGACACGATGTTGTGCCGTCGACTTATTTGGTGGAGGCTGACCCTGCATTGAGGGCAGTGAACTTTTTGGACTGCTTCGGTTTAACCCCGTCAGTCTTCAATTGCTCTAGTGGCTGGTCATACTTTGAGGAGCACGGCAATTCAGAGGGATTTCTTAACCTGATGCGTCGCTCGGGAATCCGCAACATGCAAGAATTGGATGCCGCCCTTCGTCAGACTGATGAAGACAAGGACAAGAAATAATGTTCTAGGCAGAACAACTTTTTTTATTTTTACGTCTTTGATTATAGGGGTCCACCCATCTTTATGCAATAAAACTTAAAGTTTCTGATTTCGTGTGGCTATGATTTCGAATGGTGCTCATGGACACATTCTTTTAGCTAATTCTTCGTTTACTGTTTCCTCTGAGGAACACGTGGCAGTCGTTACACGATTTTAGATGCCCATTTTTAGTTCTTGCCCAAAATAGGATCCTAGAACGACGCACCCACCTCATCTTTAACCTCTTTAAAAAAAGCATTCAAAAACGAAAGAATCATTCATACTCTCTCAAAACAAATGTCTTCTCATAAGGTTTCACATGCGCCACTACATTCTGATATTATTTGTCTGCATGTTGTGCCTTCAAAAACGGGTAAGTCTCGACGAATAATCAATGCTATGAATATTCTCCTTTTGTGCCACTTTTGGAAACAAGTATCGATCTGCATGTTGTAGACACTGTTGATATGCACTAACTATTCTGAGAATAGGCGCACACTGTGGTCCAGTGTTTAGCTCGGATCAGAGGCATGTATTGCTGACATACACTTGTTTGATCAATACTTAGTGCTGATATGTGCCTGTTTGATCAGTATGCAATACTGATATGCGCCTGTTTGATCGGTGCGCTGTGTTGATGTGCGCCTGTTTGATCAGTGCACTTTGCTGATGTGTGCCTATTAGTAGGCACACACTGTTGGTTTGTGCCTGTTGATCAGTACGCAGTGCTGATATGTGCCTGTTTGTAGGCGCAGACTATTGGTTGGCGCCTGTTGATAGGCGCGCATTTCTGATATGCGCTTGTTGACAGTCGCACACTGTTGATAGATTCTGCTAACTTCTCTTATTTCGTAATATTTGCAGGAACTTGGTTAGCAAGCTTCATCAGAACTGGTGTTGGTGATTTGGATGTTGCAGAGAGCATTCTTCTGACACTCACATAAGAGAGCTCATATGATTCTGACACTCAAATCAGACAGCTCAAGACTCTTCATGTTAAGAAGGGTCTTTCTCAGATGGTAGGAAAAGCCTATATACATGAGAGTTGGATGGTGAAGACGCAGAACTAGAAATTGTATCACAAGGGTGATCTCGTTCCTAGTTCCCCTGGCGGGCTGTCTTCTCTCCACCAGTTGTATTGACAGCAGCTCATCTTTGGACTGTTGCACTCTGGGGTTCTCCTCTTGTCTTTCTGAAAGAGAAGACCAGAGTTAATTTCATTGTCTGACTCGTTTCTTCAGGTCGAGATGATAAGGAATTGCCACCAACAAATAAGAAGATCCAAAGATGTAATAGACCTTCATTATCGATAGGAAGATCCAAAGATGTAATCGACCTTCATTAGAATGAAAATCCAAGATGTAATAGATTTTTATCAGGATGTGAAGAAGAAATAAAGAAATGATTATCTCATTGTTCTCCCTATTTTTTTAACTTGATTTTGCTATACTGTCATAGAAAACCGAGAGAAATATGAATGAAGCAAGTTGTTTGTCATGCATATTTGGAATTTAGGGTCGCAAGAGGCATCAATTTTGATTACGATAAATGAATAGGCGATCAGGCACTTCAATTTCCGAGGAAGAAATATTGAATGAATGAATGGTCGTTTAAACTCTCGAAGAAGAAAGTGAATGAATCCAACACATCGGTTTCGAAAAAGGGAAGATGAACGGTCGGTTATGAATGAACCGTTCAGAAATGAACGAACAGTTGTGCCTCTTTCCAAAAGTTGCATCAGTTTAGTTGTTCTGCCTATAAATAGAACAAAACTTTTGTAAATATTGTCAATCTCTTTTCTTCCTGTTAAAACAAAATGTCTTCCAAAGATTTGATTGCTCCAAAGACTGAAGAAGAAACCAAGATTCCCCTTGCTGAGCCTCCAGTTCCTTCTCAAAAAGAAAAGGACGAAGGTTCAACTGTTCCTCCTGCTCCAGGACAAGATTTAATCTCCAAGTTAGTAGAGCCTGGGAAAACTGCCGAAGAAGAGGCATTGAGAATGGCTGCTTGTGAGTTCCTGGTGCGTTCAGACAACGAGATGTTTGAATGGTTGGCAAACTTTGTATTTAATCATGAAGGATCGAGGCCTCCTCCCCGTCCGTAATTTTATGTAATTATATTCTGCTTTTGAATAGAATAAACTTTTATTTACATCCTGTCTTTGAAAATAAAGTACATTTTGTCTTTATATATAATATTTCTTGAGAAATTTGCCATTGATGGGCATCATAGCAACTCTCCCATCCATATCTGTTAATTGATAGGCTCCATTGGAGAAGACTTTATTTACCACATATGGTCCTTCCCATTTTGCCTCGAATTTGCCTTTGCTCATATGTGTCATAGTCATAGGACGTCTGACCGTAAGGACCAACTCGCCTTCTTGAAATGTCTGCACTCTGACTTTGTGATTGAAAGCTTTTGAAATCTGGGCCTGATAAAGTTCAATATGCTGTTGAGCTAATAACCTTTTCTCGTCGAGTGCCTCCAATTCCTGAAGCCGAAGACGATCATTATTTTCTATAGTAAGCTCATTAGCAATGGCAATTCTCAATAATGGAATTTGAATTTCTAAAGGTAGAACAGCTTCACATCCATATACCAAAAAAAAGGGGTACAACCTGTGGGGTTACGGATAGTAGTACGATATGCCCATAGACATTCTCCAAGTTAATCACTCCAATTACGTTTGTTAATAGAGACAAACTTTTTAAGGAGTTTGATAATAGTCTTGTTGAATGCTTCAGCCAGCCCGTTGGCCGCAGGATTATAGGCCGTAGAGGCAACATTATTGATTCTGTTGTCATCACAGAACCTATTAAACTTCTAGCTGATAAATTATGGTCCATTATCATGGATGATTCGGCGAAGGATACTAAATCTGTATATCACATGATGTTGATAAAATTGATAACACTACTAGTCTTTACTTCCGCCAAAGGTATAGCTTCTGCCCATTTGGAAAAATAATCGGTTATAGCTAAGATGAACCGATGTCCTTTAGATGAAGGAGGATTGATAGGGCCAATTATATCCATGTCCCAAGCTTCGAAAGGCCATGACGCTGCAGTTGGATGAAGAAATTCCGACGGTTGGTGAATAAAATCTGTATGAATTTGACATGCACGACATTTTCTTGCATAATCAATAGCATCTTATACCATAGAGGGCCAGTATATCCCATACGTTTGATACGATCCTGTAGTTTAGGACCAGGTTGATGTTCTCCACAAACACCATCATGAGCCTTAGTATCTATTTTGCTTCATCACCAGCGATATCTATTTTGCTTTATCACTAGCGAGACACCTCAAGAGTAATCCATCAAAAGTTCTTCGATATAGTGTCTTAGTAGTATGATTATAATAGAATCGAAGTGATCGACGACGGATACTTGTAGCTTCTTTAGGGTCTTCTTGCAAAATGTCATGCACTGCAAAATCAATAAAATGTGCTTTCCAGTCCTTGCTAAGGACATTAACTTCAGTTAGGTTGCTAAATTCAATGTTGTGGTTGTTTTCAACACAGAACAGTTCTCTATTAGAGATAACAACCTTCTGTTGCCTTTTGACTGGAACTGTCAACACTGTAGCTAGGTTAGCTAAAGCATCAGCTTCTGTATTGCATGCCCGACGTATATGTTCGATGAAGAATCCTTTGAATGAAGAAGCTATCCTGGTTACTGCTTCATGGTATGGTACCAAATCTTGATATCGGACTTCATATATGCCTCTAACCTGATTAACAATCAGCTAAGAGTCGCCATATACTTCGAGATATTCAATATCCAACTGTTTAGCCAATTGGAGTCCAATGAGCAAGGCATTGTATTCTGCCACATTGTTAGAGCATGATCCGTCTAAAGAATAAGCCCTTTGAATAGTTAATCCCGCAGGTGAAACGAGAACAACCCCCACTCCCGCAACAAGAGTACCTCCAGGTCCAATTCTAGAAGCTCCATCAAAGAATAATCTCCAAGTAGGAAATTCTTCTGAGATTATATTTGATTCTAAAGTTTCGTCCGGAATCTCATCATAGAGTTTAGATGTTTCAGGAATAGGATGAGCTGCTAAAAAGTCAGCAAGTGCTTGGCCTTTCATGGACTTTTGAGGAACATAAACCATATCATATTGTGCTAATAGTATGGCCCATGTGGCAAGCCTAGAATTGAGTGTACTCGGCTTCTTCATTAAGACTCGAAGAGGATTGACTCGGGATATGACATGAATAGTTTGGCCTATGATGTAATGTCTTGTCTTTTGAACAGCAAACATTAAGGCTAAATATTCCTTCTCCACCGGACTATAACGATGTTCAGCTCCAATCATCGTTCGGCTAAGATAGTAGATGGCATGTTCATGACCTTCTTTGTTCTTTTGAGCTAGCAAAGCTCCCAAGGAATGATCCATTGCTCGGACATACATTAAGAAAGGTATTCCTGAGACCGGTGGTACAAGAACCGGTGGACTCATTAAATACTTTTTTATGTCATCAAATGCTTGTTGACATTCTTTCATCCAAACGAAAGATACACCTTTCTTTATTAACTGAGTGAATGGTCTGCAATGTCCAGATAAATTCGAAATGAACCGCCTGATGTACGTAAGTCGGCCTTGAAATCCTCGTAGCTCTTTTAGGTTGCGTGGAGGACGCATCTCTTGAATGGCTTTGATCTTCTCGGGATCAACGTGTATACCTTTAAAGGTAATGACGAAGTCAAAAAATTTACCACTAGAGACACCCAAAAAAGACTTGGTGGGGTTCATTTTGAGTTGATGCTGGCGCATTAGATTAAAGATAGTTCTTAAATCTTGAATGTGATCTTCTTCGAGATGACTTTTTACAGCAATATCATCAACATAGCATTCGACAGTCTTTCGCAAATGATCACGAAAGATATTACTCATAGCCCGCTGGTAGGTTGCACCTGCGTTCTTTAATAAACCAAACGGCATGACTGTATAACAATACACTCCCCGAGGAGTACGGAATGAAGTATGTTTTTCATCTTCAGGATTCATCCGGATTTGATTATATCCAGAAAACCCATCCATGAAAGAAATTCGTTCAAATCCATATGTATTATCGATCATAACATCAGTAATTGGGTGAGGGAATTTGTCTTTAGGGCAAGCATCATTGAGATCCCAAAAGTCTATGCAAACTCGAACCTTTTCGGTGTTCTTCAGGACTGGGACGACATTGGCCACCCAGTCAAGATGTTGTTCTTCTCTGATAAAACCGCAAGCTATAAGCTTTTTGACTTCATCATCAATTACATCCATCATTTCAGGCTTAAATCGTCATTGTTGTTGTTTGACCGGCTTGGCATTCGGCAAGATATTAAGCTTGTGAGTTACAATTTGAGGATCTAATCCCGGCATATCTTCGTAACTCCAGACGAAGACATCAATGTATTCACGAATAAGGTGAATTAATTCTTGTTTATCATCCTCTGGAAGATTTTTGCTAACGAAGATCGGTCGTAATGCACCTTTCTCTCCAATATCAATTTGGACCAGTTGATCTTCAATAGGTGGTTCTCGTTGTTCAAAACGAAGTTCCCACTGATTATCCATCCTTTGTGCCTAAGGGTCTATTTCAGTATCTTCTTCAATATCACTTTCGTCATCTTCTGAGAATTTGACAGACACCATGTTAGAATATACTACCACCTTATGAACATGACCGATGCTGGTATCAGAATCCCATAAGATAGAATCAGGAGAGTTTGAACGTTCTTCTTCATCAGATTCAGAAGGTTCTGGAGTTGGAAGTGGTGATGCATAACCTAGTCCTCGTTTCGTTTTACTGTGGTATTGTTGTGATTTTTCTTTAGGAACAGCAATACGAAGAGGGGTTCGCCTTCCTTTACCATTATTGAGACCTATTCTGAAATCATAGCCCATTTTACGGATGATGGCTTTAGATTGTGGACTATAGTGTCGTAATTGTAGCCTTCCTGTATCATCTCTATTATCATTATAGAGCATAATTTTTGGTTCTTCTCTTTTGTTGAAGAGTATAGGCTTTTCATCTTTCTTTCGAGAGGGTACTAAGAAGTACGACTCTTGTATTGAATCCAGTAATACTACGTTTCGTAGAGATGATATGCATTCTATTGTAAGTGGTTTAATGCTATCAAGCATATCCAAATAACACTGAGTATAGTAAATGACATCAGTATACTGCAAAGGAGATGCTTTATTGATTTTTACACCATTATTTACAACAGGGACTTTAGCCTTAGCAGGCTTAGTCAGATTGATGACAAAAGGGGGAGAAGCAGAACGAGAAGGAGAAGAGAGCTTCTTGCGACGAAGATCGATTACAAGTTGTTCAGAAGAGGTAAGCTCCTTTTGTTCTTGACTATCACCCTTAGGTCGCTTCTCATGAGAAGGAAGATAGATAGTCAGTGGTTTGGAAGACTGGGGCCAGGAGGTACATCTTTTGACCGGGATCACCAGAGTATCATTCGGCACACTTTTCTGTTCTTCATCTGTGTCCATTGCTAGTACCACCTTCATAAATTTCTCTTTGTACATACGAGAATCGTTGCAGTATGCTTCAACTCCTTTGAAAGGATTCAGATCTGCAACCTCTTTTTGGACTTCTCCATTACCATCCACATATTTGAAACATTGGTGGAGCATAGAGGGTACAATATTATGTTCATGGTGGAATGGCCTTTCCAACAAAGCATTGTATGAGCCATGATTGTCAATAAGATAGAAAGTTACCTTTGTACGAAGATTGCCAATTTGAAGTTTTAGGCGTATTTTCCCAGAGGTTCACTTCTTCCTTGATTGAATCCCAGGATGGTAGTAATAGTTGTAGAAAGATTGTGTACTGGGATCATCAAAGCATCCAGTAAGGACTTCGGCATGATGCTAAGTGCAGATCCGAGGTCAATCAGAATGCGGTCGACTCTCACGGTGTCGACATACCCCGTAAAATAGAGAGGACGATCATGACGATTGTCTTCTAACAATATGTCATCTTGTGTAAAAGTGATATTAGGCATTAATTCAAATATACTATGACAATGCGCACAGCTAACTGGCTCATTTTCAGGCTTCTTGAGAAGAGTCAGACAAGTGTCAGCCTGCATCAAGGCTTCACTTAACGTCTCACGGGTTTCTTTTGAGAGACGTAAAAGTTCAAAGATTGACAATCTTGCTGAAGTATTGGCCAATTGAGCCAATATGTCAAAATTGTAAGACTTTTTAAGTCCAAGAGATGAGGACTTCTTTAATACTTTGTCAAAGCGAACAGGTTGCTTTCCCTTGTCTACTGATGTTGGTTTAGGAGGAGATGGTTCGGCTATCGGTAAGGATGTAGATAGTATATCTTCAGCATGAGAAGATGATGAAGGATGAGCGTCCTGAGATGGAGCAGGGTTCTTTTGATTTTCGGAATACTCTCGAAGATAGGGTTTTCCAGATCTAGTGCCTATTAGAATTTCTTCTTCTGTTACTGGTTCAAAGGATACCATATTGTAGTTCTTGGATTTAGACTTGGAATGCTTCTTTTGCTTAGCAGAGGAAGGCATTTCAAATTCTGCCACCAGGTCTGGATGAATCCACATAATCTCTCCTCTGTCAGTAGACAGCAGAACAAGACCTTCATTTTGAGGAGGTGGGATATTCACAATTTCAAGAGTAGTCCTTGGAATAGGGACAGCACCATCTTGTATAAGTTGTGGTAGAAAATTACCGAATTGAGAGGGACCACATTAGCCGTTACCGTTTTCTCGTCCTGCTATAGAGTAATTGCTCCAGAGTTGACCAACTCCTGGATTTTGCCCTTGAGCACATAACATGCTCTGGTTGGATGCCCTATAAATCTGTGATAAATACAGTATTTAGGGTGATCAGTTTTACCAACTTCTTCTGGTCGCTTTGTCTCTGGAAGTTGAATATTATTGCTTTTGATCAAGCAATCGAAGATGCTTAAAGTATCATCTTCATCGAAAGAATACTCTTCTTTTGGACGAGTTGACTTTTGCAGTGGTGCTGATGGGGTGGATGCCGTCTGAGTAACATTGACAGCCAAAGACTCTTTGCCTTCGAGATTAATGGCCAGTGTTTCTTTATTCTTGCAGTTATTCTGGCGATTACTACCCCCGGGTGTAGAATGTTCATCTTGGTTAGGATGAGTCATCTGGACTCCTAACTGCTTGAACTTTTCGGTACTGACTTCTGTCGCCTTTGCATTAACAATGAAAGAAGGCCAATCCTGGAATTGTGTAGATCCTGTCCACATACTGATAATAGCAACAAGTTTGATTTACCAGTGTCTATTGTTACAGCAGATGGAGTACCTAAAGGCATCTTGAGTGCCTCTCGGCAGAATCTTTCAATGAAACTCTCTGTGGATTCATTGTACCTCTGTTTAATTTTAATGAGGGCAGACATCGTCATGTCATTGACTCCCTCATAAAATCGTTCCAAGAACATTTGCTTGAAACCAGCAAAAGAAGTGATACAGCCATCAGGAAGGCTACGATACCAGTCATATGCTGCACCGGCTAAATAATCGACGAATACTCTGGTAAGGAGAGCATCATTTGGCTGTAATTGATCAGTCATCACTTCAAAATGATTCATGTACTGACTTGGAGAAGTGCTGCCATCGAACAACATAATGGTTGGAAGCTTATACTTAGGAGGAAATGGAACTTCCTTCCACTCTGTAGGATATGGTTGCTTTATGCCCAGTCTTTGTAAACCATCTTTCTGCTTGAAGGCTTCAAACTGAGTGCGTAAGAGTTTTATGACCTCATTAGCAACCCTGATGTTTGGGAATTAGTAGGCTGGTTAGAAGCATTAGGAGGAGGAACAGCATGGTAATTACCACCTCCAGTACCAGACTCACTTGGATCAGCTTGAATTGGCACGGAAGCAACCTGAGGGGCTGGTACCCCCAGACTAATAGGTACAGAAGATGCAATAAGCTCAGGATTTGTAGCAAGGTTTACAATTGGGGGCACTGTATGTTGAGCCATCATTATAGTGTGCATGCTTGTAACCATTTTTGCCATGGTTTTCAATTTCTCTTCTAATGCAACAATTCGTTGCTCTTGACTGGTTGAGGTCGAGGCATCTTGATCTTCCGTAATGGTATATGCTGTCACTTCTCTTGCAGCTGTTGATGAGATAGTTTGTTCAGAACTTTTACTATCTGCATCAAACTCCGAAAAAGAGTCCTCTCCCACATGGGTGATAGGGAGATCTTCTTGATTAAAGACACTTTGGTTCAAATGTCGATTTCTAGATCTAGTGTATTGAAAGACACCTTCACTGGATGCATGGATCCGATCTAAGTATTGCTGACTGGGATTACGGGATGCATTACGTCTTGGACGTTTCCTACCCCTAGTGCCTTGAGAAGTCATGTTAACAGAAGCATATAATAGTTCATCTTCGTATTCTATTATATATTCAGGAGTCGAAGCATAGTTCAGACGATCGAAGACAGATCGTCGAGCCGATTGGCAACAACAGTTGATGACAACTTCATGTAGGCAGTGGCGATTTGATGCGCGATTTGGAGGTGAGGAAAATATTCTCGTAGTCTCCCGTCTTTGTGTAAGACGTTGCCGGAGATCAGTTACAACTACATGACGAGAAGAAGTCGGAGGAACATATTCCTTAATGATGTTAGGAACATGTCTCCTATTCTTCAGGTGTTTATTTCCCTGAGTGTACAAGGATGTACTCAACTCATTAGCATAAGTAGATGGGTCTTTCTTTTTAAACTTTGGCTTTTGGTACAAGTTGGCCTTTGACATAGGGTTCTTACGTTTCGCCAAAGTTGATATTGGTTGACGCCTATTGAGATAAGCGTGTAAATCTGAAAATTCCGCTCCCGGTGTCTCTGTTTGTGATACCTTCAATTTTCCTTGCTTGGATCTTGAAATTTGTAACGTAGGAAGGTCTTGACCAGACCCCATAGGGGTAGGTAAGATACCTCTTTGATCAGTATTCTTTCCGGTATCAGAGATCCGAGGACCTCTGTTTACAGGTATAGAATCTGATATGTCTTCCTCTGAGTCATAGACCAAGGAAGTTTGAGGAAAGACCAAAGGGTGCTTTCCTTTATTTTGAAGAGGGTTAGCTAAGAATCGTTTCCCTTTGTTCTGTTGTGTGACCATTTTAGGCATAGATTGTACCAATTGAGGAAATGTCAAAGGATTTTTCCCTTTGTTCTGTCTAGTGTTGGCACTAGGATATGGATTCTCCAAGTTCAGAACTTAAGAATTGAAAGAGGGAATAGCCAAAAGACTAGTTCCCTTGATTTGTGCTAGAGTAGTAGACTGCGCCTGGGTTGCTGATTGCTTGGGTTGCGCCATAGTCCTACGGACTACTAGTGGCACTTTGTGCCGCTCGACAACAGCTTGAACTGACTGTACCTTGGCAGCAAAGATAGTTGTATACTGCACACAGATAGCAGGATAAGCAGATTGCGTCCTAGCAACAGAAACAGGTTGTGCTGGAACCACTGAGGCGGATTGTGCCTTGGTCATTGAGCACTCAAGTTGTGCCTGGGCAACAGTGACTTTAGGAGATTTAAGAGTCCACACAGTCCTGTTCTTGGTGATAGCCACCGTACGCTTATTGCTCTTGGTGTTGATCATATTCTCGTAGGCTGTCTGGTTGACTTGAACAACCAGAGTCTTCTGCGTCTTACCGATCGACGCAATATCACATTGAGTTGTCACCTTCTCGTCGGAGGAGAAAGTCGTCCCCAGCAGAGTCGCCATTTTGTTTGCAAAAATAAAATTTGTTTTATTCCAAACTTATAAAAGAGTACAAAGTACAATAAATTCTGGAGAAGTACAACTGTAGGAATCTGATCAGAAGACGAACACTTTATCCCTTGGACGATGTGAACTTGAAAACTGTAGCCTCTGGAGAATGCAGCAGCAAATTTTGTAAGAGTTCTTGATCTCTGTGCGTATGTGTCCGTCCTTCATAATGATTGGAAACTCTATTTATAGAGTTCTTGAAATAACTGTTTTAGCAGTTATTCTGATTGTGCGCGAGGCTGGATTACGCCGCATTGGATTACGCCAACCTTCTGTTGTGCCAACTTTCATTCAGTTGTCAGTCGTGTACTAACTGTATTTAGACGCGTGGCATCATATGATTGAGATACGCGTGGTCGTGTACAGGATAGTAGATACGTCTTAAGAGATTAGTGGCATGTGCGCCACATCATCCTGCTTTAGAATGTAAGTTGTCTCAACTTCATCAGGTTGCGCGAACTTCAAACTGCGCTTGATTTAGGCTGCGCCAAGACACGTGGCAGCTTCTGAGCAAAAATCGTTCAGGCTGCGCTTAGGCGCAACTAAGGATTTTGTTTAGATTACGCCTGGGCGCAACTCACGAAGCGTACAGGACAGTTGTCCACCAACTTCCTTTGAGCGGCATAATTCACGGGATTCGAATAGATTTTCCTCGTTCACTGTTGTATCAGTTGTCAGTGTTGTCAGGTAATGATGACCATTAAGTGTCAGACGCCATGTAGGTTTTGGCGCAAAAAGACTGGGCGCGGTCTGATATGTGGCACAACCTGTTCAGCGGCGCAATCTGTTCTCTGAGCTTCATATCAGTGGCGCAACCTGATTTTTGGGGCGTAACTTGATCACTGATCAGTATATTCAGGGCGCAACTTGATTTTTATGCTCTATAGTTTGTCAGCAGCCGGCTCAGAGGTAGTCCCCTCGACCAACCCTTTAGCAGTTGGCTCGTCAGCAGTCTCTTCGATCATCTCTGTAGTGACTGCATCGACAGACTCCTCCACGGCCTCCTTCACTGCTGTCTCAGCTGTTTTATTGACCAGCTCCTCAGCGACCAACACATCAATAGTCTCCTTGACATGCTCTTCTATGGTCTTTTCGGTTGCCACCCTAAGAACCATATCTGCCAACTCTTTAATAGCCTCCTGGGACGCTTTCATAATGACCTCATCGACTAACTGTTCGATGGCCATCTGACTGGCTCCTCAATAGCTTTGTCGGCTAACTCTTCGACAGCCTCCATCGTCAATCTTTCCATGGTCTCTTCGACCAGCCTTTGAGGCGGATCTCTGATATTTGCAGGGGTAATTCATTGGCCGCTTGATCCTCCTCACCTCCCGGTACATCTGGGTTCTCTTCAGCCCCTTCCTCGATATATAAAGGAGGTTCAGTAGAGGGGTCCTGAGCAATGCCTTCAGTATCCTCAGTTGTTCAGCCTGTCATAGGTACAAATTCTGGAATCATGCCTTTGGCCACTGCCAAACCGATCTCGGATATCTCTACGGGCTCGTCCACAGTCGGCTCCACGAAAGTTTTTCGCTGATGCGAAGCCATTAGCTCCGAAAAGTCATGAGTCTCATACTTAAAAGGAGCAGGAGGAGAGACATCTTTCGAGTCAGCCGCCTCAGTAGCTGTGGTCGCCAGGTTCTCCTCTGGGACACTAGCCTCTTCGGTCCTCTCAATCGTAGGCATCTCTAGATTTGAAGGACCCACGACAGAGGTGATTCTTCTTTCCTTCTCAAGGAAGGACCTTCGGCGGACAAAGGGATGGTAACTCTAATCGCTGGCTGCAGTAGCTCCCTCTGGGATACCTCCGGGGCAGGTTCCTCAGGAAGTTCACGGAGTATCTCCGACAATCCAAACTTCTTCGCATGTACAAGAAAAATAGTAATAAACAGAAAGTCTAGGATAAAAACCCGAATAAAAAGGACTGAAGTATACCTGTAAAGAAGATTCAGCAGGAAGAGTTCTCTGTCGCGGTAAAGATCGTCGTGAGGGTCCGCACTGCCTAGGTACAGCCTGCTTAGTTCTCTTGGCAGGAGGAGAACTTGCCTCCAATGGAGCCCAACATTTCGATGAGGTATTCAAAGGCACTGCCTCCTTTCTTCTTTTCCGAGAGAAACTAAAACCATCTGAGGATCTACTACCAGATAACGAAAGCTCTCGGAGATGCGCAAGGGCCGGCTGAGGAACCTCCAACTTCGTCCCCACAATTAGACTCCATTCTTGATCGTAGCACGACGAGAAGTTATTGGCCGTGTAGTGAAACTTCACGGTGGAATAAAAGATACAGGCCTCTTCGTGCATCGTAGGGATCGTAAACTTCGTACCAGTACATCCGACTTTGTAATAATACCATGCCCAGGCACCATCCAGTAGACTTCCTTTATAACCAAGGCAAAATCTTGGGTTATCCATCATTGTCTGACTACAGCCGAACTGTCGCACAAACCGACTCGACAAATAGGGCTCTAGATATACCCGGTTCGGATTCTGCTAACTAAGTGTGAGGGACGAATGGACTGCAGCCAGTAGAAAGCACCGAGAGTCAAATCACTCTCCCCTTCGCCCTGGTCTATTAGTACCTCATCTGCAAGATAACCCCGGTAAGAGGGCGAAAACTTGTTAAAATCGTAGCCATCCAAGCGGCCTAATATCCACCTGCAAATAGGGACGCCCTGATGAAGCCATTTTGCCCGGTGATAGTTGTGTAGTGTAGTGTCACCTTCCTCATAACCGTCAATGGTGTTAGGGACTATGAAACCTGGGCGATGTAACGCCAACCAAGCCATTAAATAATGGTAAGGGAGTTCAACCTAAGGGAATTCACTGTCTCCCCACGATGCTCTATTATTTTCTTCAAGCGCTCTAGTAGGCCTCGCAAGGTATTACACACCAAAGCAGGAAGCAAAGCCAGCGAATGTTTAAAGGCCTGATTCAAAGCTAACAGAATGAGTTTTTGATTGATCCGACCCACGGATCCAAAGCCTCCAGGAACTATGGCTTTCCGCAGCCATATCATCAAAAAAGCAGCCAGCACCGCTTTCGGGCTCAAAGCAGTCAAGTTCTGACAAAAGTAGTTATGAACAGTGGAGGTGGGTTTTCTCTCAACATCTACTGAGGGAGCGGATACCCCCACTTCGACCATTATATCTTCTACCTCATTAGCGGTGTACTCCCTACGCATGGTAAAGTAGACCATATCCGGCTCTGACGTTTATTGATCGAAGATATAGTCCTTCCAAGCCTTAATGTGGGGATGAGTCTTCGTCGAGTCCTGGCGTACACACACTTGATAATGGCAAAGCTATTCTTTGTACACTGCCATTATTTCAGTATACTTGTTCTCCAGTCCCAAAAACTCCTCTTTTCTATGAGCATATTCCTCATACGGTTCTTCGCCCTAGGGAAGCTTCGAGATGGCGTACAGATTATGGAGGGCCAACCCCATCTCTCTGTGCGAAGTTTAGAAGGTCCCAGTATGGTGATTATATATCTCTAGCAAAGCCGAAAACAGGGGCTAATTGACCTCTATACCATGTTCGGTGGCCCTAATGGCACGACGTAAGCCGGTACCTTTCAACTATGTCTTGAACCTACCCAATACCCGCTGGGTTAATTCGTGCCACTCAGTCTTGGGATGGATCTAGACTTCGACTCGGAAGGCTCTTTTCGGATACGTGCATCCCGTCGCTAGAAGCCTATTGATGAAAAGAGAAGCCCCGAACGGATGTACATCCGTAGTAAAATCGCTGAGCAGGTGACCAAGGAGCAACACACGCAAAGTGTACGATGGACCATCATGTACACTCTTAAAAGTATCCTTTCTCTTAGAATGCTTGTCCACCTGGAAATGGTCTGTCATTAAACCGCCTTGCTCAGGGGTCAAAACCTATTTCATGCACTGTTTCTCGACGAAGCAGAAGAAAACTGGGAGCGGAAGATACCGATCGACTGACAGAACATAGAAAGAGAGACCGTCGTTCTCAAAATATCAATCCTCTTTTATCTTCAGGAGGTTGGTCTCTTTAAAAATCAGCTGATCACCAAAGAGGATTCGAGGCTTTGGCATCTCGAGGGCATCAGAGGGGAGAGACAATTTCCTTCGGTCCATCATACGACAGAAGTATGGATGTTGTTGATCCCATATCATAGCCAACCGCTCTTTCGGTTGGCCTTGGGCGATCAACTTCTTAGCAGGATTGACAAGCGCCTCATCGATATTTATGCCGAGTGCGCAGACCGATGAGTCAAAAAGGACCTCGCCAAAAAGAGGCATATCCATGAAAATTGCACATGAACAAAATAAGGGTCAGGAAAACACACGTCTTTTTCGTAAGAAATAAAAAAGTCAGGGCTCTATCTAGTGGCACTGTATGCCAGCAAGCAATCATCCGCGCAGGAACTATGTAAGTTGCACTACCCATAAGCAAGCAAGAATCGGCGCAGGCGCTACGTAAGTTGCACTGCGCAGAAACTATTAGTGACACTGCGCGTCAGCAAAAACCTCAGCACATATTACAATTATAAAATCATAAAAGTAACGACCATGCGCATCAGTTAAGGGAGCTTCAGCACATCTTCGGGAAGCTACTCCGAAGAGTGGCGCCTGTAAAAGCATAGAATTTTAGGCACATCCGAAGACTAAAGTGTATACGCACCACAAACATCATGCACCAAAGACACAGGACAAATGTCAGCACATCATTCAAAGACAGCAGAGATAAAAAGCAAATAAAGAGTAGACTTTTATTTCATAAGATAATTTATTACATGGCTAAAAAATGATTAAAATAAGAAGAAGCCTAAAACTCTACAACTAGGCGCATCAACTGAGCTAGGCGCATCACTCTGACGTCTCAGCATAGGCGCATCATTCCTCCTCATCAGAGCAAATCACTTCCCCGTCAAACGCACGAGTGCTTCGGCTAATGAAGCATTTATTGAGCAGAATGCGGGTTGGCAATCAATCCAAACCTGATAGCTCTTCCAACATAACAAAAGTCGGGGCACACAACCCCGATCTTTGGATGCAATAGGCACCCAATGCCATCTCGTAGAAGAATACTGTCGACATCGAGCTCGAACATAAGCTGTTGTGTCCATAGCTCTTCCAGCGCATCTTAGTCTTCTGAAAGAGTTTGTCGTCAAAATCAAAGATCCTTTGAACGAGAAGATCCAGAATCCACAGCACAACTTCTTGCCAAGAAGAAGGATCGGTCGAGTTTATCTCAAATGAGAAGTTTTGATGAAATGAACGAGCAAACTATCTACACTGCTATCTATAGGCCAGGGCAAATCAAATCCATGCACCAAGTTGCAACTTCTCCGAAGTCAGCACAATGAAGTTACATTAATGGTGATGAATATGCCGTCTCAAAATCAGCTAAGTCAAAGTCATTACCTCGAAAGACACAACAATGCTGACCAAAGAAGATGCACCATGCAGCTTATGCGCTCATCAGCCTCATGCGCTACACGACTTATGCACCACCTAAAGCTTTCTACCCATCAAAGCATTTAATGATAAAATGACCGAAATGACAGCAGCACACGTCTCAAATTCTAAGCAGTCAGCTTTTGTAGAAGACAAAGAGACGCAATCATCACTCGTTTGTCGGTTATGGTTATCTTCAACCATGTGGCCGACTGAACACTCGCATGCGCCTCAGTAGCCATGCACTCAAACTCTGTCTGTGCCTTAAAAGCTATGTGCCCAGACTTGCTCTTGACCCCTAAAAGTCAGATAAATAAGTCTCTCCACATGCCAGATCCTAGGCGCATCCAAACAGATCAACCTGCAACAGATCGAAGATCTTTCAGCAATAAACATGTTCCACGTGTCATTGAATCAGTTATGCCTACGAACGGGTGCCAACCACCTAAGATCTCAGCAATAACCAAATCTTAACAACTGCCACATGCCAGCTCCTCCACAGCTTAATAGTGTAGTTCAAATAGATTTAGCTCCAGCTCCCCAGCGCATCACCCGTGCGCCCAACAAAGTCAGACATATGGCATCCCTACGTACAAAATCGCCATGCGCACATCGCATATACGCGCACAAACGGATCATTCTGTTGCCTATAAATAGAAGGATTATTCCTTCATTCAACAGCTATGGGGATCTTCAACTTTCCAACCACTTTAGCATCTTGAGCACTTGCAAGAGCTTCAATCCTCTTCAAGTCACTGCCCATTTCAGAGCAATCAGACCTTCAGAGAGTCCGAGATCGTCGTTAGATCGTCAACGGAGTAAAGGATCACCTCTTCATCGCCACGGTTCCCAGATTAAAACAAAAATGTACTCCTAGGATCCCAACAAGATCCTGCATTATATATTATTCTGTTTGTGATTATATATAAAGTTTATCCTAAAATTTTTAATGGCAAACAAGCTGGCGACTTTGCTGGGGACCACTTTCTCTTGCAACGAGAAGGTCGTATCGCAGTCTGACGACAACAAGCTCGGCTCCTCCCACAAGAAGCTTATGGGACGCTTTGATCAGCAAGCATACAAGGAGTTTCTTTCTGAAGGCAGCACGAGTCCTTACAAGCGGCTGTCAAAGCTGAAGAAGACTCGCCAAGTCTGGGTACGCAAGGGCGATGCGACGGGCACCACCACCGAAGGAGCTGCGCATACGTGGCCAATCCTTCATACAGATTCTCAATAAGCAAATTATTGCTACTGGTACAACGCATCTACCAAGGAAGCACAGTGCTAACTGTAGCTCCCAACCTTCTTTTTTCCAGTAGAAGAAGATGCACCGACGGAACAAGGGCGCAGCCGCTCTTCCGTGCATGGGCTCTGATGTGTAGAAGAAGACTTCTATCTTTGATAGAATTACTCGTTGTCATGGCGAGGAAAAATTGGATTCGAAGTACTATGCGCCTCCGCGGGATAGTACAAAAAAGTCCAAGGCAGCACAGAACATGCGCCATCAACGTGTTATGCCAACAGCGGACCAATAATGCATGTTGAAAGTCATACGCACAGATGATAGAAAGCTGTAGAAAGTCGACTCGAGTGCTTTGGCAACAGCAACAAGTCAACTCTCGAAGTCCCCTTCCCACTTGGGCGCATCTTTTGCGCATGGAACCAAGCTAGATAGGGCAAACCTTGCGGCTTCGAACACATGCACCTACATGGGCTGCACGCATGAAGTGGGTTTGATTTGCAATACATGTTGCTCTGTCACCAACGATCTGGGCGCATCTCATGCGCTGGAATTGATCATGGGCGCAGCATTCACATGACCACACCGACGCTTAGCTCTGCCATGCACCTGAGATGGGTACGAAAGTGAAACTCTTCTTGCATGATCTATGTAATGTGATTACTAACAGAGTAGATCAGGAGAGATGACCTCTATGCACAATGCACCCCCCGTAGGGCATACTTGTGCAACGGTCACTATCAACTGCTGTTATTGCAAGGCAGTGGTTGCACCATCAAGACAGTCAGTTTTCAAGCGACTGCAATCAGCTACAACCATCCGACAGCGTCTCGGAAAGAAGTACCAATTGACAACGAGACAGAACCCCTGGTCGCCTCGTGCCATGTCATCTTCAACTCCCATGCATCCGGGAGAAAAACAAATACCACCAACTCTTCGGCCTCGGCTGGTCCATCGAAGAGCCGACCAAAAATAACAAGGCGATAGTCCCATCAACCAGAGTATTCCAGAGTACTCGATTGAGGATGAAAGCTACATCAACGGCGCAAGCTGGAGTTGATCAGGCCTTGGTTACCCACAACAACCCCTCATTCGAAGAGGAGGGAAGTTACCTAGAAGCTAATACCGATGTAGCTGGGGGTAGCCAGTTCGAGGGGTCAGAAGAAAAAGCACATATGCTGACCTTTCCACAAGAATGCAAGGCTGAGAGTGAGGCATCCACCGATCCCTCCATTTCGGCCATGTCATGCCTGTGTATATGGCAGGGGGTCGCAACGAAGAAGAAGCAGACACTTCATCTCCGGATCTCGTATGGCTCATGAAAAACTTTAAAGATGGCCTTAAAATCCTGTCCACTATTATGAAATCCTTAACTCAGGTCATATTCGAGATCCGGAGTACCTTGACAGCCGTCGACAAGGCCTCCTATATCTGCTAGTCCCGATCTTGGGGCAAACAGAGAATCGAATGAACCCCCTCAGCGGGTATCTTCAGGGACAGTCCATCACACTCTACCCCGAGTATCAACCCCTTCAGAAGCTGAACATCGTACCTTACCTCAATCACCTTCTCCTAACTCGACGGAAGAATTATTCGAGATGGTGAGGGACTTGCACGACCATTTTGAGGTAAAAAACAAACAGAAGGAATGCCAGAAGCTCGGGATCCGGCAACCCTTTCCTCCCAAATAGAATAATATGGTTTATCCTCCCAAGTACAAACCATAGTCACTGATACCATTTGATGGGAAGGAGTCCCCTATCAATACCTGACCTACTTTCACTCTATGATGGGACACTTACCGATAGAGGATGCCTTACTCACAAGCATATTTATCGGGGCGCTGAAAGGGGTAGCCTACGATTGGTACCGTAGCCTCCTCGATAATTCTATCTCTTCCTTCGAGGATATGAAGTGTCTCTTTCTTTCCCGATTTTAAGACGGTGGAAAGGACATGAACATATCTTCCCTTATGGAGATAACCCAGAAGGACAAAGAGCATCATCGAGCGCTTCCGACAAGCATGTCTGAGGTTACCTTCTGGTATCCCTGAGTCCATAATAATGGACTCCTATCGGAAGAATATGATGCCAGCTATCAAACTCTGGGTCGACTCCACCCACTATACGGACTGGACCACGTTCATTATTGGAGCCGAAGCCGCTGAGATGAAAGCTTGCAATGTCCGTCTTCTAGGTGTTAGCTTTCCTTCCTTTGAAGATAAGGGGAAGCACACCGTCAACAACAATAACAACAACAATAGGCATGAGCCAAAAGGGAAGCATGTACTGACAGCGAATGCTTCAAAAGGTGCGCCGGACCCTGCTCAGAAGCTACCAGTCGCACCAAGGCAGAAGGAGGTCTACTCCTTCAATGACAATGACACCTTACAGCTCTTCGAAATACTGAAGCAAGGTGACAAGATCAAGTTGCCTGATCCAAAGCGCCCCGACGAGGTGGACAGGGTAAGCGACCCGAGGTATTGTCACTACCATCGGTTCGTCGGGCACTTGACCCAAGACTGCTATGAAAAAAGACAGTCTCGACGAACATGGTATCTCTCCAGTTCGTCACCCTGCCACCGACTAAAGCTCAAGATAGCATCGTCCCCATCTCCGGGGCGATAATGGAAGCAATCAACCTTCTACCAACTTCTGACAATGTGAGTAGGCTGATACCACTTACGACATCCCGAGGGGAGATCATGTGGGTTCACCAAGATCAAGCTCCGGAATTGACTCAACCGGGGGTATGTCCTACCTCCAAAACCAAGGGCAGGAAAACCAAGTCTTACTAAATGGTTACTTCCTTCCCTAAGGAAGCCCTTCCTATAAAAATGCGTTCACAGCATAACGTTCAACAAGAGGTGGCTTCGGCCAAAGTGATGCCTTTTGTCACCACTACGGCGGCCCAAGGGGAAGGTTCATCCCAACCTCCAGCAACCGACAAACATAAGCAGAAAGAGGCTCATTTTGATAGGCCTCTACGAAAAGATAATGCTTCGGGGTTGACTAAACCCCACAACTTTGATATATTGTGGCAGCTGGCCAGTACTCCGGTTATCCAAAGATATTTGGAAGGCTCTATATGAGGCACTGAAGAATGCTGAGTCTTTCATCAGTCAGGTCAAGCAGCCGAAGAAGATCCAACAACTTGTCCGTATTGCCATAGTGTAGGGGAAATCATCCCCAACATCACATTCACTCAAAAAGACATGTTGCTCAAGAATAATCGACATAACAGACCACTATATTACACAGGGTATATTGGTGCCTTCAAGGTGGATCGGATCCAGATCGACCCTGGGTCCTCTCTTAGCATTATCCCTCGGACTCTGTTCTAGAAGCTGGGGATACCGATGCATCGCCTGACTGTATCCAATACCACAATCAGCGGCTTCAATGCTAGCTGGAGCGAGCCTCTAGGGAAAATTTGACTAAAATGTTATATCGGTGATCTCCAGACAGAGGTGACCTGTTACATTATTGACGCGGACATAAATTATAACATCCTATTGGGATGTCCATATACATGTGTACATGGTGGTGCTATCTATCCTCCACCAATGCATGAAATATGTATCTACATCGGCATAATCAGGACGGAGTTCGCTGATGTTGATCCCTTCAGAGGAATCGAGGCATTTTTCACTGATGCTGATCTATATAAGCCAATCCACGTACAGGATAAGGCTAACGACGCCGATGATGAAGCAGAGGCCGAAACAGAGGCCGAAGCTGAAGTGAGATGGCGACTGAAGCTCCTCTGAAGGTGTGACTCAAGGGGAAACCTCCCCAAGTGTCGGCTCCTCTCGTAGCCAAGTTACGCGGGAAGGCACCTGCTTTCCTGATTGAAATAGCCGCTGAAGCTTATTTGAAGGTACGACTCAAGGGGAAACCTCCCCAAGTGTCGGCTCCTCTCGTAGTTAAACTGTACGGGAAAGCACCAGCCTCTGAAATACCAACTGAAGCACCTCTGAAAGTGCGACTTAAGGGGAAACCTTCCCAATCGTCGGCTCCCCTCGTAGTCAAACTACAGGGGAAGGCCCCAGCATCTCTCCTAGTGCAGGCTCACGAGCCAATACGGGTCAGACTCCCGAGGAGCTCTCCAGAAACACAGCCTGCCATGGCGTCAACTTCTCTAGTGGCCAAAATTCGACTTAAAGCCACAGAATCTCCCAAAGCTACTCCGGTGCTCACCGATAAGGAGTTAGGTGATTACATATCTGCTAATATTGACGCCCCATCTCTTGACGATGTAATTCCTCGGGATAAGATCCCATATTTATCAATAAAATGTTGTCTTTGAACTACTCTGATCTTCCATATTAGAATGCCATGTATACTTTAGATAATGCCTTATAGTCATTGCAAACACAAATAACGACTATTAATCATGTAAATCGAGTTGTCCTGTACCGAGGGGTCAGTTATATAGTGCCACCCCGGAACTAGAATGAGAAACCTATCATCTTCGACAAAGTCGAGCATCATCAAGATCTTTTGCCAGTCAAAATAGAACCGGATTCAGGTAGATTACAAATATACTGGTACACCAATCAAGCAAAGTATCTCATAAAGAAAATAGGCTACGACTTGAAAAGCGACAAAGGCTCAAACTATGGAAAAGGATGACGTCTTCCCCTATGACTTTCAATTCTAAAAGGGAAGCCTCAAGACTACTACCGCCACACTCGACGGAGAGTAGGCTACATCACACCTCTGACAACCTCAGAGAGTTTAGAAACTGGAGAGGCCGTATACTCTCACTCATCTGAAGCTTCAACTTGGGACTCTGACACTAGCATCGGCTCGATCTGTAGAGAAGTATTGTCAGTCAACATGACATCCGCACATCCTCCGAAAGAAGACGAGTTCTTTAAAGAGGAACCCTGGGCTCAACGTCTAGGAGAGCAATGGGAATCTCGTTTTGAACTATGAAAGCCTCCTACTGAAGATGAAGTCGAGCAAATCGACTTAGGGGATGAATCCTCGCCCAAATACATCTTCATCAACAAAAGCTTAACAGGAAAAGATCGAGAATCCTTGGTCCAACTTGTCAAAGAATATATTAACTTCTTTGCTTAGAGCTATGAAGACATGTCAGGTTTAGACTGACAAGTCACAATGTACAAGTTTAACATCGTATCTAACGCTAAACATGTTAAGCAGCAACAATGACGCTTTCGTCCTAACATCCTGGACGCCATCGACAAAGAAGTGGATGAACTCATAGAAAGTGGGTTTGTTCGTGAGGAGCAACACCCAGACTAGGTGGCCAACATCGTTCTCATCACTATGAAGAATGAAAATATCTGAGTCTGCATCGACTTCAGGGACCTCAACTTCGCTTACGTGAAAGATGAGTTTCTACTTCCGATCATAGACGTAATAATCGACAACACCTGTGGCTTTGAACGGATGTCCTTCATGGACGGATATTCGGGCTACAACCAGATCAAGATGTTTTCGGAAGACGAGAAGCACACATCGTTTAGGCCTCCAAAGTGGGTTTTCTGTTACACGATAATGCCCTTTGGGTTGAAGAATACAGGTACAATGTACCAGCGAGCTATGAGCACCATCTTCCATAAGCATCTTCGCAAGATAGTCGAATGTTATATTGATGACATCACGATCAAAAGTCGTCTATGAGGTGATCACTTGCAAGATTTGAGGGCAATCTTCAATATCATGCGAGCACATCAGCTAAATATGAACCCAGCTAAATCCTTCCTCATGGTTGTTTGCAAAGAACAAAAGTTTTATTACAAACTAAGAAAAAGAGTACAGGAGTATAATTAATTTCTGGGGAAGTACAACTATAGGAATCCGATCAGAAGACGATCACTTTATCCCTTGGACGATGTGATATCAAAGATACGAGCCTCTGGAGGATGCAACAGCACTTTACCAGGAGATTATGATCACTCTTGATGTTTTGTGATTGATTTGAAACCCTACTTATAGAGTTCTTGAAATAACTGTTTAGTAGTTACTCTGGATTGTACGCACTTCAGGTTGCGCGCCTCTTGTTCACTTGCACAAACGGTTGTACTAACTGCTGTGGACGCGTGGCATCATTTAATTGAGATGCGCATGGTCATGAATAGTGTAGTAGACACGTTCAACGAAGTTAGTGGCTTGTGTGCCATGTCACTCTGTCCTGAACACCATTTGATCGCCTTGTGCGTGCTTTATCAGGTTGCGCGTAGACGCAACGTAACAACCTGTAAGAGGGATTTGCACCAACTGCTGTAGACGTGTGGCATCATTTGATTGATATGTGCGTGGTCGTGGACAGTATAGTAGGCACGCTCTATGAAGTTAATGGCTTGTGCGCCACATCATCCTGTTTTAAAATAAGAGTTGATCAAGTGGCGCCAATTTGTCAGGCTGCGCATAGGCGCAACTCAACGACTGGTGCCTTTGACTAGGTCTTCTGTGTTGTACTGATTATTGCTTGCACTATTCAGTCATTTGCACGAACCAGCTGTCAGCATTAATTACATGCTGACAAAATCTTCTCGAGCGTCGCATTGCACGAGATTCGAATAGATTTTCCTTAATTTCCGTGCTTAGTTGTCAGGAAATGATGATGCCGTTACAGCTTCTCAAAGAAGTGCGCCACGTGTCGCTCTGTGCACCCTGACTCCAGAGCAACCTACCGTTGGCGCAACCTGATGCTGCGCAACTTGATTGTTTGGCACAATATAATTTTTTAATGCCATCTGATGATTTAAATACCTTAGTGGATGGCACATCTTAATTTTTAGGCTCTACAAGACCCCCTTCAAAGTTTTCGAAAGTTGAAATGTACTTCAAAGTTTTGAAATACTTTGAATTATGCTAGTTTTATTTGGATTGTGCCAGTCAATGCTCAACGATCATAATAAATTTCTTCTCGAAAACATTCGATCTCCTCTTCGTCTTCCCGAGTTTCATTGATGATGTTCGGTTTCCCATGGAGAATATGAAATGTTGGTTGGTTTATATATAGGGAGAGGTCCTTATACTCATTCCTCACTTTTGTACTTCTATGGCACCTAAGAAGAAGAAGATGGCGATCGACGTTAATGCTGAAGTGAAAGCTCAGGAGACAAGGCCTGACACTGCGCCTATGATCCTGTCCGAGGCTGACCGATCACAGTGAGCAAACAATTTCTTAGAATGCTTTGGATTGACCCCAGCAGTCTTTGATCGTCTGAACGGTGGTCCTTCGTCCTCTTCTGATGAGCACGGTGACGCAGAAGGATTTCTTTGTCTGATACGTTGTTCAGGGATTCGTGATATGCGCGAGTTAGGCGCTTCTCTTTGCCAAGCTGGTGAAGAAGACGAGAAGAAGTAATAGTTTTTGTAGGGGCGCTACTTTTTCTTTTGTCTTTTGTGCAACTTATTTTATAGGGACTTGTTTTCCTTTTTCTTTCGTAAAAAAAGAATAAAAAAATTATTTTTGGTGCCCTTTTGCAAACCTTTTTGTGTGATCTGTTTAGTGGCACGTGCCAATGCACCATTTTTACCAACTCAAATGTTTGTTTTTTTTGAAGAACACGTGGCAGTTTTCGTGTGGTTTGAACACCTCTCGTTTAGGTCCTTCCCGAGATAGGCTCCTAAAATAATGCGCACGTTCACATCTTTTAAGCTCTTTAAATAGCTGATAGGAGAAATTAAAAAGAAATGTCCCTGAACTCTTTCTTTTCATTTCTTCTTTCTATTGATGGCGATGGTTCTTCGCAGAATCCCTTCGGCGGTCAAGAGTTCAATATTCGTGAGCCTTTCTGCGCCATCAAAATTCGATGTTGTTCTTCTACATACCGTACCTTCGGATGTTGGTTTGCCATGCTCTATATCATCGACGATCTTCAGCACAAACATAGTTAATTTTGATGGTAAGTCCCAACAAAGAACCAGTAGTTTTTACACATGAGGGCCATTCATGAATTGTGTTTAACTTGCGCCATATTTTTTCGAGACTATTTTGAAGACAGTCGCTGATTTGTAGAAATGAGGCGCATGTTGTAGACGTGCGCCTGAAATTCTGAGAAGAGGTGCACACTACGATCCAGTGCCTGACTTTGGTCAGAGGCGCATGTTTTATCATAGGCGCCTATAGGCTGACTCTGATGATGTGCTCCTGTTGATCAAAGGTGCGCAGTTTGATAGATTTTGCTAACTTTTCTTTCTTTGTTGATATTTACAGAAGTCTGGTTGGCAAGCTTCTTCAAAACTGGCATTGGCGACTTGGATGTTGTGGGGAGCATTCTTCTGACACTCACATCAGACAGCTCATGTGATTCTGACACTCAGATCAGATAGCTCAGGACTCAGATAGTAGGAAGGGCCTTTATACATGAAAGTTGGACGGTAGAGAGACAGAATTAGGAATCGTATCATGAGGGTGATCTTATTCCTAGTTCTCATGACGGGCCGTTTCTTCTCTACCAGTTGTATTGACAACAGCTCATCTTCGAGCTGCTATACTCTAGGGTTCTCCTCTCGTCTTTTTGAGAGAGAAGACCAGAGTTAATTCTGTTGCCTTGCTCGCTGCTTCAGGTCGAGACAACAAGGAACTGGCTTCAACATGAAGATCCAAAGAAGTAATAGACCTTCATTTATTAGATTTGGAATGAAAATCCGAGATGTAATAGATTTTCATCAAGATGTACCTATGTTTTTAAAGAAGGAATAAAGAATGATTTTCTCTTCTTTATTATTTGATTTTGATGTGATGATATAGAAAATAGAATTCATAGGTAATATGGACGTGAATTCATTTTTCTATAAATGATCTTCAAGTCCGCTGGGACTTTTAAGGACAGAATATCATGTCTAAAAAGATAATATCTGCGATAATACAGATTTATCATAAAGAAAAGACATCTTTCAAAACAACTGGGATGATTTGGATAAGCTCCACTGGGGATTTTTATTATCTTGTGACTTTATTTACGAAAGAGTAAATAAACGATAATAAATAAAATAGAGATAAAAAGACTGATGAATAAGCATGTCTTTTCGAGGAAAGGTTGCTTCGATTCTCGAGACAAATAGTGAATGAAGATCTTTTCACAAACATGCCTTTTCGAGGAAAGGTTGTTTCGATTCATGGGACAGAACGTTTGGCTTTTATCTGCCTTTAAATAGTGTGGAAATTTTCTGAAGGCATCATTCACTCCTTTTCTCTTATTTGCAAATGTCTTCAGAAGATTTACCTGAGGAGACGGAGTTATCCCGAAGCTCGAAGCCGTCCTCGACACTCTTTCTGATGAGCCTCTGCTGCCTGCTCAGCCAGAAGTCGGAGAAAGCTCGGCTATCCCTGGACAGAAGCAGGACATTCTTACCGAACTAGTGGAGCCTGGAAGTATTGACGAGGAAGAAGCTCTGAGGAAGGCTGCCCGTGAACTGCTGGTGCCATCGGACAATAATGTTTTCGATCTTCTTGTGAAATACGTTTTCAATCAAGAGGGCTCCGGTCCTTGTTAATTTTATGTATTTTCTTCTGTCTAAATTTATGCAAATAAAAAGGAATTTTATTTACATTCTGAGTCTCTGTGTTGATATTTCTTCTTTATGTTCAAATATAATATTTCTTGAGAAATTTGCCATTAATGAGCATCATGGTGACTCGACCATCCATTTCAGTCAATTGATAAGCTCCATTGGAGAAAATTTTGCTTACAACATAAGGTCCTTCCCACTTCGCTTCGAATTTGCCTTTGTTTATGTACGTCATAGTCATAGGACGTCTGACAGTTAGAACTAGTTCTCTTTTTTGAAATGTTCAGACTTTGACTTTACGGTTGAAGGCTTTTGATAGACGAGCTTGGTATAACTCAATATGTTGTCGAGCTAGGAGTCGTTTCTCGTCAAGTGCTTCAAGCTCCTGAAGTCTCAGGCGATCTTTGTTTTCGGTTATGAGTTCATAGACAATGGCAATCCTTAGGGAAGGGATCTGGATTTCCAATGGTAAGACGGCCTCATATCCGTATACCCAAAAAAAAGGTGTGTAGCCTGTAGGAGTACGTATAGTAGTACGGTAAGCCCACAGACATTCTCCAAGCTTCTCACTCCAGTTTTGTTTGTTGATAGAAACAAACTTCTTGAGGAGCTTGATTATGGTTTTGTTAAATGCTTCTGCCAACCCTTTAGTTGCAGGATTGTAAGCTGTAGAATCAATATTATTGATCCTGTTGTCATCGCAGAATCGGGTGAACTTCTGACTGATGAATTGTGGCCCATTATCGTGAATGATTCGCCGAGGAACACCGAATCTATAAATCACATGATGCTTGATAAAGTTGATGACGCTGCTTGTCTTGACCTCAGTTAGAGGTATAGCTTCAGCCCATTTTGAGAAGTAATCAGTTATAGCTAATATGAACCGATGTCCTCTGGACGAGGGAGGGTTGATAGGACCGATGACATCCATTTCCCAAGCTTCAAAGGGCCAAGATGCTGCCATTGGGTGAAAAAATTCTGACGACTGATGAATGAAGTCAGCGTGGATTTGACATGCTCGGCACTTTCTTGCATACTCGATTGCATCAGATACCATTGGTGGCCAATAATAGCACATACGGCGAATACGATCATGTAATTTAGGACCAGATTGATGTGCGCCACAAACACCGTCATGAGCTTCACGAAGTATTTGTTTTGCTTCTTCCCCCGCAAGACAACGTAGGAGTAAACCGTCAAACGTTCATCGGTAGAGTATCTTTCTAGTATGATTATAGTAAAATCTGAGTGACTATCGTCGAATTGTTGTAGCCTCCTTGGGATCTTCGGGTAGGATATCATGGACTACAAAATCTATGAAAGGAGTCCTCCAATCTTCATTAATGGCACAAATTTCAACTAAATTGTTGAATTCTATGTTTGGGTTGTTAACTTCTATGTTTAAGTTATTCTGGACACAAAACAACTCTCTATTAGTGATGACGATCATTTATTGTCTTATGACGGGAATTGCTAATACTGCTGCAAGATTAGCGAGTGCATCAGCTTCTGTGTTACATGCTCAACATACATGCTTGATGAAGAATCCTTTGAATGAAGTTGCCATCCTAATTGCCGCATCATGATATGGAACCAAATCTTGATGTCGAACTTCATATGTGCCTCGAACTTGATTGACAATTAATTTGGAGTCTCCGTAAACTTCAATATATTCAATATCTAATTGTTGAGCCAATTGGAGACCAATCAGCATAGCATTGTATTCAGTCACATTGTTGGAACATGAGTCAGCTAAAGAATAAGCTCTTTGGATAGCTAACCCTTCTAGTGAGACGAGAACGACTCCAACTCCAGCAATAATAGCACCTTTTGGTCCAATCCTGGATGCACCATCAAAGAATAAATGCCAAATAAGAATTTCTTTTGAACTCATGTAGGACTCCAAAGTTTTATCTGGAATCTCATCGTAGAATTTAGAGGTTTTGGGAACTGGATGAGCTGCTAGAAAGTCAGCAAGGGCTTGACCTTTAACAGACTTTTGAGGAACATAAACCATATCATATTGTGCTAACAATATGGCCTATGTTGCAAGCCTAGAATTGAGTATACTGGGCTTCTTCATCAGGACCCTGAGAGGGTTAACTCTATAAATAACATGAATAGTTTGGCCAGTGATATAATATCTCGTCTTGTGAACAGCGAACATCAAAACTAGACATTCTTTTTCTACTGGAGTATATCGATACTCAGCTCCAATCATCATGCAGCTAAGGTAGTAGATAACATGCTCATGACCTTCTTTCTTCTTCTGAGCTAATAAAGCACCTAAGGAGTGGTCCATTGCTTAAACATACATCAGGAATGGTATTCCTGACACTGGAGGCACTAGAACTGGAAGGTTCATCAAGTACCGCTTTATGTCTTCAAATGCTTGTTGACATTCTTCAGTCCAAACAAAAGACATGCCTTTCTTCATGAGTTGAGTGAACGGTCTACAGCGTCCAGAGAGATTTGAGATGAATCTTCTGATGTACGCAAGCCGTCCATGGAATCCTCGTAACTCTTTTAGGTTGCGTGGAGGATGCATCTCTTGAATGGCTTTGATTTTCTCAGGGTCAACATGTATACCTTTAGAGGTAATAACGAATCCAAGAAATTTACTACTAGAGACTCCCAGGAATGACTTGGTGGGATTCATCTTGAGTTGATGCTGGCGCATTAGATCGAAAATAGTTCTCAAATCTTGAATATGGTCTTCTTTCAAACGACTTCTGACAGCAATATCGTCAACATAATATTCAACAATCTTTCGTAAATAATCACGAAAGATGGTACTCATGGCCCACTGATAAGTTGCACCAGTGTTCTCAAGACCGAATGATATGACAGTGTAGCAATAGACTCCAAGAGGAGTGCAGAAAGATATATGTTTCTTATCTTATGGATGCATCTTGATTAGATTATATCCTAAAAATCCATCCATAAAGGACATACATTTAAATCCGTAAGTATTGTCAATCATGACATCAGTGATCGTGAGAGGGAATTTGTCTTTGGGACAAGCTTAATTATGGTCTCTGAAGTCGATGCAAACCCGGACTTTCCATGTCTTCTTCAAAACTGGAACAACATTCGCTACCTAGTCCAGATGTTGTTCTTCTCTGATAAAAATGCAGGCGATGAGTTTTTTGACTTCAGCTTCTATGGCATCCATTATGTATGGTCGAAACCGATGTTGTTGCTGTTTGACTGGCCTCGCATTTGGCAGAATATTGAGCTTGTGGGTAGCGATCTGAGTATCCAACCCCGGCATATCTTCATAGCTCCAAGCGAATACATCAATGTATTCCCTAATGAGTTGGATTAGTTCTTGTTTATCCACTTTAGGGAGGTTTTTGCTGACAAATATCGGTTTTGGGGCAATTTTGTCTCCAATATTGACTTGAACCAACTGATCTTCAATAGGTAGCTCATGTTGCTCAAAGCGAAGCTCCTATTGAGTATCCATCCTTTGTGCCCAAGGATCAGATTCAGAAGCTTCGACAAAGTCTTCGTCATCTTCCGAGAACTCGACAGTCACCATATTAGAAGATATAGTCACGTGATGGACGTGCCCTACACTGGTGTCTGAATCCCATGAGATAGAATCAGAAGAGTTAGATCGTTCTTCTTCCTCGGATTTGGAGGCTTCTGGAGTCGGAGTTGGTGAAGTATAACCTAATCTCCACTTTGTTTTGCTGCAGTATTGTTATAATTTTCCTTTCGAAGCAGGAATAAGAATAGGAGTTCGCCTTCATTTATCGCCATTGAGACCAGCTTTAAAATTATAGTCCATCTTTTGAATGATATCTTTTGATTGTTGACTATAACGACGTAGTTGAAGTCTTCCGTTATCGTGATTTTCTTTTTCACTATCGGACGTGATCTTCTGTTCCGTTCCTTTACTAAAAAGTATAGAAAGTTCATCTTTCTTCCTGGAAGGACTAAGAATAAGGAGTCCTATATTGGCTCGAGTAATACTTCATTTCGGGAAGCTTCAACTGCTCCTTTGCAAAGTGGTTCGAAGTTATCTAACATTTTTAAATAATATCGAGTATAATAAAAGACATCAGTATACTGTAAAGGAGATGCTACTTTATTGATTTGTACATCATCATTTATAATATGATTCTTAGCCTTCACAGAAGGCTTAGTAAGGTTGATAACCAGAGAAGGAGAAGGAGAAGGTTGTTACGACGAAGGTCGATAACGAGAGGCTCAGAAGAGGTGAGCTCCCTTTGTTCCTTTTCTACAGCAGGAGGTTGTTTGTTATGAGAGGAAAGATGTATGGTCAATATCTAAGAAGAAGAAGGACAAATAGTACGTCCTTTGACGGAGATCATGAGCATATCTTTTGAAGTATATTTCTGATCCTCCTCACTATCTATTGCCAATACAACTTTCATGAACTCCTCTTTGTACATCCGAGATTCCATAAAATATGCTTCAATGCCCCTGAAAGGATTTAAATCAGCTATTTCCTTTTGGACTTCTCTATTGGAATCTATATATTTGAAGTATTGATGTAAAGTGGATGGTACAATGTTATGCTCATGCAGAAAGGGTCTTTCCAGCAAAGCATTGTAAGATTATGTACAGGAATTTAATCCCAGGATTGTCGTGATGGTTGTTGAAAGATTATGTACAGGAATCTTTAATGCATATAGTAGATTCTTTGGAATGATGCTGAGCGCAGACCCAGGATCGATCAGGATACGATCAACCTTCATGGTATCAACATATCTCGTAAAGTAGAGGGGTCGATCATGACGATTATCTTCTAACAGCATATCGTCTTGTGTAAAGGTGATGTTTGGCATTAGCTCCATCACACTATGACAATGAAGGCATGTTATAGGCTCATCCTCGGGTTTCTTGAGAAGTGCTAGACAAGTATCAACTTGCGTTAAAGCGTCACTCAACGTTTCTGGAGTCTTCCTCGAAAGACGGAGTAACTCAAATATTGACAATCTTGTCGGAGTATTAGCTAGTTGAGCCAGTATATCAATGTTATACGGCTTCTCAAGTCCCAAGGTTGAAGTCTTCTTCAATACTTAATCGAAAAGGATGGGCTTTTTTCCTTTGTCGATTGTCATCGGTTTGCGAAGAGTTGGCTCTATCTGGGGTGACGAAGTTGATGGGTTATTGACAACAGGAGAAGATATTGCTTGAGGAGCCTCGAGAGCTGGAGCAGGGTCTTTT
>JANAVB010033017.1:16285045-16365045 GCA_029216955.1 Iris pallida | reverse complement strand
GGATTGTATAACCATATTACTCTGTGACTCTTTCTCTCTGTTGAGCTGGATTTTGTACTTATGATTATATCTATCGAGTTTTTCGTGCCATGATTCTTCCTTCTAGATTGTGATTAAGTTTATCAGTATTTTATATTATATTCCTCCATGCAGAGATGACAGATTATTATATACTATTTGTTAGCTAGCAGACCAACAGCATTCTACACCGTTTTTATGGTGTAGGCTGGGCGCTGTCACGCACTTGTGCCCCTACCTAGGGTGCGGGTTGTGACATCCAGTAACCCAAACCAACCCGAGATTGGTTGTGAAAAAGACATAGAGAAAGAGGTACAAGAGATCCCTTTCCAGGATTCAAATCAGAGGCCTCTTGTAGATCATATCCCATCTTCGTCATGAGTTCATGAGATTGTGGACTGTACAGATAGAAAGCTGGATGGTATTTGGCTTCTGATTTTGACAATGTTGTCTTATTAGTGGAAGAAGAAGAAGAAGGATTATTTGCTGCCGGGATGAAGGTAGCAGCTAGAGGTGGAAGACAATGCTCACCAAATAAAATCATGTGACATGATTTATTTTTAGTAGCCTTCTTGGACTTGGTGGAAGAAGATGGTGTTTCAAAGTCCGCCACTAAATCTGGATGGATCCTTATGATCTCCCCTTTATCAGTAGACAAAGGAACAAGACCATCTGTCCGTGTAGGTGAAAGATTGACAATTTCCAGAGTAGTTCTCGGAATGGGGTTGACGCCGTCTTACACAAGTTTAGCTGAAAAATCTCCAAACTGTAAAGAGACGACATTAGTCGTTACAGTTTTTTCGTCTTGCTGAAGAGTTATTGCACCAGAATTGACATCTCTTGAATTTTACCCTTGATCACATAGCACGCTCGAGTTGGTTGTCCAATAAACCTATGGTAAACACAAATTTAGGATGGTCAGTCTTACCAACTTCATCTGGCCATTTAGGTACTGGCAGTTAGAGTTTATTGCTCTTTATGAGGCAATCAAAGATACTCATGATATCATCTTCATCGAAAGAGTATTCTTCTTTTGGACGAGGTGCCCGTTGTGGTAGTACTGTAGGAGTAGATGTTGGCTGATTTACATTGATGGCTAGAGCTTCTTTGCCTTTAAGGTTAATGGCCAAAGTCTTCTTGCTCTTACGATTATTCTGTCGGCCATTATTATTTGGTGTAGCACGTTCATCTTTGTCAAGATTAGGCATTTGAATGCCTAATTGTTTGAATTTGTCAGCGCTTTCTTCTGCGACTTTGGCATTCAGGATAAAAGAAGGCTAATCCTAGAACTGTGTTGATCCTGTCCACATGCTAATTATAGGCAACAAGTTTAATTTATAAGTGTCTATAGTTAAAGCATCTGGAGTACCGAGAGGCATTTTTAATGCTTCACGACGGAACCGTTCAATGAAACATTCAGTCATTTTATTATGTCGTTATTTGATTTTGATGAGAGCAGACATAGTCATGTCGTTGGTTCCCTCATAAAATCATTCCAAGAAAATTTGTTTGAAGCTAGTGAAACATGTTATACACCCATCTGGTAAACTACGATACCAGTCATATGCTGGACCAGCTAAATAGCCAACAAATACTCTAGTATGAAGAGCATCATTTGGTTGAAGTTGATCAGTCATTACTTCAAAGTGGTTGAGGTATTGACTTGGAACGTGCTGCCAACAAATAGCATAATAGTAGGGGTTTATATATAGGAGAAAATTGGACCTCTTTCCATTCTATGGGATAGGGTTGTTTGATCCCAAGCTTCTGCAGGCCATCCTTCTGTTTGAAAGCTTCAAATTGAGTACGTAAAAGTTTTATGGCCTTATTGGTATCTCTTGTTGATTACGGAGTAGTGGATTGATTCAATGTGCATGCACCGGATTGACTTGGAATAGCTTGCGCAGGAATGGAAGCAGTGCGAGGAGATTGTACCCCAGATCAATATTGGTAGGAATTGATGTTGCCACAGGTTCTTGGGTCGAAATCAGATTCGTGACTGGTGGAACTGTATGTTGTGCCATAATTACAACATGCATGCCTGCCATCATCTCAGCCATGTTCTTCAAACTAGTCTCCAAAGCAGCAATTCTCTATTCTTGACTCGAAGAAGTGGAGATATCTTGATCTTCTGTGATGGCATAAGCAGTCACTTCTCTAGCCTTTGAAGACGAGCTAGTGGAAAGAATGGTCCTTTCAGAACTTTTACTGCCATCATCAAAGTCACATAAAGAACTATCCACATAATAAGTGATAGGGATATCTTTTTGACTGAAGGAATCTTGGTTTGAATCAAGAAGATTCCTTTGACTGATTGTGTCTCGGCTTCTTGATCTAGTACATTGGTATACTCCTTCATCGGATTCATGAATCCGATCTAAGTATTATTGACTGGGATTGCGGGCTGCATTATGTCTTGGACGTTTTCTACCCCAGTGCTTCGAGATGCCATATTAACAGAAGCATAGAGTAGTTCATCCTCATCCACTAGGATTGGTTCAGGAGTCTGAACATAATTCAAACGGTCAAAGACGGACCGCTTGGCTGACTGACAGCAGCATTTGATGATAACTTCATGATGGTGGTTACAATGATGCTGTTGGTCTACCGCTGGATGGGATGAATTTGCAACCTTCTGCTTATGCATTAAGAGTTCACGGAGGTCACTAACAGGACGAGAAGGAGTTGTAGGAATGTAATCCTTGACGATCTTTGGGACATGATTTTTGTTTCTGAGGTGTCCCGTACCTTGAGTGTATAAGGACGTGCTAAGCTGGTTAGCATAAGTTATAGGATCTTTCACCTCAGCATTCTTCCTCTGGTGCAAGTTAGCAACTGGTGCAGATTGTGCTTGATACATCTTGTGATTTTTCGAGGTTAAGCCTAATTGGCACCTGTTGATATAGGTGCGCAAGTCTGACAGAGGAGCTGCTTGTGCATCTACTTGAGATACTAGTAGTTTGCCTCGTCGGGATCTTAAAATACGTAAAGTTGGTAGATCCTTCCCTGATCTCTTTGGAGTGGGCATAATGCCCTTTTGCATGGAAGGTTTGTTCTGAATATAACTCATCTTCCTGACAGAGATTTGGTTGTCTATATTAAGGAGAGCAGAATTTTGATTTGAATTGGCAGTAATTTCTAGCCAGTCAATGACTCAAGCAGAATGAGGAAAGGCTAAAGATCGTTTTCCTTGATTTAGTGGCTTCTTACTAAATTTTTGGTTTGGTGACAAAGTGGGAGTCACTAGACAGTGCTTCTCTTTACATTGCGCTAGTGCAGAACTACGTGCAGGTTGTGCCAGAGCATGAACCTGCACAAGTTACACCGGAGCAGAAACATGCACAAGTTGCGCTGAAACAGGAACATGCACAAGTTGTGCCAGAGAAGAGAAGGCCAAGGTGCACTTTCCCTTGTTTTGGACAGCAGTGTGTCGAGATAAAGTCTCCTTCGATTTTAGAGTTGGAGAAGTAGAGGGATTAGCCAAATGGTTGTTTCCCTTAGGTTGTGCCAAAGCAGTGATGGACGCAGGTTGCATTTGGATTTTATTTAAAGGAATATATAAATTTAAAGGAATATATAAATTATTTTTGGATCTTATTTAATTCTAATTTATTTTTATCTTATTTATATTATATAAAAGGACTATAGCCATGGTTGAGTTTGAATATACAAGACGACTAGAAAGTATGGCATGCCTAGCGTAGTCGGGTGCTTTAACTAGTATGCTAGCCATGTTAGAAATGTCATGGTCATATTGTAATCTCTTGCATGTTAACCATTCAAATTATGGCACAAGTTATATTTTTATTTAATTTATTAGTTAAGAAAGCCTTTATGACTTTTTAGGAGACCCGGTTGCACAAAACCTTCCCAAACCTCTTCCAAGCCAAACCCAACCCTATATAGGCATGTTGGGCATTAATAAATATTAATAATTACATTTATTTGTATTTAATTCAGATTTTGTAGTGTAATCACATAGATAGAATTAAATAGTTCTATATTAGGAAACCCATTTTTAAATCATCAATTCAATCAACTTGCCAACTCACCAAACAACCAAATCATGCCAAGTGGACCCCCACCATGCTAATTTTGGCCAAGCAACCCCCTTATGACCGAATGCATCAATTTAAATAGGATTTAAATCCTAGATTGCTTAAAATTCATTTAAGGATATGTTTAAATATACCAACTTATCCCAAACCTTAACCAAATCCTAATCTTTCTCTCCCTCACCTTTGGCCGACCAAAACCCCTCTCCCTCTCCATAATTTTGGCAGCAACAAACTCCTCATAGCATCTATACATTATCTCCTCCATTTCACATCTCTCCATCCTTTACAAAAACTCATCTCCTCTACCATACATCCCCGAAACCCCTCAAAACAAACCCTAAAAACTCCATCTCCCCCATCCAATCCTCTATAGCCATTATCAACTCTCCCATACTCACCAAGAGATGATTAGCAAGCGAGGATAGCGGAAAATATTGGAGCTTTGGTGAAGAGAAGTCATCATCACCCTTTCTAGCAAGGATCTTTGGTAATAACCCAAATCTTTTCTTCTAAAAACCTTTGCTAAAATTCTGTAAAAAATATGTTATTAATTCTGTAGAAATCATATTTTGATGGATTTTTTTAGGTATAATCATCCATAAAGGTTTCATGAAATATATGCGTAATATTCATGTGCCGGTAGGATCAAAATTAATTCCATTGTAAAGGAACTATGAGTTATTGGTGCCTATTTTCAAAACTCAATTTTATGTGTGTTCATATACATAAATTAGGATTTTTAAGTATTTTTCCACAATTTTAGCAACTCAAATCTGGTCAAAATAATTGTATGTCAAAACTAGCTAATTTCGGGTAACCGGCTGACCTAGAATGTTCCAAACTTGTAATATAACTCAACCCTTGTACCTATGATATTATTCTATAAAATGAATTATTTTATTTCTGTTTAAAATATATTTTTGTTATTTTAGCAATTTTGAGTCATTAACTATGTTCCGGGTGTGTTTCGGGTAGACTAGCTGACTTATTAATCAACAAGTCATAAATGTCTTTAGAAATATTAATTATGGAATTTCAGAGATAAATATATAGAAAATTATTTTAACTATTATTTTTATGATTTTATATGATTTTTAATTATGTTATTGAAGTAGGGCATAACAGACTAATTAAAAGTTAGAAACCTAAAACTGTGTTTCGATATCTCGTAGAACCTGTGTGTGATTGTATGGATCTAAATGGTTCCACGAGAGATTGAATACAATTTTAACACATTACTTTGACTAATTAAGTCGTATCGTAAGTTTCATAAGTAGTGACTTAATTTAGTTAATTAATTATCTAGGACCGTCGGATTTCGGAGGCGTGGACGCGGGAGCGACATTTCATATTTACAGCACAAAATCAGGCAAGATACCTTGCCATAATTACTGATTACATTTAGTTGCATTTTATTATTCTGTTATTATTTTCTGCACTTTTATTTTTAGTTATTTATTTTTCTTCTTGCTTGTGGACCTAGAGTTAAGAGACTTCCGTCAATAGAATGCATGTCATTGACTTTGTCACGATTGTATCATGAGTTGTGTGTGAGTTGTGAGTATCATGTAGTGGTCACTTGCGTGTTGGCTGATCACCCGTGCGCATGCGTAGGAATAACTGTCAATAGATGTATGTTAGAAGACTTGACAGTTATTAAATATAAACCGTGTTGTGGAAACAACACGTGTTGGTGTGTCGTGGTTACGATGCATATATAGTATCATTTGGGGGAGGGGACAGCTACTAGCGTAGGGGCTACATTTATTTTTTACGTACATTATGGGTGATAGTGACTCGAATGAGCACTACGTGCTGTCCAGCCGATAGTGTCTCGGATGAGCGCTACTTGACGGCCACTCTTTATTACTTGCTTGCGTGAATCCGTTACAGCCCCTGCGTAGGACGTTGTCCTCAAAGTGCATATCACATAGATGGTTAGGTACCCTGTTGTGTTGTAGTTTATAGTTTTTTTTTTACTTACGCAATTACATGGCATGTTCTTCCTGTATCTTGTTACATCCCTCTGAGGACCTGGTTATCTCTCCAGGTGTATGCTTTTATGATTTACTGCAGGTGTTCTAGCTAAGGCCGTGATCTTCTCCCTTCCTTCGAAGAGAATTGTGCTTAGTTCGTTTAATATTTTATCGATTCACTTCTTATACATTTTATTTTGAGATAGTTGGTAGTAGACTTTGTCTCCGCCCAACGTTTGTACAAATGACTTTAATAAGTTAATTTTATGATATATTGGTTTGTGGATGAGATTAGCTTCATGGTTACTACATTTTACAGCTTATATGTACATACGAGATATCCATATATTGGAGTATACTTCGTATGTAGACAGCTAGCATGATACATTTCTAGTCCTACGTATTTTGGGATTGGACGTTACATATTTTTTTGGTGGCCCATGCAGGTCGAGTTTGTCATATCGGTTACGCTACTGTACCGATATGAACCTGCATATAGGATTAGGATATAGGAATCTCATCCACAAGCTTGACTTCCTCCCTCAATTCCAAATCTCGAACTCTCGTCCGATTATCTTGACTTTCTTCTGCTTGATTCCTTTCACTGCAAATCTTATCTTCTTTCGTGCTGAATAGGGAGGTTAGAAGATAACTCATATGAGTATACGTGTTATATTCCTCAATTACTCCATTAGTTGACTTCATAAGTTGAGTAGTATGACTACAACCTACCACCCGTATCCTTTTAACCTAGTATTAAAGTGTAACAGAGTGATAATGAATATATGCTAGTGTAGGAGAGATGTTTACCTAGAATATAGAGATTTCGTAGCCCATACCCATTGGTCAACTAAGGCCTGATACAAGAACCAGTAGGCAGACTGTATACGCAAGCACACCGGATAAGACTTAATCCTTGTGAAACTCGAACTATTTATTACTGCTTTCAACGTATTCTCCCGTACTTATACTTTAAACTACCATGAATAACGATGCTATTTATAGCCTAGTTTTGCAAGCTTATTCTTCGTCGAGCTTGTTCAGGACATATGTATACTGGGGACGCCCACAAGCATATTGTCTAATTAGAATCAATGTATTATGGTCTGATCAACCATAGTGCACTTGGTTTGCTCTTCATATGATTATCCCACGTGGATTGAGATATAGAGGTATCTAGGATCTCATCCGCGACTGCATTGACAATTCCTCTTGAATTACACATTCGTCTTTGAATTACGTAATTGTATTCAATGACATCTTTCTTGAACTCTTTATTGCTTTTGTCTTTCACTGATTGGAAAGACGAACGCTCGTATTTGATAGATAAATACAGAGTATCCCCATGGCCATGGTAGTTATATGCACAAGTATAGCAACCATCGGCCAAGCCATATAACTACAACCTTGCCTAAAGTTGCTCATCCTTCCCTCGATCCTAATAGTAATATCGTGACCTTCTAGTCATTTGAGCTTGAAAGATGAGTAAGATCTTACCCTTGGGTAAACAACAAACCTATGAGACTATCTAATCTCTAGGAATCATTTATTGTGAGTCTCCAAATATTCATCTTGATTCTTGGCTTAACTAGCAACCCGTATGCCTTTACTCAAACCTTACTTGACTAGGCCCCCACAGTTTAGACAGAGAAGAATAGACCAAAACAAGGACAAGCATTGCAAGGACCGTGGTAGACACCCATTCCAAGATTAGAGATTCAGTAGATGTTACTCTAGGTACAAAATTCTATCAAGGAAGTGACATAATATTAGAATAACACATTCACCAGCTTAGCCAAAATCTGTAGCATGATGCCCCGTCATTATGTTGTATTAGTAATCAACAAGTGATGCATGAGCACTACATTTAATACCTCTAGAACGCTTGTGACTATAGTCTGGGAGGTTTGGCACAAATAGAAATTCATGACTTAGTAGTTAGGGATCTTTCCCATGACGTGCTTTAGAGTTCGTTATTCCACCGATAGACTCTCGTATACTATGGACAAGCGGGTCATTCCATCTTATCGACTCAGGTACCACTGTACGCGATTATTTCTATTTATTAGGACTCGGGGTACAATCCTCGAAACTGATTCACAACTACCCTATCATGTTATCAATTACATCGTGACTTATTATTACCAAATGTCAAGGTACGATATCGCGACTCAAACATTCCTAACCTCATTATTCCTAAAACCATATCCTAGTCTCTAGAGTGAATAGATTGTAAGCCATTCTTACTTTTAGGAATTTGGGGATCACCAATTGATTGAGGTAAATTGGTTCTCACTAGGATGATAAATTAGTGACTCTTGAACTCCCACTTTCTTTTCGATCTTTTGGTGTCCCTTACCGTGACTTTGATATTCGAAGTGTAATACTAGTTGTTACCTTCCAACAAAATTTATATACAAAACTTAAACGAGTCTACCTTCAAGTAGACATATCATGTCCTACACAAACACATCTCCTTGGACTCTATTATTACGATACGACTTTCAGGTCAAAAGGGACTAGCGATAACCCTTACCATAACACCGTTGTACTTTCGGACTGCAGTTAGAGATCCAACCTTGACTCAAATCTTTTGGCCCAATATATGGTTGTGATCTACTCGAAGCCCTCTACGCACATTCCACTAGTGTGCCACTCAATAGAGGCCTTGTGTGCTACTTAAACACAAAAGTCACGGAAGGCGTATCTCACGACTTATAAAACCTATTCTACCAACCCGACGAGAAATTTGCCCAACCACTTGAAGTTGAACCTATTCTACATTACCCTAACCTAATAGGGATGGTTTAAAATTCCACAAAATTTTGTCCAGCGACTATAGATTAAAATCTAAAGTTCATGCAATCAAAGATTGAAGTCCAACTAGGGAACCTATTGAGACTCAGTTAAACCCATCATAGCCCATCGCCATATTGGGACTATAAAACCAAACATGATGAAATAGGCCCTCGCCCCTATTATGTAGGTCCCACCACTTGGCTCACTAATTCTTCTTCTATAGATTTCGTAACTGCATCTCTTCGTAGCCTATGTTATGCATCTCTCGGTACCAGCTTGCTTCCGGATATACTTGACCAAGACCTCTCATACTGTCTTGACCAAACATAATTAATATATAGGCCATATTAAATAGATAATACCTAGACTTCCTATAGAGTCTGTGACTATGATTGGAAATACCTCATACTTCTTATACTTGCTTAAAATTTGACCTTCTTAGAATCCCTATTAATGTGCTTTCCTCGATTAACCAACTTCTATAAGTTGGGTAGAACATTGAACTTATTATACTCTACCTCTCAGAATGGGATTACAATCGTGACCGTTCTTCCGTCTGTATAAAATTTATGAAACGATCTTTTATTTTGCATTTTATATCCTTTGCTCGTGCGTTTAGATAACTACGGTAACAGATTGCAACCTAAATTCTTCAAGTCAATCATAGAATCATTTTGTTTAAATCAATAGCAAATTTTTTTGAGGAAAATAGATCGCAAGCCTCTCTAAGGAACATAAGATTTTGGAATTTACAAGTGGTTGGAAATAATTGGTTCCAATTAGACTAATAATTCAATAGTTCATAACGTCGACCCATATTCGTATCATGTGATTCCCTCGACCGTGATTTTGATAATTGAAGCACAACGCTAGCCTTTTTCTTTCGACAAAGTTCACACTCATGAACTAGACTAGTCATGCTACTCACATGACATACATGTCCCACGCAAACGAACTTTCTAGTGCTCTATTTAAAAATTACACCACGTGTATGACACATTATTTCCTCAAAACAAACCATAGAGACCCAAATTCGACCTATTCGATTTCACCCATGCAAATATCGACCCATTCCCTCAACTAAACTGAATACTCAAGATCTATGCAAGACGCACACCTATGACGTATGCCTTCCAACAAGAAAGCGCATGCCTCCTACACAAAACCAAACATCAGCCTACACATATTAGTCGTTTTGACTTAGAGTTTTCAAAACACTTGCCTAATCATATTCTATAGCCTAGGTTCTTTAATTATCATCGATTCTCATCACTTGACCATAAATTCTTCTTCCCTAAGTTTTCAAGCTCATTTCTTAGTTTCCCATGTTAGGCGTAGAACAAATCCTTCTGAACCGACACACCTTAGTATATTCCAACAAGAGGTCACTACCAGCTTATCAGAAGTATGACCCCTATAGTGACAATGTTTGATTGTAGTAACTTTCTTATAGTTGTTATTGACCAAGAACGTTATGGTGTTATCGAGGCTCACTTAGAATCCAAGACTGCGGTCAGAAGTGTCCATTATTCTCGTGCCCCTTCCTAGAAATTATCCTCCTCAAGGTCTTGTAATGACGACGATCTTTACGGGTGGACAACTTCTATAAGTTGGGTAGAGTCTGGAAGGAAGCATACCCCATCTTATAGAATATGAGGTCAATTGGGATTCCTATGACAACCACCCCTCCATCCTTTCAAAAATTGAGCTAAGATTTGACGTACCTACTCTCCCTCTGTACAAATTCTACAATTCTTGATATTATGATTATTTTTAATTTCGAGGACAAAATTGTCATAAGTTGGGTAGGATGTAAAACCCCTTATAATTTAAAGGAATATATAAATTATTTTTGGATTTTATTTAATTCTAATTTATTTTTATCTTATTTATATTATATAAAAGGACTATAGCCATGGTTGAGTTTGAATATGCAAGATGACTAGAAAGTATGGCATGTCTAGCGTAGTCGGGTGCTTTAACTAGTATGATAGCCATGTTAGGAATGTCATGGTCATATTGTAATCTCTTGCATGTTAACCATTCAAATTATGGCACAAGTTATATTTTTATTTAATTAATTAGTTAAGAAAGCCTTTATGACTTTTTAGGAGACCCGGTTGCACAAAACCTTCCCAAACCTCTTCCAAGCCAAACCCAACCCTATGTAGACATGTTAGGAATTAATAAATATTAATAATTACATTTATTTGTATTTAATTTAGATTTTGTAGTGTAATTACATAGATAGAATTAAATAGTTCTATATTAGGAAATCCCTTTTTAAATCCTCAATCCAATCAACTTGCCAACTCACCAAACAACCAAATCATGCCAAGTGGACCCCCACCATGCTAATTTCGGCCAAGCAACCCCCTCATGGCTGAATGCATCAATTTAAATAGGATTTAAATTCTAGATTGCTTAAACTTTATTTAAGGATTTGTTTAAATATACCAACTTATCCCAAACCTTAACCAAATCCTAATCTTTCTCTCCCTCACCTTTGGCCGACCAAAACCCCTCTCCCTCTCCATAATTTTGGAAGAAACAAACTCCTCATATCATCTATACATCATCTCCTCTATTGCACATCTCTCCATCCTTCACAAAAACTCATCTCCTCCACCAAACATCCCCGAAATCCCTCAAAACAAACCCTAAAAACTCCATCTCCCCCATCCAATCCTCTATAGACATTATCAACTCTCTTATACTCACTAAGAGAGGATTATCAAGCGAGGATAGCGGAAAATATTGGAGCTTTGGTGAAGAGAAGTCATCATTACCCTTTCTAGCAAGGATCTTTGGTAATAACCTAAATCTTTTCTTCTAAAAAGCTTTGCTAAAATTCTGTAGAAAATATGTTATTAATTCTTTAGAAATCATATTTTGATGGATTTTATTAGGTATAATCATCCATAAAGGTTTCATGAAATATATGCATAATATTCATGTGTCGATAGGATCAAAATTAATCCCATTGTAAAGGAACTATGAGTTATTGGTGCCTATTTTCAAACTGAATTTTACGTGTATTCATATACATAAATTAGGATTTTTAAGTATTTTTCCACATTTTTAGCAACTCAAATCCGGTCAGAAAAATTATAGGTCAAAACTAGCTAATTTCAGGTAACCGGCTGACCTAGAATGTTCCAAACTTGTAGTATAACTCAACCCTTGTACCTATGATATTATTCTATAAAATAAATTATTGTATTTATGTTTAAAATATATTTTTTGTTATTTTAGCAATTTTGAGTCATTAACTATGTTCCGGGTGTGTTTCGGGTAGACTAGCTGACTTATTAATCAACTAGTCATAAATGTATTTAGAAATATTAATTCTGAAATTTCAGAGATAAACATGTAGAAAATTATTTTAAATATTATTTTTATGATTTTATTTTATTTTTAAGTATATTATTAAAGTAGGGGCATAACGTACTAATTAAAAGTTAGAAACCTAAAACTGTGTTTCGATATCTCATGGAACCTGTGTGTGATGTATGGATCTAAATGGTTCCACGAGAGATCGAATATAATTTTAACACATTACTTTGACTAATTAAGTCGTATCATAAGTTTCGTAAGTAGTGACTTAATTTAGTTAATTAATTATCTAGGAGCGTCGGATTCCGGAGGCGTGGACGCGGGAGCGACATTTCATATTTACAGCACGAAATCAGGCAAGATACCTTGCCATAATTACTGCTTACATTTAGTTGCATTTTATTATTCTGTTATTATTTTTTGCACTTTTACTTTTAGTTATTTATTTTTCTTCTTGCTTGTGGACCTAGAGTTAAGAGACTTCCGTCAATAGAATGCATGTCATTGACTTTGTCACGATTGTATCACAAGTTGTGTGTGAGTTGTGAGTATCATGTAGTGGTCACTTGCGTGTTGGCTGATCACCCGTGCGCATGCGTAGGAATAACTGTCAATAGATACATGTTAGAAGACTTGAAAGTTATTGAATATAAACCGTGTTGTGGAAACGACACGTGTTGGTGTGTCGTGGTTACGATGCATGTATAGTATCATTTGGGGGAGGGGACAGCTACTAGCGTAGGGGCTACATTTATTTTTTACACACATTATGGGTGATAGTGACTCGAATGAGCACTATGTGCTTTTCGGCCGATAGTGTCTCGGATGAGCACTACTTGACGACCACTCTTTATTACTTGCTTACGTGAATCCATTACAGCCCCTGCGTAGAACGTTGTCCTCAAAGTGCATATCACATAGATGGTTAGGTACCCTATTGTGTTGTAGTTTATAGTATTTTTTTTACTTATGCAGTTACATGGCATGTTCTTCTTGTATCTTGTTATGTCCCTCTGAGGACCTAGTTATCTCTCCAGGTGTATGCTTTTATGATTTACTGCAGGTGTTCTAGCTAAGGCCGTGATCTTCTCCCTTCCTTCGAAGCGAATTGCGCTTGGTTCGTTTGATATTTTATCGATTCACTTCTTATACATTTTATTTTGAGATAGTTGGTAGTAGACTTTGTCTCCGCCCAACGTTTGTACAAATGACTTTAATAAGTTAATTTTATGATATATTGGTTTGTGGATGAGATTAGCTTCATGGTTACTACATTTTACAGCTTATGTGTACATACGAGATATCCATTTATTGGAGTATACTTCATATGTAGACAGCTGGCATGATATATTTCTAGTCCTACGTATTTTGGGACTGGGCGTTACATTAGGAGTCCAAACAGAGCGCGTCTTGCTCTTAACAGCGACAACCGTACGCTTGGCACCCCCATCATTGATCATGGTCTAGTAGGCTGTCTGGTCGACTTGAACGACCAGGGTCTTCTGCGTCTTGCCGATTGATGCGGTATCACATTAAGTTGTCACTTTCTCGTTGGAGGAGAAAGTCGTCCCAAGCAAAGTCACCATTTTGTTTGCAAAGAACAAAAGTTTTATTACAAAATAAGAAAAAGAGTACAAGAGTACAATTGATTTTTGGGGAAGTACAACTATAGGAATCTGATCAGAAGATGATCACTTTATCCCTTGGACGATGTGATATCGAAGACACGAGCCTCTGGAGGATGCAACAGCACTTTAGTAAGAGCTTATGATCACTCTTGATGTTTTGTGATTGATTTGAAACCCTATTTATAGAGTTCTTGAAATAACTGTTTAGTAGTTATTCTGGATTGCACGTGCTTCAGGTTGTGTGCCTCATGTTCACTTGCACAAATGGTTGTACTAACTGCTGTGGATGCATGGCATCATTTGATTGAGATGTACGTGGTCGTGAGTAGTGTAGTGGACACGTTCTATGAAGTTAGTAGCTTGCGCGCCACGTCACTCTGTCCTGAACTCCATTTGATCGCCTTGTGCGTGCTTTATCAGGTTGCGTGTGGGCGCAACGTAACAACCTGTACGAGCAGTTTGCACCAACTGTTGTAGATGTATGGCATTGTTTGATTGAGATTGGCGTGGTCGTGGGCAGTATAGTGGGCACGCTCTGTGAAGTTGATGGCTTGTGCGCCACGTCACCCTATTTTAAAATAAGAGTTGATCAAGTGACGCCAATTTGTCTGGCTACGCATAGGCGCAACTCAACGACTGGCACCTTTGACTAGGTCTTCTGTGCTATACTGATTTATCCTTGCGCCATTCAGTGACTTGCATAAACCAGCTATCAGTATTAATTATATGCTGACAAAATCTTCTCTAGCTCCGCGTTGCACGGGATTCGAATGGATTTTCCTTAATCTCTGTGCTGTCAGTTGTCAGGAAATGATGATGCTATTACAGCTTCTCGAAAAAGTGCGCCACATGTCGCTCTGCGCACCCTGACTCCAGCGCAACCTGGCATTGGTGCAACCTGATGCTGCGCAACTTAATTGTTTGGCACAATATAATTTTTTAACGCCATCTGATGATTTGAATACCATAATGGGTGGCGTATCTTAATTTTTAGGCTCTATAAGGGTCTCCAACGGCAAATTCTTGGATTTCATCATTACTGCAAAGGGTATCTATGTTGATACTGAGAAGACCAAAGCCATCTTTGACATGACCTCTCTGAAGAACCTGAGAGAACTTCGAGGCTTACAGGTGTTTGCCATAAAAATCAACAACAGGTATTATAGAACACTGGAATTGATTACAAACTCGTTTGTACAAAGAAGAGCCTAGAAAGAAAGCCTAGGAAACAATCTAAGTACAATTGTTTAGTTTTGATTCTGGGGGTGACAGTGGAGGCTCGGGAAAGTGCTATCAACTCTGCCTTACTCCGTGGACTATCTGATGCAGTCTCTTGCTCGTGAAGATATTGCTTTTTCTTGAAGGTTGCCAGCCTTTTCCAGGGGTGTGGCACCATGCTATTTATAATAAGATATATTTTGAGCCGCATAGACGGCTTGCGTCCACGTGGCTGATTAGCACGCGAAGACCCGCTCTTGGGCTGCCATCTGTCGATTTGTTGGGATTTTGTTGCAGAAAATCTGTGTAGTTAAGGAATTGGTCAGATTGCCACGTGTCTCGTTGTGTATAGCATTCTCAGTCTTCGATCATGTGGGGTCGCATGAGACTCATGCATGCGGCTTGGATCATAATTACTCCTAGCTGCATGAAGTTTTGGAAACTTGGGGCCGCATAATCTGAGCCGCATAAGTTTTATGCGGCTTAGATGACACTCTTCTGGCCGTATGGAGGCATACGAACCCTGCTTTTGGGCGATGTCTCACGTCTTATCTTTCTTATCGAAGTGTCAGAACTGTCATGTTTTACCAGGACTTGTCAGCTTTATCGGTCGAACTATTCCTCTTTGGTCGCATATTCTCCTTCTATAGTTGTTTGTCGACGGACCGCATATGCCATTGAACAGTCATGCGGCTTTCCTTCATACGGACCTGTTTGCCCCAAAGTACCTATACGGTAAATTGTAATCCGCATGAATCCCATATTTTTCATACTTCTACAAGACCCCCTTCAAAGTTTTCAAATTGTAAATTTGGAATACTTTAAATAAGAAGCATAAAAATATGTCAAGCCATAGGAAATCTTCAAGTTGTAGGAAGTTCTTTCGAACTGCAAAGAGATCTTGAGTAGCAGAGAGATATTGAGCCGCAGGGAGATCCTGAGTTGCAGAACAAATCTTTAGTCGCAGGGACACTTCGAGTCGCAGAGAGTCTGCCAGCTGTCACTGCTGCATTTAATGTTCTTGATTCGATTTCGGATTTGGGTTCTCTTTTTTTTGAAATAAAGCTGACGGTTACTAGGGATAAAATCCCCAAGCGTCATCATTATCTTTAATGATCTCGAGAATCGAAGCGGCACCCTTTTTGAAAACATTATAAATATGAGTGATTTTGAAGAGAAAATTTTCTCTTTCTACTTCCTTCTCCTTCGTCTTCGTCTTCCTGTCTTCCATGGCTCCCAAAGCTTCCAAGACGACTGCGGCCAAAGGAAAGGGGCTTGCTTCTCCATCGAGAGCGACAGACTCTTCTTCCACTCACTCCGACGTGCACCCTCCTATCAAAGGTAAGGACCGAGTGTGACGACGATAGCCATGTCGTATGTTTTTATGTGCAGGCCTGTGCTATATCATTCTCTGTGCAATAGGCTTGGTTGATGCGTGCCCTATCTCAGCTAGACCACATGTGTTCTGTATGATAGGGCCGTATAGGATGAGTTGCATAAGCGATGACAGTTGTGCCATATAGGTGTCTCCTACTTGAGCCGCATGGGTGTTTCACATCTCGAGTCGCAGGAGTCGCTCCGAGTCCAAGACGTCTCAGTGCCTCATTACTAAGTTGCATGAATAATTGGTGACTGAGCCGCATAAGTGCCTCATAAAATCCGTATGAGGACCCTTACGGCCTAAGTGTCCACCGACTATGCCGCATGAGCATGTGACCTAACCGTATGTGTCTCATGTCATAGAAGTCTTTGTTTTGGCTAGGTTGATCGGATGAACTTCTAACTTTTATTTCTTCTCTATCTTCTGCAGGGGACTTGCCTTTAGCTCCCTCGGGGGAACTCTTGATAGGATATTCCTAATCTGTGTTGGGTATGAGACTTGACCAAATAGTCGATCATGTGTCGACTCAAATTACCCGAGATCAGCCCGAAGATCGGCTGAGGGAGATCAGAAACCAGTTATTTTTTTACTTACTCAGTATGATGAATTCCGGGAAGCTAGGGGGCGTTCATCTGAAGCCCTCCTTCTTGTTCGGAGATGCTATAGTTGTTTCGAATCCTCGCACCCTGGAGCTTTTTGAGAACTGAGATTTTCTTTCTAATGAGCTTCCAATCCATCTTCCTCAGATGGAACGCCACTTCACTCTATCAAGTTTCAATATGGTGTCTATCGAAAGACGAATGGCAAACCCCATTACTCAGGACCGGCAAGCCATCTTCGTAGGCAACATCCACTTTAATAGACGAGTACAGTCGACGGTCGCGACCAGGGAATCGGTCAGTTGTTCCGTCGTCGGGCTAGCCCCTGGTAGTTTTATAAAGGACCTGAGGCCGAATAATCGACTCACTAAGGCTGACACCTTCCAGAACCAAATTGCCCATAAAGGATCATATCCCATGAGTAGACTATCGCTGCAGAACTGGATGTGTCGTTCCCCTCCATGGGTCAACTTGACGCTCTGGATCCTGTCGGCTTATGAGGATATTTTACAGAAGCTCGGCCTCTATTATGCCATAAGGGGCACTTGCTATGGTCTCCCTATGAACGCCAAGCTGTTCATAGCGCCCCTCGAGATGTACAATTGTAGTACGGGGACCTTTTACACACCTGCTGGGGAGATGGGGCTCGCCCTTCATGAGATGCATGACGTCTCCAAAATGCCTGGGGGGATGAAGTTTATGAGGAGTATACTCCCACGAATGAGAAATTTGAGGAGTTAGAGCGACAGTTTCCCGGGTTCCCTGCCGTTTACCGGGAGGGGTTATGTCATCATAGCACTTGTCAACAAATATCAAAGAAGAAGGATGAAAGTTCTGAGGAGACCCTTCCTCATACCAAGGCCTGGATCAGTTACTTGTTCAACCTTGGTGCCTCGGGCTGGGTTGTCCCTTGGAGCCCCCAGACTCATGCGGGAGTGGACGTTCAGGTGCAAAGCGCCAATAGAACCAAAGCTTCTGGTGACAGATTCGGAAGTCAGTCCGACACATTCAGCTACTTCTATCAAGATACCCAACCCTTGTCCCATAAAGCCATCTTGGCTGGGTTTCTGATGATATGGCTGAGGATTTATGTGGTCTCAGGAGGTGCTAGTTCGATTGAGAGAATCAGCCGCAACCTGATCCTCCCTGCTGTCAAGTTAGTTTTCGGAGGCAGGTTAGCTCTACTCCCAGCCATGGTGTGCACCATCTATCGGGGTCTTCGTATCTTTACGACCATAAGGATAGCTCGTGATGTTACAAAGAATTTCTACCGAATTGAGCTATCATATCATTATCTGAAGTGATGGCTGTTAATGCACTGCCCTTCTCTGATGCGACATGGCCCTGAGAGGAATGCGACGATTCATGATGCATTCATTTATCAATATCATGATATGCCTTGGACCTGTTTGACCATGCCCGAATGCCGTGTTATGCTCGCACGGGTGGATAGCTATTCTTTCTTTGTGTCGGTCCCACCTTTACTGATGAGAAAATGAGGCATCTTTATCTCGATGGTAGTGTCGCGCCCCAGGTTTTATCTGAGAAGATGTTTTGTTGGTTGCAGAATATCCGTCTTGCGCATATGGTGTACCGCAACCGTAGTATTGCCTTTTTGGAACCTTATTTGCCTAGCCGGTATTCTAGACAATTCGGGTATTGTCAATTGTTTTTAGATAACCCGAGTCCCTCCTTAGATTATGAGGGTAGCGTCCTAGATGGTATTCGGGCCTGGCATTACTTCAGTGCTATCTGTACCCAGACCATCTTCTCTCTTCCTGATACCAGGGATGTAGTACGTATCTCGTACATGGTAGCCCTCTACCACGTTTTTGTGAATGGGCCTCCCCACAATTTCGATGAGAGTACAAGTTTTATAACCGGTACTAGGCTGGCAGAAAAGTACGAGGGGTCCAAAAAGAGGAACAGGGCGGGGAAGATGAAGGCCGTTGCAATCTCTAATTTTGATTCTACTAATACAGAAGAGGAGGATGAGTACAATGATATGTTGCCTCCAACGACTAATCTGGTGACGTGCCTGTCTTCCCCAGTGCCGAGCCCTTCGCCTAAACAAAGTAAGCGCGGACCATCCGTTGCTAACTGGCCTCGTTCTCAAAAGTGAGTCACGTTTAAGATTCGAGGTTCTGATCTTGCAGGAGAGGGCAGTGATACCGAAGCCCTTCCGGAGGTAAGTTTTATTCCGGCCGACTACCACGTTACTTCTGGTATCTTATCTGATTGTTTCTCTCTTTCTTTCGTGCAGACTGTTGAAGACATAAACCCTCCGGAGCCCGGGGCTGCGTTCAAAACTTCTCCAGTTATGAGCACTCTGGTCGAAGGAGGTGCCAGTTTTACAGAATCAAATGTCGAGGCTGCGGGGTCATGATTGGTCATAACCGACTCAGCTTCTCCTCCCTTTGGATTAACCGGGACTGCAGCAACAAATGTAGGTGATTCGGCTGTTGCTGTTGAAGGGGATACGGGGGTAGTGGAAAGAATCATGACTGTCCAGAGCGAGTCGCGGACTCCTCTTCCCTCTCTTGGTAAGCTATGTCATATTCTTATCGACGAGGAGGTTCATTCGCTCCTTCTTCATAACCTTCGAGTCAAGTTGATGGTTGGTTGTTCTGGACCTACAGGCCTTGCCTCTCCGCTAACGATAGTGGATATGACCGCGGACGAGGGGATAGCGAACGACATTGGGACAGACCTCCTACCGAAGAGAAGAAATGGACCTCCCTTCCTCCAAATTGAAAAGAACCCAGCCGAGCTGAGTTCCGAGCCTCTTCTACCACCAACGGCAGAGACGGTGGTTTCTATACCAGCATCGGTGGGCGCAGGGTTGTTTGAAGCTGTCTCTTCCCTTAAGACTGAACTTGCCGCTCTGCCTAGTCTTCAACTTCTTCATATTGCGGAAGAGGACATCACTGCTGTGCGGGAGTCTCATTGCTCGGAATTTGTTTCCTTTTTGACAGGGTCATCAAGCTCAAGTTTGACTCCTTCCCAGACGCCTTCAACTTCCTTTGGTGCTATCCCTTCGAAACTGTCCTCCATAGAGAACTTGGACGAATTGTCAAGGGACATAGTCGAGAGCTTTTATCACCACTTGAAACGGGGGGTTGAGGTTGCTTTAAGGAGAGGGACACCATTTGCCGTGGCCCACCACTGCGCCCAAGGCCAAATTGTCCTGCTGAAGATGCTTCCGGAAGGAGGAGAGGTGACTGTCCTTTTGGAGCACAAGCTAGCATAGGCTAATCAGTGCCTAATCCAATTGGAAAAACTGCGACAAGTTGATGTGTCTGTCGTGGTGGAGCAGGAACGTGTTTTCCTTATATCAGTCATGGAAAAGGTAAAAACTATTCGAGAGACGACCAGGCCCTTCTTGGAGAAGGACCTCCAGGAGCTGTCTCTCAAGTATGAAAAGCTGAGCCGGAAGGGGGAGACTTTCTTTACTCGTGAGGAGACCATTACTCGAGCTATGGCCGAAACTAACGAGCAGCTTCTCCAACTCCAGGCTAGGCTAACATCTCTGGAGACTGAGCTCCAAGCCACTCGTCAGGAGATTGAGAAGATCTGGAAGGAGACTGACGAAGTCACCCAAGCCTCTGCTGCTTTTGAGGGAGCATTGAAGAAATTAGAACAAAACTGGCAGGCTCATGCGCATCTGGAGAACGCCGAGAGGTTATCCCAGGAAGCTGAACACCGAGTCAAACTGAGAATTGAGCGCTCAACTGCAAAGTTGGAGGGCACCCTTAACAAGTTGTGTGTGGCTGATGAGTAGTGGCCTTTGCTTTTCCTTCTCTTCTTATCTCTTTTTTTTTGATGGAGCAGAATACATTCACTCCGCTTGTATGAGCTTATAATGGCATTTTGATTGAAAAATATCCCCTGGGGGGACTTTTTTGTGGACCTATTGTCCTTTGGTGCATTTTTGAAAATACGAGCAAATAGATTTGAAAGATATTTTGTGGACCTACTACTCTTTTGATACACCGATGGTACGATTAATAGATTAGGATAATTTTTGGGGACTCCTTACCATTTTTGTGTACTGGCGAGGCGAGTACTGATAATAAGTGAAGTGAAGACCGGCATATTTACTCAGAGGTAATGAGAACGTGGCAAATATGGGTCTGAAGTATAGCCTTCCTACTCATAGGTACTGAGGACGTGGTAGGAGTACACCAGATAGAGATACACAGAACAACTGAGAGGTTCTATCAACGTAGAAGTTCTTATGTATTGGGTGTTTTGTTAATGATGGGTGGAAAAATAACTCAGAGGTAATATGGACGTGGTTATTTTTCTCGTCGGGGGAATTTTGCGGACCTATTACCCTTTTTGTGCACTGATGGTGTGAGCAGTAGATTAGGATAAGTTTTATGGACCTATTACCCTTCTGCGCACTGGTGGTGCAGGTAATAGATTTTGAAACGAAACCCCACAGGGGTGATATGGTCGTGATATATGGTAGTCGAAACATCAAAGCGAAAGTTCAGAGGTATCAATACGCATGACTTGTCACTCGTAGAGATGCAATGCGAGTCCCCTCGGAGGAGAGAGAATAGAGTGTAAGTTCAGGGGTACCTGATGTACATAACTCGACACTCTAGGTAGTTTTTTTTTGTCTTTTTACCGGCAGCCTTTTATTGATGAGGTAAGGAACTCCGTCCATGGGGATTATATCATCAGGAGAGGTACCATCCGTATGTGCCATAAGGTATTCGGCGAGTTCTACGTCCTCTTCGGCTACCCTCTGCGATCCCAAAGGTTGGAATGCCGTCTTAGGCAACTTGACCACCAAGGATCGAACTTGAAATATTGGCTTGCTTGAGTATGTCGGATCGGCTTCTAGTTGTCGGCTCATCTTGGGAAGCTTGGCAAGGGATTCTGTAGCATCTGATGGTCTTCAGATGGATTTTGGTAACTGGATCACCATCGGCCCTATGATGGGCTTTGGCTTTTGAATTTGGGAATCGGATGACCGTTGGTTCCGACTGCGCAGCTTGAATGAGAGAACTAGGCACCTCTTTGTGCATGGTTACAACAAAGGGTGCGGCTTTGCCAGATTCATGAGTCTGGAGATGAATTATCGAGGGTTTCTCTGGCCTTGTGATGGTCTCCAGTTTGTTGGTGATGTATTTCTTAGATTCTTCATATAAACAAGCCTCCGAAGAATAGGACTCAATCCCTTTAAAGGGGTCGATGTTGGCAAATTCAGTCCTCACGAAGCTGTGTCTATTGATGTACTTGAAGCACTGGTGGAGGGTGGATGGCATGATCATATAGTCATGTATCCACTGGCGCCCCAAGAGGATATTGTAAGGTGTGTCTACCTCTATGACGTAGCAGGTAACTTCCGTCTTCAGGTCACCAATCTGGCACTTCAACCGGATCTTCCCTAGGGGATAGCTTTTTTCTGAGTTAAAACTGCTAATGGCAGTGTTAGTTGCTGCCAGCCAATGCATAGGGATGCCAAAAAGTTGGAGCAGGCTTTTCGGGATGATGCTTATTGACGATCCCGGGTCGATATGCATCCTATCCAGCTTGATGTCGCCCATTTATCCAGTGTAGTACAAGGGACGATCATCCAAGTTGGTCTTAATCAACATGTCCTGCGGAGTAATATGATGTTGGGCATTGCATCTGAGCTATCGCCGCCCTGTAAATCTGCTGGCGGGTCTTCCCTTGGAGGCTTGACCTGGGCTAAGTAGGCGTCAGTATTCTGGAGTGCTTCGCTTAATGCGATACGAAGATCCTTGGAGAGCCTTAGGAGCTCGTATAGCGACAACTTTACTGGCATATTAGCCAATTGTGCTAATATATCGAAGTTTTAAGGTCTCTCCAATCCCTGAGGTATATCATTGCGGAGTGGCATGTCGAAGTGGGTCTTCCTTGTCTTGAACTTATTCGCCAGCGGAGGCTGAGATGGCCTTGGAACATCAGAGGGAGGCAACATTGCTGGCTGAGGATCTTCGACTGGACTATCCCGTACGGGCTGGACTTGTGCTCCAGACCGGGTAACAACATCTGCAGCTTCTTCAGCTTCAGCTAAAATTGTGTGGCAAGCTCTAGACTTCCTGCCCTTCTTCTTGTTGGTAGGATATGACACCCCCTGTGTAACTTCGGGCACCAAGTCTAGATGCACCCACATGGTCTCTCCTCGCGATGTGGTGAGGGGTACCAATCCAGATGTCTGGCTCTGGGCGGATGGAAGATTAGTAACCTCCATCATTGCCCGAGGGACAGGTATTACACCGTTTAGAGTGCTTGTTGGAGAGAAGTCGCCGAACTGAATAGATACCATAATCACCGCCACAGTAACCTCTTCAAAATCTATCGACAGAGCTTTGGAGTCGATAAGACTCTGAATGTACTGCTTCAATTGAAAGCAATCCTGGGTGGCATGATGGACATAGCGGTGGAAGTGACAGTACTTTGGTTCCTCTATTTCTGCTGCTCGGGGCTCGTGCCTTGGTGGCGGGAGCTGGATTCTACACCCTTGCAAGAGCATATCGAAGATAGGTTTGACATGACTATCTTCGAATGAGTAATTGATCTTAGGCCACTGACCTTCCTCCTGTTTTTGTTTGGGCTTCTGAGCCGCATCAGTGACCATGGCCTTTTTGCCCTTATTATCCCGATTGGTGGTGGCACCACTGTTGTTTTTACTGGAGGTGGGACCAGGACTGTCTGCCCTTATCTTCTCCGTCTGGGATGTGTAATCCCAGCTGGCGAGCCTTCTTCGATTTTGCCTCCGCATTGGTAGCACTTATGATGAAGGTCATCCAATCTCTGAACTGATCGTCACCCATCTAGAGGCTAATTGCAGGGAGCAGCTTCTTCTGGCAGATTTCAATCATGGAGCTCTCGGGATTGCCCTGAGGTAATCTCATCATGGTTTGGCGAAACCGCTCGATATAGTTCCTCGTCAACTCCCTCTTTTCCTGAACGACATCCATAAGAGATGACATTATCACATCATGCCCCACCTTGTAGAATCTCTACAGGAATATGTGCTTGAAGCCGTCAAAATAATGGATACAGTTGTCGGGGAGGTTGCGGTACCAGTCGAACGCGATCCCCTCCAATGCTCCGATGAATAATCGCGTGAGGATGGCGTCACTATGCGGCAAGTGGTCGGTGGTGACTTCAAAGTAAGTCATGTACCGACTAGCAGAGCTCTTTCCATCATAAGAATCGATATGGAACGGCTTATACCATGGTGGAAAAGGTACGTCCCTCCATACGACGGGATATGGCTGCCATATTCTGAGATCCCGAGAGGAGTCTCGGGCATTGAACATCGCTCGAAGCTCCTGGACTTCCCTCCTTGCCTCCTTGGCTTCATCTGCAGCTGAAGGAACGGGTGGTGCTACGGGATCATCACCCAAAGGAGGGACGGTCGTGTTGGAGTCCGTGTTGACTGCAGGTCCCAAGTTTGTTTGTTCGGGCGTCTGTAACACCAATTTTCCAGATGAGGGTAATTTCGAAATTTTGTAATTATAATAATTATTATTGATATTTAATTCACATTATGATTTTTGGTGATTTTTAACAATTTTTAAACTATTTAAAAACTACCTTAAGTCATGACTTGTGATTTTGACGTGCTGCTAGTGAAACCCTAGTGACTGCATGACCTAGAGCCTAATCATGTCATTAGGATATATAATTATCATTTTCAGCCTAAGAGTAATTTGGTCATTTTGACTTATTTGAATTAATTGATGATTTAATGAATTGGTGAATTCTAGTTTGACTTTGACTTGCTGAGACCTAGTGGGCTAGCCTAGAACCTAACCCTAGCTATGGTAACCCTAGTCTAACTTGAGTTAACCTATTTTAGTCATTAGAGAATAGTTTTAGAATGAGGGAATTTGGTTTAGTGAAATTAAGTCATGGCTTGTGGTTTCATGAAATGACTTATGGCTTAATTATTTAGTTGATCATGACTTAAGCCCATGGGCCATTTAGTGAACCCTAACCCTGATTTTTGAGCTTGTGACCAGCCATCTAGGGAATCCCACCCTATTTAATGCCTCCATTATTTAGGGTTATCCTCCCTTGGAAATAGATCTCAAGTTTAAAAAGAGGTAAATCCCCAACTTTAGAAATTCATAGAAAATTCATTTTAATTCCTTTTTAATCCTAGTTTCTTGCATTAGAACCTAATACTCTCCTATTTTCTGATTTTGGGGTTTAATCCCAGCTTTGGGACAATTTGGGAGCATTTTGCTAGCAAGGAGGAACCCCCCATTTGGAACCTTTTCTTGCTATTTGCATCCATAGGTAAAACACCTCTAATTGTATTAAAATTATCTTTTGTTTGCATTTAGGGCTAGATCTAGGAGTCACCTAGCTGTCCCTAGAAATTGAGCACAATTCGTGTCAGTTTCGTGTCCGTATCGGACACGTATCCTTTTGATAGGCTAGGTGTTTGATGTAATGCCTCAACCAACATTTTGTTCTGATTTTTGAAATGTTTTTGAATAGAATCTTAGCTTTAGGGCTTGCTTAATGATTTTTGTTATTATTTCCTAATTTTGGTGTCGTGTCGTGTCCACACGGGGACACGAACACGCGGGGACTGAACCATATGCTGTGTCCTGCATCACGGGCGAGTTTTCTTCTTGTACCGGACACGAGGACACGCCAAATTTTGGGAGAATGTCAGGGCACTGACTGACATGGCTCTTCCAAAATTTGGGGCCATATGGTACAGTGTGCGAGGAGTTCTCCTCCTCGCACTAGCCGCACTGGCCGCTCGCGCGCTGTGCACGTGTGAAATTGGCCACTGACACGGCTCCAAACCCGACACGACACGTGTCTAGGACATGGTGCAGGGCCATGGACACGTAGCCCTATATGTGGCGAACACATGGGCACGATCACGAGTCGTGTCGTGCCCTGTGTCACGCGTGGGACACGCGTGCATGCGTGCACGACGCTGCGTGTAGTCTAGTGCACGTCTGTATGTGTTTGGACACGCTCGTGTCTACTTGGTGGGACACGAATGACTCGTGGGACATGGGTACAAGTTGGGATTGGTTTACCAACCAATATTTTGGGATTATTGTGATGTTTTGGCTTTCGAATTTCAGTTTCCCCATGTTCACTGATACCATGTATTATTTCAAAAATCCTGAATTGATTTCCTTTTTAATCTAATTTAAATGTTGTTTTAAATCACTAAATTGATTCCTACATGTGTAATAGATACTGCTAGTTGGGTTTTACATGTTAGATTTGGGTATTGCACTTAGAAATGGAATTTGAACTTTGAATGGGTTTTCGAATTTGAGTGGACTGATACTATTGAATTCTGAATTTAATTTTCTTTTTCCTGCTAATTTTGCACACTGATTTCACATTTGATCACTGTTCTGTTTTCCTGAGAACCTGAGTAGGGGTTCAGTTGTTAAGGGTTAGTTGAATTTGTTTTAGAGGATTGATATAGTTCTCGAATTTGATGTGGGCTGATACTAAAACAGGAATTTAATACTGTTTTCCCTTTTTATTCCTTGATTTAACTGAGCTTGATATTCAATATTGGGATTTCAGTTTAGGTTCAAATGATATGTGGTATAGGTTGTTGGATGATTTATTTCAAGTTTTGGGTGGTTTTGAATGATTTCGATTTGGTTGGTATGGGAGTTGGGACTTTGAGTTCATTGTTGAACTGTTGAATTGACATGGAATTCCCTGAGAACCTATGAGGTTCCCTATATTACACTAATCCTATTTTTAATAAACTAACTGTCACACAATAGTGTATCAAGTGCACTCACACACACATGGTTACACCTACCCAACTGTCATTCCTGTTAACTATTACACACACATGCTCTGACACAATACACATTATTGCACTCTCAACCATGTACACAACATCACCTTCACATTTTGTTCACTGTCAGCCCATACACACGCACACAAAACTGATATTGAAGCACACATGTTCACACATTATTGTACTCACATGTACCATTTACACATATTGCAAATCATGAGGTTGTACACTCTTGACACCCTGTTACAAACCCTCACACATATGGTTTTCCTGTCACATGACCCTACCCACACACACCCTCACATGTAAACATACACACAAACACATCTACCCCCTCTCTATCTCACTATATGTACACAAGCATCCTCACATGTAACCTCCCCCTATCACCCTAGGTATATATATATATATATATATATATATATATATATATATATATATATATATATATATATGTAGCCTATATGTGCATATGTGTGTTAATTATATTAAATTAGATATAGTTGATATGTGTTATGTGTGGAATGCATGATATAGCCTATGGGCACATAGCCTGTGGTGTATCCCTATGTGATACAGCCTGTGTGTATGGCTTGAATGCCAGTGTAGGAGTGTGGTTGGCTTGTATAGCCTAGAAATTGGGTGTGCTTGCTAGAATAGGCTGGTTAGGCCTAGTGGGACTTGTTTGGACTAAGTTTGACCTAGTTGACTTAGTTTGACTAGTCCAGGTTGACTGGAGTTGACCAAAAGTCAACATTAGTCTGGATGTGACCAATTGACCTAGTTTGGCTAGAGTATTGACTTGGGTTGACCCAGAGTTGACCAAGTTTGACTTGGACCTAGTTTGACCTAGACAGTTGACCCGATTTGACTTAGAGTTGACTTTGACCTAGATTGACCTAAAATTCATGTAGATTGCATCGTAGACTTTATTTACCTTATTTTTTAAATATATTATAACCTGTATTCCTCTGTTTAGGACATTGTGAATCTGTCGCAGACATCTGATATTATACTACTCTTTTTACAGTATCAGGCGAGTACATTCTCTGGTAGTTCTTCCATTTACTTGTCGTTTACTATATTTCAGTTGTAGCTAGTTCTATTTGATTCTCTGTTTCAAACACGATTTGCTGGATCCATTTCATGCGACACTCACTTATTATGTATGGCCTCTATTTCTGGAACCACCTACTGGAACTACCCTGGAATCATTTACTGGAACCATTCGTGTACTGGCTGGACTTATACCTATTTTTGTGTCGGATTATGGATTCACGTGTACTTGATGGGAGGGAAAATATTGGAATAGGCATGTGAACATACCCAAATACTGGAACCACTCCCTTGGAATTATACTGGAACGATAGCCATCCCACACTTGGCCGAGTGTGCGGTATGCCGTATTACCTACAGCCGTTCACATATCGATCCCGATATTTTAAAACACACTGTTAGAGTATTGGCCGGACTCACCCTGGAACCTTGATCACCGATTGGACTCACCTTATACCGGACTCATCTTGTACTGGAACCACCTGGTATCAGATTCATGTTATCTGGATTTACTTGGGTTTTGCACTTGTTTACATTTACATTCTAGACTTATATCATGTTGCTCGAGTTCAGCTAGTTTCTATTTACAGTCTTTATTGCTATGATTCTTCTCTTGTTTTTACTTACCTTACTTTCCTTGTATCTTAATTGTTTCTCTATACCATCACCTGTATACGAACTACCATGTTTCATCAATATAACTGCTTATAACTGCTTTATAGTTCTCTGTCATTTAATTAGGATTTCTTGATGAGTTGTACTCGTTCCTGTCCTGACTGGACCTGTTGAAATTTTACAGATGATTGCCCTGAGAATACATGCCCTACATATTATGGACCAGGAGACGGGATGACTACCTTTGGCTCCGACACTCTGGAGTGACCGGGATTTAGTTTAGTAGACTAGCATATGTTTTCATGTTGAATTTGTTATAGAAGATTTGAGACTTGTGTAGTATTTGAGATTTGTTGAGAGTTGTTATTATTTAGTAGTTGTCCTTCTATTCTTAGTTTAATTCTTCTGTGATGTGAAACCCGTATTTTTAGTTTACTTCTAATTTTTTTTATTTGCTAAATAAAATTTTGTTAGCAATAAATTTTTTCTTTAGAATAATGTTAGATGTTAATAATATTTATTTAAGAGTAAATTATTTTCCAAATAGTTAAACTTGGATTTTTGGCATGTCAGCCCGGACTTGAACCCAAATTTGAACATAAAATATTTTTATAAATTGTACAAAAATTTTCTAAATAATATTTCCTTTAAAAATATTTTTAGTTGTCTAAAATTTTCCTAGCCCAAAGCCTTTAAATTTTATTGAAACCCATTGCTTTGGCCATTAGTTTCAATCCTGGCCCAAACTCATTATTTTTCTAAGTCCAATTGGACCTAACCCAAGCCAATTATAGGCTAACCTATAAATCTTGAATGGGTTTCAAACCCATTCGTATGTCTCAACCCATTAAGTCTATACTTACTCTTGGTATTGAATGACATATATTAAGTGTCTGATGAAGATAACATTCAATAGCCTTTTCATTCTTCTTTAGTGTTGGGTGCTGTGAGTGGCCTTTGTGAACCGAAGAAGTTTTTCTTCTTCTTCCCCACCCGTTGACCCCCTCGCCTTCCATAACCGGCCGACCATCAAGCCATGGTGGCTCTCCATCTTCTTAAATGGTAACCTTCACTACCTATTTCCTATAAAAGGGGCTTTTCCCCATCATTTTTTCCACACCATCACCATCTTCTTCATCCTCTTTCCAAATCAACTATTTTCCGGCGATCCCCTTCTCGATCCTCCCCGGCGAACCACTGGCCGAGTTTTCCCGAGGCCGACGCCCTTTCCAGCGCGACCGAGCCGCTTCCCGGCGCTCCCGTCGACCCGCGCGGCCCCGCGTCACCGCCGCCCGCGCCTGACCGGCGACCGCCGTCGTCCACCGCCAGCACCCCTGCGTGGCTGTGTCCGTCATTTTCGTCTGCCCCTGTCCGTGTCCTGTAGTGCTGTTCGGTTCCGCGACCCAAATTCGGGATTTCCTTCGACTTCGGTTTTGGGTATAATTTCTGGAACTCTATTTTCCTTTCTGTCGATGATGAATTCTCTGGTCCCCGAATCCTTCGGGATTTCGGTTTTCGACAACGTAATAGTTACGTTGCTATTTCGGCTTTTCCGAAAATCTCGGAAATGATTGCTGTGGTTTGTTTTCTGTGATTAAATAGAATTATTAGGACAGAACTGGGTTCTGTAGTTTTTCTCGGATTTTTGAGAACTTTTTAAGAAGAGATTCTCTATTTTCTGTATTCTCGGGTTTTCGAGAATTAATGGAAATGATTGGAGATTCAAATTTTTGCTCTTAAGCTCTGTGAATGAGATTGGATAATGTTCTGTTATTGCTTTTGGGTTCTGTTGGAAATTTTTGGTTAATATGCTGGAATTGAATTCTTTTGGGAAGTTAAATCGGAATGGTTTCGGGTTTCGGGAATTTCGTTATCATTTCGGAAATGCTGTGTTGGCTTTGGAAAAATATGTTCTATGGATATATATATGAATTTCGAGTTTTGGAAATTATTTTGCAGGTATATCGGAAGCATTTCCCAGTTTTTGGGTTGACCGAAAACAGAGGGAGTGCTGCCGAAATTTTTAGAAAATTATAAAAATGATTTTCAAAGGATTTTCGGATAATATTATATTTTTTTTATATTATTTTGGGCGACGACCATATTGGTCAATGGGCCCCAGCGAAATGCAAACGCACCGGTTCGTCCGGACGTTGAGGCAGAGTAGCTGTATTTGAAGATTGGACCAGTTCTGAGACATTCTAATAATTTACAAATTTAGTTAAAATTTTATTATTTAATTTTTAGGTGATTTAAAAGGACTAACCCATTTTTCTTTTATTTAAATTTATGTATTAATTTGTAAGGGCATAAGCCTATTCTTTTATTTTCTGCAAAAGTTTGTAATCAGTAGGAACATTAGATTTGTGAATTCTGGGATTGAGTAAACGAGTAGGATTAATCAATAATATTATTAATTATTAATTAATAATTCACGATTTTCTCATTTTAAGAAAAGAAATTATATTTTTATTTAGTTATTATAAAACACCAATCTTTTTCCCAATAAGTTAATAAAATACCAAGTTTTATATTTAAATTGAAAATTACAAGTTTTCCCGAAAAACCTAAATAAATTGAATTTCTAAATTCAAACTCATTAGTAAACGTTGTGATGTTGTGTTAGTTAGCTAATAACTAAAATAGACTAGGAAAGACAAATAGAGATTGCAACTAGATTTTTCTGGTATTTGTATTTCTGAGATAAAGTTCCCCGGAATGTAGGATTTCAAGGAAGAACGTGACCTTTCGAATCCCGAAGTACAAATCTCGACCAATTGAAATTCAAGGCAAGTATGGTTGTGTTAATTTCAGTTTAATTAATATTAGAATATTGCATATTAAATACACAATTGTTACACGTACTCTCTCCTAGAGTAACACATTGAATCATTGCATCGGGATAATGGGGAGTAGTGTAGTTATCTATGATCAAAGCCCAATAGTAAATGAATGTGCGAGCTTACCCCTCTTCACACGGGGTTAGGCCGGACCGTATCAATAGGATACAAGTGAATCATCCTAAACCGGTCATAGATACTGCATACTCAAATCACAATTGTTTTATTGGAAATCATTGTTTCAAAATTATTTAATATTGCAAGTTTCTATTCATTATGCAAATTGTTATTTTCATAATTGTACTTGCTCCTTTCCTGACTGGATTCCCCACACCCAATAGGTCCTATTGATGACTCAGAGCTACAGATTAGTAGCTATTACGACCCAGAGCTGTATCCTGCTATGCTTCCAGAGGAGGTTCCTGATGTTGATGATGATACTTCTGCTTAGATGGAGATTTGTTGTCTTTTATTTAAATTAATGTTATTTTAAAAGTGGTGAACTCTTTTGTAATGAACAAGTTTATTTTATCGTTAAATTAAATGTTGTGGCAATTAAAAATTTCAAATGTTGTTGATTGTACCTGCATATGGAATACAGCTTACTGCCGCCGTCTCAACAACGGTGCAGGCTGGGCATGATCCGAGTCGACCCAAGAAATTGGGATCGGGTCATGACATGTTTTTAGTGGTGGCCCATGCAGGTCAACTAAATCAACAATTTAGGAAAACTAGAAACAATTAGGAACACTAGAACATCAAAATTGCCACAACATAGGACCGATTTATATATGATAAATATTTTTATAGACTGGTAGGTTACCTTGCTTATGCTTGCATCCTAAACCTTCCAGAGAATGACCACTGACAAAACCAACTCTGCTGGCGATGTGGTATCATCTCCGGTCAGAGCTTTTCACCCAACCAGCTGATTGATCATCCTCACCAATCATCCAGTGAAGTTTTCCCCACACTGGCAAATCCTACCTCTCCTCTAACTGGGTTACTTTTCTTTGAGGAAGTACCCACTCATGTTGCTTCACCAGTACCAGAGAACACCTCTCAGATGGTTGCTCTATTTCAAGAAATCCTAGAGTATCAGAAGATTCAAGCTGAACAGATGGATATCTCGAGAGAAGTCATGAAGAATATCAACGACGCAACCTTAGCCATTTTAAACCAAGTTGGAGCGGAACCTCGTCCTAGGAGGGATACCCATGAGAATAGAAGATATTTGGGCCCTGTCCGACAACCATATTGCAAGAAGCTTTTGGCTTGTGCCTACTGTAAGAGACCTGGTCACCAAGCCAACATTTGTCGCAAGAGATTAAGGCAATGTTTGGTGTGTGGATCTGCTGAACATCAAGTTAAGGACTGCCTCTTATCTTATCATCGTATCGGAGCGTCTATTATGCCACAACCTCAGGACTCTATCCAACAGACCGTAGGAAGGGATGAAGCAGAATCAAGGATCATAGAAGAGGAAGAAAATGGAGATGCCCAAGCAAGAACCAGAACCATGAAGAATAGTACTTAGGACTGCTGAGTAGTATTATCTATTAAGAAGCTGTAACAAGATGTCCCTAGATCAATTATGAGAGTTTTGTTGTAATTCTCTTATATGAATAAAAATCTTAGTTACATCTTCATGATAGAAGTTTTCCCTAATAGTTTCTGGATTACCCTATGCATAGAAATATTCCATTAACCTAGTACCTAGCTCCTTCTCTATGACTAAGTGATACTATAGAATCGACCTGAAGGAAGCCAAGGAAATGAAGGATTAGATCAATGGACTAAAGGTGTTGGGTTTCATATAAGACGGAGCTTCACTCTAAGAAGCATCAGTCTTGTTTGTATCCAAGAAGGATAAAACAATATGGATGAGAGTAGACTATCAGGGCACTGAAGAATTACTTTTTCTCGACTGATGATCTATCCAAGTTGAGTGAACTTAAGGGTTTTCGGAGATTAACTTAAGAACTGACTACCATCAGATTAAGATCATGAAGGAGTACATTCTCAAGACGACATTCAACACCAAATACTGGTAGTTGAATTTTTGGATCATGTCTCTTGGAATGATGAATACTCATGTTGTGTTCATGAATCTCATGAACAGAGTCTTTTTATGAGTAATTGAATCAGTTTGTTGTCTTTTCTTTAGATAACAAAAATCTGATATACTCAAGGACTGAAGAAGAACATGAAGAGCATCTGAGAAATTTCTAGGAACTTTGAAGAAGTTTTTGGTAAGCTATCAAGACATGAATTTTCTTAGACAATGTGGTTTTTGCCATAATGTCACAAGAGAAGAAAATTTGATAGACTCTAGATAGATAGCCGCTGTGGAGAAGTCGTATATCTAAGTTCAATGGTTTCTTGGACTTGATGGGATACTACTGGAATCTGTGTAGGAATTCGCCAAGATTGCTGAGTCGATGATGAAGCTGACTCGAAAGAATGAAGAGTTTGTCTGGACGCATTTAAGAAGCTGTAGAAGAAGCTTACCAATCCTTGCGCTACCCGCAGGATCCGGTGGTTTCACCATCTACAGAGATGTCTCAGGAAAAAGACTGGGTTGTATTCTTCAACAACATGGGAAAATAATTGTCTACATATCTAGGCAATTACGGACTCATGAGAAGAACTATCCCACACATAATTCGGAACTTGTTGTAAGTATCCTTGCTTTAAGGCTATGGAATTATTATGGAAAGGGAGTAAAATTATATACGGACTATAAAAGTCTGAAATATATTTCTACTCAGAAAGTGCGGAATATTGGGTAAACGAAGACGATTGAAGCTGATATCGATGGTTTGACCAAGAAGCGGCACCTAGACATCAGGAAGTTGGGCTGGAGAGCATACTGTCTGAAGATAGAAGGATGGAACTAGATGCTGATTCAGTGTCAATAAAGCTGCAAGTGAGCTCGAGTCTGAAGAACAAAGTCAAGAAGACGCAGTTTCAAGACAAGGCACTTGTAAACTTAGAGATCAAGTGTTGGCAGGAACATTTGGGAGTTTCTCTATTGCCAACGATGGAACACATAAATGGATTTTGTGTTAGGATTACTTTGTTCCTAAGGAGGGAAGATCACCAATTGGATTTTGTGGACTGACTGACCAAGTCAGTTCATTATGAAGTTGCTTTATTCACGAAAGAGTTGGCGGCAATGTGCAAGAGACACATCTACCGGATTCATGAAGTTCCAACTGACAGACAATCAAAGAAGTCAATCTAGACGTTTGAAGACATGCTGAAGAATCTTGCCTCCTGGAATCTGGAGGATCTTGGAAAGATCAATTATCTTTGGTAGAGTTTTCTTACAATAAATACCCAGTTAGCATCAGTACAACATCATTGAAGTTTTGGATGTAGTTTTCGTACATAACTTGCATAGGACGATGTAGAAGAAAGAATACTGTTAGATCCAGAGAGAGTAACTGGCGCAGCAGAGGAAGTGAAGATGATCAGAGACAAGCTATGATAGACAGAAGCACTGGGCAGACAACAGTTGTCAACCACTGGAATTTGTAGAAGAAGGCAGTGTCAGAGAAACCAGTAACAAGTATAGTCAGAGGTGAGATGAAGATCAGGCAAAGTTGAATCATTATTCCTATTTCTTTCCATACTCATCTGTTTCATTTTCAAATTTGACAATATGCTTGTTAGCCTAGTTTTGCGAGCTATTCTTTTTTCAAGCTTGATCATGACATTATCTTATTGGAGGCCTCCATTAATATATTGTCTAATCAGAACCGGTGCAATGATGGTCTGATCAACCTCATACACTTTGGTTCGCTTTATATTTTATTTTGTCCCTAAATTGTCTCATCCATGATTACCTTTAAAAATTCTTATTGTTTGAACCTGAATTGAACACCATACTCGTGTCTAATTGAATTGTGGGAATCCTGTCCTACCTGTCCTTAAATTTCGAGGACGAAATTTTCTAAGGAGGGAAGGTTGTGAAACCCGTATTTTTAGTTTACTTCTAATTTTTTTTATTTGCTAAATAAAATTTTGTTAGCAATAAATTTTTTCTTTAGAATAATGTTAGATGTTAATAATATTTATTTAAGAGTAAATTATTTTCCAAATAGTTAAACTTGGATTTTTGGCATGTCAGCCCGGACTTGAACCCAAATTTGAACATAAAATATTTTTATAAATTGTACAAAAATTTTCTAAATAATATTTCCTTTAAAAATATTTTTAGTTGTCTAAAATTTTCCTAGCCCAAAGCCTTTAAATTTTATTGAAACCCATTGCTTTGGCCATTAGTTTCAATCCTGGCCCAAACTCATTATTTTTCTAAGTCCAATTGGACCTAACCCAAGCCAATTATAGGCTAACCTATAAATCTTGAATGGGTTTCAAACCCATTCGTATGTCTCAACCCATTAAGTCTATACTTACTCTTGGTATTGAATGACATATATTAAGTGTCTGATGAAGATAACATTCAATAGCCTTTTCATTCTTCTTTAGTGTTGGGTGCTGTGAGTGGCCTTTGTGAACCGAAGAAGTTTTTCTTCTTCTTCCCCACCCGTTGACCCCCTCGCCTTCCATAACCGGACGACCATCAAGCCATGGTGGCTCTCCATCTTCTTAAATGGTAACCTTCACTACCTATTTCCTATAAAAGGGGCTTTTCCCCATCATTTTTTCCACACCATCACCATCTTCTTCATCCTCTTTCCAAATCAACTATTTTCCGGCGATCCCCTTCTCGATCCTCCCCGGCGAACCACTGGCCGAGTTTTCCCGAGGCCGACGCCCTTTCCAGCGCGACCGAGCCGCTTCCCGGCGCTCCCGTCGACCCGCGCGGCCCCGCGTCACCGCCGCCCGCGCCTGACCGGCGACCGCCGTCGTCCACCGCCAGCACCCCTGCGTGGCTGTGTCCGTCATTTTCGTCTGCCCCTGTCCGTGTCCTGTAGTGCTGTTCGGTTCCGCGACCCAAATTCGGGATTTCCTTCGACTTCGGTTTTGGGTATAATTTCTGGAACTCTATTTTCCTTTCTGTCGATGATGAATTCTCTGGTCCCCGAATCCTTCGGGATTTCGGTTTTCGACAACGTAATAGTTACGTTGCTATTTCGGCTTTTCCGAAAATCTCGGAAATGATTGCTGTGGTTTGTTTTCTGTGATTAAATAGAATTATTAGGACAGAACTGGGTTCTGTAGTTTTTCTCGGATTTTTGAGAACTTTTTAAGAAGAGATTCTCTGTTTTCTGTATTCTCGGGTTTTCGAGAATTAATGAAAATGATTGGAGATTCAAATTTTTGCTCTTAAGCTCTGTGAATGAGATTGGATAATGTTCTGTTATTGCTTTTGGGTTCTGTTGGAAATTTTCGGTTAATATGCTGGAATTGAATTCTTTTGGGAAGTTAAATCGGAATGGTTTCGGGTTTCGGGAATTTCGTTATCATTTCGGAAATGCTGTGTTGGCTTTGGAAAAATATGTTCTATGGATATATATATGAATTTCGAGTTTTGGAAATTATTTTGCAGGTATATCGGAAGCATTTCCCAGTTTTTGGGTTGACCGAAAACAGAGGGAGTGCTGCCGAAATTTTTAGAAAATTATAAAAATGATTTTCAAAGGATTTTCGGATAATATTATATTTTTTTTATATTATTTTGGGCGACGACCATATTGGTCAATGGGCCCCAGCGAAATGCAAACGCACCGGTTCGTCCGGACGTTGAGGCAGAGTAGCTGTATTTGAAGATTGGACCAGTTCTGAGACATTCTAATAATTTACAAATTTAGTTAAAATTTTATTATTTAATTTTTAGGTGATTTAAAAGGACTAACCCATTTTTCTTTTATTTAAATTCATGTATTAATTTGTAAGGGCATAAGCCTATTCTTTTATTTTCTGCAAAAGTTTGTAATCAGTAGGAACATTAGATTTGTGAATTCTGGGATTGAGTAAACGAGTAGGATTAATCAATAATATTATTAATTATTAATTAATAATTCACGATTTTCTCATTTTAAGAAAAGAAATTATATTTTTATTTAGTTATTATAAAACACCAATCTTTTTCCCAATAAGTTAATAAAATACCAAGTTTTATATTTAAATTGAAAATTACAAGTTTTCCCGAAAAACCTAAATAAATTGAATTTCTAAATTCAAACTCATTAGTAAACGTTGTGATGTTGTGTTAGTTAGCTAATAACTAAAATAGACTAGGAAAGACAAATAGAGATTGCAACTAGATTTTTCTGGTATTTGTATTTCTGAGATAAAGTTCCCCGGAATGTAGGATTTCAAGGAAGAACGTGACCTTTCGAATCCCGAAGTACAAATCTCGACCAATTGAAATTCAAGGCAAGTATGGTTGTGTTAATTTCAGTTTAATTAATATTAGAATATTGCATATTAAATACACAATTGTTACACGTACTCTCTCCTAGAGTAACACATTGAATCATTGCATCGGGATAATGGGGAGTAGTGTAGTTATCTATGATCAAAGCCCAATAGTAAATGAATGTGCGAGCTTACCCCTCTTCACACGGGGTTAGGCCGGACCGTATCAATAGGATACAAGTGAATCATCCTAAACCGGTCATAGATACTGCATACTCAAATCACAATTGTTTTATTGGAAATCATTGTTTCAAAATTATTTAATATTGCAAGTTTCTATTCATTATGCAAATTGTTATTTTCATAATTGTACTTGCTCCTTTCCTGACTGGATTCCCCACACCCAATAGGTCCTATTGATGACTCAGAGCTACAGATTAGTAGCTATTACGACCCAGAGCTGTATCCTGCTATGCTTCCAGAGGAGGTTCCTGATGTTGATGATGATACTTCTGCTTAGATGGAGATTTGTTGTCTTTTATTTAAATTAATGTTATTTTAAAAGTGGTGAACTCTTTTGTAATGAACAAGTTTATTTTATCGTTAAATTAAATGTTGTGGCAATTAAAAATTTCAAATGTTGTTGATTGTACCTGCATATGGAATACAGCTTACTGCCGCCGTCTCAACAACGGTGCAGGCTGGGCATGATCCGAGTCGACCCAAGAAATTGGGATCGGGTCGTGACATGTGATTATCTTATCGTGCTTAGACTGTGATTGAGTTACAATATTTTATACTTGTCCTCCGTTCGGAGTTGATCATGATGAGTACATTATAATTACGTGAGTTGCTGGTTAGATAGTAACCTAGGACAGCGCTCTACTGCCGACACTGCGGCGTAGGCTGGGCGTCGTTAGGTATTTTTACCCTCACAGTGGGTGCGGGTCGTGACACATTTTTAGTGGTGGCCCATGCAGGTCGAGAGTCGCATTAGTACGATATCGTGGTAGTACGACGACTTAGTTGTACTGCTGCGAGCCTGCGATAGGATTGAGAGATAGGCTTTAACGGAGAGGTACTCAATCACAGTTAGGAAAAAAATTCTGCTTCAATTCATGCCATCTACATATCTTACTGACTTGTCTTCTTTGCAATAAACTGTCCTCCTTTGATTTTATCGATTCCTACTCAGTATTGACTTCCTTTTCGATCTGTCTTCAAGATGGTGGAGACACGATCACATCGCTCTGGTACAGCAGCCGCTGGAGAGGGGTCTGCCACCTCTCGTCTTCAGCAGCTACTTCCTGGTACCGCAGCCCCAGTCATGCCAGCTGGGGTGGGTGTCTCAGCAGCTTTCGGAGGAGTACCTCCACCAGCTGGGAGGCAGAGTCTGGTGCTTCCTGAGATCCTACCACCGCAGCAGGCTCCACCTGCGGGGATGGTAGATGCTGCTCATCTGTTTTCTTTCGTGGAAAGGATTCTGGCGTCTCACCAGCAGCAGCAGCAGCAGCAGACTGCCAATTTTCGTCAGGGGATTGACGAGGCCCACTAGCTGGTTCGTACTACAGTAGAGATGGTGACTGCTCAGGTGGAGCAGCAGCAGCCTTACCGGAAGGAGAAGGATATCCAGGACTTTCAGAAGATGCATCCTAGAGAGTTCTTGGGCACAGAGGGCATCCATTACACAGACGACTGGATAGAGCATATCGAGGAGATATTCAGGTTGGTAGAGATACCAGATTGACTCTATATCGTGGCGGCAGGCAGTCAGATGCAGGACTTAGCCCGTGCGTGGTATCAGACAGATCCCAGGGTGAGAGTTGAGGGCCAGACTTGGGCCCATTTCAAGGAGCTGTTTAAGGAGCAGTTCTTTCCTGATGTGGCCTTGGGAGGCATAGAGGCACAGTTTGAGAGCCTGGTTCAGGGGAACCAGTCAGTAGCTGAGTACGCCAGGGAGTTTTATCGATTGGCCCGATTCATTGTTGACTTGACTGAGAAGACGAAGGCGAGGTAGTTCCGACGGGGCTTGATTAGGGAGGTTCGGTTGCTGACTAAGAGCGACCGGAACGCTACCTACGCGGAGATATTTTCTGGGGATATGGCAGCGGAGGACGACCTGGGGTTGAAGTTGAAGAGGGGTCGGGACTTCCAGGGTGGTAGCAGCAGCGGAGGTCAGGCCAAGAGGCCACATATGCAGATTCAGCAGGCATAGGCACCAGTGAGAGTGCAGCAGGCACAGCATCAGCATAGAGGATAGGACCGCGGGATGCCGACTTGTGCCTACTGCAGGAAGGCAGGGCATGTTTGGGAGTCTTGTAGGATGAGGCTGAAGGTTTGTCTATTCTGTGGGTCTGGTGCTCACAATATGATAGATTGTCCCGCTGCACCTCCTTATGAGGGAGCTTGGCCACCTGTAGCTCAGCACCAGAGGGGTAGAGCTTTTGCGATGGCGAACGAGGAGACCGACGCTGCAGGTGATAGGTTAGCAGGTTTGACCTTCTCATTCTTCCTCTCCACTTTCTTGTGTGATTCCCTTAGTACCTGCCAGGATATTATTTATGATTGCTAGATAGTGTAGCTACCCTGTTCGAGACTGTGGAATCATGACCAGTAAGATTTTGTTTGTATGATTATCTCTTGACCTTGATTGTTTGGGTTTGACCTAGAAAGGGTGCGATCATTTTAATTTCGAGGACAAAATTTTTCTAAGGGGGTAGGATTGTAACACCCTGTTTTCCAGATGAGGGTATTTTTGAAATTTTGTAATTATAATAATTATTATTGATATTTAATTCACATTATGATTTTTGGTGATTTTTAATAATTTTTAAACTATTTAAAAACTGTCTTAAGTCATGACTTATGATTTTGACGTGCTGCTAGTGAAACCCTAGTGACTGCATGACCTAGAGCCTAACCATGTCATTAGGATATTTAATTATCATTTTTAGCCTAGGAGTAATTTGGTCATTTTGACTTATTTGAATTAATTGATGATTTAATGAATTGGTGAATTCTAGTTTGACTTTGACTTGCTGAGACCTAGTGGGCTAGCCTAGAACCTAACCCTAGCTATGGTAACCCTAGTCTAACTTGAGTTAACCTATTTTAGTCATTAGAGAATAGTTTTAGAATGACAGGATTTGGTTTAGTGAAATTAAGTCATGGCTTGTGGTTTCATGAAATGACTTATGGCTTAATTATTTAGTTGATCATGACTTAAGCCCATGGGCCATTTAATGAACCCTAACCCTGATTTTTGAGCTTGTGACCAGCCACCTAGGGAATCCCACCCTATTTAATGCCTCCATCATTTAGGGTTAGCCTCCCTTGGAAATAGATCTCAAGTTTAGAAAGAGGTAAATCCCCAACTTTAGAAATTCATAGAAAATTCATTTTAATTCCTTTTTAATCCTAGTTTCTTGCATTAGAACCTAATACTCTCCTATTTTCTGATTTTGGGGTTTAATCCCTGCTTTGGGACAATTTGGGAGCATTTTGCTAGCAAGTAGGAACCCCCCATTTGGAGCCTTTTCTTGCTATTTGCATCCATAGGTAAAACACCTCTAATTGTATTAAAATTATGTTTTCTTTGCATTTAGGGCTAGATCTAGGAGTCACCTAGCTGTCCCTAGAAATTGGGCACAATTCGTGTCAGTTTCGTGTCCGTATCGGACACGTATCCTTTTGATAGGCTAGGTGTTTGATGTAATGCCTCAACCAACATTTTGTTCTAATTTTTGAAATGTTTTTGAATGGAATCTTAGCTTTAGGGCTTGCTTAATGATTTTTGTTATTATTTCCTAATTTTGGTGTCGTGTCGTATCCACACGGGGACACGAACACGCGGGGACTGAACCATATGCTGTGTCCTGAATTACGGGCGGGTTTTCTTCTTGTACAGGACACGAGGACACGCTAAATTTTGGGAGAATGTCAGGGCACTGACTGACATGGCTCTCCCAAAATTTGGGGCCATATGGTGCAGTGTGCGAAGAGTTCTACTCCTCGCACTGGCCGTACTGGCCGTGCACATGCGCTGTACACGCGTGGAAATTGGCCACTGACACGGCTCTAAAGCCGACACGACACGTGTCTAGGACACGGTGCAGGGCCATGGACACGTAGCCCTATTTGTGGCGAACACATGGGCACGATCACGAGTCGTGTCCTACCCTGTGTCACGCGCGGGACACGCGTACATGCGTGCACGATGCTGCGTACAGTCCAGTGCACGTGTACGTGTCTGTGTGTGTTTGGACACGCTCGTGTCCACTTGGTGGGACACGAATGACTCGTAGGACACGGGTACAAGTGGGGATTGGTTTACCAACCAATATTTTGGGATTATTGTGATGTTTTGGCTTTCGAATTTCAGTTTTCCCATGTTCACTGATACCATGTATTATTTCAAAAATCCTGAATTGATTTCTTTTTTAATCTAATTTAAATTTTGTTTTAAATCACTAAATTGATTCCTACATGTGTAATAGATACTGCTAGTTGGGTTTTACATGTTAGATTTGGGTATTGTACTTAGAAATGGAATTTAAACTTTGAATGGGTTTTCGAATTTGAGTGGACTGATACTATTGAATTCTGAATTTAATTTCCTTTTTCCTGATAGTTTTGCACACTGATTTCACATTTGATCATTGTTCTGTTTTCCGGAGAACCTGAGTAGGGGTTCAGTTGTTAAGGGTTAGTTGAATTTGTTTTAGAGGATTGATATAGTTCTCGAATTTGATGTGGGCTGATACCAAAACAGGAATTTAATACTGTTTTCCTTTTTTATTCCTTGATTTAACTGAGCTTGATATTCAATATTAGGATTTCAGTTTAGGTTCAAATGATATGTGGTATAGGTTGTTGGATGATTTATTTCAAGTTTTGGGTTTTGAATGATTTCGATTTGGTTGGTATGGGAGTTGGGACTTTGAGTTCATTGTTGAACTGTTGAATTGACATGGAATTCCCTGAGAACCTATGAGGTTCCCTACATTACTCTAATCCTATTTTTAATGAACTAACTGTCACACAATAGTGTATCAAGTGCACTCACACACACATGGTTACACCTACCCAACTGTCATTCCTGTTAACTATTACACAAACATGCTCTGACACAATACACATTATTGCACTCTCAACCATGTACACAACATCACCTTCACATTTTGTTCACTGTCGGCCCATACACACACACAAAACTGATATTGAAGCACACATGTTCACACATTATTGTACTCACATGTACCATTTACACACATTGCAAATCCTGAGGTTGTACACTCTTGACACCCTGTTACAAACCCTCACACACATGGTTTTTCTGTCACATGACCCTACCCACATACACCCTCACATGTAAACATACACACAAACACATGTACCCCCTCTCTATCTCACTATATGTACACAAACATCCTCACATGTAACCTCTCCCTATCACCCTAGGTATATATATATGTGTATATATATATGTAGCCTATATGTGTGTTAATTATATTAAATTAGATATAGTTGATATGTGTTATGTGTGGAATGCATGAATAGCCTATGGGCACATAGCCTGTGGTGTATCCCTATGTGATACAGCCTGTGTGTATGGCTTGAATGCCAGTGTAGGAGTGCGGTTGGCTTGTATAGCCTAGAAATTGGGTTGCTTGCTAGAATAGGCTGGTTAGTCCTAGTGGGACTTGTTTGGACTAAGTTTGACCTAGTTGACATAGTTTGACTAGTCCAGGTTGACTGGAGTTGACCAAAAGTCAACATTAGTCTGGATGTGACCAATTGACCTAGTTTGACTAGAGTATTGACTTGGGTTGACCCAGAGTTGACCAAGTTTGACTTGGACCTAGTTTGACCTAGACAGTTGACCAGATTTGACTTAGAGTTGACTTTGACCTAGATTGACCTAGAATTCATATAGATTGCATCGTAGACTTCATTTACCTTATTTTTTAAACATATTATAACCTGTATTCCTCTGTTTAGGATATTGTGACTCTGTCGCAGACATCTGATATTATACTACTCTTTTCAGAGTATCAGGCGAGTACATTCTCTGATAGTTCTTCCATTTACTTGTCGTTTACTATATTTCAGTTGTAGCTAGTTCTATCTGATTCTCTGTTTCAAACACGATTTGATATTGCTGGATCCATTTCATGCGACACTCACTTATTATGTCTGGCCTCTATTTCTGGAACCACCTACTGGAACCACCCTGGAATCATTTACTGGAACCATTCGTGTACTGGCTGGACTTATACCTATTTTTGTGTCGGATTATGGATTCACTTGTACTTGCTGGGCGGAGAAATATTGGAATAGGCATGTGAACATACCCAAATACTGGAACCACTCCCTTGGAATTATACTGGAACGATAGCCATCCCACACTTGGCCGAGTGTGCGGTGTGCCGTATTACCTACAGCCGTTCACATGTCGATCCCGATATTTTAAAACACACTGTTAGAGTATAGGCTGGACTCACCCGGGAACCTTGATCACCGACTGGACTCACCTTATACCGAACTCATCTTGTACTGGAACCACCTGGTATCAAATTCATGTTGTCTGGATTTACTTGGGTTTTGCACTTGTTTACATTTACATTCTGGACTTATATCATGTTGCTCTAGTTCAGCTAGTTTCTATTTACAGTCTTTATTGCTATGATTCTTCTCTTGTTTTTACTTACCTTACTTTTCTTGTATCTTAACTGTTTCTCTATACCATCACCTGTATACAAACTACCATGTTTCATCAATATAACTACTTATAACTGCTTTATAGTTCTCTGTCATTTAATTAGGATTTCTTGATGAGTTGTACTCGTTCCTGTCCTGACTGGACCTGTTGAAATTTTACAGATGATTGCCCTGAGGATACATGCCCTACATATTATGGACCCAGAGACGGGATGACTACCTTTGGCCCCGACACTCAGGAATGACCGGGATTTAGTTTAGTAGACTAGCATATGTTTTCATGTTGAATTTGTTATAGAAGATTTGAGACTTGTGTAGTATTTGAGATTTGTTGAGAGTTGTTATTATTTAGTAGTTGTCCTTCTATTCTTAGTTTAATTCTTCTGTGATTATCTTATTGTGCTTAGACTGTGATTGAGTTACAATATTTTATACTTGTCCTTGTTTGCAAAAACAAAAGTATAGAACTTTATTGATACAAACTGTAATAAAGATTACAAGAATTCTGGGAAAATTACAACTGTAGGAATCCAATCTCGATGACGATTGCTTTATCCCTTGGACGATGTGAACTGTAAAGACGAAGCCTTTGAAGTTGAAAACAACTCTGGAAACTGAAGGCAAAAGCCTCTGAAGTTGAAGACAAAAGTCTCGGAAGAATGCAGCAGCACTTTGGCAAGAACTCCTAGACTCTCTGATTTCTGATTTCTGATCTTGATATCTGATCTCTGATCTCTGCTATGAAGACTTGAAACTCTATTTATAGAGTTCTGGAAATAACTAACTTTCAGTTATTTTGGACTGCGCATGATGATTTGCGCAGCATTGGTTTGCGCAACATTGATTTGCGCAGACATTTACTGGATCGTGGGCCGATTATCATGGACACATGGCATGATTTGATAGAAATGCGCATGATCATGCATAAACAGTTGCCACGTAATGAACAATCGATGGCATGAATGCCACGTGTAACTTAACAGTTACGTTTGATAGAGTGCGCAGAGTTGAATTGCGCATACATGGTTTGCGCAAACTCAAACTGCGCAGGATTGGTTTGCGCTGCCAGCTGTCAGCCGCCCTCGAGCACTGTGCGGCGCAGGAAACGAACAGACTCCTTGTTATCCGCGCTGTCAGTTGTCAGAAAAGATTTGATTTGATTTAGTAATGATGACTTCTGCCACGTCAGCTTGCGCAATCGGTTGTGTGCGCAAATTAGAATGCGCAATCGGTTGGCTGCGCAATCTGTTGTCTGCGCAATTCAACAAGATGATGTATATTTTGATTTCTTGATTTTGTTGATTGATGCAACTTGATTTTTTAGGACCTACAAGACCCCCTTCAAAGTTTTCGAAAGTTGATTTGATTCAAAGTTTCGAAATACTTTGAATTTTTGAATTTTGAACCAAGTTGCGCATGATGATGAGCTGTCTGCGCAAAGTGAAGTGCCCCCAAATTTTAGGCGCAATCCAAGGCAGCCGTTTCGTATTTCAAAGGCTATAAATAGCCCACTTCTTCATTTCATTTTTTTACTTTGCCTCCTTCGTGCTTTTGAGAGAAAAATCCCCGAACCCTTTCTGTCTTCTTTCTCTGACGACTTCCATGGCGCCCCGACGATCTAATGTTGCCGCCACCGCCGCTGCGAAGGGAAAAGCTCCGGCCGAATCCTCTGACAGAGTTGCTCGGCGAGCATCTCGACATGAGTCTGCGCACCCTGCTCTGATAGGTAGTAAAACCGATCGAAACCCCTTTTTAGGGTGTTTTGACTTCCGCCAATCTTCGAAACTCATTTCTTTTTAGAGATGAGTTCAACTTGCGCCACCCTTTTTAGGGTTTTTGGTTGCATAAACAGTCAGTCTTCATTTTTATGAAGACTGTAATCCTGCGCAATCTATCGAATTGTGCTGACAGAAAGTCAGCGCAATCGATTGATTTGCGCTGAATGTCAGCGCAATCGATTGGTTTGCGCACCCTATTATGATGCGCAAACTAATGTTGCGCAATCCATGTTAGCGCAATCTGAGGATTGTGTACTCTTCTGTTTTGCTTGTCTAAAAAAATAGAATTTTTGACTTGTACTGATCTTCATCTGTTTTTGATGCAGTTGAAACCAATGAAGATCCAAACTATGAACATTTTGTGGGAACTTTGTCTGAATCTGAATATAAAGAAGATTTGTCTCATGTCCATTATCCTCAATACGATCTGCCGACTTCTCGTCAGGCAATATTGATTTCTCAGGACAACGAAACTTTAATGTGTCTAATGAATGGACAGCCTCTGGAATCAGCAGATGCTGTTATCCACAAGAAACCCTTATTCTTGTTTGGTGATGCCTTTGAAAAAGTCTCCCAGCCTAGGCCAATGATGGAGGAGATGGTAGTCCACCGGGAAGACAGATCATTCTTCATTCCTAAAATTGCTCGATGCCTTCCTTTGTCACGGTATGCTCATGCAAGCTACCCAAGAAAAATGGATTGGAACATCACCCTTCTCCAGGATGCTCGTGCAGGGAAGATCTTTGTAAAGAAGGTTAACGGGAAAGATATGTTTTACAGCTCTTCTGACAGATACAGTGTTATGTTGAGAGGTTTAAGACCCAGCTGCATCCCACCGGAAAACTCCTCTATGCTGATGCCCGTCAGAACCCCTATATTCGCAAATGAATTTGCGAAGGAAAAAGGAAGATACCCTGAACAGGATATCAGAATGACTGGATTAGTGAATCCAGATTACAAACGATGGAATTGCATTGCAAATTGGGTTCTGACAACCTTCCAAGATAAACTTCAACAAATTAACCTGTTTCAAGCAGTGCATGCCACTGTATACGGGTTTGCTCCTAACCCTCAAATGTTTTTGGCCTTGGCTGAGCGATACAATTACAGAACAGGAACCTTCATGACCCCGGGTGGAGAGATAGGGTTTGCACTCCACGAGATGAAATACATCTCATACTTGCCCATGGCGGATGCTCCATATGAGAAGTTTGTTCCCACAAATAACGAGTTAGAGAAACTCAGAAAAGAAAATGCAGAAATGGTAGCAGTGTTTGAAGAACTGTTATGCCATTACAAAATTTGCTCTTTGTACTATAAGAGTGCTACGGCCAACACTTGCTATTCTTCGAAGTGGTTGCCATATTTGTTCTTAAATCATATTGAAGAGAAGAAAACCAAGGAAAATGACAAATGTTACCCTCATTTTTTCAAACCCCTGATTAACACGGAAGTCATGAAGATGATGGAAGAAAGTAAACATTATGATAAGGAAATGAAGGATGATTATCAATGTCCACCTTTAAAGAAAGGTGACATTTTGGAGAGTTTTTTGAGAATGGGTTACAGACCCATGTCCAAAGAAGCCCAGTTAGCAGGGTTTCTGACACACTGGCTCAGACGATTCGTGGTCCCGGGATCTAGTGCAGTGGACCGTTTTCATCACGGTGTACTTTTTGCTGCCGTCAAGCTAGTCTTCGGTTATAAGGTTGACTTGTTATCGGCAATGACCTGCAGATTGAATGCGAGTCTTCGCTTGTATGTTGACTTGATGCTGAAGGCAAAGGGAGAGAAAGAATTCCCCCATCTCGAAATGCCGTACACTTATCTCTTTGGATGGTTACTCCTCCACTATCCAACTTTAATGGACCCTGGTATGGGACCAGTAGATGGCAGCTTCTTGCGCAGATATTCTCAGGGTAAATGGAAGTACACCTCTCTGAGTGAATGCAGATTCGTTTTAAATTTGAACAGAGGATGGAACTTCTGTTGCGCGCCTCTCCCGGCCGGTCATGACCAGATGCCACCCAACATGGTAGATTCAAAACTGCAGCCCTTAAACCGTGTGGCCTTTGAATGGTTGAAGACAATTCGACCATCTCATTTAGTATACCGCTTTGAAGAAGAATGCTTTTTGGAACCATACCTCCCTAGCCGTTTTGCTAGACAATTTGGGTATGATCAGTTCCACGTAGGGAACGCAATCACCTGCCTTCAGGGCAAGGGTTTCTTGATTGACGGGGCCCGAGCTTGGGCCTACTACAATGCCCGTGACACAAAGGCTACCTTCTCTATGCCACCAAAGAGCACTCCTCAAGGGCCTCGGATGCTCTTTACATACTCGGTATTCTACACATCTGCAAATACTTTTGCCGAGAACTTTAATCTCGCCGATAGTTTTGCTTCTGCGATAAGATTGAGGAAAGGGAGGATAGCTTTATCAATCCCTGCCAATGATGAGGCAAACGAACCGGCGGATGAACCCCTAGAAACTTCAAGAGAAATGATGTTCCAACAAGAGATAAACGCAGCAATGCGGATCTCTCTAAGAGTGGGAAAGTCTCCTGCCAAGAAAAGAAGAAGAGAGGAGCCTCCTGCTCCTGCAGCAAAGAAGAAATTGGTCTTGGAGCATTCTTCTGATAAAGTGACTACAAGATCCCAATCTCGGCAGCTAGCCGAGACAAATCAAGAAGTTACTACTACACCAACTTCTGTACAGAAGCAAACAGCACCAATAAATGTAGAGAGTCCCGATAGACCTCTACACAGAAAGAAGAAGAAGTTGGTTACCAGAAGAAATTTAGAAGCCTCTTCTTCCAAACAACTCCTGACTTCAGTAGATGCTGCAGCAGGATTTATAATGCCATCTCCCACCCCTGTTTCTGAATCAGGGAATAAAATCCTTGAAGAGACTGAACAAAGGGGAGATCTTGACCCCAGAACTGAAGTTGAAATACTCAGAGAAAACATCATTGAAGAAGAGCTAAATATTACACGACCCCTTTCACCTGTCGTGGCGACGACTCAACTTCCTCCTACCCCAAAGACTCTTCGTGAAGAAGAAGAGCATAAAATGATCGAAGCTTTAGAAGATTGTTATAGCCTGCAGGAGGATCTCACCGCAACTGACAGTGGGAATGTAGCCCAAGAAGAAGAAGAAGATAAGGATGAAGAAAGCTCTTCGTCTGGAAATATTGATAAGTATATACAGAATCCTGAAGGGGACAGCGAAGAACACATATCTCTTGAAACCGCCGACGATACTTCGGATCCTAAAAAGGATATTGAAGTAGAGGCGTTAGTAGAAAAGGTTGTTAACCCTGATGAAGACGTCGAGATAGAAGTATCCCCTGAAGAAGTGGCTAGTGAAGATGTTCAGCAAGAGAGTCCCGCTACCGATCCCCAAGGTATAAAATGATATTTAACAATCTTCTTTCTTTAAAATAGATTGATATCTAATATCTTCATTTGTAGTTCTTGCAGGTCTTGATACTCTACCAACACCTCCGAGGGACCTGGCTATGGTGCCTATTCCAACGGTAGTTGTTAGTAGTAGCCATCACTTATCTTGCGGCTCTGAAGCGGGCAGCAGCCAAGCTGTCGCAATTGAAGCTACTTCCGTTCAACGGGAGTCTATTCCAGCAGGAAATGCAGTTGTTGTTAGATCCAATCAAGGTAAGACTGCTTTTTTTAATTTGATCTTTTTGTTTATTGGCAAATTAGTAAAATAATAATTTTACTTTTTGCAGAAGAACAAACAGGAGGAGCAGCTAGTTCTACTCTGGCTCCTTTGTTTAAAGAACCTATCATTCATCAGCAAAGGATTGAGCAACCGAATACTCCATCCTCAACAGGGGTAGCTTCGACTCCTGGAACCATAGCCATCAATCAGCAAGTTGTCCAATCTTTTACCAGATGTTTCTTTGAGTCATTGGGATCTCTTGTCCGTAAAATGATAGAGAAGGAAGGAACTAACTTCATTATGGTTAGGGACCCCACTTCTTTCCTGATAAAAGCCATAAGAGGCCAAGGAGACGAAGCCCAAGCCGTTCTTCTTGAACATATATTAGATGAGTTGGAAGTATCCATAAGGAAATATAAAGAGCTCAAGAAGAAGAATATAGACTCTCTGGTGCAAGCTGAATATGAACGACTAGCCCAAGAAGCTGATATGGAAAGGATAAACCTTCAGAACCTATTAGAAGCTCATTCTGCAAAGTCAGCTGAATTCAACTCAAAGATAGAATCAGTTACTTTGGCAGCTGAGAACAAAGGACAGAGGCTTGCTGAATTGAAAGCGGAAATTATTCGCCTTCAGAAGGAATTTGAAGAAGAAACTGCCAATCAACGATTTATGATTGAACAACTCAATGCCCTAATTCAGGAGAAAAATGAGTATGACGAGACTCATAGTGCTGAAATTACCCGCAGGACAGTAGATATGCCTATCTTTGATGAAGAAAATGGGATGGAGGAAGCAAGAAAAATAGTAGAATCAACACATGAAGAAGAGCTGCGGATATTGAAGCAGCAAATCGATAATTTGATTGTCCCTCCTTCTTGATTAGAACTTTTTTGTATCTTTGCTTTTGCTGCTATGGAAGCATTTTTGTAATGTCTCATATTTCCATAAATAAAAGACATTTTTTTTTTGTTGTGGCTCCATTATTTATTGCATATCTTATTAGATATAAATAATAGAGATAGAAAATATATTCAGAGGTGCAAGACATGATATATTTTTTTGATAATTTTGTAGAAAATAATTATATTCATTATATCTGCTCAGAGGTAATATGGACATGGCAGAATATATTGAATATTATTACTTCGACTTGACAACTTAGTCGAAAACAACCAGTTGCTGATATAGATAATGAACGATGATGAACCGTCAATGTTTGTGAAATAAATGAACGGGAAGACCGTCAAATGATGAATGACAATGAACGGGTGAACCGTCAAGTGGTGATGAATGGGTAAACCATTAAATGGAAATGAATGGATAAACCATCAGGTGAAATGAACGGGTGAACCGTCAGGTGATAGTAATGAACGGATGAACCGTCGGTTGAATATGATAAATGAACGGATGAACCATCGGGCTTTAATGAACGGATGAACCGTCTGATGAATGTAATAAATAAACGAATGAACCGTCTCTTCGTTATTTGAGGAACTTCTGCCTATAAATATAAAAGAAGTCTGACAGTAATGAACACTTCTGCTTTTCAACATAAAAATGTCGTCCGGAGAAGCATCTAAGAAGGCCAAGATCGCCCCAAAGGTTGAGAAGGGCACTGAAGAGCGCCCTGTCGATCCAATCCAGCCGAAGGAGGCAAAAGCGGGCGAAGGTCCGTCTGCACCCCAGCCGCCACGGGATATCTTGGACTTCCTGCTCGAACCAGGAAAGACTGAAGAAGAAGAAGCCATGAGGATGGCCGCCTGCAAATTCCTCGTGGGTTCCAGCAAGGAGGTTCTTAGTTCTTTTGCTGATCATGTCTTCGAGAAGGACGGCAGTGGCCCGCGTCCGAATATAGAAAAAGATGATAGTGACCTTTAATATTATGTAATATCATATGATGAAATAAAATTTGCATTTTATTTATGAACCTGATCCTGTTTAACGATTTTACAAGCATTTACATTTATACAAAATACTTCTTAAGAAATTTGCCATTGATGGGCATCATGGCGATTCGACCATCAAGCTCTGAAAGTTGATAAGCTCCATTTGAGAAGACTTTGCTTACAATATAGGGACCTTCCCATTTCGCATCGAATTTCCCTTTGCTCATATGAGTCATAGTCATAGGACGTCTGACTGCTAGAACAAGTTCTCCTTGTTGAAATGCTCTGACTTTAACTTTGCGATTGAAAGTCTTTGAGATGCGGGCTTGATATAGCTCAATATGCTGTTGAGCCATTAATCGCTTCTCATCTAACGCTTCTAACTCTTGAAGTCGAAGAAGATCGTTGTTCTCTGTAGTAAGCTCGTTAGCGACGGCAATCCTTAAAGAAGGAATTTGCAGCTCTAAAGGAAGAACGGCTTCACAACCATACACTAAAGAGAAAGGTGTAAAGCCTGTTGGATTACGGACTGTAGTTCGATAGGCCCAAAGACATTCGCCAAGTTTCTCGCTCCAGTTCCGTTTGTTAGTGGAAACAAACTTCTTGAGGAGTTTAATGATGGTTTTGTTAAAAGCTTCAGCTAAACCATTAGCGGCAGGATTGTATGCTGTTGAAGCAACATTATCAATCCGGTGATCATCGCAGAATCTAGTGAACTTCTGACTGATGAACTGAGGTCCATTGTCATGGATGATTCTTCGGGGTACACCAAATCTATAGATGACGTGGTGTTTAACGAAGTTGATGACACTACTAGTCTTAACCTCAGTCAGTGGTATAGCTTCAGCCCACTTGGAGAAATAGTCCGTTATCGCCAATATGAACCGATGTCCTCTAGAAGAAGGAGGATTAATGGGCCCTATGATATCCATACCCCAAGCTTCAAAAGGCCAAGAAGCAGCCGTCGGGTGTAAAAATTCTGATGGTTGATGAATGAAGTCTGTATGGATTTGACAGGCTCGACATTTCCTTGCATACTCAATGGCATCCGATACCATAGAGGGCCAGTAGTAACCCATGCGTCTAATGCGGTCCTGTAGCTTAGGACCAGGCTGATGTGCTCCACATACACCGTCATGAGCTTCACGCAGTACTTGCTTAGCTTCATCACCAGCGAGACAGCGTAAAAGAAGACCGTCATAAGTTCGCCGATAGAGAGTTTTAGTAGTTTGATTATAATAGAATCGGAGAGATCGTCGACGAACGCTTGTAGCCTCCTTAGGATCTTCGGGAAGTATATTATGTACCACGAAATCGATAAAAGGAGTTCTCCAGTCATCATCGATAACATTAACTTCAGCAAAATTGCTGAATTCAATATTACGATTATTTTCAATACAGAACAGTTCACGATTGGAGATAACTACCACCTGCTGTCTTTTAATAGGGATAGCTAAGACAGCTGCAAGATTGGCTAAAGCGTCTGCTTCAGTATTGCAAGCTCGCTGCACATAGTCAATGAAGAAATCTTTGAATGATATAGCTAAATTGATTGCCGCCTCATGATAAGGTACTAGGTCTTGATGACATACTTCATAGGTTCCTCTAACCTGATTAACAACCAGTTTAGAATCACCGTATACTTCAAGATATTCAACGTTCAGTTGTTTAGCTAACTGAAGACCAATAAGTAGAGCATTATACTCTGCTACATTGTTAGAACAAGGTTCATCTAAAGAATAGGCTCTTTGGATAGTTGATCCGTCTGGAGAAACGAGGACCACTCCAACACCTGCCACAACAGCACCATTTGGTCCAATCCTTGATGCACCATCAAAGAATAAACGCCAGGTTGGAAATTCTTCGGAGATCATGTTGACTTCCAATGTTTCGTCTGGAATTTCGTCATAGAGCTTAGATGTCTCAGGTACAGGATGAGCCGCTAAAAAGTCCGCCAGCGCTTGACCTTTGACAGACTTTTGTGGAACATACACCATGTCATATTGAGCTAGCAGGATTGCCCATGTAGCCAACCGAGAATTAAGTGTACTTGGTTTCTTCATAAGTACCCGGAGAGGGTTAACTCGAGATATAACATGAATAGTTTGACCAATGATATAATGCCTCGTCTTTTGTACAGCAAACATGAGAGCCAAGCATTCTTTTTCAACTAGACTATAACGGTGTTCAGCACCAATCATAGTACGGCTAAGATAATATATGGCCTGTTCGTGACCTTCTTTGTTCTTTTGGGCAAGTAAAGCACCCAATGAATGATCCATAGCACGGACATACATTAAGAACGGAATACCAGAAATAGGTGGCACCAAGACTGGTGGGTTCATGAGATATCGCTTGATATCATCGAATGCTTGTTGACACTCTTCAGTCCAAACGAAAGATACACCTTTCTTCATTAGTTGAGTGAATGGTCTACAACGTCCAGACAAATTCGAGATGAATCTCCTGATGTACGCAAGTCGTCCTTGAAATCCTCGTAGCTCTTTTAGATTGCGTGGAGGACGCATCTCTTGAATGGCTTTGATCTTCTCGGGATCTACGTGTATACCCTTAGAGGTAATGACGAAGCCGAGAAATTTACCACTAGAGACACCTAGGAATGACTTGGTGGGATTCATCTTGAGTTGATGTTGGCGCATGAGATTAAAGATTGTTCTCAAGTCTTGAATGTGATCTTCCTTTTTACGACTTTTGACGGCAATATCGTCAACGTAGCATTCAACGGTTTTGCGCAAATGATCTCGAAAGATAGTGCTCATAGCTCGTTGGTAAGTTGCACCAGCATTCTTAAGACCAAATGGCATTACCGTATAGCAATAAACACCACGAGGAGTGCGGAAAGAAGTATGCTTTTCATCTTCAGGATGCATCTTGATTTGATTGTATCCAGAGAATCCATCCATAAAAGATATTCGTTCGAACCCACAAGTATTGTCGATCATGACGTCCGTAATAGGAAGAGGAAATTCATCTTTTGGACATGCTTCATTAAGATCCCGGAAGTCAATACAGACTCGAACTTTGCCCGTTTTCTTCAGAACTGGGACGACATTGGCTACCCAATCAGGATGTTGTTCTTCTCGAATGAAGCCACAAGCAATGAGCTTTTTGACTTCATCATCGATCGCGTCCATCATTTCTGGTTTGAAGCGTCGCTGTTGTTGCTTAACAGGTTTTGCATTAGGCAAAATGTTCAATTTATGTGTAGCAATCTTGGGATCTAAACCCGGCATGTCTTCATAACTCCAAGCAAAGACATCAATATATTCTTTAATAAGAAGAATCAACTCTTCCTTGTCTGTTTCTGGAAGATTTTTGCTAATAAAAATTGGCCGAGGTGAATCTCTTTCTCCTACATCAATTTGAAGTAGTTGATCTTCAGTAGGGGGTTCACGTTGTTCAAAGCGAAGTACCCATTGATTGTCCATATGCTGAGCCCAAGGATCTGTTTCAGGATTTTCTTCCACATTCTCGTCATAGTCTTCTGGAAGTTCAACGGAGACCATGTTAGATGATACGACCAACCTATGGACTTCACCAATGCTAGTATCAGAATCCCAAGATCTGGAATCAGATGAGTTAGAGCGTTCTTCACTGTCGGAGTCGGAGACTGCTGGGGATAACAATGGAGGAGAAGCATATCCGAGACCTCTCTTAGTCCTGCTATAGTACATGTCTGACTTTCCTTTCGGAACAGTTGTACGAATAGGAGTTCGTCTACCCTTACCGTAATTGAAGCCACTTTTGAAATCATAACCCATTTTCCGAATGATGTCTTTTGATTGTTGACTATAACGATGGAGTTGGATACGCCCCGTGTCGTTAAGTTTACTGTCATCCGTATAACTGAATTTTTGTTCTGGTCCTTTAATAAAAATTATTGAACTTTCACCTCTCTTTCGAGAAGAGACAACAAAGTATGAATCATCTGAGTGTTCGAGTAAGACCTCTGTATGAAGAGATTGCACAACTCCCATTGTAATTGATTGGAAGCTATCTAACATATCTAAATAGTATTTAGTATGATAAATAACATCAGTATACTGGAAAGTAGGTGCTTTTTCATTGATTTGTACATCAGTATTTACAACAGGACCTTTGGCCTTAGCAGGCTTAGTCAGATTAATTACAAGAGGGGGAGAAGAAGAACGTGGAGGCGGTTTGTTACGACGGAGGTCGATAACAAGTGGCTCAGAAGAAGTGAGCTCCTTTTTTTTTTGTTGCGAATGAGATCAACAACAATTAGCTCAGAAGAAGTGAGCTGCTTTTTGTCCTTGTTACGACGTAAATCGATAACAAGTGGCTCAGAAGAGGTGAGCTCCCTTTGATCTTGATCAGCATCAATTGACTTCTTTTGAGCTGATAAGTGAATAGCCAGTGGCTTGGAAGATTGAGGATGAGAAACTCGCCCTTTGACAGGTATGATTAGAGTGTCTTTAGGCGTCGCTTCTTGTTCTTCTTCAGTGTCTAATGCTAACACGATTTTCATGAATTCATCCTTATACATTCGAGCGTCGTTGCAGTATGCTTCAACACCTTTGAAGGGATAAAGATCCGCAACCTCCTTACGAACTACGCCTTTGTCATCAACATATTTGAAACATTGATGAAGGGTTGATGGAACAACATTGTGCTCGTGTAAGAATGGTCTCCCCAATAGAGCGTTGTAAGAACAACCAAAATTGTCAATAATGTAGAATGTAACTTTTGTGCGAAGATTGCCAATTTGAAGTTTTAGGCGAATCTTGCCCAAAGGTTCACTCTTTCCTTGATTGAATCCAAGGATGGTAGTGATTGTAGTGGAGAGACTATGCACAGGAATTTTCAAAGCATCGAGCATTGTCTTCGGCATGATACTAAGAGCAGACCCTGGATCTATCAGAATACGATCGACTTTCATCGAATCGATATATCCTGTATAGTAAAGAGGACGGTCATGCCTGTTGTCTTCCATCAGCATGTCATCTTGCGTAAAAGTTATGTTCGGAATGAATTCCTGAACACTATTACAAGAGACTGATTCTGCTTCGGGCTTTTTGAGAAAGGTTAGACAAGCTTCTGCTTGCATAAGAGCTTCACTGAGGGTTTCTTGAGTCTCTTTGGAAAGACGCAAGAGTTCAAAGATAGACAACTTTGCTGGGGTATTGGCTAGTTGAGCCAATATATCGAAGTTGTAAGGCTTCTCGAGTCCTGTAGGAGACGATTTCTTCAAAGGTTTGTCAAAGCGGATTTGTTGTTTGCCTTTATCAGCAGTCACTGGCTTAGGAGGAATAGGAATCACAACTGGTGAAGGTGCAGCAGGATTCTCTTCAACTAGAGCAGGTTGTGCTGAGGTAGGTTCAGAAGAAGAAGCAAGATTCTCTTGAGTTTCAGGGTAATCCTTCAAATAGGGCTTTCCTGATCTGGTGCCTAATAGAATTTCTTCGTCAACTATGGGATCAAAAGATACCATGTTGCAAATCTTCGTCTTGCCTTTGGAGCGACTTTTCTTCTTGGAAGAAGAAGAATCCTCGAATTCTGAAGTAAGATCGGGGTGAATCCACATAACCTCGCCATTGTCTAGAGACAAAGGAACGAGACCTTCATTTGGTGGAGAAGGAATATTTTCAATCTCAAGAGTAGTTTTCGGAATAGGAATGACACCATGCTGTATCATCTGCGGAGGAAAGTTACCGAACTGAACTGAAACCATATTGGCAGTGACAGTCTTTTCATCTTGTTGCAGAGTAACAACTCCAGCATTAACAAGCTCTTGAATCTTGCCCTTGAGCACATAACATGCTCTAGTAGGATGTCCAATGAATCGGTGGTAAACACAGTACTTAGGATGATCGGTCTTACCGACTTCATCAGGTTTCTTTGGGTCTGGGAGCTGGATCTTATTGCTTTTGAGTAAACAATCGAAGATACTTGCCGTGTCATTCTCGTCAAAAGAATACTCTACCTTAGGACGAGGTTCCCTCGGTTGTGGTGCAGAAGGAGTGGAAGTGGACGTAGGCTGAGCTACGTTGACAGCCAAAGACTCTTTGCTTTTCAGATTAATGTTCAGAGTCTCTTTGTTCTTGCGGTTGTTTTGGCGATTTCCACCGCCTGACGTTTGATGTTCATCCCGATCGAGGTTAGACATTTGTACCCCCAACTGTTTGAATTTATCAGCACTTACTTCAGCTGCTTTGGCATTAACAATGAAGGATGGCCAGTCTTGAAACTGAGTTGAGCCTGTCCACATACTGATAATAGGTAAGAGATTTGCCTTACAAGTATCTATGGTAACAGCAGCAGGAGTCCCTGGAGGCATTTTCAGGGCTTCTCGGCGAAAACGTTCAATGAAACTCTCTGCAGTCTCGTTATGTTTCTGTTTGATTTTATTTAGGGCTGACATAGTCATGTCATTGAATCCCTCATAGAATCGTTCTAGAAAGATTTGCTTGAGACCTGAGAAAGAAGTGATACAACCATCGGGCAGACTTCTGTACCAGTCATATGCTACGCCGGCTAAACAACCGACGAACACTCTGGTAAGAAGAGCGTCGCTTGGTTGAAGTTGAACAGTCATTACCTCGAAGTGATTGATGAATTGACTTGGTGAGGTACTACCATCAAAGAGAGCGATTGTTGGAATCTTGTATTTGGGAGGAAATGGAACTTCTTTCCATTCGACGGGATATGGCTGTTTGATTCCCAACCTTTGCAGGTTGTCTTTCTCTTTGAAAGCTTCAAACTGAGTTCGTAAAAGCTTGACTGCTTCATTAGCATCTTCAGATGAAGAGGAAGGAGCCGTGGTAGGAGGAGGGACAGCATTATAAGCACTACCCCCAGCACCTGATTGACTGGGTGTAGTTTGAACTTGTACTTGCACAGGAGGCATCTGAGGAGGTACTACCCCCAGCCCAGTATTGACAGGCACCGATGAAGCTATGATTTCAGGGTTTATAGCAGCCGGTACAGTTGGTGGGGTAGCATGTTGTGCCATAATGATAGAATGCATACTGGCGACCATTTCAGCCATGGTTTTCAATTTGTCCTCCAGTGCAACAATACGCTGTTCTTGGTTTACAGAAGTTGAAGCATCTGGATCATCAGTAACAACATATGCCGTCACTTCTCTAGGCACAGTAGACGAAACTGTTTGTTCAGAGTTTTCACTATATGCATCATAATCAGAGAAAGATTCGTCTCCTGACTGAAAAGTAGGAAGATAAGCTGAAGGATCTTGAGGAAGATTCCTTTGACCGATTGTGTCTCGGCTGTGGGAACGAGTATGTTGAAATACTCCTTCAGAGGATTCTTGGAGTAAATCCAAATATCGTTGGCTTGGTCTGCGAGGCTTACCATGTTTGGAGCACTTTCTACCCCCGGTGTCTCGGGAAGCCATATTGACAGAAGCGTACAACACTTCGTCTTCTTCTGACATTGGTTCTGTTTTAGCAAAAGTCAGACGATCAAAGATAGATCGCTTTGTTGTTTGACAACAACATTGGATGATGACTTTATGATTGCAATGATGATCAGATGGTTGATTTGAAGGAGTTGAGACATTATCCCGTTTTTGTCTGAGATGTTCTCGAAGATCAGAAACCATGCCGGGACGGGGAAAAGTTCGAGGAATGTGTTCTTTAACAATATTTGGAACATGGTTTCGATTCTTCAAATGTTTTGTCCCCTGTGTATACAAGGAAGTACTCATTTCATTGGCATAGGTATCAGAATTTATGTTTCTGGAGATTTGTCTTTGAGGCTTAACCTTCGGCATTGGCTGTTTACGTTTTGCCGAAGTTGTCCTGTTAAGATATGTTCGTAGGTCTGCAAATTCACCCCCAGAGGTTTCTGTTTGAGACACCAACAGTTTTCCTTGTTTGGAACGAGATATTTTGAAAGTTGGGAGGTCTTGGAATTCTGCTACTGGGGTTGGCAAAATACCTCTTTGATCAGTGCAAGTTTCTTTGTTATGAAGGTAAGAAGAATCTTTGTTTGTAGGAGATCTTGTGCTGACGGGTGTTGAAACACGTGCAATTTGATCTGCTTCAGTAAAGACCGAAGAAGACTGAGAAAAGACCAAAGGGCCTTTTCCTTTGTTCTGAGAAGAAGGGATAACTAAAGAGCATTTCCCTCTATTGTCTTCCAAGTTATGAGACAAGGAAGTTTGAGAAAAGACCAACGGGCCTTTTCCTTTGATCTGAGAAGGAGGAGGAATAGCCAAAGGACTACCCCCAGTAGATTGTACTAGAACAGCAGGATGTTTAAGAGGAGAATCAGATATTTTCTCTTGATTATGAGAAGGAGAGAGTCTAGCCAAAGGGCTGTTTCTCTTAGTTTACGCAGAAGTGATTTGCGCATGAGTGGAGGGTACATTGGTTCTGGCTACAGAAGTAGGAGTCCTTGCTTTAGAGTGCTTAGGATGCACTTTGGTTGCTGGAATGCTGTTTTGCGCAGGAAAAGCTACTGCCAATTGCGCCAGAGTCATAGGAGTCTTCTGTTTTGACAAGGCAGCATATGAAGTAGCTTGTGCAACTTTTGCAACAGATTGCGCAGCATTGACTGCAACAGATTGTGCAGCAGTTGCTGAGACAGACTGTGCAGCAGTTGACACAGCAGTTTGCGCAGCAGACTGGCCAGCAGATTGTGCAACAGAGTGTGTAGCACCTTTGGTGGCAAAACTGCCAGATTGTGCAGCAGTCTTGGAGACCCAAACTGAGCGCACTTTGCTCTTGGCAGAAGTGGCTGCAGTACGGGAAATGGTCTTGGAGTTGAGCATTGCCTCGTAGGCTGTCTGGTTGACCTTGACAACCAGGGTCTTCTGCGTCTTCCCGATAGACGCTACGTCACATTGAGTTGCTACTTCCTCGTCGGAGGAGAAAGTTTTCCCCAGCAGAGTCGCCATTTTGTTTGCAAAAACAAAAGTATAGAACTTTATTGATACAAACTGTAATAAAGATTACAAGAATTCTGGGAAAATTACAACTGTAGGAATCCAATCTCGATGACGATTGCTTTATCCCTTGGACGATGTGAACTGTAAAGACGAAGCCTTTGAAGTTGAAAACAACTCTGGAAACTGAAGGCAAAAGCCTCTGAAGTTGAAGACAAAAGTCTCGGAAGAATGCAGCAGCACTTTGGCAAGAACTCCTGGACTCTCTGATTTCTGATTTCTGATCTTGATATCTGATCTCTGATCTCTGCTATGAAGACTTGAAACTCTATTTATAGAGTTCTGGAAATAACTAACTTTCAGTTATTTTGGACTGCGCATGATGATTTGCGCAGCATTGGTTTGCGCAATATTGATTTGCGCAGATATTTACTGGATCGTGGGCCGATTATCATGGACACATGGCATGATTTGATAGAAATGCGCATGATCATGCATAAACAGTTGCCACGTAATGAACAATCGATGGCATGAATGCCACGTGTAACTTAACAGTTACGTTTGATAGAGTGCGCAGAGTTGAATTGCGCATACATGGTTTGCGCAAACTCAAACTGCGCAGGATTGGTTTGCGCTGCCAGCTGTCAGCCGCCCTCGAGCACTGTGCGGCACAGGAAACGAACAGACTCCTTGTTATCCGCGCTGTCAGTTGTCAGAAAAGATTTGATTTGATTTAGTAATGATGACTTCTGCCACGTCAGCTTGCGCAATCGGTTGTGTGCGCAAATTAGAATGCGCAATCGGTTGGCTGCGCAATCTGTTGTCTGCGCAATTCAACAAGATGATGTATATTTTGATTTCTTGATTTTGTTGATTGATGCAACTTGATTTTTTAGGACCTACAGTCCTCCGTTCGGAGTTGATCATGATGAGTACATTATAATTGCGTGAGTTGCTGGTTAGATAGTAACCTAGGACAGCGCTCTACCGCCGACACTGCGGCGTAGGCTGGGCATCGTTACGTATTCGTACCCTCACAGTGGGTGCGGGTCGTGACAGCGTCCTTGCTGGTTGAGCTGGCAAGACAGCTTTGATCTCGTCCACCGACTTGACTAAGGACAGGAGCATGGCTTCGAGCACTTCTAGCCGTTGTTGGTCGGAAGGCGCTTAATGATCATCGTCAGTCATAAAGACTATCCTCACGTGGGTAGAGGTGGAAGGGATTGTGGCAGAGGTACTCTCGGTGCCTTACCCTTGTATAGAGAAATCGTCAAGAAATGTCAGAATATCGTCTTCGTCAGACTCAGAAGGGGTGCTACACCCAGTGTAGGAAGCCGTATCGTCTTGGTGAGGCAGGTGGCCCTCAGGGAAATCCGATTCTGTTACATAGTTATGGAGGATCTCTACCCCCCCCCCCCCCCCCGTGTGTGCTCCTGGTACATTGGGTTGTCGCATACATTGAGGGGGCTGCTACCCCCAGCTTCATCTACTCTCGAGGAGGCTGAAGGTGCACCTCCGGGTGCCGGAAGCCTCTTTTTGGATGGAGTGCCTAAATAGACACCCCCTGTGTTTGATAGAAAACCCCCAGATGAGGGTCTTCTTGCAATATTGGCCGAGATGGCCGGGCTGGAAGAGCCTGTCTTCTTTCCTCCCTTGCCAGGGCGAACCTTTTTAGTTGAATTACAGGAGGCAAAAGGAAACTCTTCGTCCCCTAGAATTTGCACATGTCGGTCAGATGCTGGCTGTTGCAGTCGTTGGAAAACTGACTGCCGATCTTCAGGCGCTGCTGATTTGTCACATTAGCAGTTTATGATGACTTGAGTGCAACGATGCCCCGAGAGGGACTCATTGCATGCTGACGCGGCCGTCTTGCGTTTGTGAGTAATCACGTCGCGTAAGTCGGTAGGAAGCTGCTCTACTTTTGCACCAAACTCGTGACGGGAATCCCAAGCGCACGGGTGCTCAGGCATCATGTTTACTCCCTGATCCTTGGCTAGTAAAAACACTTGCTATGGATCTTTAGAGGGAGACATTAGAGACCCACCCTGTCCGTTAGCCCTGGGGGACTGGACGCAGGTGGTTTTGTACAATTTTTTGTCAGGAGCCCGTGTAATAGTTAATGGGTCCCACTGATAGTCTGCAACTTAGACAGTTGACTGGGCTTGTTGAGCCCGCACTGCCCTAGACCTTTTTGACTTAGGGCCCAAAGGCACATAGTAAAAAGAGTCCAGACTGATACATCCCGCATCTTTAGTGGGCCGTATGGCGTCGGGCCCGCATGAGAGACTGTCGAACACAAAGCTTCTGACGGGGCTGCATGAGACGTCCTATCTGTGGGCAGGATTGGTCGTCGCATGGACCATCTTCTTGCGGCTAGAGCTGGCAGCCGCATGGATCAACTTTCTATGGCGAGAGTTGGCTGTCGCATGAGTTGTCCGCCTGCGGCCAGAGTTGGCTGTTGCATGGGCAGACTACCCATCTCCTCTCTGTGGCCTCCTCTTTGCCTACATGGAGTTCCCTTGTGATCCCAAAAACTCAGCATCGTAGTGTTTTCCTCTGTTGGATTTGGAGACAGTGGGGTCCTCTGCGGTCGGAAACAAATCCACAGGAGAGTTCTGGTCATCGTCTTGGACTGCAAAAGGAGCTTCTTTGAGAACTTGTCGGGGGCAACAGTTTTGTGCACCGAAGCCTTGCGAGTCCTCTTCGGGTTGGTTCGTTTCTGAGACGGGCTGGCGCTCCCTTCAGAGAGCAATTCTTCGAAGGCTTGTTGGTCAAAGCGAACCACAAGCATCTGCTGTGTAGAGCCGAGCTTGGACGTGTCAGATTGCGTCACCAACTTCTCATTGGAAGAGAAGGATGTCTCCAGCAGAGTCGCCATCGTGTTTGCTATAAAAATTAACAACAGGTATTATAGAACACTGGAATTGATTTTGTAACACCCAGTTTTCCAGAAGAGGGTAATTTTGAAATTTTGTAATTATAATTATTATTTAATGGTATTTATTTTATGTTATGATTTTTAGTGATTTTTAATTATTTTTAAACTATTTAAATTCATGACTTATGAATTGGTGTCATGTTAGAGTTCATTTCCAGATTGAGGGGTATTTTAGTCATTTTTGTAATTTTAAGAATTATTTGGGATTATTAATTATTATTTAGATTTAATAGAATTTATTTGAATTTATGAGAATTTTTAGGAATTATTTTGGATTTATTTGGACTAGTTTGATTTTTGACTAGTTTTAGCCCTTGTAGACCAACCTAGGAGCTAACCCTAGTTAGTTGGGCTTGGTTAGGTCAAGTGACCCTAGTCTAACCTAGTATGACTTAAGTCAGTAGTTATTGATTCATTAGAATTTTAATTAGGAATTTAGGAATCAAGTGTTTTGATAAATGGCTTATGGTTTCACAAGTCATTTTGTGACTAAACTTGATAAGACTAGCTAACTTGGCCCAAAGCCCAAACAATAACCAAAACCCTAAGCCCTAGACATTATTGGCCAGCCACCATATCCTCCTTGGGAACACCACCCTATTTATACTCTCTTAGTTTAGGGTTTCCTCCTTCTTAGGAAAGCTCAAGTCTAGAAGGAAAGGTTTGTTTCCTATTTTAATTAATCCCTAGAACTCCATTTCCCTTCCTTTTCATTCTAATCTCTTCCAATAGGTTCTAATACCTCTATTCTTGCTGTCATTGAAGTTTCATCTCAGTTTGTTGTGGATTTGTTGGATTGGGACATCAAGGAGAAAAGCTCTAGAGAAGGGGTTTTTCTTGAAATTTCAAGAATAGGTAACTTCCTCATTCCTTAATGAAATTTCGATTTGTCTTCATCATTAGGAAGCCCTAGGGGTCCCCTAAGTGTGTGCATTGGTGTCGTGTCAGGTTTCGTGAGTTTTGTATCCATTTGGACACGTATCAAGGGTGTGGCCTAGGTGTTTGTAGAAATACCACATAGGATTCAATTTTCGATTTTTGTAAAACTAATTGCATAGGTTTGTAGATCTAGGTGTGGGTATGAATGTTTGTGAAGGATGTCTGGTTGTTTTGTGTCTGTGTCGGGTGCTATTTGGTTTGGACACGGCTGTTCACGAACTGGCCTGTTTCTGTTCAGTCCCCTGCTACTCGAGGGGTCGTGCTCGTTGGACACGGCGACTCAGGTCATGCCACTTGGCGTGGGCCAAGGGGCAATGACTGACATGAGGTCCTCCAAGTTGGAGACGACCTCGTGTCGTGTCGGACACACACTTGACCCCGCAAGAGGATTCTACTGCGCTGTTTCACGCGAACAACAGCTCCTGACACGGGCTTCGTGTCCCTCGTGGACACGTCGTGATGACGTGTCAGGGACACGAATGTGTTGCCCTATGTTGGGCGAACACGAGGGCACGAGCACAGGGCCTCATGTGTCCTGTGTCGTATGCACGAGGCCACGACACGCGTGCACGATACTGTTTTTCCTACTGTCCAGTTTTGTGTTTCTGTGTGTTAATTCCTATTTTAATTAGTTTAATTCATGATTTCATTGGCTATTTGGGTCCTAATATTTAATGTATAACTTGTGGTAGATCATGTTTATACATTAGATTAGGTTTTAATTAGGATTTTGGTTTGTAATGGGAGTTTGAACTGTCCCTGATACTTGGACTGACACTGTAATTCCTGATGTTTTCCAACCTATTAAGCCCCCTGTTCTGCTGTGTTCTCTATTTAAATTGATCCCTACATATCAATATACATGTTAGCATAGTCTCTACATTCGAAAATGAGCAGTGGGTTGTGAGTATAAGATTTTGGGTAATGAGTTGGTTTCAAAGTCAATGTCAACTGTTATTACATTTCCTGTCAAGGCTTCCAGTTTCTTAATTTAGTTTTTACCTGAATATATTAACCTATCAATCACTGTTAATGCATTTTATGAACTCTAATCTATACTCCTATATGTTGTCTAGTTATGAGTCAATTTTGGGTGGATTACATTGAGGATTAAATGATAAATGGGACTGAACTGTACTAGACTGAACCTTGTTCAGGAAAAACCTGAGATTTCCCAAATGGTTAACCTGTGTTCTTTTCGAATTTTGATGATCAAAACCTGAGATTTCCTATGTGTTAAAACTAAGTTTCACATGATAAACTAAGGATGGGGTTGATTGAAACCGAGACTTAATAAGTTATTTCCTGTATAAGAGTGTTCAATTGATGAAGTGCTTATATACATATGATGTCTGAAATGAATTTCTTAAACCTGAGTTCACCCTTCCTTTGATCTGAAATCGATTAGGAGTTTGTATTGAATACCTGAGATAATGTATGCATATACAAAACTGAGATTTTCAATGAATCTGAGAATGATTTGGACTGTGTTAAATGGATACTTAGATACCAAAACTGAGTTCAGTAATTTATACAATCTGAAATTTTACACTGATTTTGGGTTTTGATTTGTTAACTGAAATTTGTTTCATTTGCCTGAGATTAACCCCCCCACTTGAATGTGTTCCAATATGTACACTGTTATATTTCCAGTTTTACCATTGTTGTATTAAACCTGAGAATAGGATATGCAGTCCCTGTTTCCAGTTTTCTAATAGTTGAACTGTAAACTGAATTAATGTTCTTTCCATTTTGCATTATCACTCACTGTTAATAACTTACACTGGTTTCCAGATTTGTTTACTGTCACATGGTCATGTACTCGTTTTCCCTGCACCATAGAACTGTCACAGCAAACACACCTTCACATTATTCACTGATGCCACAGCCTTCATATTGCACACAATATTTCTTCTTTGACAGTTGCACTTACACACTTTCACTCACTCTCTACATGGATGTATCCCTGCACATGGTTTTAGCTCACACACACTCTTTCACTGTTTTCTGTTTCCTGCACACATATTTCACACTGGTTCACACACTCTACCCTCTTCTTTCACTGTTACTTATGTTCCTGTATGTATATAGCTAATTCCAAAGCACATTGGTTCACCTTCTTCACTGTTTTTCATTCCTGAAATTGTTACACTGCCTGCAAACACTGTACACCCACACACAAATCATGTTTCAATGCACACACAAGCACCTCTCTCTCTTCTCTAAATTTCTAGTCTTTACACATGTAGGCTATGGTTGTTTTAGGCACATACAAGGTGTACGTGTGTAATTTATGTGAATGCATATATGTCTATAGCTATTACTTCTATGATTAGCTAATATTGTAGGATTTACTTTTAGCCTAGATTGTGTAATATATTATGTGATGTTAATCTAAGGGTGTAATAGTGGGGTTGTAACTTGCTAAGGTTTTCTAGATTTAGCTGAGCTATATTGTGATATAGCTAGTATAGGTTGCCTAGCCTTGTTATGGATTTTGCTAGCTAGTATAGATTTGAATAGCCTAGTTCAGACTTATTTAGACTTGGTTGACATAGTTAGACTTCTAGGGTTGACCAGAGTTGACCAAGAGTTGACTTTGGCCTAGATTGACCTAGAATCATGTAGAATGCATAGTAGGACTCCATTCTACTATTTTGGACTTGTTGTGACTTGTGCTGTTCTGATTAGGAGCCAGACACCACTCCTCGGACGGTACTTTTTATATTGGACACTCAGATACAGGCGAGTACATTCTCTGATCGTTTCATACTTGTCACGATTTATATTCTCGCTCTAGATTACTTTTACTTGATGCTGTCACGTTACCATCACGGATTGGTACTATATGGATCTCTTCTTGGGATGTTATCCCCCTTAGCGGGTACATCGGATACTTTATGACATGTGTTTCATGTACATCATGGATTCCTTGCTTCTGCGTTATTCATGTACACTCATGTTCTCTCATGTTCTTACATGTACGTCCATGTACTCTCATGTTCTTTCATGTACGCTCATGATTTGCCCATGTGTCTCTTGTATAACCAAAACATCATATCCGTAACGTAACTTGAATAGATCCTTGTGTATTGATTGTGGGTAGGGGTGAGTATAAATGGCCATGTGATTTACCCATCATGTACACTCTGTTACTTTTCATGTTCATCATGTACAACCTAAGCCAATTACATGCCATCTCATACTCTAAATCACTAGTCACTTACAGTTCTTACTTATCATGTATATATATTTCCAGTTATCAAATATCTCTCCTGTTTACATGTACATCTTCTTACAGCGTTTCATGTATTTTATTCTATTGCCTGCTTTATATTTCCTGACATGATATGAACTGCATGAGATGTATTGTGCTCGTTCCTGTCCTGACTGGACCTGTTGAAAATATTACAGAGGACGAGGAGGAGGCTGGTCTGGATACTTACTACGGGACAGCCTTAGATGACACCTGCGAGCTGGACCCTCAGGAGGACCCAGCTCTAGCTGAGGATATTTCCCCGACTGCCTAGACTAGATTAGCTAGGCTGTTTAGCATTTGTAGTCTGGAGACATGTGCTAGTTAGACTTTATTCTGGAGTTCAGTTTGTATATATTCTTTTATCTGAGACCTTGTACTGTTGGATATTGCTGGGATTATCTTAGACTGCTTTCATCTATTTCTTTTCTTGAGTTCTGTTCATATCGTGCTATCTCTTCCTTAGTTGTGATTGAGTTTATTACTGCTATGTCACCCCCATTCGGGGACTATAAACGGTTTAGATAGATATTGTTAGATGTCTGTTGACCTAGGACAGCGTTCTACCGCCGACACTGCGGCGTAGGCTGGGCGTTGTTACGTCCTCGTACCCTCACAGTGGGTGCGGATCGTGACAGATTTCAAACTCGCTTGTACAAAGAAGAGCCTAGAAAGAAAGCCTAGGAAACAATCTAAGTACAATTGTTTAGTTTTGATTCTGAGGGTGACGGTAGAGGCTCGTGAAAGTTCTATCAACTCTGCCTTACTCCGTGAACTATCTGATGCAGTCTCTAGCTCGTGAAGATATTGCTTTTTCTTGAAGGTTGCCAGCCTTTTGCAGGGGTGTGGCACCCTGCTATTTATAATAAGATGTATTTTGAGCCGCATAGACGGCTTGCGGCCACGTGGCTGATTAGCACGCGAAGACCCGCTCTTGGGCTGCCATCTGTCAATTTATTGGGATTTTGTTGCAGCAAATATGGGTAGTTAAGGAATTGGTCAGATTGTCACGTGCCCTGTTGCATATAGCATTCTCAGTCTTCGATCATGCGGGATCGCATGAGACTCATGCATGCGGCTTGGATCACAATTACTCCTAGCTGCATGAAGTTTTGGAAACTTTGGGGCCGCATAATCTGAGCCGCATAAGTTTCATGCGACTTAGATGACACTCTTCTGGCCGCATGGAGGCGTACGAACCCTGCTTTTGGGCGATGTCTCATGTCTTATCTTTCTTATCGAAGTGTCAGAACTGTCATGTTTTGCCAGGACTTGTCAGCTTTATCAATCGAACTGTTCCTCCTTGGTCGCATATTCTCCTTCTACAGCTGTTTGTCGACGGGCCGTATATGTCTTTGAACAGTCATACGGCTTTCCTTCATGCGGACCTTTTTGGCCCAAGGTACCTATGCGGCAATTTGTAATCCGTATGAACCCCATATTTTTTATGCTTCTATAACAGGGACGTCTTGTATACATCTGAAGGTTTATAGCAAATCTTTTCGGACGATGCCAACCCTTTACCAAGCTCATGAAAAAGGGGGTCTCCTACGTCTGTACAGAGGAGTTTCAGAAGGCGTTTGACGACATCAATGCCTATATCACAAATCCCCTAGTTCTGGTAGCACCGGTTGCAGTCAAACCCTTCTTGCTCTACATCCGTACAATGGATCATTCTATCGACGCTCTACTGGCTCAGAATAATGATGTAGGCTACGAGCAAGCTATCTACTACCTAGGCAGGACAATGATTGAAGCCGAACACCGGTAGAACTCCATCGAGAAAGAATGTCTAGCTCTGGTATTTGTCATTCAAAAGACCCGCCATTACGTATCGAGTCAGACGATCCATGTCATCTTCCGAGTCAATCCACTCAGGGTCCTCATGACAAAGCTAGGAGCACTAAACTCTTGATTAGCTACGTGGGCAATACTATTGACACCATACGATATGGTATTTATCCTACAAAAAGCTGTCAAGGGCCAAGCATTGGCTGATTTCTTAGCTGCACATCCAATCCCAGAGTCATCCAAACTCTATAAAGATATTCCAGATGAAGTGCTGGAATCCAATGTTGCCAAAGGAAACTCTGTCTGGCAGATGTTCTTCACAGAGCTAGTCATCCAGCGTGCCTATTCCCTCACAGAGCCATGCTCCAACAATGTGGCAGAGTGCAATGCCCTCATTATGGGACTCCAGTTGGCAAGACAACTGTGGGTATAATGCCTCGAGTCCTATAGCGATTCGAAGTTCATTGTCTACCAAGTCCAGGGATAATATAAGGTTCGCCATGAGGATCTGATTCCTTATCATAAAGCGGCTTTGCACATCGTTTCAACCTTCACCGAGTTCTTTATAGAACATGTACCTCGACTACAAAATCTGAAGGCGGATGCTCTAGCTGGCTTTGCTGCCTCATTAGCAACACCTCTCGGGACTCGACACTTCATTATAGTGATTGGCCGGGATCTGGTGTGTCCTAAAAATAATCTGTGCACGTGTTTGAGCCATGCCATGCTTGTAGACACCGATGTCAACATCAGAGACTAGTGGTTTCCATTTATAAACTTTACAGCCTACAGAATCCTCACAGACGACCCAAAGGAAGATGTGTCTGTCAAAAGGCGCTCTCTCCGATTCTACTATGATATGGCCACCAAGATGCTGTATCGTCGTTCTTATGACGGGCTTCTCCTCCGATGGTTGTCAAATGAGGAGGCAGCCAAAGCTCTTCGGGAGGCTCATGACAGTACCTGTGGAGCTCATCAACCCGATCCTAAGCTACAGGACCGACTCCGACGTATTGGCTATTATTGTTCGACTATGATGGCGGATGCTATTGCGTATGCTAAAAAAATGTCGTGTCTGCCAGCTGCACGCTGACTTCATCCATCGACCCTCGGAGTTCCTACACACAACGGTCGTCTCCTGACCCTTTAAAGCCTAGTGTATGGATATAGTTGGACCAATTACCCCTCCCTAGTAGAATAGATTAATATAAGTATGTAAGGGTATTTTAGGAATTCAAAAGTTTCGCCATCTAAGTTTTCCTATTATATAGTAGAATATATATATATATATATATATATATATATATATATATATATATATATATATATATATATATATATATATATATATATATATATATAGCCATCCCTAAATACTTAGCTAGCCTCACATACATATATATATATATATATATATATATATAGCCATCCCTAAATACTTAGCTAGCCTCACATACATATATACATACAAATATATATACTCATCTAGCTATCAAAGGCCATGCTAAGGCCATGTCTCACCTGGACTGCCAAGGCCACTGCTGCAAATACATCTGTTGCACTGCATGCTTGTAATGTTCAGCTCTATAGCATGTTTGCTGCTGCTGCATGCCAAGCTTGCTGTATTGCTGCAGCATGCCTCTGCACTAAATGCTGCCAAGTAAAATGCCTAAGTCTACTAATGTGGTGGACTGAACAGGAACCAAAAGACTACCTAAATCTCAAAACCTGCAATACCTCACTGCTTTCTAATTCCCACTGCCATGTTATTTCACCCACACTTACTAACACTCCCACTCACACTTAGATACCAATATACCTACTCTTAAATCATTCATACCTATACAACTCAACCTAACCAACCTGGTACCCTCTGATACAAAGATATGAATAACTGGACATGAACAAAAGAAGAAAAATGGGCTGAAATATTCGATACTAAAACTACAGTTTAGCTGAACTAGGAGGAATTAATGAATTAAATCAACATATCATGAAATGAGTCCTACGTAAATATCTGAACAAGGTGATAACTGCTCCTCACGATAGGGTGAGGTTTGATCATCCAGTATAAACTTAAACAAGCAACTGAATCCTAATAAGAAGGTTAGGTAGATACCCAAAGTGGTACTCCATGGATAGGACATCCCATTGAAAACTAAATTGGATTGGGAAGGACAGACAACCATAAAGGAGTGACACATTATGTGAATTGATATAAGAAATCAAAACTGAAAAAGGGATTAAGAACTGGAATATTGATAAAGTGGATTGATACTATAATTAAGGAGGTATGCACAATATAAAACTGGTACCAAGAGCAAATCGGACTGCTATTGCACACTAAGGACGGAACATCATGTAAGTATATATGAATATCGAGTTAGGGGCAGGATAGAGTCATGGTTCGACTGAACTTAGATGGGACTAAATAGAGGCTAAGATAATCCCTCAAACTCGAGCCTCTCACTTATCCTACATACATGGGTCCCTTACATCCTATTACTTAACACATTAACCCCTATCCTATAATATCATTAATAGTTAACTCTCCATCAGATATGACACCTCCCTTATCTCCATTGCCAAACGTAAGTGGGAAATTATAGACTGAACAAACATGCAAGTAGGTTATATCAAGGGCTGAACTATATATCAGATATAGGACTAACCCAAATAAAATTCTCCCAATCCAGATTGGTACCAAGTCCAACAAGGACTGAACCAATGTCAAGGCATGGACATCAAAGTGTCTTAGTGTGCCACAAACATGGCAGATGTGTGTGTAAGGGCATAAATGCAAAGGGTGTAGGTATGTTCTCGAGTCTAATGTAATGTGCAATTGCAAAGAGGTGCACAGGCAGTGTCATAAGTGTGCAACAGTAAGGGTTCGACAGCACAGAACAAAGTCTGCAGGGCCTGCCACTGCATGGATTTACAATGGTTCGAAGCCCCAAGACAAGGACCCAATGTCAGTCACCTAGCCTAACCAATAGAGTCATTAGGAAGTGAAACTAATATGTGTCGAGGAAGAACAAGGTCTATGGTACCAGGATATATGGTGAATAGTACACAGAACACCCCGAGGCCAATTACACCTATCAAACCTCATCAATTTCACCTCAGTCCTAAACACATGAAATCTACATATAATTAGCTACCCAAATATGTAATTTTTTCTGAAATAAGAGAACAAAAAGTTCTAAGGGGCATTTCGTCGAATACTTGAAATACCCCTCCGATACTCTTGTGATACGTACCCCAAATGGACACAAAATCGAACCAAACTTAACCTAATGCTAGGAAAACCCTAAATGAATACATCTATGAAAGAAAATAGAATTTCAATAGGTCTAGAGGCTCTTACGAATTGAGAGTTGGAATCTCAATAAAATTCCTCTTACAAAGCCTTCCCACCAAATCCAATGGCCAAATTGCTCTCAATCCTTGCTAGCTAGCCAATAGAGACCTCCTCTACACAAGGGGGCGTAATGCAATTGGTTTGGTTGAATTTGGAAGTGATTTGATGAAAGGGGACAAATTTGGGGAACACCAATTTTAGGGTTAGGGTTTGTAATGAAAGGAGGCAAGGAGCTAATGATTACTTATATAGGCAAGGGAGGACCTCTTGTGGCCGGCCAAGGGGTTGCCTAGGGATAGGGTTTTGGTTCAATTGCCTTAAAAGGCCTCTCAAGACATCAATTCAAGCCTTTTAGGTAAAGTCCCAAACTTGATTAGAGTTTTCTAGCCTATCATGGTTCTAACATAATATTTAGATATTATAGAACTTAGCTAACTTGTTTAATTCTACTAACTAAGTTTCTAGGGTCATGATCAACATCTAGACTAGGCAATTCTCATATTTTACCAAATATAACACTTTTACAATTCATCAATTAAAATAATCAAAAAAATTTACAAATTACCAAAATACCCTTGCTCTAGAATGTGGTGGTGACAATGCGCCCAGACTTGCTCTTGACCCCTAAAAGCCAGATACACAAGTCTCTCCATGCGCCAGATCCTAGGCGTATTCAAGCATATAAACCTGCAACAGATCTAAGATCTTTGAGCAATAGACACGTACGACGTGTCATTGACTCAGTTCTACCTACGAACGGGTGCCAAGCACCCAAGATCTCAGCACCAACCAAATCTTAACAACTGCCACGTGCCAGCTCCTCCGCAGCTCAACAGTGCAGTTCAAACAGATTTAGCTCCAGCTTTCCAACGTATCACCTATGCGCCCAACAAAGTCAGACACGTGGCATCCCTACATGCAAAATCTCTATGTGCGCATCGCATACGCGCACATAAACGGATCATTCCGTTGCCTATAAATAGAAGGATTATTCCTTCATTCAACAGCTTTACGGATCTTCAACTTTTCAACCACTTTAGCATCCAGAGCACTTGTAAGAGCTTCAATCCTCTTCAAGTCACTGCCCATTCCAAAGCAACTCAGACCTTCAGAGAGTCCGAGATCATCGTCAGATCGTCAACGGAGTAAAGAATCACCTCTCTATCGCCACGATTCCCGTGTACTCTTAGGATCCCAACGAGATCCTACATTATACTCTGTTCTGTTTGTTATTACATATAAAGTTCATCCCAAACTTTTTAATGGCAAACAGTGCCCACGTGCATCAGCAGAAAAAGCTTTAACACATCTTTAATATGCGACTCCGAGTAGTGAACGCTTATGTGCATCAGCAAATTAGGGTGTTGATGTTCATCGAACACCTACTTACAATAGGCGGCCGCACGATTCCGTGGATTTCAGCGCTAATGGTCGGAGAGTCGGTGTCACACCCCAGAACCAGAATACTGGAGAGCGGGGGACAGACACAGCCAGCTACGTACATTGAAGTGAAACCCACCTCGCAATACGGTCACGGCTGTCTAGATGCATGAGGATTTATGTACAAGCCAATGGTCCCTTATGGTCAAGAATAAGCCTAGTGTCTCAATCTCAAGCAAGCAAGTAAATGTTACAAGATATTAGATCATCAGCAATACAAAGTAAGGCATCCCAAACATTACATATTCAGATGATGATGAAGCTAGTCGTACAAAATGTAAAGACTAGCAAGAGTTTCAGTCATATATGATCAATCATAGGATTTGTCAATCATGTTACAGCCCTTAGGCAGACAGAAAGTAAGCTTCAACACGAGCTAACACTTGCTCGGCAGCTAAACGCCTTAAAAGAATAATTTACAATTGAGTGGGAGAGCAAAAGAATTGCTAGGATTATGCCTGGTGTTTACCATCTGGCTGGAAAGCGGGTAGATCCTCAGGTGCTACTCCGAAATATGGCCATACAAAATCAACTGGATCAGAACCCAGAAGAGCAAGTGCCACAAGGGAGGCTTCACTTAAGAACTAAAACCAGTATATTAGAACATAGAGACATAAATAATAATAAGAATACGTGAGTTAGAAAAAAGGATGATAAATGATAAGATAACTAAGAAGCTATTCTGGAAAACCTAGTTACAACCTGTAAACCAAACAAGTACCGGAGTTGTAACCCTTCACCTGAACAGAATTTAGTCTGTAACCATTTATCGACAAGAGTAAAGCATAAACAAAAATACACTGAAGTAACTGATGGAACTGGGGATTTCTAGGACCCTAGTTTGGTGTGCGTATTGATTAATAGAAAGTTAAACAGATATAAACGTGTTCTAACACTTCATAGGCGGAAACTAGGGTTCACGAATTATACCTACGGTAGAAAGAAGACAACAGTTTCTAGTAATCTCAAGCAGTCACGACCCAAAGATCTTCTGCACATATTCCTTCCTCGGGTTGGACGTTGTGTGGGCGACGAACTCCCAACCTTTTCTTCTCCTTGGCAAACCCTTCTTTCTTTCCTTACGTGGATTACGAATTTAGAGAAATCTTCTTAGTTCTAATGATCTTTTGGCGGCCAGAGAATAGAGGATATAAATAAGGCTACGGCAGGGACCATGAAGAGGAATTAGGGTTAGGTCTCCTAACGAATCTGGGTGTCCTGAGTTCAGCTGAACACACAACCCAGGCCCATTAACAATAGCTCGGTCCACTAATGAGCTATTGTTGCACTACCTTCCTAATACCAAAATGATTGTGGGATCCTTCTATTATATGCTTGTTTGGCTCCCCATGTTAAGATATCAATTGTCCGTCAATCAGATTAAGTTACTGACAACTATATTGATCGACATCTTTTATCCTTAAGTAGTACCACTCAACTTTATTTGTCATATCGGAAATAATCCACTTGCAGGGTTTACATGATAATCCTTATAAGCTCCTTAAGGGGACATCATCAACCCGACGTATCGGGACATGGATTTCTTTTATAATCAATACTCCATCATACATGCAATGTTATTACCCAATTCATATAGGTTGTTGACCCATAATGAATCTCACTCTTTTATGAGTCAAAGTAATGCACACTGCATATACATGTCTGTTATTATATTCGGATTAAGAGCACAAGCATCCATAATAACAGAGGTGTCTGTTCTCTTATGTAGTCAGTACAAAAAAAACAACCTCAAGTGGTCATGTTCATTACACACAAAGTGTACTAGTGTAAACCTATAGTCAAGATAAACTAATACCAGATTACACTACAACCTTTCCAATAGATTATCCAAGTCCATCTAGGTTGTGAACCATTTATATATTCCATAGGGAACTGATAATATGATCTTCTGTGTGACACTATATACCATATTATCTACAATATAGAGTATCAGGCACTTGCATCAACACTTGTAACAAATATAATATGCAAACATTGTCCATATGATTCTCATTCAAAATTTAAGGAAATAAAGTTAATATAAAAGTGATGCTTTTAGTATATAACCCTAACAATATCTCACTTATACTCAAAATATTGTTTTTCAGTTTACTGTTACAAATCTCCTACTTATACTTAAAGCCATGCTGCTACACATCTTACTCCCATTCCCTCAACATGACTATCAAAAGCCTTAGTCGGTCAGCTCTTTGTAAAGGGATCAGCTTGGTTGTCGGTTGATGCTATCTTCATCACAGTAACCTTTCTTTTCTTTACAAAATCTCTTATCAGGTGGTACTTGCGCTCAACGTGTTTACTTGTCTTATGGGCTCGTGGTTCCTTCGAGTTTGCAATTGCACCACTATTATCACAATAAAGTGTAGCCTTAGGCAAACTAGGTACCACATCCAAGTCCAACAGGAAGTTTCTGAGCCAAACCGCTTCTTTAGCTGCCTCAGGGGCTGTCACATACTCGACTTCCATGGTGGAATCAGCAATACATTTTTCTTGATATTCCTCCATACAATGGCTCCACCTTCCAAAGTAAATACATAACTTGAGGTAGATTTTCTAGAATCCCTATCTGACTAAAAATTTGAGTCTGTATGTCCCAAGGGAACTAAACTATCTGCCTGGTAAACTAGCAAATACTCTTTAGTCCTTTTCAGGTACTTCAAAATATGTTTTACGGCAGTCCAGTACTCTTGTACTGGGTTAGACTGATATCTGCTGACCATGCCAACGACAAAGCATATGTCTGATCTCGCACATAGCATTGCATACATTAAGCTTCCTACTGGTGAAGCATAAGGAACTGCTTTTATGTGCTCTATCTCTTTAGGTGTCATCGGACACTGCTCCTTTGATAGAGCAATTCCATGTCTAAAAGGTAAGAAACCTTTCTTAGAATTTTGCATGCTAAAATAAGTTAGTACAGTATCGACATAGGAAGCTTGGGACAAGCCTAACATCCTTTTCTTGCGATCTCGCAGAACTTTGATCCCAAGGATGTGACCTACTTCTCCCAAGTCCTTCATATCAAACTGTTTGGATAACCATACCCTTATATCAGATAACACCTTCATATTATTTCCAATGAGCAATATGTCATCTACATAAAGTACTAGGAATACCACCACGTTTCTGTCACACTTTCTGTATACACATGATTTATCTTGACATTGATCAAATCCATAGAATTTTATCACCTGATCAAATATATGTTCCAAGATCTGGAAGCTTGCTTAAGTCCATAACTAGACTTTTTGAGCTTACAAACAAGATGCTCTTGGTCCTTTTCAATGAACCCGTCTGGTTGCTTCATATAGATGTCTTCCTCAAGACTTCTATTAAGGAAAGTTGTCTTGACATCTATTTGCCAAATCTTATAATCGAGATGAGCTACAATAGATAAAAGAATCCGGATAGAATTAAGCATGGCTACTGAAAAAAAAGGTTTCCTCATAATCGATACCCTCTCTTTGAGTAAAACCTTTTGCAAGAAGCCGAGCTTTAAAGGTTTCAACCTTACCATCCGATCCTCTTTTTCTCTTATAGACCCACTTGCATCCAATGGCTTTTACACCAACGGGTGGTTCTACAAGCTCTCAGACCTGATTAGAATCCATAGATTCTATTTTAGATATCATTGCTTTTTGCCAAGACTCTGCATCTTTATCTTGGAGTGCTTCATTGTAGGTACAGGGATCATAATCTTGTTCTTCAGGGACGAAGTCTGATGACTCTCCCAAGAACATATATCTATCAGGTTGTATCACAACCCTCCCACTACGACGAGGCACTATCGGTTGTGGTGTAACATTTGTAACACGTTGTACAGTTATTTGTAGTTCATCATCTTGTACTGTTGGTATTAAAGTACTTGGTGTCTCACCTCTCAGTTCTTCTAGAACAACTCTACTTGTGGGTTTATTGTTCATCACATAGTCTTCCTCTAAGAATCAGGCATTGGTGCTAACAATAACCTTCTGATCCTTAGGACTATAAAATAAACTTTCTTTCGTTCCTCTTGGATAGCCTACAAACAAGCATACTTCTGTACGAGATTCCAACTTATCTACTTTACCATTCAGCACATGCGCTGGACTACCCAAATTTGAATATGTTTCAGATTAGGCTTACGCCCAATCACAGCTCTGTGGGAGTAAGAGGTACTGACTTAGAAGGAACCAAGTTTAGAATATAAGCTGCAGTCTCTAAGGCATATCCCCAAAATGAATCTGGTAAATCTGAATAACTCATCATTGACCTAACCATCTCCATAAGAGTTCTATTCCTTCTTTCGGCTACACCATTCTGCTGGGACGTTCTAGGTGCAGTCAATTGCGATGTAATTCCAGCCTCTGATAAATAATCCCTAAAGTCTCCAAAGAGGTACTCGCCACCATGATCTGATCGTAATGACTTGATACATTTTCCATGACGTTTCTCCGTTTTAGCCTTGTACTCTTTGAAGTTCTCAAAGCAGTCAAACTTACGGCACATCAATAAATGTATCCATACCTTGAATAATCGTCAATAAATGTGACAAAAATATTCAAAGCCACCTCTAGCTTGGATAGTCATGGGTCCACACAAATCAGAATGAACCAATTCCAACACATCTTTGGCCCTATACCCCTTTGCCGTAAAAGGCCTTTTGGTCATTTTACCTTCCAAGTAGGATTCATAGACTAGTAGTGCCTCCACTTCTAATGAACTCAAAGATCCATCTTTAACTAGTCTTTGAATCCTTCTTAGGTTAATATGTCCCAATCGCAAGTGCCAAAGATATGTTTGGTTCATATAAGATGGTTCCTTTCTCTTATTTAAGTTAGATGACATATTATTCATTTCAATAAGTTGCATTGTGGACAAAATAGGATTAATGACATACAGATTATGAACTAATGTACCAGAACAGATAAATGTTTATTCTTTCTAATAACAATATTATCATTAAAATAAACTGAATATCCATCCTAACATAGAAACAGAAATTAAATTCCTTCTAAGTGAAGGTGCATAAAGACAACCTCTCAATGTCAAAGACTTATTTCTACCAAATGATAAAGTAACATCTCCTAATGCAATGACCGCTACTTTTGTAGCGTCACCCATGAACAAGCATATCTCTCCATCACTGAGTCGACTGGTTTCCTGGAACCCTACAATGTATTGCAGACATGATTATTAGTGGCTTTGTATCTACACACCAGGTGCCGGTAGATAACACTACTAAACATTTTCAACTACTAGTAAATGAGATATACCTTCTTGTTTCCTTGTTTGAGAAGTAGACAGTTAGTCTTCTAATGTCCTGACCCTTTGCACTTGAAATATTTGCCTTTCGGATTTTTCACAGCGTTGAGGTCCCATGCCCTTCTTTGCTGAGTTTACCTATTTCTGAATGTTATTCTTCTTCTTACGCCTTTTGGCTTAGAAGTAGAAGCCTTTTCAGAAACAAAAATGACCACTCTGCCTATAGAGAGATTCAACATCTTGTAGCTCTTTTGTAAGTTCTGCCAAACTATATGTAGCCTCCCTTCCCGAAAAAAATTTAAATTTTTTTATTTATTTAATTTAAATGGGGATTTTTAGATTTTTATAAATAATTATTAGTTAATTATTATGGTAGATTACATTAGCCAAGGTTAAGTTTTGAA